>CM036922.1:15917765-16642641 GCA_020800305.1 Porphyrio hochstetteri
CTTCTCCTGTCCTTCTCTTCGGAGTGTCTCAACCCACACGTGGATTTCTCCAGGCAAGGAAGGTTTCCATCTCACCCCCAGCACAAGGAGAAGCCTACAGAGCAGTGGAGCTGCCTTTCCCCTCCCGCCCCGTCCAGGCAGAGCATCTTCAGCTCGGCGACGAAGCCAAAGCAGCTGAATGCTCCCTGACACCCGTGGTGCCAGCTCTAAACTGGCACTTCCCGTGCTGGGTGCTGCGGCTGCCAGCCAGGCCTCAGCTGTCCCCGCAGGCCCCGCGGCAATCCCCGCTCGCCGCAGCACCTAACGAGCTCGGCACGGCCCTGGCGCCGCGTCGGCACCGGCAGCTCCGCGGCTGCCACCTGCCCGTGTGTGTCCAGGTGAAATGGCACCCCCACCGCTCGCCACGCCAGCATCCCACCTCTTTAGGAGCGAAAATGTATATACTCAGGATCGTGGCTTAATTGATTGATTAATAACAGAAACTCTAATTGAATCCTCCCAGCTTGTACATAAGATGTCTTAATGTTAGAGCCTAGGGAGTAAATGCACAGCATGGAAGTGTGAACTGCAGCACAACCAGTAACACTTTCAATTTAAAAGTCAATCTCATTATACGAGGAGCTGTTTTCTCCATCCCCCTGGAAAGGCAGCAGCAATCTCCCATCTTCTCCCCACCGGAGCCACACGATTTGTTAGTGTCTGTGGGAGATGCAAATACAAGCTTTTTTTTATTTGTTCCCACCGCTGCATATCTGAGCAGCTCAGTAAATATTCATGAGGCTGCCATTGTAGGAGCTCTGGAAGCTACAGAAAATATGCCCTCCGAGGTGACATGTAATTTGGCACTTCCCGCACGGAGAGGCAAAGGATGCAGCCCGAGCAGGAACATCCCAATAATTAAATACCTCGCTACAACCTCATCTTTTCTGCTCCTCGTTAAGCACAAGACACCTCAAACCTCTTCCCTATGCAGGGCCCCCCGTAACACCGGCATTAGCGGGACTAACGAAGCACGGGGTGCTCACGCCGTCGGGAGGTCACGCAGCACCTAGGGCGGGTTCTTCCCAAACTCATGCTTTATGCTCATGAATCCAGCCCACGCTGCAACGGCTCCAGATCAGCAGAGAGCGTGCCCCGTGCGTTCCCTGACGGACACCATGCTGCTCTGTGCTCTCACTGGGCAGTCCTGGAGCACCTTGGGTTAAGTCGGATGCTGCACAGGCTGAAGCCGGCTTCCTCCCTCCTGGAGCTTCCCCACCACTCCCCATCAATGGAAAAGTCTGACAGTGCCAGAAAACCAGCAGCATTAAATGGAAAAATCACCCCTTTGAGCACTCTCCGTGCCTTGCTCCCTCCAGCCCATCATTCTGGCTTCTAAGACTCCAAGTCTCAGAAGAGCAGCTCCTCTGTGTTAGAGCATCCCTGAGCCTGAGCAAACCTGACGTCTCTCAGGGTCACACAGTCACTCCAGGCTCCTCTGCCACAAGGGCAAGAAACCGGCTGGAAACCTGGTTACAGCCCTTCCTCTCCCTCATCCTCAGCTTTTTTCCTGCCCATTTCAGCAGCCTCCTTGCACAGAAGATCTGGCACCTCCTCAACCTGTGCCACAGTCTGAAGGGTCAGAGTCCAGAGTGGTACAGAAAGAAACGTTACTTTTGGCCACATTATTGAGGGGTTAACAATGGTTAAAGTGGATTGCTCCCAGACTGTGGTTCCTGGATGTCTGCCCTGGGGACACCACTGTACCTCTGCCCAGGAGCCACAGGCCTGCGAGGCTGCAGCCTCTCAGTGCTGGACACAGCACGATGTGGGTACCCGGTGCTGGACACAGTTGTCCACCCTGCCCAAGGCGACCTCAGGCAATACCTGTGCGAGGTGTAGGAGCTCTGGGCATTGCTGGGGGCATGGCAGTGCTCCCCCCATCCCCACGTGCTGCAGCGAGGGCTCAGCTGTGGGATGCACAGAGAGTGGCTGAGGGCTTCACACACGCAGCCCCTGCGCTGCCCTCCTGGGATAGCTGGGCTGCTGCCCACAGAGCAGAGCTGAACCCTGCAGCTGATCCCTGCAGCGAGGCAGGAGGGTCCCTGTGCAGATGAGCTCCCAGCAGGAGCTTCCCCACGGCCGTGGGGCAATGAGGGACACTCTGCCCTTCATCCGCCCCGTCTCGGCTTGCGGTGCCCAAGGCAGACACCAGACACACACTGGAGGTGGCACACGGGGCAGGATGATGCTTCATCGAGTCCCTCCTGCCCCCACTCCAGGCTCTGTCTGTAGCATCCCCATTATAGATCCAGCAGCCGAGAGATGTCCTGCCTGTCCCGCTCCCTGTAACTACACCATCACTGGCATTTCAGTGTCACCCATGCTGTAATCTCACAGATATCTGTTTCCTACTCGGATTCCCACCTGTCAGAGCACCTCCTTCCCACCGGCAGCACGGGGAGTGAATGACCTTCAGCCAGTGAGTGGTTATAGCCTTAAGACAACACAATTAAGCATGTTTTATTGCTTAACACACTGTGTCAGGAGCCCTCGTTGTGTTTTTGTTCCAGTCTTCTATCGTTTTCAGAAATGCCGGGAACTGTGACAGCTCAAAGCGCCCGGGCCCTTCTGCTCCCAGGTAATCAATACGAGGCCTCAAGGTATCTCACACTTCTGTCAAATATGGGATTTTTAGCAGGAAAGCATTTCCAAGAGTTTTTTGGTCACTGCTTGTCTCCCCCACCCTCCCTCTCCAGCAGCTTCCATGTCAAGGACACGGGGCGGCAGCAGAACAGAGCAGCCTGAGCCCCGACGGGAGGGTCCCCCAGCCCATTCCCAAGGAGAAAGGGTCTGCAGGCTGCGTCCTTCACCGGGGACTCTGGGACCCCTGGGACCAGCTGCCCAGGGCAGCCACTTGCTGTGCGAGAAGCGGTGCCGCATGGGACAGGATGGGATGGGATGGCATGGCACAGGACAGGCAGGAATGGGTGAGATGAGATGGGATGGGGAAGGGATAGCATGTCATGACATTGCACAGGATGGGACAGGAGTGCATGTCATGGCATGGGATGGGGATGGCATGGCATGGCATGGCATGGCATGCAATGGGATGGGATGAGATGGGATGGGATGGGATGGGATGGGCAGAGCTGGGGATGGGCCAGGTGCAGGTGGGAGATGAGGCTTATGGGGTGGGCACGAGGCTTATTCTGGCTGAAAACCAGTTATTTTTATTACAGGAGATCCTCTGGCTTCCCCCAGCATGCCAGCTGCTTTCCTGGTTCTCTCTGTCTCCTGTTCTTTTGAAGAATCCCCGTGATTTGGGGCCCAGCAGTAATTTGCCTGTTTTTCAGAAACACGCCTGTGCTCACAGCATTCCAGGATGAAGTGTGAGCTTCTTTGGGTACAAAATCTGTCTTTTCACTTCAGAAAATTATTCCAGGTGAAAATTAAACATTTATGCATTTTGCAGCCTCCCAAAGCTCGCTGCTTCTCAGCTGAAGAGTCCCCACTGTTTCCCACGTGCATCGTCAGGGGCTTGGCCGGATCCCAGCTGCTCCCGGATCTTTTAGCATCCAGCCCAAAACCTTGGGTTCAAACCTCTGCCTTTGCTCTTGGACACACTCTTTTCCCACTCCTCCTCCTCCTCCTCCTGTGAGAGCCGTTTGCTGCCTCAGTGGCAAACAGTGCTCGTTCCCCAAGCAGTTCTGATGGGAGCTCCGTTTGCAGCACCCAGAACAAACTACCCAAAAAATTAAAGGGAAATTGCTAATTAGACTGAGCCGGTGGGATGCTGGCTTTGCTCAGAGGGTTCCTGGCAGGACAGAATGTTCTCCAGGCAGGATCCCTTCACAGATCGGCACATGGTGCCCACAGCAGCACGGGAGCAGAACCTTTTTTTCCCATCAGAGCTAAATCCTGCCTCCAGAGCAGGATTCTGCACCTCAGGAGGGGCTGCGGGGGCTCCTCGGGGCTGGGGGGACGCAGCGCAGGGGGACAGCCTGCACGGGAAGGTGCTGGAAAGCAAGCTCTGCCTCCTCGGGGCCGTGGGTGACCATCCTCCAGAGCATGAGCTTTCCCTGGAAAGCCTCGGTTGGCATCCCTGTGTGCTGCTGGGCAGATCACAGCCGTGCATCGCCCGGGAGGTGTGGAGAGCTCTGCCTGCCGTGAGGAAGATGAAGCCTTCCTCCTTCGGCCACGCAAAGCCCCTCTGCAATAGAGGCAGTGCCGCTCCTGCGCGGCCCAAGGTGAGGGCGGCTGCGTCCCCGTCCATCCCGCGGCTCTGCTCGCACCCTGCGCCGGGAGCCAGACCCTGCCCACCTCTCTCGCCCTCCGGAGCTGCTGCTGGGCCACAGCCAGTGCGTGGGACCACGGCTGCCCAGCAGCGCACGGGGCTGCCTTCCCATGGGAAGCTTCCCACGGGAAGCTTCCCACCTCCCAGTTGCAGGGTGAGCCGGTTCCCTCCCTCCTCCCGGCGCCACGTGCCCCACTGCGGCCGCACCGGTGGCTCTGGCAGCGCAGGGCCCTGGCCGGGCATGGGCTCAGCGGTGGCAGCCGGTGAGTGAGGCCGTGAGGAGCCGAAGCCATCGTCCTTGATTGGAGAATCCTGACACAAATGGCAAGAGAAAAACAAATAGGGAGGGAAATGAACAAATTATACCAATAATTGGTTTAAAAAATGCATCAAAGAAAAATGATATCCAATAATACTGCTGGTTCCTAATGAATGTGTGTGTAATAAAATCAGGCTGTTTGGGCCGTGGTTAGCCCTGCACTTCACATCCCCAGATTAAAAATGGAACATCTGTGATGATTTAATTTACATGTTAATAACAAACAGGCCTCCAGAAACCAACGAATAAATGCCTTTTATTGCCGGCGTATCTTTTCCACTGCAGCTTGAATGAAAACTCTGGTAATTAATTGTTTTAAGCGATTCTATTAAAAAGTGTCTGGAAGTGCTGTGTGCCGAATGTTTATGTGGGCAGGCAGACGAGAAGAATACAGACGAGGAAGCAGCCTGCTAATTATGTGCCTCTTTAAAATTCACTGCCTTAAAGACACGGGATACTTTCAAACATGGAAGTCGACCCGGGCGCGTTTATTTCTCCCCATTGTTCCTTTCCAGTTGGACAGTTCGCAATTTCAAATCAATAGCAGATCCTGATGTGGCTGTGCCCCTCACACGGCGAAACGGGGGCGAAAGCGGCGGCCGCGCGGTGCTGGGCGAGCACCAGGGTGCTGCTGGGGTGCCAGTGTCCCCCGAGCCTTGGCATGCTGTGCTGGGGATGGGGATGGGGCACCCTGGCCAGAGATCACCCCACGGTGGCTCCAGCCTTCCCCTCAGGACGTGTCTGCTTTCAGATGCTCTGTGCTGGGAAGCAGGAGGGCAGCACTGAAGGTGTCAGCATGCAGAGACAATGCTGGGACTCTTGCATCCCTCAGGCCCTTGGAACACGGGATGAGGGCACAAGAGGGATCAGCCAGCCCTCTCCTCCTTGGCAAGCCAAACTCAGTGCACATCGGCAGTGACCGCTCCTCTGCAGCATGCAATGCTCGAGATGCCGAGAGGATGGGGAGATGTGGCCTCGGCTGCAGCGCTGGGCTGCCACTCAGAGCGTCACAGCGACGCTTGATGCGGCCCACGGGTGACAGAGCAGCGAGGGGTCTCCTGTCCCACACTGACAGAAGTGGGGCCAGAGCAGCGCCGAGCTCCTGGGGGGCTCTGAGGATTCACAGACGTGGTTCCCTGGAGCGGCGCTGGGCTTGGTTGTGGTGAGGGGCTGCCCGTAGAGCCACGCTTGGGCCTGGAGTGTTTCCCACAAGGAACACCATGGCTGCTCTCTGGCCCTCAAATGTTCCCGTCTCCAGGGCTGGAACATCTGGGAAGAGCATCCCCACCCCTAATGAACTGCTCCACGGCTACAGACTGAATTAAAGCCTGGAGCCAGAACAGACCAGCCAGGCTGCAGGCAGCCTGTCACAGCGCCGTGCAGAGGAACAGCCCCACAGACAGCCAGCTTCGACGGGCATCGGGTAGGACAGTGGGCTCGATGCAGGTAGCAAGGTCCTTCCTGCATCCCAACTGGCCATGGGATCAGGCGCTGCGGCAGCACCCAGTCGCCTCTGATGCCCAAGACCTTCTGCTGGGGCAAAGATAAATACTCTCCTTTTGCTTTACCCGCTGTGATTGATGCCTGACAGCAGCACAGTAAGCAGAAAGCTGAGGAACTCCAGAAATGTCCTTTCTATGGACAGAACAATGGCAAAGTGTCTGGATGCTCGTGCACGGACAATGCTGGCCACGATGCCCACAGCAGTTCGCTCCAGCAGACCCAGCACAGGGGTACTGAGCTCTCCTCCTCACCCCCCAGACCAAAGGGGACCCTTTCCCAGCCCTGCTAATTAGGAGTAATCTGCTTGCTAATGTTTCACTTTCAGCTACCACACATAGCAGCCAGTTTCACAGGCAGATACACTCTGTCCTGATCTTTCTTTGCTTTGAGTCTGAGCATCCTTTGTACCAGGGACAAATGGAAGCTCCCAGTGAGACTTTTTGCTTTGATTTGGTATTTTTGGGCCCTTTTCTTGTCCCCAGGTAAACCACCACCCCGGAGAGGCAGACATATGTAAATACTCTGGCACAAGCTTTGCTCCCGTGGTTGTTTTTGCACTGGAAAAGGTCTTTCCCTGTGGAATGATTCCTTCCCTCTGCTCACACCTGAGGATCAGACACAAACCTCCCTGGTCCCTTCCCTCCCTCCCCAGGCACCATGGCCGTGCGAGGGAGCCGTGTCAGGGGCTGGGTCCCAGCTTCCAGGTGGTGCCTACAGATGTGGTGACACTCAAAGTCCCATCCCCAGAGGCTGGGGAGGTCGGGTCCATGCACCGTGTCCACATCCACTCACAGAGAACCTGTCTGTGAGTCTCCTGCTGCCTTCGGCTCCCAGAAATGCCCCTTTGAATAAACCAGCTGCTTCCCGGGCTGGCTGCGGGTTGGGGGTCACCGGCTGGCTCTGGGCGGTGGCAGGGGCTGTTTCCCTGCATTAAACACCCCCAGCACAAGCACAAATGAGGGTGCTGCAGATTGCCATGAAAAGGAAGCGGAGCTGCGGGTTCAGCATCTCCCAAGCTCCCGCCCGGCTGCTTCCAGGAGGGAGAGGAGCAGCCAGCACCCAAGAGCCCTCTGCTCCCTGGGCACAGAGGGGCTCGGAGCTGCCAACCCGGGGCTGGGGGCCTCGGGAACCCCTGGGCACAGTGAGGGTGGCACCACCACCCATCGTTGCACCACCACCATCACCCATCACTGCACCAGCAGCACCACCCATTGCTGCACCAGCACCAGCACCCATTGCTGCACCAACACCCATTGCTGCACCAGCACCACACCCATTGCTGCACCAGCACCCATTGCTGCACCAGCACCACACCCATTGCTGCACCAGCACCAGCACCCATTGCTGCACCAGCACCAACACCCATCGCTGCACCAGCACCACACCCATCGCTGCACCAGCACCACCCATTGCTGCACCAGCACCAGCACCCATTGCTGCACCAACACCCATTGCTGCACCAGCACCACACCCATTGCTGCACCAGCACCAACACCCATTGCTGCACCAGCACCACACCCATTGCTGCACCAGCACCAACACCCATTGCTGCACCAGCACCACACCCATTGCTGCACCAGCACCAACACCCATTGCTGCACCAGCACCACACCCATTGCTGCACCAGCACCAACACCCATTGCTGCACCAGCACCACACCCATTGCTGCACCAGCACCAACACCCATTGCTGCACCAGCACCACACCCATTGCTGCACCAGCACCAACACCCATTGCTGCACCAGCACCAACACCCATTGCTGCACCAGCACCCATTGCTGCACCAGCACCACACCCATTGCTGCACCAGCACCAACACCCATTGCTGCACCAGCACCAGCACCCATTGCTGCACCAGCACCACACCCATTGCTGCACCAGCACCAGCACCCATTGCTGCACCAGCATCACACCCATTGCTGCACCAGCACCACACCCATCGCTGCACCAACACCCATTGCTGCACCAGCACCGGCACCCATCGCTGTGCCAGTGCCATGCCTCAACAGCGCCACGACCACATACTCCCTCGTGCCCTTCAGACATGGCACCTGCCTGGCCCAGCCCTGCTCTGGAGCGGTCCCAGCCCCGAAAGCAGAACCCCGTCTGGAAACCAAAACTCCCCCTGGAAACCAAATCTCCCCCCAAAGCAGAACTCTGCCCCTCCGGCCCCCTGGGCAGTCCCCGCGCGGAGCCCGCGGGCAGGGCCGCTGCCGGCTCCCGTCAGTCAGTGTTTCACTGAACTCTGCCTTCCCCGTGTAGCACAACTCAGATCCCGAGTTGCAGCCGTGTATAAATCAAAGTTCCTTTAACGTGTGCCACGCAGACACGCATATCGGTGCCTCCGCACAGCGTGTGCCAGTAAAAAATATGCAGCCCCCTTTGGCAACACAAGCAGAAATAAGCAATTTAGGATCTTAAAAGATAAAAGATAATAAAAGTAATTAAGATAATTAACCACCCTGAAGAGAGAAGAATTTACTGCTGTAAATTTTGTACTTAGTTTTAGATGGCAATATCGCAGCTGCCACTCCACTTAATATACACCACATCACGGCGTGCCGCCTCTGCCGCGCCGGGGGCCGGGGCTGCCGGCGGCACCGCGCAGCCGCCACGCCACGCCAGGCTCTGGGCAGACACCACGCCACGCCGGGCTCTGGGCAGCCATGGCCACGACCTGAGCTGCTGGGACTGCAGGACACTTGCCCTCTGCCAGGAAGGCAAACAGCTCTGGGCAGCAGCCAAGCATCAAGGATGGGATGGGATGGGATGGGATGGGGTAGGATGGGATGAGATGGGACAGGATGGGATGGGATGGGATGGGGCGGGATGGGATGGGGTGGGATGGGATGGGACGGGATGGGACAGGATGGGATGGGACAGGATGGGATGGGACGGGACGGGATGGGACGGAACGGGATGGGACAGAATGGGATGGGACAGGATGGGATGGGACGGGATGGGGTGGGATGGGACAGGAAGGACAGGGCTGCTCAGCTCTCAGCCAGAGCCCCCTCGGTCCCAGCTCACACTGGGGTGAGTTGGCTGTTCGCACAGGGCCGGGAGCAGGGAAGAGCTCCCTTTCCTCACCAGCCCTTTGCTGGGTTTCCAGACAAGCACGGTGCCTCGTGCTGCCTGTCAGGCTGCAGACGAACCACCTGTGAGCATCCCAGAGGAGCCGCTTCCGAAAGGCTCCTGGAAACCCTCGGTTGCCTGGGAAGCGCGGCTGCTGCTGTGCTTTGTGAGCGGCACCGTGCTGCCAGTACTGCTGCTGGTTTCCTCTTCTCCCCACCCGTCTGTGTCCATCTGTTGCAACCCAGCTCCACTAACGAGCTTCCAGGGATAAGGAGCATTAGCAGCTCCATGCTGCATGTCCCTGGCACAGGAGGAGCACGGCCGCAGCACCAAGGGCACCCCTCACATCCACCCTGCCCTCAGCTCCACAGGGGCTTTCGCCTGCTGGGGTCCATCCCTAAGGACCCCAGCCAAGGGGTCACCCTCCTCCTCTGCTCCCCGTCCCTGGCAGAGCCCAGCAGAGCCTGGCAGAGCCCAGCAGAGCCCGGCAGTCAGAGCCCGGCAGAGCCCGGCAGTCAGAGCCCAGCAGAGCCCGGCAGAGCCCGGGAGAGCCTGTCAGAGCCCAGCAGAGCCCGGGAGAGCCCAGCAGAGCCTGTCAGAGCCCAGCAGAGCCCGGGAGAGCCCAGCAGAGCCTGTCAGAGCCCAGCAGAGCCCGGCAGAGCCCAGCAGAGCCTGTCAGAGCCCAGCAGAGCCCAGCAGAGCCTGTCAGAGCCCAGCAGAGCCCGGCAGAGCCTGTCAGAGCCCAGCAGAGCCCGGGAGAGCCCAGCAGAGCCTGGCAGAGCCTGGCAGAGCCCAGCAGAGCCTGGCAGAGCCCAGCAGAGCCTGTCAGAGCCCAGCAGAGCCCGGGAGAGCCCAGCAGAGCCTGTCAGAGCCCAGCAGAGCCCGGCAGAGCCTGACAGAGCCCAGCAGAGCCCGGGAGAGCCTGTCAGAGCCCAGCAGAGCCTGTCAGAGCCTGTCAGAGCCCAGCAGAGCCTGGCAGAGCCTGTCAGAGCCCAGCAGAGCCTGGCAGAGCCTGGCAGAGCCCGGCAGAGCCCAGCAGAGCCCAGCAGAGCCTGTCAGAGCCCAGCAGAGCCCGGCAGAGCCTGTCAGAGCCCAGCAGAGCCTGTCAGAGCCCAGCAGAGCCCGGCAGAGCCTGGCAGAGCCCAGCAGAGCCCGGCAGAGCCCAGCAGAGCCCAGCAGAGCCTGGCAGAGCCCAGCAGAGCCCGGCAGAGCCCAGCAGAGCCCAGCAGAGCCTGGCAGAGCCTGGCAGAGCCCGGCAGAGCCCAGCAGAGCCCAGCAGAGCCTGTCAGAGCCCAGCAGAGCCCGGCAGAGCCTGTCAGAGCCCAGCAGAGCCCAGCAGAGCCTGTCAGAGCCCGGCAGAGCCCAGCAGAGCCCGGCAGAGCCCGGCAGAGCCCAGCAGAGCCCAGCAGAGCCTGTCAGAGCCCAGCAGAGCCCGGGAGAGCCCAGCAGAGCCCGGCAGAGCCTGGCAGAGCCCAGCAGAGCCTGACAGAGCCTGTCAGAGCCCAGCAGAGCCCAGCAGAGCCTGTCAGAGCCCAGCAGAGCCCGGCAGAGCCCGGCAGAGCCTGGCAGAGCCCAGCAGAGCCCGGCAGAGCCTGGCAGAGCCCGGCAGAGCCCAGCAGAGCCCGGCAGAGCCCGGCAGAGCCCAGCAGAGCCTGGCAGAGCCCAGCAGAGCCCGGCAGAGCCTGGCAGAGCCCAGCAGAGCCCGGCAGAGCCCAGCAGAGCCCGGCAGAGCCCAGCTGTGCCACACGTGGTGGCATGAGCGGGACTGCCAAGTGTTTAGAGAGGAGTTGGGAGCAAGGAGAGTTCACTGAAGCCAGCCTGTCTGGTGAGCGTAGGTGTGAGAAGGGGCACGATGCCGGGCTGTGGGCAGGGGAGGGAGGGGAAGGGCCAGCACGGGCTGAGCTCAGGTCTCTGATGGAACGGCCCCCCTGTGATGGGGCTGGCCGTGCCCGCTGCGTCTGGCCACACGTCTGCTGTAATAACTCTTTAATCTCCTGGCAGATTTCAACCGCATCTGACAGAAGCGTGGGGACAATGACATTCCTCCTCCTTCCAGGAGAGCGGCTCCTGCGTGGGGAGGGCTGCCCCATCCCCATCCCTGTCCCCACCCCTGTCCCCGTCCCCATCCCCATCCCTCTCCCTGTCCACATCCCCACCCCTGTCCCCGTCCCTGTCCCCATCCCCATTCCCAACCCATCCCCATCCCCATCCCTATCCCCATCCCCGTCCCCATCCCCATCCCATCCCCATCCCCATCCCTGTCCCTGTACAGGGCTGGGGGCTGGCAGGGCTCATCCCTGTGGTAGGTGCAGGCAGAGGCTCTTCCATGCCAGCATGAGGGGAGGGCAGTGATTTGGGCAGGGGGCCAAGCCTGGGCAGCGCAGGTACGGGGCAGAGGTGGCCCTGGAGATGTGAGAGCTACAGACCCTCGGACAATTAGCTTCACTTTTGTAACGACAAATCGTAGAGTTAAGAGAGGGAATCAGCAGGGGGCTCAGGGGTTAGCCAGAACCCTGACAGATGGGTGTTCAACAGGAAACAGCCACCAGGACCTTGCAAAGGAGGGAACTGTTGTGACTGTGGGGGGCTTTTGGTGACTGTCCTGTGAGGAGGCCATAGCTGGTTCCACCCCACAGCAAAAGACAGCCTGGTGTTCCCAAACAGGAGTTCTGCCAGAACAGGGAAACTCACAAAATGTCTCTTATTCGAAGCAAAACCAGCAGCAGTTTAATCCTGTGTGTGGGGTTGTTGTGACAGACGACCCGAGGAGCAGCAGCTCACTGCCCTGGGCTGTCCCAGCCTCTCCTGGTGCACAGGCTCCCGTGGCTGTGCCGTGTGCCACAGAGCCCTGCCGAGCCCCACTGTGCCATGTCACCCTCCCACCGCCCGGACCACTCCTCCCATGGGAGCTGACCAAACGGGGGTGCAGAAGCGGGGTGATGCCCCTGGGGAAGGATGTTCCCAGGCCCACCCAGCACTGCGGGACCATCCCGACCCACGGCCCCTTTTCCTCCCAGGCAGTGAGGATCCTTCAAGCAGTCCTGGAAATGCAAATGACTCGGTGTGCTGCTAATTGTCTCCTCATCCAGCCTGCTCTTGAGAGACACAGAAAGTGTGGAGGCCGATCCTCCCTCTTTCAACCACTCTTCAGTGTGGGGCTGATGGAGGAGGGTGACGGTTGCACTGCGCACACGAGTCACTGCTGCAGCCTGGGAGCCTCCCGCTTCCTTTTCAAATACAGCCTTCAAGTATTCCCTTCATCACTTTCAAACCCTCCTGGAGCTGCCTATTGTTCGGCACAAGGAGCTCTCAGAGCTGGGGCTGGGTTTCACTCATTACCGAACCGCAGAGCGCGTGGTGGCAAACGCAGCCATGCCGGATGCCCTGCCCAGTGCCACTGCTCTGTGCCCAGCTCTGTGCCCAGCTCCATGCCCTGCTCTGTGACCACCCACACAGACAGGGCACCAGCCCCTCCTCAAAGGCCCCCCCAGGACCTCCCAGCACACATCCCATGTTCAGAAGGGGCCTGGCTCACATGGAGCATCGATGGCATTTACACCCCTGAGAGCCCAGCCCAGCCCTGACTGCAGCTCCAGCTCTTGCATCACCCCCAGGAAGGTGTCTGAAGGGCTAGAAAGTGGAACTGGGTGTCTGGGTGCTGAGCCCAGAGCTGTGCCCACAGGGACGGGCAGAGGAACAGCCCGGGGTGTCCAGTGGGGAGAGGGATGGGCATTTTGGGCTCCGAGCCACGGACTGATGCACGGGCTGGTGGCACTGCAGAGAGGGGCTGCTGAGTGTCCTCTCACCCTGCAACCCCACAGAGTGGTGAGGGGCTGCTGAGCAGCCCTGCAGCAAGCTCATGCTCTCCTTTGCCCTCTGAGTGTCTTTGTCCAGCGGTTCCAGCACCGGAGCTGCTCGCAGGGGAACCCGAGAGGGGGGAGTTAAGCACAAAACCAGCAGAAAAATCGGTTTATTTTATTCCGGAGTGACAAATGTATTTTGAAATGAAATCCAGAAGTGTTGCCAATGAGCCTTTGTTTGCTCTTGCACAAAAGTCTCCCGGCCGGCTCCGAGGAGCAGCAGGAGGAGAAGGAGGAGGAGAAGAGGAGGAGGAGGAGAGGAGGAGGAGGGAGGAGGAGGAGGGAGGAGGGAGGAGGAGGAGAAGGGAGGAGGAGGGAGGAGGAGGGAGGAGGAGGGAGGAGGAGGGCAGCGCTGCTGAGGCCCTTCTCAGCTGCATTCCAAGGGGCTTTCTGAAAAGAATGAAGTGTTGAGCGTTTGCCAAATAAAGGAGGGGGGCAAAGGTTGCTATTTATCCCAGAAAAGTAGCCAACATTATGTCTATTGATGGGAAGGGACCCAAAGAATTGTGGGAAGGAAGAAAGTTACTTCAGCTGCCAATCAAGGCCCCAAATTTCCATGAGCTGCCAATCATAATTAAAAGGAATGCGGCGGCGTGGGAAGGTCGGGGCAGCCAGGATCCCCCTGCACAAACACCGGGTCCTGGGCAAGAACCTCTCCAAGGGCTCCGACCGGCCGGACTCTGACAGCCACATCCCTGTCTGGTGCCCTCAGGCCCTCGGCGAGGCCGCTGGCTGTGCCTGACGCCGGGATGGTCCCCGGACCTGGGCTATTTACACTCTCAGGGGCACAGCCCGCCGTGCTGGCGGCTCCCAGGGCATTCCCATGGGAACGAGTGCTGTAGGAGCAGTGAGCACCCTTCACACGTGCCAGATACCCAGATGCTCCCCAGCCCCGATGCCCAGCACCCTGAGGGGCTCCAGCAGCTTCCCCAAACAAAGGTTTAAAAGAAGACACTGGGCACGTCACACCAGCTCCAGAGCTGGAGCTTCCCACCCAGAGCTGCAGCCCTGCGAGCACCCCGGGCTGCCATGGGGGACGAAGCAACAAAGGGCCAGAGCCTGAGGGGGCACAGAGCGAGCAGGACCCTGCCAGCAGCAGCCCACCCTCACCAGACCAATTCTCACACGCCCGTGCTTCTTTTCAGTACCAGCCACATGCTTCTTCCCCCCCGGGATGCTGCTCAGCACCCAGTGAGGTAAATGGAGTCTCCTCTGCATCCAACCAAACTGTTCTGTCCCCGCCTGCTCCAGCGTAGCCGGCAGTGCCACCAGGCACCGGGCGCTGCTGGGGCTGCTCCCAGTGAAAAGGCCACCGAGCACCAGGAAAAGGCGGCTGCAGGTTCGGCATGGCGCAGGACACGGCGAGGCTTGTCTAACACAGCTGACAGCAATTCCCTGCGCTCGCAGACATCCTGGACAGGCAGCTGCTGTATAGGCAGTGACAGTCACAGCGCAGAGGAGAGCTCCTCTCCGTGTTTCTCCTGTGGGCTCTTCCAGCCTCCGCATCCCCTGGGGTGGGATTCAGTGCTGGACACGAGTTCCCCTGGTGTGGTAAGCTGGGCTCAGCGAGCGCGGGCTGCAGGCATTGGTATGCAGGCGTGTGCGGGGGTGTGCACGGCTTCTCCGGGTCTTCCCCGGGCTGCTGGAAGCACTTGACACGTGGTGATAATGCGATGTGACTTCCAGCCCAGCGCTGCCTGCTGCAACATGCTCCCCTTCAGCCTGGCACAGATGCATGATATTTCACTCAGCACCTTCAGAGCCTTTTTTTTTGTTCTAAATGTATTTAAAAATTAGATGTTGACCTGCCTCCACGGAGATGGGGCCTGGGAGGCGACACTGAGCCCTCCAACACGTCTGTAACACAGGCAGCAATAAAGCTCTACTGCAGCCTGATAGAGAAAACCCAGCATACAGCCTTCTCCTCCTCAGCCACGATGATTCACGTGGCCTGGCACTGGCACAGCAGTGTCTGTGCCCGCTCCTGCCGCCAGCGGCGCGGTGCCACACACGGAGGCACCCGGCAGAGACCTTGCCAGGGGAAAGGATCTTAGGATCACTTACTGCACTGCACACGTTGGGCAGTGCTGAATTAGTGACCCCCAGACCTGCCTGGAGCGGGGCAGCGCCAGCGCGCTCGGATGGGGCTGGGTCGGACCCGGCTCTGCCCTCACTGGTATGTCTCACACCATGGAAGCTGCCTTGGGCTGTTTGCAGGGAGACGGATGGACGAGCATCTTCTGAGGATGGGGTGAGAGATGCACCCATGGCCCCAGTGCCTGGGCTCAGCACCGTGGGGGTGACAGGGAGGGGTCTGGTAGGGGCCTGCCTCGGGTCCCTCAGCCAGGGGTGTCCCTCAGGGTGGCCCCACTGGGGGTGGCACGGCAGGCTGGCGGCATCCCTGGTGCCAGTGGCACCACCGGCTGGGTGCCTGAGCCGGGGCCTGGCCAACGCCCTGTGTGGGGCCCATCCATCATGCCCCTGATGTTTAATTAGGAGGAGAGTCCACTCTGTCTTGGCGCTCGGCTTGCACTTCGTCGGGGCCAGGCAAGATAAGCTCGATGACACGCACATGATAGAGCACAAGTAGTGTCTGTCGCATGATGTATAGAGCCATCTGCGCTGCGCTCCCCTCCCACCCTCTCATCCTCTCCCCTTCCTCTTTCTCTTTTTACACTCATTCACTCTGTGGTCAGGTGTGTGCCTGCAGACGTCTCCTTTCTCTGGGCGCCAGCTCAGGGGAGCTCGGGGGGGCTGTGGCTGTGCACCCATGGCCACCGCGCTCCCCAGGCTCCCTGGGCTCCCCGTGCTCTGGGATCCCCCACGCACAGGGCCCTGGCAGCACTGCCAGGCTGCTGGACAGAGCTTCAGGCACGGCTCTCAGTGCGGGTGGGGAGTGGGTCTCTCTCACGCCAGGCCTGAGCAATGTGAGAGTCAGAGCTCACCCCAAACATGCACCGGTCTGAGCAGGATTAACCCAGCCTGTCCTGGCACGCAGCGCCCGGGTGCGAACCACCCCGGGACGGTGCTGGCGTGGGCTGTCCGTCCCTGCAGCCGCTGCTGCGGAGCCGCTGGCGCAGCTCCCACCCTGCACAAACCCACTGGAGCCAGCGCATTTTCGGGGGATGCTGTAATCGCACAGGCTGCCCTCCCCATCCCCGGGGAGGTTTCGCTTTGCTCCTCCCGCAGCAAGTCCCGCTCCCTGAAAGCCCCCGGGTGGGATTGGGGATGGGGTTACCAGTTGGTAACCAGCCCTCCCCATCCCCAGCCCCACCTGATCTGCAGCCACAGGCTTTCAGGGAGCTCTCAACGGGTAAGGGGATCCCACCGCCCCACGGGAGCAGGGGGCAGCGGTGGGGGGGAGGCAGGAGCAGCCCCCAACTCACACCCGCACAGGGACCCGCAGCTGCCTGAGACCATCACACCCACCCCCCCGGCCCCACACCGGGGTCTGCTCTCCCTGCGAGGTGCCAGAAATGGCGCTGGGATAATCGGTACCGGCAGCGCCGGGTTCACCAGCCGCGTGTGGTTCATGCAGATGCTGAGGAGCAACACGGAGCTGCCCTTTGTGCACAGACAGCTGGAGGAGTTTGCCCTTTCCTTAGTGTTAGTTAAGGCTAACATTAAAACACTCGCCGTGCTCTTGGTGCCTGTTCAATATATTTTATATAAGTTTAATAAAAAAAATTGCTAAGATCATTGGAAGGGTAAATAACCGCCATGCTGACACTGCTTCTATTTAAATCAGCTACACACTGCGTGCGTACATCGTTTGCATAAAACAATATTCAAGTAGGGTGATTTTAATGTTCTGTGCTATTTCTGACTCTCTCTGGATTGCTGTTTGCATATATTTGCATACCCTCGGAGAATTAAACCCGGAGTATGTAAATGAGCTCGCAGGCTCTGTGGTGGAGGAGTTTCTTCAGTTGTACAAAGCAGCTCCTCCAGCCACCCCTGCTGCCGCGCTGCCCCCGCGCCGGGGACGCTGAGCAGGGGGTCCCTGAGGGTGCTACTGGGGGGTTCAGACCCCCCAGATAGAGCAGAGGGTCCCTACGGGTAGTATTGGGGGACTCAGTCCAGCCTGGATGGAGCAGGGGGTCCCTGTGGGTGGTACTGGGGGGCTCAGACCAGTCGGGAGGCAGGAGCTGCTGCCGGACTCTGTGCCCCAGGGCAGGAACCACGCTGGGATTTCTCCCGCTCGCTCCTGTGCTCCCCAAGGCTCTCAGCACTCCCACGCTGGGCCCCAGCTCTGCGCCTTGCTGCTTCCCCAGGGCCCAGCTCTGGTTTCCAGGGAAAGACAAAGGGGCAGCGGCTGCTCCTCAAGTGTTGTCCTGGGGGCCAGGCCACAGGAGCCACAGTAGCTGTTTCTACAGGGGCTGAGGCAGCTGGGTCCCACCAGGATAAATCCACATCCTTCCCGCTGGATGGAGACCCTGGGAGCGACACACAGATCCAAACTGCTGGTGTCCTTGCACACAGGAGAGCGGCAGCGGTGGGACTCATGCTCAAGGAATCATGCCTGACTCTGGCAAGGGCCAAATCCAGCGTGGCAGCGGCTGGTCAGGACACATGTCAGGAATGCAGCCATGCTCCATAGGGCAGAGGCTCCTCCAAGCCTGGAGCAAAGCGGTGCCCACAGACCCCCTGCTCAGCCCCACAGCCCGGGAGCTCCACAGCCCTGTGCTGAAGGCTTCTTTTCAATAATTAAAGAGGTATTGGCTTGTAGAGCTGGGGAGATCATCACCGCAGAGGGAGAGGTAATAACTCCCCACCACAGAAGGACTTCTTCATTCTCCTGCTGATCATGACTTGGCTTTACTGTAAATTAAACACATCCTCACCGACACCTGAAGGTTAAGGGGGATTTTCCTGCACTAAATCAAAGCGGACACTGGTTTCTTCCACAGGAAGAATCTGAACTGGATTAAAAGGTCAAACGGTTTGACACAGGATTTGGGCGGTTGTTTAAGGTCATCAGGCAGCCTGCTCTTGTCAATACATCAATTATTAACAACTCGTTGGAGTTAAAGCGAATTAAGCCCTTTCTTTCCCCATTCCTTTAACAGGATTAGCAAACAGTAAATAAAAATGATCGTGGAGGTAAGGGCACCCAGCGCTCAAAGGAGCCCATGCAGCTCAGGGGTGTGTGCCAAGGCAAGGTCCCCGCTCCCACCCACATCACACCCCACGTGCTGCGGCTCACCGGGCCAACCAGGGCTCCAGAGTGTCTCCACACCTCACACGGGCAGTCACCGGCTGGAAGCACTGCCAGCCCGGCAGCCAGCACGGCCTGAAGCCCCAGGGCCTCGGCAGGGAGGGGTGGATGCTGCTGCAGGACCCGTCATCCCCAGCGCCCTGGACCAGCCCTGATGCCGACTGACCCTACGAAGGGGATGTGCAGGGAGACCCGCTGTTTCCCACCTCGTGCTTCACCCCAGATGGCTCACAGCACACCCTGGCTGTCCGGAGACAGCAGCTGGCACTGCCCGGGGGCCGGCACGGGAATCGGGCAGCGGACAAAGCCACAGGAGACACAAGCTATTTCCAGGCCATGGGCTCAGACCGAGCAGCGACAGGAACGTGAGGAAGGAAAAACAGGAGAAGGACAGGAAGAGTGAGACGACGGGAGGGATCGCTGGGGATGTTTGGCAGAACAAGAGATGAGTTCTCTCTCCAGTGCCCGCTTTGCACTGGCACCAGTGTGTGTTCCCATGTCCTCACGGGGTGGGCGGCTGCAGCCAGTGGGACACGTTCTGGAGTGGCAGCAGGATGGGTCTCAGCTCTCTGCTGCATCCCTCGGGCAGCTCCAACACCCAGCACTGTGTGCTGGGTCCTGTGACACCCAGCACCCTGGGCTGCTTGGGGTTTTATGGGGTGCAAAGACATTAAGCCTGTTTAAGGATTTTCCAGGTTACGTTTTTCCGTGACACTTTCAATTCTTCATATCCAACTCAGATCAGAAGTTTGGAACCAGGGAAACCTGTGACAGGTTTTGCCTCTTCCTCTCTTTCCCAGCAAAGTCAGAGTGCAAGGGACTGGAGTGAATGGGAAGAGAAAACAAGAATTATTCTTCCATGGGATCTGTGACACGCTTAAAAGAAAGAAAAATTAAAAACCCTACAGGGAAAGTTTTTATGTTTTAACAGTTTTTATCGCATCAAAATTTTAAGATGTATTTTTGTCCTGCATTACTTTAATGAACGTGTCTTAGCAGGTCGTATTATCGCTGTTCTGGGCTAATTAAATGTCCACATACATTTCTAAATGTTCGCTTTAAGCACTCTCTGTTTCAGGTTTATTTCAGAGCTGATGTAACACCTTGCACAAAGCCCTTTGAAATCCCCTCCAGAAATGTCACCCCTTGGGGAGCACGTGCCGCCTAGCGGGAGCACACACCGGCACCTGTACTGACACGGGAGCGTGGGAATGCACCCAGGTGGATGGGGATGGTTTGGGGGTCACTCCTCTCCGAGCTCTCAGCCCCGGGGGGTGCTCATCGCTCCCCAAAATCCATCCACAGCCCAAGCGCTGCTCCAGAGCTGTCAAGCCGGGGCTGTGGGTGATGCTGACCAGGGCACATCCCACCCGAGGACCGGGGCTGGGACCAGGGCAGGGGGCTGGGATGTCAGACAGCCTGAGTCCTCCCGGGGAGCCACAGCGCTCGGAGGGGAGGGATCGACATAGTATTCAGTGCGTGTCAGAGCAGGAGAGCTAAAGGCAAGGGTCCCCTCTGCAGCTCTGGCATGGATTAAAGCCTCTCTCATCCAGACCAGGCTTCTCGAAAACACCAGCCCCAGCGTGCTCACCCGCAGCCTCCGACGCTGGAGCCAAGTCCCCATCTCCTCCTGGCCTCGAGTGCCCCCACTCCCCCAGAGATAGCCCCCCCCTCCCCCTCATCTGCAGCATCATTTGTTTAAAATAAGATGCTGGAACTTGTCAGGAGACTTTTTGCAGCATATTGTTTTAAAGAAGACATTCAATTACCTCAGCTGCAATGCTTCACTGTGCTCTGATGATCTACTAAGGGAAAAATAACTAATATGTAGCATGTTGTGTCATAGACAATTATAGAGAACATCGCTTTTAAGGAAACAAGACTCGTGCCCAATTGTGCGGGATTTATTAAGTTTGCTGTTCTACAGCACCATGGCAAACGGAGGGAGGGGAACACAGCTGCACTTCCTGCTGCACAGCCCCTGCACGGGAGGGGAGGACGGTTCTTTCCTCCCTCATTAAAAGCCAGGGAGCCGGTAGGACTGCGAGTGATGGAGATAAACATCTCCACAGACACACGATTATTCCCTCCTTTAGTTTTACACAGCGTGAGGTTCTCGTGCGGGAACAGAGTGATTTGGCTATAGATTTATAGAAGGAGCAAATGATTCGGTCCCACATGATGGAGCGTATCATGCATATTCCGTGCCTTCGCTCGTGGGCATACTCGGCTCTGCGCACAAGACTGATGGAAGGGAGGCAAGAGGGAGAAGAGCCTGGGAGATGTGGCATTATGCACAGGAGGAAATGCTGCTCGGATTTCACAGCTCCTTTGGCGAACAATGTGACTGAGAAATGCACTTACCGGAAAGGATAACTTAATTCATCTGCCGTGCAGCGAGCATCCAGGAACCACAGAGCAGGGCCAGGAGAGCACCGGGAACCGCAGCCAGCGGGGCCGCTGTGGGGAGAGGCCCCTGCCAGCCCCTCCTGCCCCCCGCTCTCACCCCTGGTTCCTCCCAGACCAGCGTGTCATCCCGCTGCCTGGGCAGCCCTTGGCGCTGGGTTTTGTTTGAGCACTAATCTCACACACAATGGAAGGCCCCGCTCCGAGGATCCTACCGTTTAAGACCTTGATCCTGCAGACTTACCAAAGTGCTTCATTTTAAGCGCATGATTAACGCTGTTGACTCCGGTGCTTAAAATTCAGCATGCACATAACTGTTTGGGGCTTTAGCTGACAAGCAGAGTTCTCTGGAGATGTTAATGTGCTCTAGCAGAAAACATAACAGTGCATCCATGGGAGGTGCCTGCAGAGTCACCCAGAAATAGCACAAGGAACAGCTATTTTTTCCCAGGAAGAGGAGCCTGGGAGCAGTGATACATGCTCTCAGTTGGGAGAGCTGAATTTGAGAGGCTTTGGGGCGGCAGGCGTTGCTGCCAGCATTTGGATGCGAGACGTGAAGAAGCTTATGGGGCATGATTGATGGGTGGTTCGCAGCCTTCGCTCGGAAAGCAGGAGCGGACCAAGACCAATGAATAAGTCTTTATGGAATTCAAAATTCCCACCAAAGGCATTCATCTTTTCCCTTTGCTATAAATGGGCCGGGAGCGGGCTCGCATTATTTCTCCATTGCTGGAAAGCGAAGGGCAGCCTTCACACCACCCACCACCGTGATAAACAATGTTCTCATGAGCCCACTGCTATTTATAGAAGCAATCCTATTTCTCACATATTTGCCTCCCGGTTACCGAGCAAGGGCACTTTCATGGCCCTGATAGATCTGAGCACATTCAGGCGCTAATCCCCGGGGAGGGGTGCCGTGCGGGATGCATGGCGCTGCCGCCGCATAAACCATCACCTGTTCCAAGCCGGCTCTTCCCAGGCTGTAATTCTGCAGCCACGACACATTACCAGCACAGGTACCTGCACGCATCCCCCCGCGCTTCCCACCTGTGCTGGAGAGCTGGGGAAGGAGAAGGGAGGGCGAGGGGAGAGGGATTTTAAAGGATGAATGATCTGCTTTCTGCTGAGAGCTCAGGCACATCCAATAACCTCAAGCAGAGAAAATCTCTGCCTGAATTAAAGGCTCTGCTGGTCTGAATTCTCCTAAATATTCCACACCGGTTGCAAACACTCCAATTTCAGTCTCATCTGCTATCTCATCCTAGCATCTCACGAGGTAGTGTCCTTACTTGCTCTGAAATGCAGTAGCCAGGAGCCAGCTAATGTTTGGGGGAAGATGTGCCAGCAGAGAGGAGACAAAGCAGCTAACGGTCGCTAGCGATGGAGACGTTGCTCAGGCAGCCATGGTGGATCTGCTGCCTCTCCCTGGGGAAGTGGCACCCCCAGCACGTGGCTCCAACACCTTCACTGCCAGCACAGGACAGGTGCCTTCCCGACGCCCCACGTCCCAGCCGCTCCTGAGCAGAAGGATCGAGTCATCCCCACCTCTGCTTTACGAGGCCACGCGGAGAGAGGGAAAAATGAGTCAAGACCCAGACCCAGGGAGAGCTTTGAACTGCTGTCTCGTCTCACACAAGGTGTTTGAGAGTGCCTTGGCTAAGGCAGTTTCGATGCAAGGAGGCATTTTGCCCTGGGTAAAATCAGCATCCCACTGTTTCATCCGTGGAGGCTGCCATGCCACAGCTCAGGAACCAGCACAAACCTTCTGCAGCAGCACCAGAGCAGCCTGGGAAGCAGGAGGACAGCAGCATGGCCAGCCCCATCGTGGGTTCGTGCCTGGGACTTAAACCATGAGAGGAAAAGCAGCTCCTAAAAGCTGCAGGCTTAAGGGCACCATCCAGTGTTATCTGACCTCCACGAGCCTAGGGCCAGCTCCGTGCTGTGCCTGCTTCCAGCCCCAGAAAGGGGCTCAGCCCCCCAGAGATGCTCAGCCCAAGCTGGCTGGGAGGACACGAGCCCCACAGCCAGGTCAGTGCGTAACCAGGTGCTTAAAGCTGCTGTCTGTCTGCACAGGAACGGAGAGAGGGACTCCTGAAGTGTCAGATCCATCTGACACTAGGAAAACTCTTATAAATAAAATAGTTCCCATAAAATCTGTATGAGATCTCTACAGTCCATCTAACACCGGCTGTAATAAAGGAGAGACATGGGAACGGCAGCCAGAGACACCATCTTGTAGCAAGAAATCTTACTTGAAGAAGTATCAGAGGAAAGTCATTTACTCCCCATTAGCATTTTAGAAGCATGTTAGCAACGAGGGGCGATGTGTTCCTGACACTTGTGGGGACCCAGGGAGTTCTCTAGAGCTCAGGGGGAGCAGGCAGCATTCCCACAGCACAGGGGCTCCCGGGACATGGTGACAGCAAACTGTGCCGGGCAGATCGCTGCCACCAGCCAGGTCACCCCCAACAAAGCCCCACGTTTCCCCATTAAACCCGCTCTCCCAGTCCAGCCAGGAACTATCCCACACTTGGAAGTCAAACTCCAGAGGTGTTTGCTGCTTCCCATCACCCTTCTGTGTCAGAGGCAGCGCTCCATCACCCCCAGCTCCTCCTCCTCTTGTAAGGCCTGCGAGGGGCAGGGGGTTACTGTGCTCAGTGCTGCACAGATATTTACTCAGTGCTCCTCAGGCATGTCTCACCTGCTCAAACCTTTGTCATCAAAGCATTTAGAGCATGAAACCCAATTAAAGATAAACCTCTTGCTGTTACAATGGAAGAGCTACAAGAATTAGCACTTAAGCTGCATTAGCAGGAGGCCTCTCTAATGACACCACACCCCAATTTGTCTTTGGCGATTACTCGGGGCATGCAGAGGGGAGCCCTGGCTTCTGGGAACGTTATCCATCCCTGCATCCCGGCAGGGTCAGATGTTCAGAGTCATCCCTCGGGAAAAGGAGGGCACGGCAGGGATCTGCTGAGGGATCCCCTGGAGAAGCGGGTGGAAAAGCAGAGCCTGGAGCACGTTCACACAAGACTGGGAGGGATGCACCCCAAAACGTGGTGGGGAGCAAAGGCGACGGCCAGGTGGGAGCCCATGTGAGGGGGCTGGGGGGCTGCAGCTGCTCTCCTGGTGCCCATGAAGGGAGAGGGGAGCTGGGGGGGGTGTCAGCAGACAGGGTGCAGGGGCCAGGGACAGCGCTGAACAGGTGCCCATAGCCAAAATAACTCTCAGCAGTGCTGCTCCATCTCGGAAGCACTGAGCAGACAGCAGCTGAGCTGCTCTGCCCTCTAGCAAGAGAGGTTAATAATATTCACTCCGGGCTGCGGAGAGGGACGAGGAGCCGTGGAGAGGTGATGGGCCAGATAACCCAAAATGGCTTTGAGTTCTGGGCACTTTCATTTCACAGTCTCTGACCTCTGAGGTACAACCAGGCTGATTTTCAGAGGCGCTGAGCAGGTCCTGCTTTCATGGACCTGAGTCACAGAGCTGCACAGAACCAAAGGCAGCGAGACAAACTCCAGGCTGGAGCGAGCTGTGTGGGAACCACCGGCTGGAGGGAGGTGGGGGGCTGCCAGAGCAGGGCCCTGAGAGTGTCCCCAGCCTTCCCAAGATCCTCTTACAAAACCAAAGGCCAGCTCCAGGGTGGGAGCAGCCAGGTAAGAGCTGCCCATGAACTTCTTTGAACTGGAAATAGGAAGGAAGTTCTCCATCATTATGTTCGAGGTGCAGGAGCAGCACTCCCACCTCCCCCCACCCTGCTCCAGGGGTCAGCCGATGGTTGTCAACCAGTGCGACATGTGCAAGGGGAAAGGCCCTTTCGTCCCACTGCCCACCCCAGAAAGGTGCCCCCACCTTGCCAGCTGAGCGGCCCCAGGTGCCCGTGACGCTCTCCGAGGGGGCTACGCAGAGCAGGTTGATTTGAGGGTTAAGCAACAGTGCCCCTATACTGCCAAAGTTGGGTAAATTCTTCCGCTGTCGTTGCCTAAAACGCTTCCCAAGCCCTAGATCGTAATGATGTACATGAATAATGAAATTAGCATATCCATCAGCTAACCACTCGCTGCAGATACAGGAGGCCTTTGTGGGAAGACCTCCATGCTCAGACTCTGGAGCAGCCAAAGCCTCCAAGGCCACCCTGGGAACTGCCATGGTTGGCTCATGGAAATCCAGGGTTTAATTGGGACCCAGTGAGACGATGGTGAAGCTGGGGGCCAGCAGCCTCACAGCATCCACACAGCTCCCTGCCACCCCAAGCATCCCTGCACCCCGGCAGCCGGCGGGATGCGGGGAAACACAGGGATAGCAAGGGATGGCAAGGGGAACCCACTCCCAGGATGGTACGGTGTGCCATGGCTGAGGGATGGCAAGGGGAACCCATACCTGGGATGGCACGGTGTGCCATGGCTGAGGGATGGCAAGGGGAACCCGCTCCCGGGATGGCATGGTGTGCCATGGCTGAGGGATGGCAAGGGGAACCTGCTCCCAGGATGGCACGGTGTGCCATGTCTGCATCAACAAACCCCCCACCCTGGCCAATGCAGCATCTCTGTTCGGTGACAGGCGCGGGTGGAGCGCCAGCCCAGGCAGCAGTGACGGGCCGCGGCGGGTGCTCTGTCTGCACCATGCGCAGCCGGGGCCGGGCCGGCAAGCGAGGCGCCCGCACCCGCCCGAACCAGCCCCTGCTCGCCCAAAACCTGTTAGTGACTCAGGAATGTGTCAAGGGAAACGTGTGTGTAGAAACCTCTCCGAATGGGAACAACCTTCCCGTGCGCCAGGCTACGGAGACTGTTCCTTGACTGTAATTGGGGACCTGGTAATTAGATGATGGCAAAATGTACCAGAAGCTCAGTTTTCATTCTGTGGTCCAAATTACAAACCATCATATTTTGAAAGTGATGCTGACATTCCTCAGCCAGGAGCCCTTGCCAAAAACAACTCGAGCAAGGCTTGTCTTGGCACCAAATCAAACTCGGGGCCTCAGCAGCGAAACTGAAAACATTTACACAGCTGGACCCAAATCACCCGATTTTCTAAAGAGTTTGTCAGAGCCTGAAGCTCTCGGTGTGTTTCTGCCGATTTTAAAGGGTCCTGTGTTCTTGCAATCCACCAGCTATCCACATATAGGAAATAAATACACAAGGAAAAGTGGGTGGTCTTTCCATTACGCTCCAAAAAAATAACCCAGAAAAGCCTCCGGGGGGTGATGGGAGCGAGCCCAGTATTTACCCGACCCATCAATAGATGTGCCAGACATATTTTATTTGCATATATAGATATGGAAACCTCATCATTCTGCTGTATGTATGGAATGGCTAATAAATGCATTAGCGAACCACTAATGAAAACAAATTGGAGGCAGTGTCACAAATGACGCCAGGCTGAGGAATCACCTTTCTGCATTTCTCCTGTCTGCAGGGCCTGCCTGGGTGTTTCAGTGCACGTGTCACACACGTCGCATGTGCCTCGGGCACCAGTCGCTCCCACCTGGGTCAACGCCGACCGGTCCCTTTGGCATCGGGTGTGTCAGCAGCGTGCGCACGGGCACAGGCAGCCACAGGCTGGCTGCACAGCCGCCATGGCAGAGCCACCCCAGCGCCACCACACCGGCACTGAGCCTGCGGCTCGGGCTATCGGAGAGGAAACGGCAGGGTGACCCATGGCTGCGGAGAGCCGCCGCGCTGCCCAGGACACCATCCTCTCTGCTGGGAGCAAGGGCCAGGCCCCAAATGTCCATGTTGGGCCAGGCTCTGTGTTTGCCCAAGGAAAGCGGATTCGGTTTCAGCAGGGAAAGGGCCCAGCGAACAGGGGACATGGCAGCGACCCCTGTAAGAGCACTGCCGGTGCCTGCCCTGGCTCAGGTTCCCCCTGCCCAACCCCAGCACCCCTGACTCCCCCACCTGTGACGTGTGTTTGGCAGTTGAAGCCCACCCTCCTTCCCTCCCCTTCCCGCTGCTGCCCAATTTATTAATTGTTTCCTGCTGATAAAAGCGATGAGCCCAAATCTACCTACCCCCCTCCCCCCACTGATGATACAGGGTGCCTTTGGCCGGGGTGGGATTTCTGCAGGACCCCCAGCAGCAGCCCTGGACTCCCTGTGCCCTTCTCTCTTGGTGAGAACGGGGCACAATCCATGAGCTCATGTCCTCTATTCACTCTGAGGGTCCCATTGGTTATTTACAGCCCCTCAGCACCCGACAGCAGCCTGGCACCCCTCTCCAAACCCGGCACAGAACCCCCTGCCCCAGGAATCCTCCTTCCTTCTTCCAGCCCAGATAATGACAGGAACCCCTCTTCCAGCCCCACCTCTGCTCAGCTGAGATTGCTACCAGAGGACATGGTGGAGGAGCCATTTTTCACAGCTTAACTTCAATTTTTGTGGCTACACAGGGACCTCAAAATCTTGCAAAATTAATTTTTTTTTAATGCAAAACCTTTTAAGTAAAAATACTTGTAATTGCAACCTAAAGCGACGTGGGATCTGTGAATGGCGCTCTGATTAATTCTTCTGCTAGGCTGGCCTGTGCTCTCTGTTCTCCTGAACAGGCGTACACACATTATTGGGATTAATGCTGCATAATACATAATTAATGAAACCGCATAAATATGCAGATTTGCAGTCGCAGATTGACTGCCACGGCTCTATCCCCCAACACTATGGTAACTGATTGGATGTTCATTATTACCATATTTAAAACTGTTTCCCTGCAAACATGTGCAAACAAACAGCCCCAGAAGGGCAGGCGGCTGGTGCCAGGCGGTGAGGGGCCTGTCCCCAAACCGGGCACAGGGACACCCTACGGCCAGGTCCAGCCCCGCACACGGAGCTCACACGCTCCCTGCGTGGGGTCTGGGGCACGGGAGTGAGATTGGACACCCCACCGACCTGTGTGTCTGCAGGCATCTCGGATCCAGGCTTGGAACCATTAACCGGGCTCATCGGGTGCTGGGAAACTGGGGCGGTCTTGTACTGGTGGCACAGAAAGGATGGGAGAGGCCAGCTGGGGAGGAGGGAGGGGAGAGCTCACTGGGGATCAGAGGGCAATAGAACCCGTGGGCTCCAGAGAGGAGAAGGGTGTCAGAAATCAGGTTTCTGGGCATTTCATCAACTTCTGGGTCAGGACATCAGCAGGAGCCCCTCAACAAACACCTCCTGGTCAGCTCCCACGTCTTCTGTTAACACTGGACAGCCTCACCTGAACTGGTACAGTACCACGTGTAACAAAGGGAAACGGGAAGGGGTTATTTTGGACAGCACAGCAAAGGCTGCATCCCCCACCTTCGATCTGGGTCCTCTCCCTCTCCTTTGCCAAGGGATAGATAGAGATTTCCTTGGATGGCTTCCAGTCAGTCAGGCACCCATGAGCTGTTGGTTTAACGTGGTGCTAATGGTGGGGGAGTCACGAGCAGAACCCCAGAAGGTCCGTGTGGGTGACGGGCATCCCTGGATAGCAAGTGGGAGCAGGAGCTCGGATCTGCGGGTGGAAGGAGCCGCCTCAGAGCTGTCAGTGGGTCCGTTTCAGGTGGCTCCGAGCAGCAGCAGATGGCTTGTTTCGCTCCGTGCTGTCTGTTTGCACTGCTGAGGATGTCAAGATTTATTGCATGCTGATTGGGATATTCAGATCTCACACGGGGAGTTTGATCCGCAGAGCTCGGAGCTCTGCCCAAGGAGGACTGCAAGCATTGTTCCTGCTTCTCACAGTTACAGGATCGAGATCTTACTGGAGAAAGGGAAAAGCTTTCCCAAGAGGTATTTGGGAAATGTTTTTACTTTGAAGTACAAGTTTCCTACAGATATCTTCAGCTGTTTATTGAGGGGGAGTAAATGACAGTGTAAGTGTGCGCTGTCCTAGGGAAGGTGAGAACTGCAGCCCCTTGCCCCAGAACCTCTGGAAGCACAGCCAGGCACCGATCCTGCCTGAGATGACATCCCCTGCCAGCCTGGCCTCACAGGGCAGAAGAAGAACCAGCCCAAGATCTTGATGCTCACACTGACACACAGACTGGGGCTTCTCCTGCCCATCCCCTTCCTCAGCTCCTCCGAAGCACAGAGCCTTTATCCTCAGGGCAGCAGCTGCCCAGGCCCTGCTTCTGCCTCCTGCTGCATGTTTAGGCTGCCCTAGAAATGAGGGGAGCATCGGAGCAGCTCTGTGCCCAGCCCCATCCCTCTGCCAGCCTCAGCCAGTGCTGACACTTCTCCGGCCAGCAGCTCCCAGTGCACCCCAGCTGCCTCTGCAAGGGAGCAGGAAGGGAGAGGAGAAAATGTGGGGGAAGTTCCCTAAGTCAGGCTTAATTCCTTCAGTATAGAGCAACCTGTCCTCAGTAATGGATTCAGCCTGACTACATTTTGTGATGAAATATTAATCTGCAGCTGGGTCGTTCCCCTTCGGCTTCTGTTCTCAGGGAACGGCTGCACCTTTTGTCTTCACAAACCAACTCTCAGTGCAAGTGCTACAAGTATTCCTTTCCTTCGGGGCGATGTCGCACGGCAGAGCAAAGCAGCAGCTGGACCCAGGCTCGGGGAACACACCCATGAGCCCACTCGACCAGAGTCAGAGAGCTGCGGCACGCCGCCCACCCGCCGCTCCATCACAGGACGGGGACATGCAAGTGAGAGATGAGACCCCCGGAGAGAGGAGGGGACAGGCGACCTTAATAGGTCTGTGGTTATTGATAGGCCAGCTCGTCTGTGCAATGCAAATTGCCCCATAAATAAAACAACTATGGGAAGCAATTTACTGCTTTGTTAGAGCCGAAGGAGACCAAAGATCAAACCAGGCCGTAGCACTGCTAGGGCCGCAGGGCTGGCGGTGGGGCCTCAGGCCTGGGCCTGGGCAACAACCACGGGAGCGCTGACTTGCGAGGGATGCCGGGTGCTTCCCCCGGCTGTCCCGCTCTGGGCCCTGGCTGGTGGTGAGGTGTGGGCCACTCACCCTCGGCGCTTCCCCCCGTGGCTCCAGCACGGCCCCTGTGCCTGGCAGCCATGGCTTCGGGTCGCTGCCGCGTTCAGGATGTTTGCACGAGGCCCATGCCCCCGGGACAAGATAATGGTGGCTTCTGGCTGGCTTCACCACCTCAGCGTGCCATGGCCAGGGCAGGCAGTCTCAGGGCAGCTCCTCATTATCTTAATGGGAGAATTGTACCCAAATCACAAATGCTTTGCTAAACGCATCCTCTCTGACACCCTGTGTGGGTTCTAACTCCTGCCTCACGCTTCTGAAACACCTCTCACTCACAGATCGTTACATCCAATATCCGCCTGTCCACTGACAGAGCCGGAGCTGAGCTCCAAGGCTGCTCCAGACAGGTCTCCAGCTCCTGACACCCACAGAGCGGAGGGAGCAAGCAGGAGGAACAGGGACTCGGTGCGTTCCGCTGTGCCGGGGAAATTAAAATGCATTCTTTTGTCAGTAAGTTGCAGCTTTTCTCAAAATACTGGAAGACACGGAGATTTTCTTCAGCCCCAAAGGAGCACTTCTAAGTGCTTCATTTTAAGGAGATGCTTCTTTCCCTGTTTCTTTTTTTTTCTTTTGCTTTTTTTTGGTGTTTGTTTTCAAACCTGTCGGAAAGCACTAATATTTCCAGGCTTTTTTGTTGTTGTTGTTGTTTTCCTCCCTGATCCTTTTTCTCTTCTATTTCTGAACATCCTCGCTGGTTCCGAGCGAGTCCCCCGGAGGCTGGGGGAGCAGCAGGACTCGATCACAAACCTGGCTGCCTCGCCAGGCGAGCTGCTCCGCTCCTCCGCCGCTTTGAAGCCGCCACTTTAAATTCCTGCAGATGCATTGTGCTTTTGTTTCTTCAGGAAGTTATGAAACACTTTGTGAAGAGACATCAATGGGAATAATAAGGGCAGAGACACCCTCCCAGCAAAGCCCCGGTGTCTGCGCATCCAGCCGGTCCTAGAAACAGCAGCTCTCGGGTTGAGGGCCAGGAGAAGCCCTGGGATCAGGCACCGTGGCTGCTCCACAGGTCACTCGGTCTTGGCTCTCCCCCACCCCTAGCCAAACAACTCGTATAGCTCGCACCTAGCTCCCCCAGGGCCACACTGCCTGCCTCGGGCGTGTGAGGAGATGGAAACTACGCAGCGTTCAGGGGTAGTTTTTTCCAGGCAGTCATTACTCTCCCTCCCAGCAGCCTGAACCTCATTTCCATGTTAAACGTCTTGCTTCTGCCTGTAGCCTTTGGCTCCCGTTCTGCCTCTCTGCTAGACATGAGGGCCTCAGTCCTGGTCCTTTCTCCCTGAGAAGGTACTTGAGGATTTAATGAAGGCATTCACTCTTCTTCTTGATCTCATTTGAGCTCTTTAATCTCTTTTTCTGTAGCTCATTTTCTTCATCTCCTAAACTACTTTGTGGCTTTCTCTGACACCCTCAACATCCCTTTAAAAACGTTGACACCGGCACCGTAGGCAACATTCTAGTGTCCAGCTCACCGATGCTGTACCAGTTTCCTGTGCCATAAACCCATTTCACCGCTCCTCACTGACCCTTTTACACCCCCACGGAATGAATTAGCTCTTTATCACGGGTCAGGGAAGTATGCCCACGTCCTCTCTCCAGCGCAAGCTCCGATGCTCCGCAGAGGCTTTAGGGAACCCCATACAGCCTCCTGCTCTGGCAACAAAAATGGCATTCTTAGTGTGTTTGGCGTGTTCAGTTTTGTGTTTACTTCTATTAAAATACATTTCCTTTCAAAGGACAGATCTGCCTTCAGCGAGCACTCCCTCTTCTCAGCTCTTCATCAGGTTGGTCTCACATCAGCATCTCCACCAGTCTGCCCAGGACCAATGCCCAGTACACCGCAGTCCCAGGGGCATGTCCCTCGCCTTGCAGGCTCTGACAGCACAGCCACTGCCCTCACACACATCTCGCCACCATGCAGGTAGTGATGACAAATTGCTCATCCGTGTCTTGGGCTTCTGCTCCTTCCAGTTCCCTCCTCTTCAGTTCAGGAGCAATTCATGGCCACTTGGCTGGAGAAGTACCAAGTCTGGCTACCCAGTTACCCCTTCTCATGGATAAGGAGGGATTATTCTTCAGTAACAAGAGAGAAAAGCCCCATGTTGTGATGGACCAGCAAGTTTCTTGCCTCTTTCCACCCAAACCCACCCGGGGGGAGCAGCCAACGAACAGCCAGGCTGACCACGCAGCTCAGCAGATCCCTTTATCTGTGTCTACGGCACAGCTCTGAGCACACCTCTTCCTTCAGAGGTTTTCTTTCAGACATAAAAGTTCAATTAGGCAGAAATCCTTCCCAGGGAGGGGGGAGATCCTGGCACAGGGTGCCCAGAGAAGCTGGGGCTGTCCCTGGATCCCTGGCAGGGCTCAAGGCCGCGCTGGATGGGGCTTTGGGCACCCAGGACTGATGGGTGTGTCCCTGCCTGGGGGGTGCTGTGGCCACCTCAGGGCTGAAAGGAGCCCTGCTCCATCCCTCCCTGTGCATGATGTCCATCCTCCGGTGCAGATCGCACGTGCTTGGGGAAGGGGCTGCCTTGCACCCAGTGCTAGCTGGCACAGTGAGGCCTCCCCCCCGTATGAGCATCAGGGCGTTGCTCGCACGCAGTGCTCACACAAGCTTTGTTCCCGGGTTTCCACCTCAGGGAGCGGATTTCTCTTCCCGGGTCTGGGAATTCTTCCCCCACCCCTGGTCACCATCCATTATTTGTCGTCACAACGCTCAGCACGGCGGAGCAGGAGGAGCTGGCAGCAGCCAGGCGAGCTGTCATCAGGGGTCCCCCTGGGGACCTGTGTGGTCGGAGTGGCTTTTGCATCAGCGAGAGGCGGAGGGACGCGCAGGTCATGTGGCAGCTGGGCAGCAAACGATGACAACTTTGGGTATGGGTGTGCCGCCTTGCTGAATCCGTGCGGTTCATAGCCAAAGGGTTTGTGCTAGGGAAAACTAAACACCAAGAGAGTCCCTGGCACAGACAGAAGCACACCACCATGTCAGGGGTGCTGCAGATTCAGCCTCCAGCACCGGCTCACCCCAGATCCCACAGAGCAGGGCACTGCTGGTCCCAGGCCTTCCCCCAGCACCGCTCAGCCCACACCCCAGGAGCTGGGGAGCCCCCAGTTAGTACGGGGCTGTCCAAGGCAGCTCATCCATGGGGACCAGCTGTCCAGCCTCGGGCTCTGCGGTCCAATCCCTGCACGTCCCAGGCTGCGCCAGGGCAGGGAGCCTGGGGATATGAGAAGGGAGAGGAATCAGACAGCAAGGTGCACCAAGGGCTGTCCATCCAGAGGAGACCTCATTGCTGAGCTAGGGGACAGGGGCTGCCCCGAGCCCCCTTTCTGAGAACAGAAAGCCACCATCACCCCAAAACCGCCCTAAGAGAAAGGAAATAGAGCCGAAGGAGAGGTGGGGAGGAAGGAGGACAATCACATTAACCGAAACAATGTGCTGTATTTTAAACATTAAGAACTTATGACTCTACATGGCAAGTACCTGACGCAGCGACAGAGGAGAGGGGAAACTGAAGCAATGGTTAAACAATGCACAAGGCAGACTGCGGGGTCTGTTTTGTATTAAACCCATTTGGAGGCTGAGTTTGCTCCTTTGACAGCTGGCCACACTCGCTCAAAGAGAATAAGAAAGTTTTTGTTTTTTAAAAAAGATGTGTAATGGGTTTCTTATGTACTAGAAAAGAAAAGCTCTCTGAGCTGGATCACCTATTTTCTTGTCAAAAGACTTTGGACAAAACCTAATCATGAATAAAATGCCTCGTGATTTTTCAAAGAGCTCTTTCATTTGAAGTCAGCTTTTCTGAAATGGGAGGCAGGACCTGGGTAATGCGGAGCAGGGCGGGAGACAGCCCCTGTGCCAAGCCCCCCCAGCCCCGCTCCCACCCCACGCCGGCCCCACGGACTCACTTGAGCTCCATGAGGAGGAACAGCCTTGTCACAGCTCCAAGAACGCCACGCTGGCTGGCACAGACCACGTCCCCACTCTCAGCCACCTCCAGGAAAAGCCCCAGCAGCACCACAGGGTCCTTGCTCATCCCTTGCCCCTGGGTTTTACCTCCACAGCCGATGAGCATCAGCACCCATGCACAGAACCAGGGATGAAGGGATGCTAATTACATCTGGGTCAGGGCTGGAAAGGCCAGCTGTATGCCAAGCTGAGCTGCATACGGGGGCAAAGAGAAAAAGCTGCTTCCTCCTCTAAGCATGAAAGGCCAAGCACTAATACCTCCTCTCCATCATTTTAAAGGCAGCAAAGAGCAGTCTCTGCTCAGGGCTGGAGAGCTGAGCTCACCCACAGGCTGAACATGCCACAGGTCAGCACAGCGAGGGATCGCATGGACACATGTCAGCCACACACTGCATCCACACCACAAACACCCCAAGAACAAGGAGCAGTGAGTTTAGCCCAGCAGCACAGCACAGAGCTGGTGTGTCCCAAGGTCACTGGTGACGATGGCCAAGATGTGTGAGCAGAAGGTATCGCCCCAAGCTGGGGCTCTGGCCAGCTTCAGCCTCTGAGGACTGGGTCTGAGCTAGAAATGCCTCAAGAACAAGCTTTCTCAGAGAGCTTCATTGATTCCTGGCCTCTCATGGGATTTCCTGCTCTGGCGCTGGTCAAATCCAGGAAGCACAGAGATGTAGGTGGGCAAAGACCTTGAGAGCTCTCCCCTGAAAGCTGCTCCAGAATGTTCCAGCATCCACATCCTGAACAGCAGCACTTATGTGCTGGTTCTGGCCAGGCCAGGTGAGCTGAGTCAGCTGGGGGCGTTTCCACAGCACCTGGCATCACTCCCCATAAAGGGGCTGGTCGGGGAGAGGTAATTTGGCACAGCTGAGGGACAACACCACTCCTCTTTCTGGTGCCCAGCTCGGGGCTGAAACTCACAACATTAAGAGTCCCATACTCTACTGCTACCCACCCCCCTTTGGAGCCCCTTTTATGGGGGAGTGATGCCAGGTGGGGAAGGAACAGCTGGGGTTAACTCAGCTCACCTGGGATACCTCAGCTCCCCTGTGCTGCCTGGATAGGCGAGCTCTGCCTGGCTGGAACCGGGACGCTAACGAGGGTGGCACTTGATCTAAACTGGAACAGCAACGCCCAGGGATGCAGGGAATGTGGCTGTCTGGAAGTGCACAGTTCCCCTGCTCCCCCCAGCAAGCACAGCAGGGTCCATGGGAGGGCTGATGACTGAATGTCTGCTGTTTGTCCTCCTGCTGCTGCAGCCATTGTCCCTCCGTCCTGCTACAGCTTCTTTGGATGCTGCAGCACGAGGAAGCATGAAGAGATCAGGGGATGCAACAAGGTGCTTTCTGCAGCTGCCTGGGGCAAACACCTCCCACTCAGACCTACACCGGGAGCGAGACCCTCCCATTTACTGTCACAAACTGGGGCAAACCTGAAAGCTGGTGGCTGGGTTTGGTTTTTCCCTTGGCCACGGCCAGCTGTTTATGGACAGAGAAGGGTTTCTCCAGCCCTTTGTCACAGACGCCCCTTGGTAGAGAGGACCTCTGGAATTTTAATTGTCCAAGAGCTCTAATAGGTGTAATAGCCTTGTGTGCTACATATGCATTAATTAAGTAACACTGCATTTAGCTCCAAATCATGCGGAAGGCGCGTGCTGTGTTTGCACAGACATAAATATCTTCTCAGTTAGAGTGCAGGCTAATGGCTTTGCTCTCTTTGCACTGCAGCATTTCCAGGGGGGTGAGAACGGGAGCCTCAGCAGAGCTCCCCCCAGGGAGTCCCGGTTCGGTGGGAAGAGTTCAGCACTTCCATGTGTTCTCCCCACACACGGGCTCTCCGAAACCATGTGGCTTGGAGGATGCTGCAGGTTTCAGCGCAGGGCAAGGCTCTGCAGCCATGTGCACGTTACCAACTGCCCCCTGAGCAAACAAACAGCCTGGCAACCTGTTTGTGGGTCCCTCGCTACCCAAATTTTTCAGCCCTGCTGTCTCACTGCAAATACCATCGTGGCAGCGACCCGTGAGCTGCAAATACAGCGCTGTGTGCAAGGGGGAAGGAGAAACAAAAGGGTACAGCACAGCCTATGTAATATATTCTCATCCACAGGGAACTTCTGTGCAGTTAGATGAGAGTATGGGACTGGGCCATGGGTGGAGATGTGCCTGTCTCAGAGCCCGGCACCGCCGCTCTCCCGCTGCTGCTCTCGTGCAGCCCGGCTGCAGCGAGGGAGAAGCTGTGGGAACACGTGTTGGGCGAGCGCTGGCCCAGCGGCCGGACAGACACTGGGGAGAGCTCCGCTGCCACCAGGCAGCATTATGCCCTGTGGATTAACCACACAGAATGTGGTCCCAACTCGGGTTTGGGCGATTAAGGCTGTGCTGGAATGCCAGTGGATTACTGCAATGTGCAGCATTAGTGAAGGTAAAACATCTCCGCTATCCCCTTCCTGCAGCCTCCATTTCCTTTATGGAAATATGCAGATTAGGGCTGAGTATTAATCTGCAGAGGCTCCGGGAGCAGGGCTGCTCCCCCTGAAGAGCAGCGTGAGGTTTTGGGAGAGGAGGGGGAGGGCTCCTCGAAGGGGAAATAAAGAGCCAAGAGAAATTCCGTGTGTTGGTGGAACAATAAGGGGAAAGGAGCGACGCGCTCCACGTGCTTGAGTCTGGGAGAAGAAAGCCTGGATGCAGGCAGAGTAAGTGCAATATATATGTGTAATTAAGAAATGATTTCCTGAGATCTTCCTTAAAGCATGTCTGAATACAGATCTGGAATTTGCATAAATAACTTATGCCTTTCACTTTTTCCTTGTGGAAAACACATAACGTTGCCTCTCGCTTGCTGGTTCTCAGACCCTCCCCAGCTCGGGAGGAGGATTTGCCATATTACGCTATTCTTTCCAATTGTAATCAGCCTTAAATCTGAATAAAAGCAGCAAATGGCTGACTGGCACTCCGGGCTTCCCTCCCTCCCCCTGCCCCCCATGGAAGCGGCAGCAGCAACAGCATTGAGTCAAACCAGGAAAGACATGACTGCAGCTCTCAGTTTTCATTAGTATTCATGGAGCATCCGACTCCAGAGAGGATTAATAGACTCTGATGCCTAATATCCTGGAGAACAATTAATTTGCCCACAGTTTTGTCATGGTTGAAAGTCAAATGCTGGAACAGATCGATGCACTGAGCTGCAAGTTGAACACTGCAACCTTCTGCTGGAGCTGAATTTTAATTTTCCCATCATCATTTCCCTCCATTCCCAGCACACCAGTTTTCTAATAGATCTAAAAGCCTCTTACCTTCTTCCATCACATGTTGGTCTTCATAACAAAAGTCCATGTTGATTGTTCAAATATTAGAGCCTTGTATTGCTCTCCATTATGGGATTAGAGATGTTCGAGGCCCCTTGTGTTTTGACCTTTTCCTGTCTTGTTCCTCTTTAAATTGTATGAAAAATGCTAACCTTTTGTAATTAAAATCAAAGGAGAAGGGAGGAACGGGCCTTTTTTCCTAACGATTACCCAGTGTTTAGGTTCCTGCTTTGACAGAAGTGTTTGTGCAGAAATTAGGGCTGGTGTTACAGGAGTGGGGTCAACAGACCTGTTAGGGATGCCCGGCAGCGCCCCAGCCATCCCCTGTCACCTGCAGCAGCCAAGCCGGTCCCTGGGGTGGCACCAGCCCAGAAGTCACTTCCCTCTGATGCCCAGTTCACGTGGTCCCATTAAATCCAGTGCAGGCAGCAGGGGAGATGTCGATAACCAGACTGAGAGGGTGGCCGTGGGAAGGAGTGCAAGCTCCGGGGAGAATTACTGCTTGTATTGAAGGGGAAAAACCCACAGATGGGCAGTGAGGCCAGATTCTGCCCACACAGAGTCCAGCCACGCGGTGCCTGGTGCCTGGCACACACCCTGCCTTGGTGGTGATGCCGTGGTGGCGATGCCATGGCAGCCTGTGGCAGCCCATGCACCCCTCCTGGGAGCACATCTGCTCTGCTGGCTGCTGCTCAGGGGGCTTTGGGCTGACTGAAGTGGCGATGCCCAAGGGGCCATGGAGCTGTGGGGGGCCGGGACTGGAGACACTGCCCAGCTTGCCGTGGGCTGTGCCCAGCTCTCCCAGTGGAAACAGAAACCTGTTTCCCACGGCAGATGAAAGGACCAGCACAAACACAGGTGTGATCCCAGCAACGGACAGAGACCCACCAAACCCACCGCCTGCCGCAGCCTCCACGGGTTGCTCAGCACAAGCAGCCCCTCGGGACTGAGTTTCCCCATCCCAGCCTTTTGCCTCACTGGGGACACCCACACACCCCCCCCAAATCTCTGCAAACGGTGCAACTGCTCCTACCAGAAACACAGAGTGGGGGCAGCGTGTCCTTCCCCGCTCCCCTCCGGAGCATCGCTGGGAAAACCCTTCCCTGCATGCTGGGCTGGAAAGACACATCCTGGCATTGCCCCCCCCTACCCCCAGTGCTGCTGGGGAGGCTGCCAACATAGTGCATGCCTTTTTCCAGGGAAAAAAGGGGCTTTAACGGGTTAAGGCCAGAACTGTCTGAACCTCTCCTCGCTATTGTGCCGTTCCCTCAGCGTTTCTGGTGTCCAGGCTTTTGTGGTTTAATTACAGCCTGCTCCAAATGGTCTTGGCCAACAGATCAATAGATCAGGAGCATTAGAATTGTTAATTCGAATGGCTGATTTGAATTTAAGTGCAACTTCAATTTAATAATTTCTAAACCAAGACAGTGTGTGAGGGCCCGTCCGTCCCCATCCCCGTCCCCATCCCCATCTCCTCCACCGGCGAGGCGGCTCCGGGGCCCGCAGGGATCACAGACCCCTCTGACACACACGTTTCCCTTCAGTCAGGAGCTAAGCCCTACGAGCTGCTGGATCATGACAAAAGTGGGGGCTTTAGCAGCCTTCCTACGAGCATGGTAATCCCAAATCCAACAGTGATTAGCTTGGACTCAAAGCTCCACTGCAGAAATTAATTCTAAATCAGGGTCCCGGAGCCTTGTCTCACCAAACACTTTACAATGCTAATTGGCAGTGACTGTATGAGCAGGCATAATAATGGCCCCGCTGCCTCGGCTGCCCCAGCGCGGGCAGACGCTCTGCGGGCGGCAGGGCTGCCCGGAGCACACACAGCCTGCCCCCCGGACAGGCCGATGGGGCCGATGGGGCAGGGGGGATTCCTGCTCGCCGGCACTGTCGGCTCTCGTGGCTCCTGGCCAGGACGTGCCTTGGGCTCAGCTCTGAGCCGGGCCGGCCGCCTCGGGTGCAGGAGTGGCAGCGTGCCCTGGCACCTGTGGATTCGCCCTTCCTGTGAGCACAGGTGAACAGAAGTACATGAGAAAACTGTCAGGCAGAGTGCTGGGGTGTGTCTGTGCAGGCAAGGCTGCATGGAGACATCAGTAACCAAAAGTAATGAGAAAAGCCTATACCCATCTCCTGTAACAACAGCAGCAGATCAGGCCCAGAGCTCTGCTCACTAACACACGGTGCTTTCCAACCCTCACACATGCACCCAGCTTCCATTTTATTCAGCCACCCAAAAGCGCCCAGACAGAGTCATGATTTGCCAAGGTCTTTGTTAACCAGGGGAACTCCCTGCCCCAAGATCATGGCACAGGTCGGGCAGGAGCGGGAGGAGCCGGGCGGGTGAGAGCGCCGTAACTTCCAAAGGGCCCGGGATGCTCCATGTGTCAGCTGCTAAACGCGAGGGAGCAGAACAGGGCTTGTTCTTTGTGAGTGCATTCACGGGGCACTCTCTGAGCCCGCGTCCCTGCCAAGCACAGGACATGAGGCCAGACAAACCTCGGCCCGACGCAGCCCGGCGAGGTGCCTGCTCCTGTTTGCTGCTGCGTGCCAGCCAGGTCAAAGCAACGTGTAAGCCGGTGCTCCCCCTGGAACGCTCAATGGTTCCTTTCGCCCCGCGCACCGAGGAAGCCAAAAAGCTTTGTTTGCCTTTTGTCGCTCTCACAATCGCAGTGTAGCCTCCCTGTCTCACTGCCACCCTCACTGAACGCAGTGTTTGCACTCGGCGCCAGGGCACAGGGAGACTGAGGGACAGAGAGAGATGAGGGATAGAGAGAAATGTGGGATAGAGAGAGATGTGTGATAGAGGGAAATATGGGACAGAGAGAAATGTGCGGGAGAAAGAGATGAGGGATAGAAGGGCATTTCATTTCCACTGGTGCTGCACCCCTGGTGTCGCATGGACACACCAGCTGTGCCTGGGAGGATGCCATCGCTCCTCGTGGCACTGCTCAGATTTGAAGATTCTGCAGATTCTTCCTCACACTCCCTTAGAATTTCAGCAGAAAAGCCCAAAACACATTTGCTGTGCCGTGCCTTCAGCAGGATGGTGTTTCAGTACCCAGGTCTGAACAGAGGGCACAGCTGAGGTGCTGGATCAGGCCCGGGGGGGTGTTCCCCTTGGTTTTAGCAAAGCAACCATGGCTGTGGGCAGACCCACAGCAAGGCAGCTCAGGATGGGCAATTGTACCACACTCGGTGCCACGCTGCCATGAATCCCCTTGTCCTTGCCCATGTCACTGCCCTTGGAGTTGTGACCGCCCGCAGCATCCCACTGCTGCCCCTGCTGATGCCAGAGACCACCCAAAGGTCCCTCCCAAATGCTGCCTTCAAAAGGTACATGGAGCCAATGCAAACACGGTCACGGTCCCTTCTGCTTTTCCCTCCATTGCTGAAGGCCCAGCGCCAGCGTGGGGGAATTGAGCAAACTGCCCTGGGTGGGGGCTGCTCCTGCTCATGGGCAGGTGGGACCCGCAGGGTGCAGGCAGGGGGTGCAGACAGGGGGTACAGGCAGGGGGGTGCAGGCAGGGGGTACAGGCAAGGGATGCAGGCAGGGGATGCAGGCAGGGGGGTGCAGACAGGGGGTACAGGCAGGGGGGTGCAGGCAGGGGGGCTCAACGCTGCCTAACCAGCCCAGGGACGGAAGCGAGGCGCAGGATGTGCCTTTGCCCCAGCTCTGCGAGGTGCCTCACCGGGCACCCAGCAGCAGAGCTGACCCTGGGCAGCATGTGCCCTGCTCACGCCCGGCACGCAGCCAGCACTGGCACCTGTATGCAGATTTCCATGTCCTCTGGGAGATGCTCGAGAGGTCTCTGCCTGCTCCAGGCTGCCAGCATCACACCACCAGCTCCAGCTTTCCTTCCAGCAATGAGATGCACTACCAGCTTGTGCAGGAAAGCAGGGAGCCCAGGTGGGTGGGGGTCTCACTGGGTACATGAAAAACACTGGAAAAAGGGCTTTTGAAGAAGAAAAAGGAGGGAGAAAGGACTCCCAGTTCTTATTCTCCGTCCAGTACCACTGTGCTGAGTCCACCAGCGCTGGCACTGGCTCAAGCACACACGCTCGTGTCCCCAGAGTGTCACACCTGGGAAGGTACAAGACGGACCGAGCGCCCAAAGCCCAGCACCCAGACTGAGCTCCTTCTCTCTCTTTCCGTGACAGATTAAACCGAAGCATCACTCTCGCTGTTATTTTGTTGGCCTGTGCATCAGCCTGAGTGACAAGCGCCGACTGCATCCTGGGAACAATCTGAAGGCAACCCAGGGAACCCACCCAGATGGTGTTCAAAAGCGCCTGGGAGCAGAATGGGCTCTGCTCGACGCCGGAATTTCACAGCAGGAACAAAGGGAACTTTGCAAACAGCTTTGGAGGGGAAGTCACCCCATCCAGCACAGCAGCAGGAAACCTGAACCCCTCTCCCAGCACAATCACGCGCCGAGCTGTGCACGGGCACAGTTACTGGGGGAGCAGTGGCAGCGGGGAAGGAGCTCATCAGTCAGAGACCGACGTCATTTCTGAACTGTCTCTGAGGCTGAACCACCTGGATTTAGAGTGGTGCCACCAGACAAGATGAATTCATCTGCTTACCGAATGTGCCCGTGTGAACTCACACAAGAGCAAGGGTCATGCAGGCGTCGGAGGGGATGGGGCTGCCGTGCCCCCACACTCTGACCCAGGCACTTCCCTGGCACCTCTGCAGGCTCCCCTTCCCTCCCTGCTCACTTGGGGGGACTGGGAAAGCCAGGCAAATTCTTTGTTTGCTTTCAGGGGGCGTTCAGAATCAGCTTCTCAACTCAAGATTGGGGCGGTGGCTGCAGGCACCGGGTCTGGCTGTCACTCAGGGTCTCCCCATGATGCTAAAGGCACCCCAGGTAGTGCAGAGCTGGGTGTTTCTCCCTGGGGCTGGGCTCACCAGTGGGCCTGCCCGTGCCCAGCAGCTCCCTCTCCCACAGAGCCCAGCGCTCAGCTCTGCTGGATGCCACTAAAATGGAGACAAGGGGAGGCTCGATCTGACTGTGCCAAGGGCAGCACCACTCGGTGCCGGCCCCTCCCCAGCCTGGCTCCAGCATCTTTGCTGAGCACTGCTCCGACACACAGCCATGGCCACCCTGACCCCGTCTCACAGTATGTTGGTGCTGGCCAGGAGTCACCGTGCCATCTTCTACAGCCATAGGACAGTTTGTGCCCGGATCATGGGATCACAGACCAGTTTGGGTGGGAAGGGACCTGTGAAGCCCACCCTGCCATGGGCAGGGCCACTCTCAGCTAGCCCAGGTGCCCCGATATCCTCCTGAGCTCCAGCACTGAGGGGCAAGCGAGCTCTGCCAGGCACAGCTAGCAGGATGAACCCGCAGGCATGGAGAGGCTGTTGCACCCCCTGGCCAAGCCTTTCTATAGTCAGGGCTAGGAAGGACACCAGAGCCCACAGCTCGGCCTCTGCTGCAGATGTGTGGATGTCTGCTCTCAGATGCATGGGAGCCCATGCCTGTGGTGGCTTCCCAGAGCAGGTTCTGTTCCATGTCCTCCTGGAAAAGGCTTGCTTTTTGTAAGCGCTTTGGTTTGGTGGAGAACAGAGCGCTCTGTCCTGAGGAGCTCTGTCCTGAGGAGCTCAGTCAGAGGGAAGAGGGGGATTAAGAACTTCAAAGTGGAGTTCTCCCCTGTGACAAGTTCTTTAGAAGACACCCTGTCCAGGAGTTATCACATCTCTCCAGCAAGGGAAAAGATTTGCCATGAGAATCCTTCTGGGCTTGTGGACTTCTGCAGAGGAGGAGATTTCTGCCAGCAGCAGCAACGGCTGCTCTCTGGGGAAAGCACCCCCTCCTCCCAGAGGTGTGAATCCATGGAGAGGGCAGGCTCTCTTCCCACGTGGCAGCTGGGGAAAATGCCAGCAGAAGCATGTGCTATTTCAGGAAGGCAGAAAAGGAATGAAAAGGGTTTCAGAGGACAAAAAGTCAGTGTGGGACGGATGGAAGGATGACAGCTGGCTGCAACCGGGGAGAAAAGCATGAAGGGCTTCAGAGGAGGAAAATGGAAGCGCGGCCTCTGCGTGTGGGAAAAGCTCCTGTCCCACTGTGCTGCCACCCCGGGGGGTCACACAGAGGATCAGGATGTCATAGCCTGCTTTCTGTGGGGCTGAACTGCCCCCCCCTCCAGCAGCACCCCATAAGACGCCTCAGCTTGCGGCAGGCACCCGGTGCGGAGAAGTGGCAAAGGTGCCGGTGCTGGCTGTGCAGGGATGGGCAGGATTCGAGCTCCTCACCTGTACCTGCTGTTGGGAGCCCCCCTAGAGCAGGCGAGAGCCTGAGCCAGCACTTGGTGCTTGGCCTGGGCCAGAACAGCCACATGAACACCAGCAGGAACAGACCTTTTGTTCCCTCGGGCTCAGTGATGGCTCCAAGTCCCCTCACAGTGCCCTGGCTGCGGCAAGACCATGAAGAGAGTTTCTTATCTGGTTGTGACTGTGCGGCATCACCCTTGGTCCCCTTTCCTTTGCGTCCACCCTGAGATGCTGCTGCTCTTCAGGAGCAGACCAGAGGGGAGGGAGAGGAACTGTGCCTTGGGCATCAAACTCCAGCAAAGCCACCTGTTTTGACACAACCAATTCTACTGGCAGAGCCAAACCACCCAGCTGCCACGAGTATTTCACCTCACCCTTTCTGTCCATGGCCCGGTTGTGGCTCCCTCGGATCTCCTCACTACCCAGCAGTATTGACCTGCATGTCCTCAGCTGGTGTTACAGCCAGGGATGGGCGGCAACCGGCGCTGGGCAAGAAGTCACCGCGCCGGCTCGCAGGTGGCACAGTGCAGGGGCTGTGCTGGAACCAGGGAGCGGTGCCTGTGCTGGCACCTCCTCTGGAAAGGCCCATGCCCCAGCCAGGGGGCTCGAGTGGGCACACATGGTGGTGGCCCCTACGAGGTTAATCAAAGAGAACATCACGTCTAAGGGGACTGAGGGAACCGGGGGTGGATGTTCCTTGCCTGACGGCGACTACAGCGTGTGTGCAGCGCCGAGCGTCCCCGCGGCAAGCGGATCGCAGGGGAGGAGCTGCTGCCACACGAACACCGTGCACCAGGCTCTTCCACGGGAACAGCTTCCCAGCGAAGCCTCCCGCATCCCAGGTGGGACAGGTAACGGATGCGCTTCAGCGATGAACTCCCTTTGACTCCTCTGCTGTGGCTCTTCCGCAGGAAAATGAAAGCAGATCCATGCTGATTCCTGCTGAATTCACTCTCACCCCTGGCTGCTGTTCTGGAAATCAAAAGTAAATCCATTATTTTCCTTCCTGTCTGAGGACTGGGAACCCCTCACAGATGTTACGGCCACTCAGAAGGTAACAGGTTTGTATTTAAACCTTCTGGCTGTGTGTTCTCCCTGCATTTTAAGTACAGACAAGAGGTTAAGTAAATGCACAAACTAAGGAAGCTTGTTCACACACACACAGATTACAAAAGGACCAGGAAAGCAAATGCACTTGTCCCTGGCTCCTGGTCATGCTGACCGGGCAGCTTATCTCCAAAATACTCTCCTAAAAATCTCCCCGGGTATGTGGTGCTCACAGCCCCCTTTCTTCCCTGGAAGTGGAAGAAGCTTCATAAATCTCATCTGTTGAGGCTGGATAAGGGGAAAGAAGAGATGTTCCTCTTCCTCCCCGTGTGACATTCAACCACACTGTGGGCTTAGTCTTCATTCAAGGTGTAATTCCATTTCCCCTCTGAGTTATGTACTCTCAGGAGCCTGCCTTGTGCATAAAAGATCCATGACGGGGAGACGCATCATTCATTTTTTTTTCCATGAGCAGGTGCAAAATATAATGTCCCTGATTTTCAAGATCTGATTAAACTGTCATAGATATGGAGCAACCTCAATAACTCCTAGCATCTGAGAGGGGCTGCTTATTACCACCCCGCACCCTCTGATGCTATTGATAAGAACCTCTCAGCATTTCAATTACAAACCCCTATTTTCAGGATTTGTTTATTTAAATTGGATGAATTTGGTGCTCCTGAAAGTCGGTGCCTGTAATCCACCGGAGCCCAGCAGGCACAGCCACATCCCAGGGTCCTGATCTCCCTGAATCGGGATGCCCAAGCCACACATGCAGCTTCAGGCAGCAGGAGCTCTGCCCACCCCACTCAGGTCGCAGGTCCCAGCCCTTCAGCACCAGCAGCTCCTGCTTTTGGCCCGCGGGTCTGCCCTTGGACTCCCAGGATTCACCCTCTCGGACACTGGGTGCCTGGGTGCAGCCCTGAGCCACTTCCCTTGCACACAGTGATTCCCTCGCCTGTGGGCAGGGCTGGTCTGGCACGGGCACGGCCGGGCTGTGGCATCCCTTTGGCAAGGGATCACTCGTGTTTCTCTGGCAAGCGCAGGAGCGACACGAAGCAGCCTGCACAGCGTTGTGCCCGGTCTGCAACACGATGGGAAGGAGCCGCTCTGGGCCATGGCGTGTCCCAGCCACCCAGGGGTGCAGCGTCGGGAGGGACCTCTGCTCCAGCCACATCCATGCTGGCAACACGGGCTGGCGAGGGCAGGCAGAGCTGCCTGCAGCAGTGGATCCACTGGCTGCCCCAGCATGAGATGGGCTGGATCCCTGACTGGCCCACCCTGAGCCTGCCCTTGCTAGTCCAAAACATGCTGGAGCACCGGTGTCACAAGAGGGAGGCGAGCTGACGTGCCGTGTCCTTGTTTCATATTCAAAGGTAGCTCTGCTGATGCTAGAGCTAAAAAAAAGAGTATTCAAATTAGCAATCAGCGCAAATGATTGCTCTTCCATTCCTGTCCTTGTTCGGAAATAGGAGCCCCAGTCTCTGCACACAAACAGCAAACACACACTCGGCATCTGATACCAAAGGCGGCTCCCGACACCGTGAAAAGAACAGGGAGAAGGTACTGCAGAGTGGGAGCTGCCATCTGGGCTGGCATCTGCGAGCGTTTGGCAAGGCCCAGATGGAGGATCCTTTTCTCTGCCTCGTACTTGGCCCTGGAAGCTCAGGGATGGAGGGATGAAGGGGCAGCTCTGGGGGCTGGACACTCTTCAGGACTGAGGCCACGGACGTCCTGCTGACCAGCACAGAGGGAGGTGCCAGGTCAGACACGGGGCCGCTGGCTGTGGATACGGGACACGGTGAGCTGCCCTGCCTGTGAGCTCCTGACCAGCACGTCGCCACCGCCCCAAGCCTGGCGGTGCCGGTGGATCATGCGCTTTGCCATGGTGCATCCACACCAGGCACTGCATCTGTGCCCTGGGTTCCCTGCAGCCTGGGAAGTGGCAGCTGACTTCCAAGCGACAAAGGAAGTGGGAATGACTGGCAAGAACAGGAGCATTATAGGAATTAGAAGGCTCGATGCAATGGCAGGAGGAGCCTGAACTCCGTGAAGAAACGAGGGGAGTTCTCTGAAGCAGGTCCCTGGATCAGCTGGAGCCAGGCAGAGGACTGGATGTGTCCCTGGGGGATGTGCAGGAGCCAGGTGTCTTCAAACATACAGGAGCAATAACAATGGTGTGAACAGGCTGGAGAGCTCTCCTGTCCCCCTCTAAGGATGGCACCTCTGCCCTTGCTAGTCCAAAACACAGTGGAGCACCAGTGTCACAAGAGGGAGGCGAGCTGACATGCCATGTCCTTGTTACCAGAGCCTTTCCCCTCACCTCCTGCATCCCTTCCAAAGGGTCCTGGGTCCCTTTCACAGCTGTGCTCTGGCACTGCAAAGGAACATTGTGAAGTGGAACAGAATGAAGGAGGGGGGGAGGCAGGAGCAAGAATTCCTGCAGAGGAGGACACAGCATCTGCCTTTTCCCTGCATGGCCCTGGGGCTGATTCAACGATAGCCAGCTAGCATGGAATTAGCCTCCACTATCTCCTCCTTCCCCATCAGCAGGGGAAAGAGTAGGGACAGCTCTGGAGAGACAGTGGGAGAATATATTCTGGTTTAATGTACAGTACACGGTGGCTCTCCAGTGCTCGGGGCTTCCATGAATGCAGAGCATCACTGCCTTGCACAGGCAGGTGCGTGTCTGTCTGTCTGTCCTGCCTGGACTGAGCTCCTGCTGTTCCCACACAGGGTCTGTTCGCTGTGGGAACTTCCCAGCGCCAGGAGCTGACTCCCCCAGCTTTGCCCTGCTGAGTGCGCGGGGCTCTGGTCCAGAAAGGGGGGTGACCCGTCACACCCACTACAGACCCCTCAGCACCAGGAACACTAAACCAGTTCGAAATGTGGAGCCTGGGGGAGGCAGAAGCCTGAGCAGGCTGGGTAGCAGCACTAAGGGGCCACAGTGACACTAAGGGGCCATGATGATGCTCATCGGAGAGGGGGGTCAAGCCTGGCTGGTGCCAGGCTGAGTGGAGGAAGGAATCGGTCCCCACATGAGAGAGCAGTGTGCCCGCTGGGCCCCGTGCGTGGGGAGGCCTCCACAGTTCCCCAAACCTGCGGCACCATGACACGCCTGGGACATTCACAATGCTTCACTGATCCGAGCACGGCATGGAGGTGACAGAGGAGCACAGAGGTGACAGAGGAACATGGAGGTGACAGAGGAGCACGGAGGTGACAGAGGAGCAGGGAGGGGATGGAGGAGCACAGAGGTGACAGAGGAGCACAGAGGTGACAGAGGAACATGGAGGGGATGGAGGAGCATGGAGGTGATGGAGGAGCATGGAGGGGATGGAGGAGCATGGAGGGGATGGAGGAGCATGGCAGGCTCCGGGCTGGCTGTCCACAAAGGCTCCCTCAGCTCTGGATTGCTCGGGTGGAGGAATGATCTCATGAGCAGATGGGAGAGACGCTCTGCTCCTTCCACAGAAATCTGGGCTACAGCAGACACGAGAGCGCCCAGCACAGGGAGCTGTTGTGCTCGAGTGTGAGAATGGAGCCAGCAGCCGGCCAGGCGACGGGGCTGCTCCCCCTCCCCAGCAGCAGCCCTGGCAGCGGGCAGGCGATGGAGCCCACGGCCTCCAGCGCGGCCGCAGAGCTGGCGGTGCACTGGGGGGATGTCCCCTGGGCGCCGCGTCCGCCTGGTGACGAGCGCTGGCAAAGGGCAGCGTCTGGGGTGCCACCAGCTCCTGAGCCACAGGACACGCTCAGGGGCGGCTCGGGCAGCCGCTGTGCCCCACGGGCAGGGAAGGGGAGCTTTGCAGGCAGCACAAGGGGTTTTCTTCTTCTTTTAAATAAGGTTAATTATTTATTCATGCACAAAACACAGGTTATTGTTTGCTAAACAAATCTGTGTGCCAGTCCGTGAGCATCTCTCCATGTGTGCCAAGTGCCCTGCTTCCAAACAAGTTGTGTCTCAGCGGGTCCATGACTCCACACTGGGCTGGGCTGGGCTGGGCTGGCGTGACCCCCAGAGGGTCACATTCCATCCCCATCCCAAGGGGGATTCAGGCAGAAGACCCAGCAGGGGCGGGCGAGCCCCATGTCCCAGGCCCAGGGCAGCACCCAGGGCCCAGCACATCGTTCTGCCCTGCCAGCTCTACCTGCTCCCAGCCCTGAAACCACCTCGGCAGCCGACTCCAGGATACCACATCAGGAGCCTGTGCCTCTCCACAGCAGCCCAGGCGTAAGGCTAAAGCCTCTCAGGGTTTTGTTATCACAACGCCACACTGTTAAATGTCCTAAGCAATCTTTTTTTTAAGGAAAACAAGTCTTTAGAAACAGAGGTGACCCCAGAAGTGATAAGTGAAGAGGTGCACCTGAAAGTCTGTTATCAGCTATTTGTGCCTGGCTCTGCCTCAGATTTCTCATTTCGATGTGACGGCAGCTGAAAATTGGATAGATACTGACTTCACCTCAAACAAGACTTTCTCTTTTTGTCTTCAAGGGCAACTTAAGTGCTTTACCCTCCGAGGTCGCAGAGAATCGCAGGATGCTGGAAGAGGAGCGTTCAGGAGGGGGAATCGCAGTGCTGCTGTGCAGCCAATTTTGATAATTAAACTCCATGGTAGAGTGAGGAAGGGGGAGGCTGGAGAAGCTTCAGGAGGCTCACTGGTTCTGGAAGTGGGGTGCTGGTGAGCTTCCCTTGCTACCACAGGGCAGGTTCGATACCTGTTTCAGAACAATGGTCCGTCCCTCCCTGCCCCAGCCCAGGCGTCTGCAGATGGACACCGGCCCCGGGAGGTGCTGGCACGTGTGGGAGCTTGTGGGGCTGCTGCTGGCACCACTCGTCCTTGGGAGATGTTTGGGAAGGAAGGAAAAGGCAAAGGGCAGAAAGCCACCAGGGTCTCACACTGGGGGGGAACGAGCCAGGCACCATCCCTCCCGACCCCAAAACGCTTCACTCACACGGGGCGAGGGCTGCGCTCTGGTTTTGGGACCCTGAGCATCCCACCCCACTCCGAGACCTGCCTGGCACCTTCCTGGATCCCTCCTCCTCTGTGTCCGCTGCAGCCCTGGGACAGGATCAGGGAGCATGGTGGGGAGGAACAGCCTTTCCCTGGAACCTGTTTACTTCCCAAACTCCGGTTACCACAGCAACACGACACAACTATTCAGCCGAAATCCTTCTCTGCCCTTTGGCAGCTTCAGCTGTGCAGTGAGAGCGCAGATTCTGAACCAACAGTTTTTGAGTCAATGTTTTTGCCTGTTTTTCCCCACACACACTCCAAACACAACGTGTGAAGCTCCGAGGGGCTGAGTCCTGTGCTGGGGAAACTTCCCCCGGGAGCAGCAGCTGGGAAGCGGCACGTTACAGATGTGCTCAGGAAGCACCAGCACAGCAGGGTCCCAGGAGGCACCAAAAGCCCCGGGCTGGCTCCAGCGAGGCCCAGGAGCTGCTCTGCTGCCCAGACCAAGGGCTGTAACTGGGACCGGGGCCGCTCCCACAGCTCGAGGGAGGGCATCCCACAGGGAGCATCCCACAGGGAGCATCCCACGGGGAGCATCCCAGTGCAGCCAGAGCCCAGCACGAGTGCCACTGGCAGGGGCTGACAGGCGCTCGTGGAGCCTGCAGCCTCCCTGGACAGACGGACACCGTCGCCTCCTGCCCTGGCGCTTGGCTCACGGGCCAGCTCGCTCACAGCAGCCCACAGCAGAGCTGGGCTCTCCCACAGCGACACCACCTCACTTCCCACGGTCCCTGACAGGGGGACGCAGGAGGGACACCAAAGCCTCACAGCTCCCCTTGTCCCAGCACAGCCTCCTCCACTCCCCAGGCACCCCCAGAGACCCCCCCAGCCACAGGATGTGAAGCACAGGGATACCCCAAACACCTCCTGAGCCTGAAAGGCTGTCAGCTCAGCTCCACCGCTCCCTGAACACCCAGTCCCACCCCAGACAGAAGCCTCCACTCTCCCACCTCACTCCCTACCCAGCTGGAGCTTTTTCCTATACTTCAGTGGGATTTTTTTTCCCTTTAATACCAACAGCTGAGACATTACTAATAAAAGGAAGAGTTCACAGAATAAACTTCAGTGCATTAATTATTGAGGGATATAATCCAAATTTATTTAATGAATTAATAATAAGTCATAGGGGTATTTTAATAATGAAATACTTCTAGTTGTGTTTCAATAATTATGGCTGGCTTTCATAATTACACTGCTGCAGTGAAAATAAAATCAAAATCAATTAGGTGGCAGCAATTCTGTCCCCAGAGTGCCCTGTGCAACTCTATCTAGATGGGGTTTAAAGGGACGTAGTACGAGCCAGTGTTGGTTTAAACTTCCAGTTTGCAACTAGTTCTTTGCTCACAGTTGGAGAGTTGGGGTTCCCCGCTGCTCAGGGGGCGAGGAGCAGCTCCCCCCTGAAGAATCTGGGAGCAGACTCAGGCTGCACACTGTCTCTCCCAAGCTGGAGCATCCTCCCTTCACTGCGACGCAGGGGGGTGGTTTGAGCCGGCTCTCTGCAGGTGCCCGAGCCCCCAGTCTCCATCCTCCATCCTCACCCACCACCCTCCTCTGGCACCTGAGCTGCTCCCCTGGCAGGACCGCCCGCCCTGCCAGCCCCCTCCCCTCCAAAGCAGCACGGTTGGGTTTCCTTTCATTTCATGGCTTCAGGGTTCTTCTCTGCAGGCAGGAGGATTAGAAGTTCCTCTTTAAAGAACAGCTCCAGGCACCGGTCCCAGGAACCAGCACTGGTAACTCTGCCGGGACCCCAGGGCACAGGAGGAGAGGCCAAGGAGAGGCCAGGCTCCCATCCCCACACCATTTGTGTTTGTTTAGAGATAAAGCTCCCAGAGAACCCCCCGAAAGGGCAGACGCAGAGTCTGCATCTCCCTCCCATCCCAGGGAGCCTTTATCCCACCCTCCAGCTCAGCTGCCGAACTGGGAACGCAGCTGGGTTTCTTTAGCCTTTTCTCATCTCAAGAAAGAGCATTTGGAACTGGAGAGAGCTCCCAGTTCAGCCTGTGCAGTCAAGTTGTCATTTCCAGCAGCTGGATGCTGCCCAAAGGCTGCTGAGCACCGCAGCTGGGCCGGAGGGAAAGCACAGCCTTGCCTTCAGCTGCTCCAGCAGCCCCAGCAGCTGAGCTCCACAAAGAAACCTCCCTGTTCCGCCCCGCATCTGGCTACCAGGCTCTGCGGGCAGCCAGGACCCCGGTCCCTCCGTCGGGGTAGGCGACAGCCATGTCCCAGCACCACCCTGACACTTGCTGCCACGAGGCCAGCTGCCTTCCACGGCACCGAGGAGGTCCTGTCTGCAAAGCCCAGCTGTGGGGTGGGCTCATGGGTTCTAGGAATGGCTGAGAAGGGCTCTCAGCCCCCCCAGTGTCCCCCTGCCACGGGCAGGGACACCCCCACCAGCACAGAGTGCCCCAAGCCCCATCCAACAGCAGCAGCTGCCCAGAATAGGAAGGGATGGAGATTTTCAGCATCAAAGAGCCTTGAAATAGAAAAGGGAAAACTGAAGTAAAGCACCAGGGCAAAGTGTTCATCAGCAAGAGGTCAATCGGGCAACGGAATAATTTATCTGGAGAGGTGTTGTCACCGGGGGCTCGAGCACAAACCAGACCTGACACTCGAGCAGGGGACGAGGGGCTCCAGCACCCGTGTGAAAACCAGGCTGGTGCCTCAGGACATCTGTGAGCTGGTGACAGGAGAGTGTCAGGGGCTGCTGCTCTCCCCACGCCGCGACATTCCCGCACGGCTTCAGCAGCGCTGCAGCCCCGGAACGCTGCGGCCCTGAGGAATACCAGTAACCCTTCGGTGTTCCTGCCCTGGCAGTGTGAGGAGACACCGATGTCACCTGGGGGTTAATCACCGTGGTGTAACTGTGCATCAGCATGCAAATCCCCACCACGTGCACGCCCACCACAGCCCTGCACCCCTGTACCACAGCCCTGCACCCAGGTACCACAGCACTGAACCCAGGTACCACAGCCCTGCACCCCAGTACCACAGCCCTGCACCCCAGTACCACAGCATTGAACCCAGGTACCACAGCCCTGCACCCCTGTACCACAGCCCTGCACCCCGGTACCACAGCCCTGCACCCCGGTACCGCAGCCACGCTGCTCGTCAGAGCTCGGAGATGGGACCAGGGCTGGCAAGCAGCTCAGTGTGCTGCAGGGCAGAGCGCAGCGCTCCACAAAGAGCCCGAGCTCTGCCCTCCACACATGGCGCGGGTCACGCTGGCTCCTCGGCTCTGGGTGCTCCAGGCAGCAGGGAGGCCAGGCCATGGGGCTGGGAGGAGATGCTTGAGGAATGAACCCAAACCAGCTCAGAGCTGGGCTTTGCTCTGGCAGCTACACTCAGAGGATCCAAAATAACCCCTCTGAAGGACTCGCTCTCTTTGCAAGCAGCAACAGGAGCTCGTTAAGGAAAGGCAGGCTCCAGTTCCTGTGCCTGTGTCTGTCACTTAGAGCACAGCCCCCAGCTCCAGCGCATCAGTTCCAGCTCCACCGCGCCCGGTGCTGAGCTGTTCAAGCCACACAGACTGTGCTCCACATTACCTGCTCTTAGTCAAGGAGCTGGCAGCACCAGGCCCTGTAAGAAGCCCCGATGCTGGAGCAGATCACACAGCCATGCTCCAGCTCCGCAGACACGCGCTTGGTGAGGGGAGACCCTTGGGTGTGAAGGGTCCTCAGCCAGACCCAGAGATGCTCAGCCCAGGAAGGGGTCAGTGATTCTGCATCACTTATGGAGATCCCGGCCTGCGGGAGCCTGGCAGGATTCGGAGGGCACATCCAAAAAACCCGGCCGACAAGGAGGAACCCACACAGCTCCATGGCTGCCCCATAGCACAGGGCTCCGTGGCTGCCCCATAACACAGGGCTCCGTGGCTGCCTCATGGCACAGGGCTCCATGGCTGCCCCATAGCACAGGGCTCCGTGGCTGCCTCATAGAACAGGGCTCCATGGCTGCCCCATAGCACAGGGCTCCGTGGCTGCCCCATAGCACAGGGCTCCGTGGCTGCCCCATAGCACAGGGCTCAGTGCACGCTGGCTCCTTCACAGCTCCTCCCCATGGATAATAACACACACGGGTTTTCTTATGCTGATTCCCCCTCCCTGCAGCCCAGCTACTCGTTCCCTCTTGTCCTTAAAGAGAGTGGAGTGCTGTTCAGGAGGTCAACCCATCCCATGGAGTCATTCACCTGACCTTTCGGCTGCGCAGCAGTGCAGTTCATCCCGCAAGCAGAGCGCTGCTGAGCACCGTGCTCGCCCGGCTGCTGGCTGGGGGAGCACCAGGGAGGGTGAGAGAGGGTGAGAGCCCACAGCAGATTGCTCTGACCGCTGATTAGGGGGGTGTCCCTGTCACAGACCCGGCAGTGAAGTGCCATCAGTGCTCGCAGTGTCACAGAAGGCCAGCACGGCAGGACTGGGCCATCCCACTGCCTCTCCTGCCCCCCCCAACGCAGCTCCCAAAAGCGACCCCTTGCCCAGGGTGGGGAGTCCTCCAGGTTCCTGATGCTGAGGCTCCAGGTCAGCCCCTCGCTCCCGCAGCCCAAGCACCAGCTTCCAGTGGAGCAGCAGCCATGGAATTGGCATCCCTGGAAACAGTCACAGCCCCTATGGAAAAGGACCAGAACTCCCTGCTGCAGCTGTGACGTCGGAGCTGCCCTCAGAGCCAGGAGGGTGCCCTCAGCCTGGGATAAAGGATGCTGCCTGCGAGAGGGAGCCTCGCTCGGCGCTGGGTCCTGCGACGGCACCAGCGCTGCTCCTCCTCCTCCATCGCACTGGAAGGGGTCTGTGTACCCATAATTGATGCATTTTTAACTTGCAAATGCGACACAAACTTCCCCCAGGAACGTCTAATTCACATTTTAAGTAACAAAAGGGCTCAAATCCCTTTCTTGCCTACTTAGTCATGCTGCATTTGGTATAAGCGAGATGAAATGCTAAGCTGGGGGAAGATCAGAGAGAAATTGTATGATTTCCACATTACAGGATAATTCCATGGCTGAGTTACCCAAACGCGGGAGATGAGACACCGCGCTCAGACAACGCTCACTGTGCAGCACTGAACCCTGGATCTCAGAGTCAAGGGGGACCTGGGTGAGGGGGGAGCAGGGGAACAGTGATGGAGCATCGAGGCACGAATGAGAGCAGCCAAAAGGAGCTGAGGCACCTGGCTGCAGCGCCTTGGAGGGACAGGAGGAGACACTGGCCAGGGCTTGAAGGAGCAACCCTCTGAGGGGAGCTCACACACAAGGGGAGCCCTCGCGAGCCCCAGCTCCACTGCCAGCTGTTGGCAGGGGTCCCCATCTCCGAGAACCCCACCACCACGCAGCAGGGCCAGCAAAGGGCAGCACAGCTATTCTTTCCCAACTATTTCCTTTGCTCACTGAGTCCCCTGATTCAAAGTGCATCTATCCCTCCACACCACTCACAGACTCACCTGCTCCATGACAAGCTCTGGACACTGCTTTTCCTCCCCCCCTTCCCTTCCCTTCAGTTACTCAGACTGGTTTATCTCAAGGCAGAGCATCTTTCCGGAACAGAAGGCTCAACTGCTTCATTTTGACAAAGCTGAAACCAAGCCTTTGTTTTGCCAAAAATATCCCTTTCACTTTTTATTTGGTCCCACTCGCCAGCAGATTAAATCCAAGTTCCCAAATACTGTCACTCATCCCAGAGCTCTCTCCTTTGGAAAGCAAGCTATTTGTCAAAAAAATATCCCCCTGCCCCTGCCAGCCACACACACACAGGAGGGAGCAGGAGCCTTTCCCAGCCCCTCACAATCCCCCCAGAGCACCCCACTGCCCCTTCCCCTGGGGGAGACCCCCAGCAAGCCCTGAGTGCCCCCCACCTCTCAGGCAGCATCCCGTACTGCACCCCTAACCGCTCTGATTTACCTCCCCACCCTACAGTTGGTGAGCACCCATCTATTTCAGAGCACCTCCCCCAGCTCCCTGCTGTGGCCATCTCCTGGGGGGGGCTCCTGCAGCCCCCTCCTGCTCCTCTAGACCAAGGCTGCCCACGGCAAGCCCAGCAGAGCCCAGGGGGACCTGGCTGTGTGGGGGCAGAGCTCCAGGGACAGTGGTTGCCAGTGCCCAGGGTTTGGTCCCACAGAGAAGCAGCTCGTGGGGCTCCAGCTGAGGAGCGGGGTCCCTGCCACCAGCCGCCAGCCCCCAAAGCCTCCGCACAAGCAGCCACTTATCCTGCAGCCCGGCGCAATTCAATTACCAACCTGGAAGCCAACCAGCAGAGCATACAGAGCCGCCCCGTTCCACTTGTTCCGGCCCATCATTGCCCTGCTAATTGAGTTTGATGGGAATTTCAAGAGGACTTTCCAATATTTCCCCTACGTGCTGCTGTGTTTAACTCTTCCTCGTTCTGTGTGCCTGGGGGAGACCTCCCTTTGTCCTCAGGCCTGGAATGGCAGAGACTGTCTGGGGAGAGGAGTCCTTCCTGGCCCTGGGAGCCAGTTCCCGTTTAAAGAGCATCGCCCTGGGCATGAACTCCTGCCAAGCTACAGCCCCTGTTCCCCTCTGATGGAGCTACAGCCCCCGTTCCTCTCTGATGGAGCTACAGCCCCCGTTCCTCTCTGATGGAGCTACAGCCCCTGTTCCTCTCTGATGGAGCTACAGCCCCTGTTCCTCTCTGATGGAGCTACAGCCCCCGTTCCTCTCTGATGGAGCTACAGCCCCTGTTCCTCTCTGATGGAGCTACAGCCCCCGTTCCTCTCTGATGGAGCTACAGCCCCCGTTCCTCTCTGATGGAGCTACAGCCCCTGTTCCTCTCTGATGGAGCTACAGCCCCTGTTCCTCTCCAACCAAGCTGCAGCTCCTGTTCCTCTCTGACTGAGCTACAGCCCCCGTTCCTCTCCCACTGTCTCCACCAGCGCCAGGGACAGAGACCAGCCCGGCTGCGCCGCGGGGTCGGTGGATGTGACCCCCCACACCACACCACGTCCCTCTGCCTTGGCCCAGACCCATGCACCCCAGGGAGCGCTCACCCAGCTACGACACCCAGACCAAGGCCGAGCGCCCCAGCTGTAACCAGAGAGCCCAGATCTTATCGCCAGCAGCCGGAGCCCTGGGAGCAGCAGGATAGAGGCTCTTTGTGAGCATCAGCGTTCCCACCGCGCTGCACGGCCCCGGACGCGGCACCTGCACCCTCCCGGGCTCTGGGGTCCGGGCAGTGAGCGGTGCGGCCTCCAGTGCACAGGCGTGGGGGGCCCTCCCCGGAAAGGGGCGCAGGTTTTTGGGACATGGTCTGTAACAGGGACGGTCTGTCAGCACTCTCTCTGCTGCTGCTGTGGCTTAAACTCGTCAGGGGCCATGAGGCCAGGAAAACAAGCAGAACCCCTGAATTTGTATGAAAACACCTTCAGGGCTCTGCCCCACCCACAGTACACATGGCTGCCCCAGATGCCCACTTCATCCCAGTTTTACTAGAGAGCACTCCTTGACAGGAATCCCTGCTTGGGATGAGATGTGCCATCCTAATGCCAGGAACAATGTCACTACCAACGTGTGCAGCAGCAAAACCAGCCCCTCCTTCCCCTGGGAGGGCAGGTGGAGGCCATGGGATCTCTGTGAGCAGGAAGCGTGGCCGAGAAGCTGGCTCGTGGTGCACAGAGACGCTGCTCTTTGCTCTGGGGCAGGGCCCCTCTCTGACCCCCAAGGACCGGTCTCACCTCGGGCTTCAGCCCAGTGCTCCCTCCTTGGGAGGCTCACCTGTAATTGAAACACACGCAGCAACGGAGCAGCAGGCAAGCTTTAAGCCCTTTCAGGCTGGGGATTTGCCCCGTGCCGCAGGGTCAGCAGGCAGTGGCTCAGCCCGTGCCCAGGCACCAAGCCACCAGCCCCAGTGCAGCCTTTGCTGGTCAGCCCCTTGCTCGGGTTCCCTCAGCTGCGTCCGACCCCGTCTCAGAACTTCCCAGCTCTCAGCTGTTGGCCCTTGACTCGCCCCATGTGCCCCCCGTGCAGGACACGTCCCCCCACGCAGAGGACCCGGAAGCGTCTCCCTGCCCGGCAGCAGCTGGTCCAGCATCGCTCCGTGTCACCGGGCTGCCGGGCCCGGGAGCGGCGCCAGCCTGACGGTATCTGCCGTGACGTCTGCTCCCCATCCACACCAGCTCCCAGACACAGGAGGAAGAGACACTTTCCTTCTCACATCAGGAGCGATGGCAGAGGCACACATAATCCTTGCTGGCACCAGATTCTCCATTTCTTGTTTGAATGATGCTGCCACAAACATTTATTGTCACAAAAGAGGTTATTCAAACACAAGCAATTAGGCAACCATATTAGCATATTTTTCATTGTAATATTACAACAAAGGGTATATTCCTCCCAGTGAATGTATTTATAGGCTTTCGGAGCTAATATTTGTTTAAATGATTAATATGTTTTTCAAATACATGTGACAAGTGTGGCAGAAATATTTTTATCTCTGCAAACAATGTTCTGAGAGGCAGGAGCTCGAAGCCTCGGGGAGGGCTCTTCTCCAGGTTCCACAGAGTTTCTCAAGACATGTGAATTAAACTTCTATCCCGATGGATGCCAAGAGGCGGCCGTGCTGCGAGGAACCTTCAGGAACAGACTGGGGCTGCGGGACCCCAGCCTGGGACCTTCAGCCAGCACATCTCCAAGAGCCCCCACATCATCTCTGCAGGGAGATTGCTACTTCACCCAGGGCGCACACAGAGCTCCCACTTCGGGAAGGGAACCCTGATGTGCTGCAGCTGGAAGGCCAAGGGCTGGATGTCAGAGCCCTGAGCCCCCGGCTCTGCCGCTCTCCTCCAGTGAGGAGATTCCTCAGACTTGGAGCAAAAGGACTCAGCACTCAGCAGTGTTTGAAAGGGTAAATGTGGGATATAATGCAGACAAGATGTGGTGTAAATGATCCAGAACAGCCCAGGGACATCCCTGTGCTCCAGGCATGGGACAAACCCAACCTGCCTGATCCCAAACTACCTGTGCCTGCTCTTCCAGGACACCTTGGTCTGTCATTGATGGGCCATGGGGGGATGTTCTGACATGCAGTCCTTCCCATTAATTATTCCTAACGAAGGGCAATAGGAGTGCCACCACTGCTTTCACATCTATCTACTGCTGATATTGGGGATGCTCCTGCCTGCGCCCACCTGCAGCTCCCTCACCGCCCCATGGCGTCTTAGGGCGCGTTCCCAGTGCCGCAGAGCCGGGAAGGCTGATGGGATCCTCACCACACCGGCACCTTGTGCCACGCTGGAGATGGGGGTTTCCACCATTTCTGCTATCTGCAGCAAGAGTAAACTCACAGACAAACTCATGACCCGGGATTCTTCTGAAAATTCTCCAAATAGAGACTTAAAAATGCATGGTTTTGCTCAAGATCACCATGTTTGTGTTGGTGTGAGGCCAAAATCCATGAAAAATAGCATGCATGCCAAAAAAATCAGTTTTATATAATAAATACAGATCGTTTGGGTGTTTCTTGCCAAAAACAATGCAAACATATACATCCTTCATGATTCTTATCAGAGCACAGCTGAATCTTTAATGCACTCTGCTGACAAGCTCCTGACAGGCAAGAACTCGCAGTTCAATGGTTAAAGTCTCCTCGTTCCCGCTCACTCCCATCCACTGCAACGGCTCTGGGCAGTCGAGTGGTGACACTCAGGGTAAAAATTAGTAAACCAAAGCCCAAAGGTTCGTTTGGAGTGAAAATCTATGTTTGATGCCAACACCAAGGACCTGGTAGTGATATATACATATATATATACATATACACACACACATGAAGATACATTTGGCAGCGCTGCAGTCGCTTGACACTGCTGCAGACAGGTTTAGCGAGCAGCGGTGGGTCTGAGCGCCACATCCCCAACCATCTCGTGTATTTAAGGCCCACAGGCATGTCAGGGCACTCCGCAGCATCCTGGAACTCGAACGTGCTGCTGCAAACAGCTGAAATTCGCGATTACAGCCTAGGTGGGATAAATAAAATATTCCATCTGCCTAATGTGACATGCAGATCAGAGCCCTGTGGGGAATGCCGGAGTTTGCGGAGGTGCAGATGGGATGCTCCAGCAAATTTAATAAATGTAAAGGAGGTTGTTTTATTTTTTAAAGTAACCTTTACGCCACCCTAGCTATAAATTATGTAAGGAGCCGCTGTCGGCAATGTGGCACACACGCTCACGCTCCTACGCGGGGGAAGCCGGCCCAGCACGTGGAGCCAGGCGCTGCAGGGTCCCTGCTCGAGGTGGCTCGGGCCTGGCATGGCGGCAGGGCCCCAGTGCTCCCCACACCCCCTCTGTGAGCGCCATGGCCCCACCTGCCCGTGCTGCTGGGCCGTGTCAGGGGATGCTGGGAGAACGTGGGGCTGTGCCATGACAGCCGGAGCTCCGGAGCTCCAGCCTGAGCCCGCCTGGCTCTGTCGGCATTTCCCCATCGCTCCCAGCCCGGCCGCAGGAACAGGGACCAGGGCACCCCAGGTACCAGCTCCCTTCAGCATTCTGGGAATTGTGTCTCCAGAGTTGAAATCATTGTGCTCAGAAGTTATTTCCTCTCAATTTGGGAAAAGCAAATGGGCTTCCCCCCACCAGGCTCAGACGGGGCTGCTCTGTCCCCCCTCCCTGACCAGCCTGTGCGAGCAGAGCTGAGGAAGCTGTGTGAATACAGCTTTGGGTATTTCGAGTCCCTTTTCCTTTCCTTCTCTTTTGAAGCCTCCCTGGTAGCTGGAGAGGCTGCGTTTCACAGCAAAGTTTGCAAGAACTATAAGGGAGTGTGTAACTGCTGGTGGCGGTGCCTAATGAACTGTGTTTGAAATATTGAAGTATATGATAAACCATTATGTAAATTAAATTCATTGATAGCTCTGCTATGAAATCGCTCTGGTAGCAGAATAGTAGATAAACACGGAGCTTAGAAGGTGTCATTTATTCATCCTTAAAATGGTTCCAAGTTTCTAGCGATTCATTATCATCCAGCAGAAAACAAAGAGAACATTAGTTTCACAACTAAACCCCAAAGAGTCCTGGGTGGGTTCTGCAACCCCCTTGCCATGCTCAGGGTTCCAGGAGCTGCAAGGGCTGGCCAGGTCCCTCTTTTCCTGCACAGCTCCTGACTTCTCCAGCTGACAGGTTCCCCCAGGACCAACCCAGTCCAAGAGGGACTCAAGGGGCAACTAGAGGGGCAAGAGGACAAACCATGAGACCAAGTGTCCGTGCCGTGTTGGGTTTGCTTCTGGGGGACCGGCACAGTCAACCCCCAGTGATGGAAACGGCGTTGGCCGTGCTCCCTTCGCTGTCACCCCTCGCCCCACAGCTTCTGTCAGGCAGGGACTGCACAGACATAGGACAGAGGGACAGGTCAGCCCATCCTGTTGCGGCCATGTCCCTTCGTTCATTCAGAGCCGCCGGTGAAGATGTTCCTGCTGTGACGGCAGGGCATGGCTCGGGGTGTCCCAAGACATCACCACCTCAGGACATCACCACCATGACTGTCCCCATGGCCCCGCAGGCTCAGCATGGAGCCACACCAGCCATGGCCACAGCAGTGGGGTGGACACTGGCGTCCCCGCGACGCAGGGTGGGAGCGGGCGGGCGCGAGGGGTTAATGCTCCCGCCAGCCAAGCGTGCTGGGAAGGAGACAACCCGCTGCTCTGAAACTAATTTTACAGCTTAACTCCTATCAAATATCCTGGGCCCCCCTCAAAACCCCTCTTTGAGAGGAGTGCTCCTAACCCGCTGGAAAACCCACGGCGTGTTTGGATTGGCAGGGGCTCTGCCAGACGGTGGGAGTTATAAATAAACATCTCAGCGGGGCCTGGAAAAGTCCGGCTCATTTTGCCAGCCCGAGACGGCGTGAGTGCCGCTGCACGGGGTCGGTCCCTCGCTGGAGCCCCTCCATCCCATTACATAAGCCCCGAACAGGACATTACTGCATGTGTGTGAACAACTCGTGTTACAGGAACAGCAGCTCCTATTCAGCGGGAGAGCTGCCGTGCCTCTCAAAGGGCCCTTTTCTCACACCCTTCAGCCGGGCAGCCGTGGAGCTGCCATGCGCATGGCGGGGACACGACACCCCTCAACCCCTTGTGCCCGCTGCTGCTGGCTGGGGGCTGGAGCTGCAGGGTGCAGACTGGGGGTCCTGCCCGCCAGCAGCCGGCCCGCTCAGCACCGCGCCGGGAGCCTTAGCGGGGCTGCGTGCCGATCGGTGGCACCCCTCCATCCCAGCCCTGCAGGGCAGCCAGCCGGCCCAGCCGATGGCTGGTACGGGGTCACCTCCCTGGACCGTTCCCATCCATGGGGTGAGTGCCGCAGCACGGGGCTGCGCTGGGCACCAGTTCCCCCACGATGGATGGGGACCCAGCTCAGCGCTGCACCTGCCTTGACTGCCTGACAGACGTTCCATCCCCACCGGCACCGTGTCTCCTCTAATGGGAGCGGGGACGGGCACTGCAGCCACGCCCCCTCCTTCCTGACAGGACTGGGTGCTCTGGCTTGGTGGGGGGGTGGCCAAGCTGAGCTACATGCAGCCACACTGCACCCCAAGACAGGCTGCCCTGCCCCCCCTGCCCCGTCCAGCCTGCCTGCGCTGGCACTCGCTGCGGTGAGCCGGAGCTCTGCTGATGTATGGTGCCAGCAGCGTGGGTCCAGTGATCGATTGCAGCCATACTTCACCAAAAGCCGTTGCTCCCATGATGTGTTATTGCCATCCATCACCGGCATGATGGGCGGCAGGACCACGAACGCGGCAGGTGCCCTTCATTGGGTGTTTAATTCTCCAGCTCTCAACTTTTCTCCTTTCCCCAGAAAATAAGGGCTGTGCTTCCAGCGCGTGGGCTGGGAGGTGCCCGAGTCGCTCCATCACCGGGCAGGAAAGTTGCAGCAGCGACTTTAACAGCAGAGGCACAAACCCCTCTGCATGACGAGTAGATCGGATCGTCTCCCTGGCTGTGACCTCTCCCCACAATTTAAAAGTCACCACTGGTTTATCGATCCTGCTTTCCCTTCCCTCCCCCGGAGAGGAAGCCATGCCTTAAAGAGGCCGTTTCTTCTGTAAGACAAGTTTTCCCTAAGTCCCAGAGCTACAACCGATCCGCCCTGCACCATCCCGCGCCGCCTGCCCCCTGCAAGGGGACTGTGTGTGACACCGTGTACCTGTGACTGCCGCTGGCATTGGCAGCTGGGCCAAACCTGCTGTCCCAGCCCCCCACAGTGGGGCAGGGAACCTCCCAAAGCAGATCGATAACTTCTTTGGCACAAACTGTGCTAACCCTGCCATTGGCTGCTGCAGCTGGTTCTGTCCTTGTCCCCAGGACCAGCTCAGGGTCCAGAGCTCTCCCAGAGCTTCCCTGCAGCATCCCTCCTGGGGGTTACTGTCCCCCCCAGCCCGGCAGTCACAGTGGCCACCACACAAACACCTCCAAGGCATAACTACCCCAGGGCACACCAGGTTATCTGCCACTGCTTTCGAGAGAAGCTCAAGACGTATTTCTCCACCTGGATTTCAGGTTGAATTCGGGTTTTATGTCTTCCTGTGAAGGGTCCCCGGCTCCTCACATCTGTGCAGAGCAGAGGGGAAGGGCCAGTGCCGTGTGGTAACAATTCAATTACGTTCTGGGGATGCTGGGGAGAGCTGTTCTCATTTCAGTGCCGCGGAGAAACTCATTTCATGCTGGAATTGCAAAGCACTCACCAGTCCCCCACACAGACGGCCCCTGGAGAGCCTTTTCCAATTAATAATCATTAACATTCACCGCTTCAATAAGTAAAATGGTTTCTGCATCACCAAAGAGGGCTGGCTTTCCTCGCCAGTCAGGCAGCGCATGCGGGCGCTGGCACTCCGGGCCAGGCATGGGCAGGAATAAACATCCCCCTCCCCAAGCTGCAGGAGCTGGGACCTGCAGAGACTCATCTCCTTCATCTCCGCAGGCTCCCACGTTCATCTGTGACCTACTCAGTGTCACTGGGCAGGGAGACATTTGGGCCAAGTAGCTGATCCTGCTGTGAATCTGTGGCTTTGGGAACGAGCGGTGTGACAGGGCGGCAGATCTGGGAAGAGGATTTGCTGCTCGGTGTTTGAAACCACAGTTAGCTTGCTCTTGTAACGAGCAGCAGAGACCAACACTGGCACACGGACCCTCCCTGCCTGTTTACACTGTGGGAACATTTATGGTGCATCTGTTGGCATCCGAATTTCAAAAGTCCATCCAGCTCTAATCATGTGGCCATTTGTGTCTGTGCAGGACCTGCTGTTCACCCATCGTTGGCACGTAGACACAAAACTCCACTCCTACCTTCAGGCGGTGCAGTTTGCCAGCTGCAGTTCTGCAGGCAGCGTTTTGTGCTGTGTTTTGGGGGGTGGGAGTGTCCAACCCCCCAACCTTGGCAGCGCGAGGCAGCAGAGCAGTGCTGGCCGGGGCTGGGTGACAAACAGCAATCAGCACTTATAGCACCAGGGCGCAGGGACATGGGGCACTGTGACAAACAGCTCACGAGGTCCGGTGTCATGCCGGCCGGCCAGGCTGCAGAGGCAGCAGCAGGAGATGCCTCCCAGCGAGCATCCTCCGTGAGCAGCGCTCGGGCCAAGCGCCACGGCGACTGGGAGCAGGTCACTCACGCTTGAGCTGAAATCCCAGTCACATTATATCACTTACAGCTAATTAGCAGGCTCCGGGCACAATGCAGCCAGGCACTGCTCCTCCCGGAGAGGGATCACCCCAGACAGCCCTCAGCACAGTGCTGCTGCAGAGGCAGAGACCAATTCCTGGCTCTTTCTCCTCATGTAACCGCAAGCGGGGCCTGGCCATGAGCTACAGAGCGCAGGCAGCACCCAACGAGTGACAGGCTCTGCTGGGTACCACGGGAAGCGCGGCTCCCGAGGGCCCCATCCAGGCAGGGACACGGTCACTCTCTGCCACCAAACCCTGGCGTGTCCCCCCTCGCAGCACAGAGCGCTCTGTCCTCACACGCAGCTCTGGGAAAAGGCAGGGTAAGGAGCAGAAAAAGCCCTTTCTGAGGCTGAGGCTATTTTGAGTGCGAGTGGATTATATTGTAATGCAGCCCGGGTGCCAAAGTACACTATGCTTGGGGGTATGTAAACTAATTCCCAAAAACATCTCGGGACTTTATTCCACTGTCCTGTCCCTCCGCCTGTCACGGAGCCAAGCCCTGCGCAGCCCGAGTACCACAGCCTATTAGAGATTTTGCTCTAAGCAGCTTGAGAGTGTTTATTTGGTGTGCAAAGAAGATTGGAGCTGGGAAAAGCACAAAAAGGATTATTCTGTTTATCACTCAGCTTTCCCTGGCCAATCTCTATTCATGGAAAAAGTCATTTACTCGGGTTATCCACAGGCTTTGCTCGCCAGAAAGTGCTGAAAGCCCTGAAAATTAGAGAGATGCAGAATAGATTAGCAAAATGCAAGGCACTTAGGAGCATCTGACACCCAGGAATACACAGCCGAGCACAAGGCTTCTCCAGTCCCAACTTTCCCTCACCACTAATAGGAAACTGTCCGAGCCCCAGCACGTGCCAGTTAAACCCTTCCACGGGCCAAGCAATAATTAGCTGGATTGTCACATCTGGGAGGTTGTTTCTGGAGAAGAAAATTATAAACCAAAACATCAGATTGGGATAATGAGTTCTTCATTAATTCTTTTCTTTAGCTTTTTGCTTTTTCCATGGTTTGCAAACGCCATCTGATTTCATTTCTAGGGTAGCCAACATGAACCAGGAGCCTGGCGGACTCAGGCAGTAGCTCCAGCCAGGGAAAAAGGGGACTGGGGAAGTGGGGCAGCTGCAGCCCTTGCTCCAACGGCATCACCCTGAGTGCACAGCCCAGCCCTGGCCTCACAGGAACACGAGACCTGCAGACAGCCCACGAGGTGCAGAATGCCTCCGTGTGAAGCACCGCAACGCACCACGGCAGGGTGTCAGGCTGGGCTTAAATCCGCACCCAGAGTTAAACTCTGAAATTAAACCTTCTCGCTTCCCCCTCCCCAGAAAGCAAAGCCCATCGTCAGGCTCTGCACAGTGCTCGCTGGGTGCTGCCAGGGCACCCCGGGCTCCTCGTGTCCCGAAGCAGCCATTCCCCGCTGGCACCAGTGGTCGGGGCAACCGTCTGTGGGACCAGTGGTGCACAACCGCCTGAGCGTGGGCTGCTTTGGGTCCGTTACATCACTTCTGGTGGAACAAGGGGGTTGTACTGAGGCCTACCAGCCCTGCCCAGTGCCTGCCAGAGCGCAGAGCCGTCTGTCCTTCCAGGCTGCTTTGCACTGGCCTTGCTAATTAAGCTGCTCCATGGAGCCAGGTGTTGATTGCAGAGGGCCCCAGGCTCTGCCTTGCGTTGGAAACCCGGGAGCGAGGACGTGTGTGCAGCTCTGCCAGGACTGTGCCGCCCTCCTCCTGCCCCAGCTGGCAGTGGGAGCCCCACGGCACCAGGCTGGTCTGGGATGCCCATAGTGGCTGCTCATCCCTGCGGCCACTTCCAGCCCCTCTGCTGGGATGCAGCCGAAAACTCACGACTGTTAAATGCCGATGCTGAGAAAGGGTGAGTCCAGGGTGGAACCGCTCAACATCGAGCCAGCCCCTGCCTGCAGCAGGGGGCACACCGACACCCCCCCAGCTCCCTCCACCCTGTCCCCCAGCAGTGCTGCAGGTTTGCTCCAGGGACGGGGTGACCAGCAGCCCCCCAGCTGCAGAGCTGCAGGTCCTGGCTTGCCCAGGAGCTGTGGCTGGCGATGCCACGCTCGTCCCCTCCCCCGCAGCAGCACCGCCCGGCGCCCTGGGGAGCAGGGACCCCCGTGTTCCCACCCATGGGGCTGCTCAGCCCATCGGCCCCCTCACGCCACGACTCTGGCTGGAGCTGGCCAGACAGCTGGTCCAACACCGCGAGGCCTCCCTGAAAAGAGAGATTGTTTCTCAAAAATAAATATTAAATAACTCTAAAATTTCAAATAATTCAGAGCTCTGCTATTTTCCATGCATTATGAAAATAAAATTGAGGGGAAAAGGTATGTAATACGTTTCCTATTTCCTGTTTCTGCAGCCCTGCGTGTGCCCCGGGGATCAGCGCAAGTGGAATTATCTCTCCTCTGGCTGGGAGCGCTCGCCGCAGGCCAAAAACACCAAGAAAGGATGAACTAATCCCTACACAGCGCTGGGGAAGTGTGGGAGCACAGGCCAAGTGCTGAAAAATGAGGCAATTTTCCCCGTTTCAAGAAGTGACTCAGACCCCTCGGCTGCTCCCAGCACAGGCGGCTCCGTTCCACCCCAGACCACGCCAGGAGCCCCGTCGCCAGCCCGAGAGCGGGCGGCTGCTGCTCGCCGCAGTCCCCGTCCCTCCCTGGATGGAGAAGGTGGCACCGGCCTGGCACTGTGCCGCTGGCTCTGGGACGCCTGGGGCAGCTGGAAGAGCAGAAAGCCCAGAATGCCTGAGTCAGATAAACCCACCCACTCGTCACCCAAACGCGGGCTCAGCGTGGCGCAAAGGAACCCCCTTCCTCGGGGCGACAGGAGATGCTCCCCGAGTGCGACAAGCAGGATCAGCCCTCCAGCTGGGTGGGGGTGGGAGTGGGAAGGAGCCCCTTGCCCCATGAGCAAGGGGGGCTAGGGGCTGCCCACGAGGGGTCCAGCCAAGCTGGGCAGGGTCCCGGCGGCCCCTCACTCCCACAGCCTGTTCACTGGAGGTTTACCACACGCAGCTGGGCTCAGAGCAGGGCAGGATCAGGCACATCTGCAGCGCAGAGCCCCCCGCACAGGGTGAGCAGCAACCGGCTCTCCTGGGTGCTGCGAAGCAGGATGCGCTGGCGCGGGGCTGGGGGCAAGGCAGAAAGTGCCCACCCCTCAGGAAAATACCTGGCAGCCACGGGCAGTCAGTGCAGGAATGAGGCGTCTGGGTTGTGCAGCTTCGGAAAAGCCGCGGAACAGCGGAGTCGGCTCTGGCGCATCGCGGCCGCACGCAGCCCATGGGCACCGCGCAGCGCCCACGGCGCCAGCTCGGGTGGAGCATCATGGGTGCATCCAGGCCCTGCACACGTGTGTCTGCACCCACGGACACCCCTGTGCCTGCTGCGTGCACACGCTGGCTCCAGCCACGTGTCACAGCCAGTCCTTCATTCCCGAGCGCATCTTTCGGAATTCCAAACACACGGACACTGAGCAGGGATGCGCAGGCACTGACACGACACTTTCTGTCTGTTCCACTTCACTGAGCCACGCTTCTAACCAGAAGAATGTACCTTTCCTTCACATCATGGAAGAGAAAAGTCAGCGTAGGAATCCCCCTTTGCATTTCCTTCACGCAACGGTGAGACTCCCGGCCCCAGACACCAGCCTCATCCACCCACCCTGCCCAAATGAGCCACCCACTCCGCGGTGCCAGAGTGGAGCCCACACCCCCATCCATACCAGCAGCAGGAAGCTGTTGGGCAATGCCAAGGACAGATGGAAGGGTATGCTCAAGCAGGGCTGCGCCCTCCCCCAGCCCTTTTTGCCCAGTCTTCCATTTTCTGATCCCTTCCTTTCCTTCCCTTTCATCTTCCCACTGCCTTGGAGACAAACTAAGGCCAGGCCAAGTTTCGAGGCTTTTCAGACTCCAGACTGTTCTCTGTAGTTCTGTCTGCAGCAGAAGGGGGGAAGACGCAGCTAAAGATTTTCCAGTGGGAAGGGAGCATTTTCTCTTCTCCCATAACTCAGACACGGCTGAAGGAATTTTTCTCAAGCTTGAAAACAATTCACCTTCAGGCAAACAACAAGCATGGAAAATTTAAGCCCAGCAGGTGAATGTTTGGGAAAATATTTAGCCTATAGAAATGCCCATGTAACCTTAACTGTGGTGGCTGCTGTATAGCATCCGGCCATTGTGCAGCACCCTCCTCGCCCCGGCTGTCAGCGGCTTCCCCAAGACAGCAACCAGCATGAGAAAACATGGTCCTGGAGAAAAAGCCAGGCTCCTGAGCCGAGACTCTCCTCAGCACGTCCCTTCCCTGTGGAATTTCACCACTGCTCAGAATGAACAGCAGTGAGTAGCCCCTGTACACTGCTCCAGGCTCCACGCTCCCTTTGGAGGCCCAGGGGCATCTGTGCAGAAAGGGCCACGCACGTGGTCCCAGCCTGAGCAGCCATGGAGCAGCAGCAGCAGCAGCAGCAGCAGCAGCCTGCGATGGCAGAGCCAGCCTGTCCAGAGGTCCGAGCTCCCGTGGCGGGCAGCCCACAGATGTGGAGCCACTGGAGCATCACTGCTGTGCAGCTGGGGAGTGGGTCCTGCCGCTCAGCCTCTGGCCAGACCCTGACCCAGGCACAGAGACAGAGTCCTCAGGGTGAGGATGCACAGCAATGAAGTGCTTGGTGCCTGCAGCCCACCAGACCATGGATCCCACTCCCCACGAGCAGGCCGGCTCCTCTGCTGGAGAATAAACAAACACAGGAGGTGATCGATGGTTCCCTTTGGAAAACACTAATCACTTGGCTGCAGCGCATTTAGCAAGGCAGAGTGCGCATCAATCCCAGCAGCTGCCTTCAATCACGGTGGAGTTTAACCCGACCGGTGCAGGGGACTGCTATTAACCATCATCTGGTAGACAACGTGCCCTTGTTGTAGTAAACATTCGTTTACAGCTGAAGGACAGCAGCACTTCTCATCGTCCCCGTGCCTGCGGTGCTCCGGAGGTGACTCACCGAGAGCCCTGAAACGCGGCACTGGCTGGGTGCATCCCTGTGGGAGGGGTATTTTCAAAATACCATGGCTGATATTTTTATACAATAGAGACATCATGTATGTAGGAGGCCTTTCTACATTTTAAAACACAAACTGAATCACCCAAGATAGAAGATGATCAAACCTACAGGCATATGAGCTCTTGGGATCTCACAGCTTTCTCTCCTCGGCAGCGCACGGGCATCGCCTCATCTCAGCGAGGCCGGGTGGGGATGCGGAGAGGGAAGAGCAGATGCTCGTTTCTCTTCCTGTCTCCCCCAAGCTTGTCCTCACACCAGGGCTCTGGAGCAGGAGGTCCATCCAAGGGAGCTGAAGTGCCAGGTGTTGCCATCCATCTGGCAGCACATCGTGCCCTCTAAGCAGACCAGTCAACCCAGCGTGCTCCCAGCATGAGGGCGGACGCAGGCAGTGGTGGGCAGTGCCTGTCTGCACCCACAGCAGCCCAAAGGATGCCCAGAGATGGCAGCCTCCATGCTTGGACCCTCTGTGAGACAGTGGCTTCCCCAGCCCCCAGCACGGCAGATGCCCCGCCAGCACCAGCTGCTGAAGGCGCCTGGCAAGGTCCAGGAGAGGATGCTTGGAGAGGCAGGGAAATGAGAACCAAATGGACGGACTGCCATGTGGAGTGGACAGGACTAGTGCTCCCAGAGTTTGAAACACACTGCGGTTTAATTACAGCTCTTACCAATCAGGCAGTAATTACTGGTATCCTTCCTGTAGCCTGCAATTGCCTAATCTTGTTATTTGAGAGCCATCAAGATTCAAACAGCTGGCGAGCTGCGCCCGCTTCCTAAAAAGGCATCACGTGGCCCCGGCACCGCTGGAAACGGTGTGACGATGCACAGCTCTGGCAGGGGGGTTGGACCCGATGGTCTCTTGAGGTCCCTTCCAACCCCTACAATTCTGTGTGACTGTTCAGAGCTGCAGCACGTGGGAGTTCTGCAAAACGGCCCTTTCCCTTTGGTTGTATTTAAGAATTAATACGTCCCAGCGATGCTGATGCTATCTGAGTACCATCCGTCCTTGCATACTTGTGGGACTTATCAGCCTGGGAAGCAGCGAAGGAGATGTTGTCAGCAGCATCCGTCTCCAAAGCAAGCCTGACATGACTGTGATAATACTACAAACACTATGGGCTCTTGCTTCTCTGACGCGTAATTACGAGGGGATACGGGAGTCTCTCCCCCCGGAGAGGAGAGGGGATTTCGGTGGGGCTGGTGGCTGTGAGCATTGGGTTTTCCCCGGCACTGTACAGTCCATGAGCAGCACTGCACAGGGACCCTCCAGGCACTGCCCCTGGGCCTCCCAAAACAGCCTGTCCATCCCGCTCCCACAGCAGCCGGCCAGAGACACCATGGCTTCCCGCTCTGCCTGGCCAGGATGTGAGGGCACTGGGCCGAGCCTGCTCAGGGTGTCAGGATCAGGGCCACATCCCCAAGGACAAGCCTGAGGGAGGGCAGTCCTGGCCACGGTGAGGGGCTCGAGCCTGCTCCATCCCTGCCCCGCAACAGCCGGCACGGGGGCTGGTGCACGGGCCGGGGGAGCGGGCCAGGGCTGGGGCCGTATCTGATTGCACCACCCTGCGAAGGGACGGCAACCTCTGACAGCTGAGCACAGTAACCCTTTAATCCGTTGCAGAGCTCGTCTGTCAGAGCCCCAATGCCCACGGGGAGGTATCAGTAACAAAACGCAGGAAAGAGCAAGGAGAGTGGAAAATGTTTGGCTTTTTGTCTCCTGGCTCGCTGGGAACACAACTGCCCTTGTTGTGCTGGCGGGAGTGCTGCTCCGAGGCCTGTGCCCGTGCCCCGCACCGCAGCTCGCCCGTTGAGCCGCGGGTGCCAGCGGCATGTCCCGGCCCGGTGGGACACACAGCGGCTCTACCCGCATCGAGCGGGCGCCCAAGGGTGATCGGCTTCACTGGCTTCACTCGCTCTGTGCCTCCCTGCGGCCCAGCACGCAGCAGGCCTGCTCGCAGGCCAGGAGCCTGCAGTGCCGCCGGTGCCGGCAGCCGTGCCGGCATGAAGGCCCGGCGAGCAGATGGGGGCAACCCCCCACTGCAGGGCTGGCTGGGGAGCTGCCCCCCAGCACAGCAAAGCCTGCAGCTGCTCTGGCATCCCAGAAATCAGATCAGAAGGAAGCGATAGAGCTGAGGGGAAAGCAAAGGGAGGGGAGGGAACCCTATTTCTGGGCAGGTCCATGGAGCAGCCGATATTTCCGATGGCCAGGGCATCACTCTGCCCAGCTCCACACCTAAAACAGGGAGAAACACACGACTGGGAGGGGGTGGGAGGGGGTGCTGTGTGCTTCCCCCGCCTGTAATCTGCAGATTACAGCTTGTATAGTGGGATTACTGGGGGTGAGGAGCAGCAGTGAGGGGGATCCAAACAGGAGGGAAACGCTGAGTGCACGTTCATCCTCACAAGACCACGTTTCTATTTTAATATCAAGTTTTCTGTAATGCAGAACACACTCAGGCCCAGGTCCCTTGCTGGGCAGCTGCTGGGTTTCAGCATGGAGGAATTGGCAAGATCTTTTCACCAGGTGAAATAAATAGAGTGCTGGGCCCCAGATAGGATTACGGTTTGTTTTCTTTAGGTGTATAGAATCCGCGGGAAAGCTGAGCCCAAACGGAAACTCAACTCCTAAAGAATTTGGCCTATACTGGCCAGCTCCTGTCTGCCTGCCAGGCATGCTCTCCTCGCCGTGTATTTTGCTCTTTATCTTTTAAGAGGCTTTGTTAGCCAGCATCAAGCTATTCTTTGTCTGCCTCGAGGACCTGGGGCTTCTTTTCAAATTATTTGAGGATGATAAAGTTACAGGGCTTTACCTGGAGAACAGCGATGAGAAAGTTCTCCTGGGCATTCCCAGGAACAGACCCCTCCCCAGCCAGCCCCCAGCCCAGTTCCCAAGCAAGTTGGGGAGCCTGAGCTCGGCGAGGGGGGAGAAGCACGACCTGGCAGCACCTCACTGGTCTCTGAATCCTGTTCACTGCTGCTTATGTGCTTTCCTCCTTGCTGATGTTCTTTCTTGCCCCAGAAGGTTAGTGGAACCCTGACGTGTCCCACAGACAGTGCACAAGCTGCGTATCGCCCGTGGCTTCGAGTCGGGGCTGCATTCTGCCCTGTGATGGGGGGACCTGGGTGGGATGCCGACTCAAACTGACACCAGAGACAGAGGTGAAGGTGGCCCCAACCCTCTAAAGGCTTGCGGGCAGGCCCCTGTCTCTCCAGACACTGCCACAGCCGTTCAGCACCCCCCGTCTCCAGTGCAGCCAAACCCCTTTGGGTGGCTGCGTGGGGGAGATCTGCTTTTGGGGGTGATTCCAGCAGCAGCCATTCCTGAAGGCAGGGAGTCCTGGTGGGAGCAGGGCTCCTTCCTCCCTACCCCCCTTGGCCTCACCACCCAGGCAAAGCGTGGAGAGCTGCGGAGACGTGATGGGAGCTGCCTCGGGAGGAGGAACACAGCCGAGCTCCTGCTGCTGATTTCACAGCCCGGAGCGGTACGACTCCTCAGGTGAGCCCACGTGGGAGCAAAGGAGCCCTGGAAGGAGCATGTTTGGCATGTGATCCCCAGGCGTGCAGGAGCCCAGCTTCACTTTTGCTGACAAATTCAGAGAAGTCTGGCCATGTCCTCGCCTGTCAGCCCCGGGGCTGTCATTCCCAGCCTATGGACATCAGAAACCAGCAGGCATGGAGAGCAACTGGCTTTGCACCATCACAGGAGTCAGGGAGGTGGCAGTTCCCAGGGCGCAGGGGGTGGCTGCCTTGCCAGGGTTACCTAGCTGCAGCATCTCTATCAGTGAAAAGATCAGCATTTTGTTTGAGGTTCAGGAAATCCTCCTGGCCTCTGCCTGCAGTGACGGATCAGCAGCTGCACGTCTCTGCGGAGCCCACCCGCCTTCTGCCTCCTGGAGATCCCTTCTTAGTACTGAGGGGTCATTAACAGGGAAACAGGGCCTGGTTCCACGACGATGGGCCACCTCAGGCCATGCAAGTGTGGCCTCCTCCACCGCAACGGCCACTGACAACAGTTGTCCCACCCGGGAAACGCCAATGGGTGACCAGCATGGGAAACCTTCCCCCAGCAGCCTGCAGAAACCCAGCCCCCATGTCACACAGACACCTCACCGCTCCCACCGGATCCCCGTGTGTCGGGCAGCGCGGCGCAGGGACTCGGCGATGGGGCTGAGAGCTGTGAGCCTTTCGGTGCCCGAGCACACCAAACCCACAGAGAAATGGTCGGACCATGACATCACCGGGAACTCTCGCCAAACCAGCTGAAATCATTCAAACATTCGGAGTGTGCTTATGGGGGGAGAGCCCTCTGTTCTAAATATATTCCTTTGAAGGCAGCTTGTTATTTAAACAGCTATTGCAAAACACGGTTTGCACGGAGCTGCTCTCAACTGAAGAGGGAGGGAAGGCTGGTTGTGGGCACAGAGTCACCACCCAGGTATTTTAATTGCAAATCCCAGCATGTTTTATAGATGTCTGGAGTATCTTCTTACGTGGGCTCTGAAGATCACAATAAGATCCGTCATGTTTTATACGAACCTGGTGACAGTATGTCAGTCCCACCCTGACGATGCCTAAGATGGGAGGATGTTGTAACAGCCCATCCACGGAGACAGGAGCAGCTCGAGGCATCTCCATGCGGGCCAAGGCTCTAGAGAGAGTTCAGCCACGCAGCGTGGCTGCGGGGCAGTGCCTGTGTCCCGCCGGCTGGGGATGTGCTGTGTGCCGGTGCCTTCCTGCCCCCATCCTGGATCCTACCCTGCATCCTGCCAGTGTGGCAGCCTGGCCATGGCAGAGCCCATGGCTCAGAGGAGCCCGCAGCAGCCTGGCCCTAGGTCCTGCCAAGGAAGGGTGGATCACACCATGGCTCCCAAGGGCCTCAGTGCTTGCAGTCGGGCTAGCAGGGTCAGGCAGGACTGCCACGGCTTGCCTGGTGCCTCCTGCACAATGTCCCGGTTCCTCCAGACCTTGGAGCATCCCGTTCCCAGCTCCTACAGACAGGCTGCAGTTCCGTGCCTTGCTGCCTTGAGGCTCCACACCTCCAGTGCCCGGAGAAGCCCAGGCAGGACTGAGGGCAGTGTGAGAGGGTTTGTCCCTGCATGACGTGCCGGCAGGCGCAGGGGTCGGGCTGCTGCATGAGCCCCCAGCCGCTGCCACTCCAACCCCGCGTGTCAGGCGTGCACAGCACCAGGCTTCAGCCTGGCTTTCCTTTCCCTGCGACAAGGAGGGAGTCCCAGTGTGAGATTCCCGTGGCAGCCAGCCCAGCAGTCAGCAGGGGCAGCATGTCCCCTTTGGCCTGACACCACTGGTGCTGCAACCTGCTGCAGCCCTTATTCCAGAGATCCCAGTCTCTCCTGGAGAGGATGTCAGTCTGCTCTTCAGCACAGGGCTTGCTCCCTGTCTTAGAAAGCTTGAGCAGAGAAGGTGGCAGCTCTGCTGGGTCCTGCTGCTCTCAGTAGCCAAGCACAGTGTTACTCTGCACCTGCGCAGACCCATACACCTGTAAATCCCCACCCATGGGTACCCAAATGTGCTTTCCAGGTCCAGCACCACCCAGGGGAGAGGAGCCCCCGAAGCGTGTGGGGTGGGACTGTGGCACAAGGGATCACTGACACTCAGCAGCGTGGGCATGGGGACCACTCGACTGCCAGCCTCCCTGGCACCAGAGTGCATCAAGTGCTTGCAGAGAGGGACACGGGGTCCAGGGAGCCACCAACACGACACAACAAGGGAGTGTTCGTGTACCAGCCATAAATACTCTCCTGCTGCCAAAAGGCCTCTTCAGTCTTTTACTAAATCTCATCACAGGAACAATTTACAAGCCAATAATGCTGAACAACTCCATTCCAAACTCCGTGTTAAGCTTTATTTCAGGCTTTCACACTTTATCATGTTAGCACCTCCCGGGCTGGCACCGGCCTCGCGCGTGCCAAGCTGGGAACTGGGAGTGGGGCTCATCTCTGCAGCTGGAAGTCTGCTGGTCAGGAGAAACGGCGCCTTCCTGGGCACCCGACTTGTGGGGTGGGCCCTGCGTCCCCTCCCCAAACTAAGGCCTTGTGATGGAGATTTCCAGCCACATCATCCTTGGCCATTTTCCCCTGCAGCTCATCCTGTCAGTAACCTTTGGAGGTCATCGCCATTAACTGATGCCGTTCTGCTCATTGTGGTGTCGCTGTGTGAGCAGAACCACGTCTCCCATCCCCGAGCTGGGGCTCCCTGCAGGAACAACACACAGAGCTCTGCTCCGGCCCGTGCCGGCACCTCGCTCCCCTTCTCGGCGCGCACCTGACACCCGAGCTCTGGAAGGCACAGCTCGCCACTGCCGGGGCACCGTGGAGGGCTGTAAGGGGAGATGGCAGCCCGAGGATCCCCGGGGGGCTAGGGGGTCTGTCCGTGTACCTTTCCCACAGCTGCCCACACCCCACTCTGCCCCGACACCCCTCTGTGCTGCCAAAGCTGCGCCGAGGCCTCTCCCCGGCACACGGTGAGCGCAGGCGGCCGTCTCCAGCAGCTTGCCCTGTGAGAACGTGTGGCCAATGGCTGCTTAACTCAGCTTCTTCAGAAAAGGCTTCCACAAACATTGACACTCCCCAAATCGCTCTCTTTAGCCTTTTCTAAGCCAGGAGTTTATTTTGTTAATATTTTTCTGCATGGCGTGCTCCAAATGAGAACATTCTGAAAGTGAATTGGCAGAGTATTTATTGCTGTTTATTTCTAAGCAGCTGTAAGCCAATAATAATAGCGAATCCTCTTCAAGGGAAAACTGAATTCCTCTCGGTTAAAATGCTCAGCGCAAAGTCTGAGGCTGCGTTTTGTCAGGCAGATGCGGAGTGTCACCTTATAACACCCATGCTAATGGAGTAATGGGATTGGAGCTGCGGCTGGATACCCAGATCATTGGGATAATCCCGGCACGGAGAAAACCACCCCACGCTCAGCATCGCTGCTCTGGAGAGAGGCCATTCCCCCGGCCCCACCACCAGCACACACATGTACACAGGCACGCTGGGGTTAGTGCTTAATCCTGTAACTGCCCGCCGATGCCACAAGTGCTCAGCAAATGGGGGTCTGCAGCCCCCTCCAAGCCCCGACTCGCAAGGAGACCTCAGGCACGGTCCTGCCAGTGGCCCCGTGTTGGCAGGGGATGCTGCAGGGTGGTACCCATGCACCCAGATGGGTCCTGTCTGTGGCTGGAGACAGGTGCAACTGCACGGCACTGGCACCGCTGGCTCCCCATGGCAGGGGCTGTGGCCTGGCATGCTGGATAAATGCACTGGGAGGGGCTGTTTGGGAGGGGGCCTAAGCAGGTCTCAGCTCAGGATGGGGGCTGCTAAGGGACCCACCAATCCAGGGTGCCCCTAGCCCCATCCAACCTGGCCTTGAACCCTGTCAGGGATCCAGAGGCAGCCCCAGCTTCTCTGGGCACCCTGTGCCAGGGCTCCCCCCTCCCCAGGAAGGATTTCTGCCTCCCAGCCCCTCTCCAGCTCTCCCAGACCCCCAAGGGGCTGTCAGGGACACCTCTGCACTGACACCAGCACCAGCCGCTGTGCCTGGTGGGAAGGTGCTGAGCTGGGTGCACAGGACCAAGCACAGGGATACAAGAACTGCCGTGGGGTTTCCAGCCTCGGCGGGTGTCGAGACACAAACGGGGTGTTTTGGGCAGCAGAGGACAGGGCAGAGAACCCCCCGTGCTGGCTGCTGCCAGACCAGGCCCTGCAGGGCAGCTCTGCCCCAGCCTGTGAAGGGCCGTGACCCCTTCCCAGCCACGCAGGGTGAAACAGGCAGCCAAGCCACAGGTTTGACCCGCAGTGATTAGGGACAGGGCTGCTCACAGTGGCTCGAACACAGAGGAAGGAGAAAACAATCCGTGAGCGTGCCGGAGGGTCCGGCAGCTGCTGGCACTGGCCGGTGGGATGCAAAGTGCTGCCCTGTGCTTTCCCAGCCAGGCACCCAGCAAGGCTGCTGCTGCAGAGCACGAAGGTTAAGGAAGGAAGGATGCCAAACCACTAACAAAACAAACCCCGCTGGTGCGAGGAATCCCAGAAGCGCCTGGAATTTGCCTGTGGAGCTGGGCAGCCCCTGCTGCCCATCTGCTCCTCTGGTCTCCCCCTTCACAGGCTCCTTTTCTTATTTCACAAATTACACATTGCAGCAGTCCCTCTCTGGGCTTGAAGCGGGTGCTCAGGGGCAGCAGGTGACTGATGCTGGGACAGGCCTCACGGGCAGCTCTAACACTACAGGCCCCTTCTTTGAAGGACAAAACCCCAGCAAAATGAGGGGGAGTCCCCACGGAGGGAGCATTCCAGCTGCTGGCACACGGCTGTTACCAACACTGGAAGGCGCAGTGTTTGTGTGATCGCTCCTTATCTTTATTGCTTCCTCAGAGAGTAAAGAAACTGGATGGAACTCATTTCTAACCCTGCCCCTGGAGCCGGTGGGAGCCTTCCCAGCCCCCACGTGCCTGGCTAATTGCTAATTGCATCCCCCACGTCCGTGGGTCAAAAGGCTTCCAGAGGCGGCTGCATGGCGGTGCCAGTCACTCAGCTGCTGAGCTGGACAACGCCAACTCTGCCGGGCCTGCCTAACGCCTCCGTGCCAGAGGAGCTCCAGCAGATACTGGGGTTGCTCTTAACACCACTGCAGCCCCAAGGTGGAGTGCCCCAGGGTGCGGTGCTTGGCCTTGGTGGGTGCTGGTCCCCTCCTGCACCCCGGGTTCATTCTGCAGCGGGGCTGCAGTGCACTTGGCAGAGGCGAGGGGGTCCCTGTCCTGCACCCGGTGCCTGTTCCCGAACCAGGCTCCACATGCACCCAAGGGCTCCCCTTGGCACAGCAAAGCGCATTTGCTGGTCATGCGTCGGTGTCCGAACGAGGCACAGGAAGGGTTGGGACCTTCCCCAGCGCGGTGCTCCCATCGCTGTGCGGGGGGAGGGCAGCCAGCAGCACCGGCGAGGGTCTCCTTGGGCCTGTGGAACATCAAACCCCTGCAAAACACTTCCATGTGCGCCTTCCCGCTCCCTGCATGTCAGTCATGCTTTATTAATCCATTGGCCGGCATGAACGCTGCTGTCCCCACAAGTGTTCTTTCATGTTTGCCTACAATCTCAATGTCATCGCACAAAATCAAGAGTAATTATGAACAGATACCAGCCCCTCGGTCTCTCCCCCCTCGTGACTGCTCCTCAACATCTGGTTTGCACAACCACTCTCAGGGGCGCTGGGAGCCGGGGCTGCGGCGTGCAGAGCCTGGGAGCAGAGTTAACCTCTGCGCTCCCTTCCCCCTGAGTTCTCTGCTTTGATCGGCCATGGGCATCGAGCAGGTTTTAATTCCCCAGCCCACCGCTCCCGGAGGGCTCATCCCAGGAATCCTGGCAGCAGAGACCAGCCCTTTCAGAGGGACCAACCCTGCCCCACTCTGCAGCCAGCACCCTCCATCCTGGCTCGGTCCCGACATCCTTCTGCCACCTTTGGTTTCGGGGTTGGAGTAGCTGTGCAGCCCGCAGGCTGCCAGGCTCTGGGGCAGCAAATGCTGCCATGCCCAAGTGCAGGGAGTTTACCCACTGTCCATCCACTGAGTCTGTCCGTTCGGACCGACCTGCTTCACACCGACCCAGAAACGGGTTCAGAGCGGAGCATCCTGTTTGCTCCACGTAACTTGTCACTTCCACCTTCCTCCAGAGAAAGGCACAAAGAAGTGCCTGCACAGGGGGCACAGCATCCCTCCCCGGGTCTCTCCAGGTCCGAGGTCAATTCCCACTCGCCCTGGGCAGCGTCCCGCTCCTGTCACTGGCAGCTCTCAGCCCCGAACAGGAGAATGCTGGATGCACCACACACTCCTCGAGCTGTTTGAACCCGTTGGTGTTTATGTTTGCAATAACAGGCGAACAGATGCTGGCAATTCAACTAATCAGGTACCATCTACATCTCCTCTGAGCTGATTCCTTTGCAATACGCTCCAATGGCCGCCTGGCCATCCGACAGCCTGCAATTATGCAAACATCCCGATTCACATGGTCCTTATTACGGGCACAAGATGTGCCGTAATCCTGTAATTCTTGCTGGGGCCTGGAACTTGCTGCATCAGCTTTTTGGGCCCCTTGTGCAGATGATTTTCCCTTACCGCCCTTTCAGGGGGGAAGGGGCTCCAAGGGGTCCCTGCAGTGGGTGCGTTCAGAAAGGCGTCACCAAGGTCCCAAACATTTTCCTGATGATGGGGTCAGTGTGCCTGCAGGAGCGAGGGGGAGCTTGGCCAGAGTGGCTCAGCTGGGGCAGAGGGATGTACACAGCAACCCCACTGTGAGCTGTAACCCCACCATGTGCTGTAACCCCACTGTCAGCTGTAACCCCACCGTGAGCTGTGACCCCACTGCAACCTGGGAGCGGCCTCAGCAAAAGAAACAAAGCAAAAGAAGGCAGGTGGTTACACCTTTTGGAAAGAAAACGGCAGCAGCGAGGCTGCTATTTCCCTGGGACATCCATTTCTCCTGCCACCCAGAGGATGCTCTCTGCTGCCCACTCCTCTCCCAGGACGGGGCTTTCGGGTCTGCCCACCTGCATGTTCAGGGACAGGCAATGTGCCCTGAGATGTGCCCTGTGATGTGCCCTGAGATGTGCCCTGCACTCGGGCTCTCTCCACCGGCACCACTGTCCTCCTCTGAACTGGGAAATACAGGTTGTGTGTAAGATGAAGGGAGAAAACAGGAAAAGGCCTGTCAGACATCACACGTTTAACTGATTCTGACTTGACCAGAATCCAATAAAACGCAGATCATACAACACTTTCACTGCTAATTGGTTTGACTGTTAAAATTTAAATGCATGAAGTTACTTTATGACAGGCAGAGTGGACCCTGTTAACCTTTAAAAGGGTCTTAATTCATTTATATACCTCCTAAAACTCCCTGCACTTCTTCTGGTGCACTGCCCTTGCCACGGCCGGTCTCCCGCACTGTGCTGGCCACGTGTGTCCCCGGAGCCGCTCACCAACAGTCTGAATGCAGGAGGAGGCAGAGGTGGGGGACAATGGGGGGTGGACACAGGGACAACATGGGATGGGCACAGGGACAACGCAGGATGCACACAGAGACAATGGAGGGTGGACACAGGGACAGCACGGGCTGGACACAGGTCCAGTGTGGGGGTTGACATGGGGCCAGCGCAGCCGGGGCAGAGCAGTGAGCACCCAGGGCCAGGTCTCAGGCTGCCCATGCCCACCTTAGGTCTACGTTTGCAGCCCAAGGAGCGGCAGAAGGTGGCCGGGGGACCCCCATGCTGGGCACATGGTGAGCAGAGGGCTCAGGTGGGGGCTGCAGCCCACGGGTGCAGCAGAGGCAGATGAGGCATGGTGCAGGCTGGCACAGCCCCTCTTGAAGCTCTGCTTCCCGGGCCCCAGTGCTGCGGGCGCCAGTGGTTTCATGGGCCAGGGACCCTGCCACACAGGGCTGGGGACCCCGCCACACCGGGCCCAGGGACCCCACTGCACAGGGCCCAGGGTTCCCACTGCACAGGGCCCAGGGACCCCACCGCACAGGGCCCGGGGACCCCACCGCACAGGGCTGAGGGACCCCACCACACAGGGCCCGGCCTGTTACACGCTGCAGAACGTTTTCTATTTAAATGCAAATTTTGACTTTTCACTCAGCAGCTGGAGAAAGTTTTTCACACCGGAATGAGGGTCACGATAATAATTTATCCACAGGCCCCTTTCTACAATTACTATTTGTCCAAGGCCGGTGGTGATGCTCGGGTGGCTGGGCGAGGCTCCCGCAGCGCAGCCCGGGGAGAGGAAGGGCCATGGCCACGTCAGGGTCCAGCCAAGGATACCTCTCCTGGGCAGAGTCCACAACCTTGGCTCTGATCCATGTCTCCCCGGAGCCGCAGCGCAGGCATGGCTGAAAGCCCTGGGGAGGAGGGCAGGGAGCCAGCTTTGGTGACGGGAGGAGCTGTGTGGAGCAATTGTTCTCTGGCTGCAGACACCCCTTTGCCCAGGCTGGCTCCGGGCTCCCTCCCAACACTGCCAGCCGCCCCTGCTCAGCATCCTGGGCACCACGTCCCTCTGGGCTCATCTTTCCCTGGCCCTCCCTGCGCAGCCCCCAAGGAGATTGTCCCTTAGAAATGTGCAGTGTAATTAACTCCCCACAGAAGCTGTATCATTAAGTAAGGGTGTCGTTCCGAAGCCAGGCAGAGCTGGGGAATGTTCAAACCAAGGAAGCTATTGCAATCTGAGTTCTGATCGCTCTGCTCCGCTGCAGTGGGACAGAGCCCATGACGGCACGGTGCACGCTGAACCTTCTGCAGCAGGACTCCTGCAGTATTCATCCTCTCACCCTCCAGTACGGGGCCCTGGACAGAGCTGCCGTGTTTAAAACCCTGCCTGGAAGACAGAGTGTGTCTTTGACAGCCAGGGAGGCTTTTCTAGGGGGCTCATCATCACAGTGTGTGATGCACACACACAAACACACCCTCGTTTCTCTCACAGCCGCCTCACAAGGTACCTGGGACGATACTGCACAACATTATAAAAAAGGGAGAAGGTCAAATTCAACCTTTTCCACTAATTTTGGATATCCAGTTAGTAGGGCCCAGTTTTTGCGAGCACTGAGGGAAGCAGCAAAGCCAGACACCCATCACGTGGTGTCCCCACACCCTGTCCCCACTCCCCATCAGGACAGGGATCACCGTGATGCCCATGGGCAGCCGCTGCCTGGCTGGCTGGTGCTCCCGTAACCGTGAAGCCGGCAGCAGAAGGGGCAGGACTCTGCTGGCAGCAGGAGGGACGGGAGCCAAGTCTGCTGGGGACCTCCCAGCCCCAGACCTGGAAGAGGCAACACTCTTCCACCCCAATCCTCCGCCTTTTCCCAACGCAATCGCCCAGCTCGCCAGTGCCGACAGCCCAATGCAGCAGCTGGCAGGGGCAAACGGACCCTCACACAGCACAGGGACCGGCTGGCACCTCGTGCCAGGGCCTGTGCGAGCCCGAGCCCCACGTGCTGCATCTCCCCGGGCTGCTGTCCACCTGCATCAGCGACGAAGCGCGGCCGCCGTAACCGTACCACGCTGAGACGCCACCTCCACGTACAGCAGGAGCCGTGGAAAAGGGATCTGGAGCCGAGGTCACATCCTCTTTCTAATGTGAATTAGTCTGAGCACTAAATGAGTTCAGACTTAATTGTAAGCGTTTTCTGTTAACTAAGCAAGAAATCTTATAATAACACAATAAGGTGCCATTTCACAGCATCCAAATGGAGCAATAAGCTAGTGCCTCATTTGTATGTATTTTTTTTTCACAGTGATTGCTGACGCTGCTGCTTTTAATATATTCACATTGGCACAGCCATTTGCATTCAGATGCAATTATGAGTTAGAAACTCCCTCCTTTCTGCGAGCTCCAGAAAGGGAGAATTTCAGCCCAGAGACACGTTACTGTTCATTTTGTGGGGTCTAATTAAGGAGTCTGCTCTGGCAGGAATCGAACTCCCATTGTTACTAAAGGGAGCGTCCTGCAAAGAAACAGATTAAATTAAACCAAGCCTTTAAAACCCTTCCTTTTTCTCCACGAAATCTTATTGATCTTGAGCAGAAATAGTTATTTCCTATGGAAATAATGACCCTTTGGGGACAGGGGCCAAAAAGATGCACAAACCGTGGCCGTGCCACACACAGTCTGCTGCTGGACAAGCAGCACCGAGACCCTCCAGGCCAGGGAGGGCTTGAGGCTGAGGGCAAACCCTCTGCAGACCCCGCTGCCACCAAACCTCACGCCAGCCTGGGAGCCAAGTCCCGTCAGATGGGGCTTCCTGGAGCCAGGACACTGCGTCCCTGCAAGAGCAGCTGACCGGGTGGCCTCTGGCTCTGGGCTACACCCAAACAGAGATCCCAGTTGGGAGGCAGGAGCGCCTGGGAAGAGCTGGCATCCACAAACCTCTGATGTCAGCAGGACACAGCATGTGGCTGCACAGGCTGCCCTGGGACCGGAGGTGTCCTCCACTCACAGCGATGCTGCAGGAAGAGCTGCACATACAGCTGCCCCTTATCCCCAAAGGCTGCTCTGCCCCTTGACCCCAGTCAGCCCATCTCCTCCCTCAGCCCATAAATCATTCTCCACAGCCCCAGGGAACCTGCCAAATCCCAACTGCTCGTCCCCAGGACAAAGCACCCACCTTGCCTTGGAGAGGAGACAGTGCCCTGTCCTGGCACCCATGGCCGGCCCCTCTGCACCCTGCTCCCCCTGTCCTGCCCTGGGGCTTGCCCAGGCCTGGGGGTGCCTTGGGCAGGTCCAGCTGCCCGTGGAAGTGCAGCACCCTCCAACATCACACATGCCCCCCATCACTCCCCTTCCTTTGCTCTATTGATGAGATGCCACCAAAGAGCGATGGGATGGCAGCACATCCCTCCACCCCCTCTGCTTTCCACCCAGGCAAATACAGCGACAGACGGGAGGGAGAAGAGAAAATAAAGAATCCCAGAGAGGTTCAAGTCCCAGGAAGGGATTTCACTCCCTTCCTGCAGGAGAGGCTGGGGGGAAGCAGCCAGGCTTCGCCTTGGGCATAAGCACTGAGGCCGCTGTGACATGAGCCAGCACCATCCATGACGGCTGGTTGGGATGCGCGAGAGCAGCGAGGGGCCGGGGGCTTAGAAACACCCCCCAAAGATGTGGTGGGAGAAGGAGCATCTGTGTGCCCAGCGCAGCCTCGCGTCCTGCCTGGCTCCGTGAAAGGACCACATTGTGCTGAGACAGACGCTCGCCACCCCACCACTGCTGGCTCAATTTCCAGGAATGGCACTGGAATTCCGGGAAGAACCGCGCTCAGGAGCAGCCCGAGGGCCCAGCTGTGCCAAGATCCTGCCCTGGCCTGGAAACCTCAGCTCAGCTGTAGGAGCCAGTGAGTGCTGGAGCCTCAGGAGCTCCCTCAAGCTGGGCACCAGCCTCTTCTGCTGCAGCAGGGTCAGAGCTGGACTCCTGGGGTGCTGGTGGGCAGTGAGTAGTCTCCTCCTCCTCTTCCTCCTCCTCCTCCTCCTCCTTGTCCTCCTCCTGTTCTTGCCAGAAGGGAGAAGCAGCAGAGGGAGGAGGAGGAGGAGGAGATGGTGTAATTACTGCAGCACCTGAGATCTCATAAAGAGTGCCATGTAGATTACCTCCTCCCGACAGGCTGGAGCTTTGGTTTATAGTTTACACCGGCATATATCGAATTAACCTCGGAGAAAAAGGTTAAACTATCAATCATGAGCTGCAGTTTAAAGAACTGCATTCCCCGTGATGTATGGCACTGGCAGGCACGTCAGAACTAAGCCAAAGACTGCTTAAAAGTAACTGGGGATAATGGGCCTGGCTCCTTATGGAGATAGATGTGCGGTGTGTTGACTTTAATATGCTGCATAAATGAGACCCCGGTGTGGAAATATTGCATCACAATGTAAAACAATTTCCTCTATTCAAACAACCTCTAAGTAGGCTTCTCCTATTTAATATTCGCTGGGCAGCTCGGCCGATGGCGGCCTGGCCTCAGCGACACCGAGGTGCCGGCGGGGCGCGGGGGTCAGGCTGGGGCTGGGGGCTGCAGGCCCCGGGCAGCGCCGAGGCCGGGGGTGCCGGGCAGGGAGCATGGGGAGCTGTGGGGTGCACAGGGCCCCGCTCGCTGGGCTCTCAGCTGCACATGTGCAGAGCAGCAGGCTGTAGCCGGGCCGCGCAGGGCGGCCTGTTTACATTGCTGCAGGCCTGGGGAGCAACGCGCTGAGCGTCCCTGCTGGGAAGGAAAACTGCATGAGCGGGGAATGCGGAGGAGGAGGAGGAGGAGGCGGCTCCCCTCGGAGCAAGGGGGATGCATCGCATCTGGGAGCGGGCTCGGGAGTGGACATGCACCCTCGCTGCCCCAGGCTGAGGGGCCCCTCGCAGCCCCACTTGGCCGAGGGGTCCTGCAGCCCATGGTGGTCATGCTGGGCAGCCGGGGCGGGGGGACTGCTCCAGGCTTGGGGTGCCCGTGCCCTGCTGAGGCGCTGGGAGCTCACCACGGGAGGCATGGGGCCGATGCAGAGGTGGGGTCCTCACCCCGGGCAGGCCCCCATCCCATCCAGCGCTGCCCCCACGGAGCACCGTGACCACCAGTGCTGCTGGCATGGGGACGTGTCTGCAGTGCTGGACCAGGGACATGTCCTGCAAAGCTGATCTTTAGCTGTAGTAAATACAATTGTAGGATGGGCACGTCGCTGCTTGGGGAGAATCATCCTTTGACACTCCCAGCCAAGCCCAGCCCTCATCATACACTTGGTCGTCATCACTTTAGCCAAGGAATGGGAACGTTCACGCTGACAAAGGCTCCTGTGAGAAGCCTTTGCCTGCTCCAGGGACAGCCACCCCAAAGGAGCAGGGATCCCCAGGCACAGAGCACTGGGGAGGGCTGCGGGAAGGGTCTGCTATGCTCCTGCTCCCTGGGGACACCACTGATCCCTGGGGATGCTCCTGCTTCCTGGGGATCCCTCTGATCCCTGGGGTCCTTCCTGCTCCCTGGGGCCCCTCCTGCTCCCTGGGGATGCTCCGGCTCCCCGGCAACCCCCCTGCTCCCTGGGGACGGTGCCTCTGCCCTGGCTGAGCTGCTGCCCATCTCCCCGCTCTGGGATTGATGTTGGGAACAGCCCGGCCTGCGCTCTGCTCCCTTGGGATGAGCTGGCCCGGCTCGGGTCCTTGCACCCTTTGAGCCTGAAGAAAGGGCTCCTCCGGGGTTAGAGCTGTATCTAACACGCTGCCTCGGGGAGAAGAAAAGGTCAGCGAGACTTTTGAAATAAAAATGTTTCCATCTCAGTGGAGAAAAAGCCCAGATGGGTGAGCAAAGTTTAGAAAAGGGAAAGAATTGAGCGAGCAAGCAATACTGTGAGAAGCTGATAAGAGGAGCTCTAGCAGGAGAATAGGGAAGCCTTGTCTATCAGCCTATTAAAGGCTATTCTTACAAGTTTTTTTTCTTTTCATTAATACGCAGGGTGAATAGAACATTGAATAAAAATCAGTACTTACTGCACAATTGTAGGATTGAAAGGTAACTGTCAACAGAAGGATTGGGGTGACAAAAGAGGCCATTTCAGTGCTTAGCAAATGATTTTCGGCTTGTCATTTCAATAGGCCATGTTTTTCAGAGATTGTGTTTTTTTGAATAGCGTTTATTACCATGCTTTTTAAAAATTTCATGTTGTCTCTTTGCAGGCACCATTCATTTGCAGATGCAGTATTCCTTTTCGGTTGTCAGAGGGATACTGCTTTAGAAAAATAAAGTACAGTCGTCCAGCGAGAAAAAGGATTCTCTTGTGAAGCTAATGGCTGGGAGAAAAACAATCGGGGCAGCTCCTACCTTCTCCCAGCCTGACCCACTTTCTCCCACTGTTCTTTATTCATGATCGCGTGGGCCACCGGCTCTCTCCATTCCAAATTGCCAGCGCGGTGCTGAGTAAGATGAAACTTTTTTAGCCCAAAGCCCATCTTCCTCCCGCACGGCTCCGGCTGTGCGGCGGGAGACCCCGCGACACAAACAGCTCTCCTATCTCTCCCCCGCAGACAGGGGGTCCGGCTCTGCAGCCTTTATTCAGCCCAAAATCCCATTTCCCTCACTGGGGGCTCGGTCTGAATGAGCGGCGGGCAATTAACGCTCCGAGGGACAAAGGCGATGCGCGGGGTGCTGGGCGCATTGCGCGGATGCCGAGAGCGGGAGCGGAGCCGCGGAGCTCTGCGGTGATCTGCGCTCAATACAACCTCTGGAAACACGCGCTGCCTTCATCAGACCCATCGCGCTCATTGCCACATAATTGCTGGCACCGGCCCGGGATTTGCATGACACTGTGCGGCTCAAAGGACCCGCATTAGGATTTCATATCATTTTAACAAAAACCACCATTTTTTGGCACCCTGGGCTCCTAAGTAGAGAGTAATCTAGAATTAGTGAGAAATAGATTTCATGGCTTTAAGTCACTTTATAGTGTGCAGGTCTTGAACCCTGATCTTTTGTAAATTGAACCACTTGTGAAAAAACAAAGGGCTCTAATCCTTTTAAACTGCCACTGCACATCCCTGGCCCGGTGCCCTTGAGAAGTGATTTAAATGGCATTGAGTATGGCAGCTCAAAACATACTCAAATCTGTTAAGAGGCTGATATCTATGAAGGGAATGGAAGCAGGGTAAAAAAAGCTAATTAAAAGTATTGATGAGTCTGCCAGAGAGAATAATATCCCTCAGCCCTCTGAAAATCACCCGCAGCAAGACCAGGAAGCAGCCGCTGCACCGAGGAGGAGAGGGGTGGCTGCGAGGACGAGGGTGCCAGGCAGCTGCTTTTGGGGCTTGCTGGTGCTGGAGAGGGGCAGGGGAGCTGTTCCTCGTGTGGGACGGTGCCCTGTGAGTCGCTACCAGCTCCTAAGCGGATCCCAGACCCCTTCCCTGGCACTAGCACCCAGCTGCAACAAGTGGTGGGTGCCAGCCCCCTTGCTTCTTCTGCAACAGCGATTCTGGGCAGCCCCAGTCAGGCCAGAGAGCAGGGAGCTGCCCCCCAGACATGCCCCCGGGGCTGCTCCCACCTCCTGCTCTGCCTGGGGCCTCTCCTGCCGCATCAACAGCCCAGGAGTTGAGAGAAACCCGCGCTTGCCATCTGGGATGTTGCTCAGGGCTGGTCAGGGCTGGTCAGAGCCCAGTGTGCAGCTCTGCACCCTGATCCATCTTACAAGCTGCGAATCAGCTTTGGGGGGTGGGCGGTGTTGCCCTTTCTTCCCCCTCCTCCAAAGCACAAGGTGCCACTCACAAACTGTCCCCGGTGACCCGGTGCGACATCACCAGCACTGACTCAAAAGCACTTTCCCTTTCAAAGCTCGAATTAAACCCCAGCTCCTTCCTGAGGAGCGGCGCAATAATGGGTGTGTTAATGAGGATTATCCTTCCTGCCAGCCCCGAGGAGCAGCTGATAAATCAATAGCCCGTCCTGAGCGCTCCTCCCCATCTCCGGCTCTGCAGGCCCGGTGAGGTGTGTGCGGCAGCCGCGGTGCCAGAGGCACGACCGGTGTCCCCACGGGGATGCCGGCCATGGGCGGGGGGGCAGGGGCTGACACGCACCGTGCAGCCCCCCATGCTGGGCAGAGATCCCACCACCATCACCGCTTTGCCCAGCCAGACCCTCCTCACCCCAACTGACCATGCCAGGCTGGTGAAGCATCGCCCAGCGCCTCGCCCAGGCACCCCACCCAGGCACCCACCCCTCCTCTGCACACACAGGGATGGACACCTGCACTACTCTGTTCTTTCCACACTCCCGCTGTGCACGTCACCCTTTGCCACCCCCTCCCAGGGCCCGAGGGAGCTCTGGCTGCTCTGGGTGTCTGCAGGGCTGTCCTGACGTCTCTGCTGTGAGCTGTGCTCCCCAGAGCATCTGTCAGCATCCTGACCTCCCGTGCGGACACCCAGCCGTGTGTGGGGCCTTTTCACCAGGAGAGAGGAGCTCAGGAGCCAGCAAGGACAAAACATTCCGTTTCCTTAGCAATGGCAGAAAAACAAGAACTTCACTTTGAAAAACTCGGGGAAAGAAAAGCACACTGTTCCTTAACAAACCTGCTGTCTGCTCCTGTCCCAGGGGAAGGGCTGAGACAAGGATCTCTGCACCAGAAATGCCTGACTCAGTGTTTAAAGTGCCCTTGTTAGCCCTGCCTTGATGGCTGTCTGGAGAATCACAGATCCCACAGATATTTAAGGCTACATAATTTGCTTATCTCCTTGTACTGTCTTAAGCAGCCCCTGAAGAAAGAGACGGGCTGTTCCCTTCCAAACACTGCTGGTTCCAGCTGCGGGCGGGTGGCAGCAGAGCCGCGGGGTGACGGCATGGGGTGACGGCACAGGGTGACGGTGTGATGGTCTGGGGTGACGGCGTGGGGTGATGGCACAGGGTGACGGTGTGATGGTCTGGGGTGACGGCGTGGGGTGATGGCACAGGGTGACGGTGTGATGGTCTGGGGTGACGGCATGGGGTGACGGCACAGGGTGACGGTGTGATGGTCTGGGGTGACGGCGTGGGGTGATGGCACAGGGTGACGGTGTGATGGTCTGGGGTGACGGCATGGGGTGATGGCACAGGGTGACGGCGTGATGGTCTGGGGTGACAGCGTGGGGTGATGGCACAGGGGACCCCACTTAAAGCACCCAGCCCTGCACCGGGCCTCTATCCTCAACCAACCCTACGGCACATGCAGCCACCCCCGAGCACCAGCCAGGTCCACGGGTGGCTGCTGCTGGCCAGGAGCCCTCCCTGGAGCCAGGCTGTGCCGTGACCCTGCGAGTGCCGTGGCTGGGGCTGTCGTGGGTGCTTTCTGCAGGGTTCAGCCTCTCACCCCGGCTCTTTCAGCAGAGTTTTGGAGAGCCCCCCTGCTCTGTCCCCACACCAGGAGAGCCCCCCTGCTCTGTCCCCACACCAGAGCTGTGCGCTCATGTTCAGGCACCCAGCAGCCGTTTCCTCAAGCCGTGACCCCTGCCTGTCCTGCCCCAGCCCCCTCCAGCAGCGGGTGGCGTGTTCCCCAAAGCCAGGCACTGGAAATACTGATGGGGAGCCAGAATGAAAGGCCAAAGAGCCCATGTCAGAGCACTCTCTGGGCATCAGTGAGACAAGAGACTTACAAACAAGGTTCAGTTAGGTGTGAAGGAACTTAGGGGCCACGCAAGCTGCGGCACGCTGTGAGCGATGTCAGTGTGGGAGACAGTGTGCAGCCTGACCCAAATGAATTTTTGCCTTTGCTTTGCCCCAGCCTTCCCTGCCAGCTTCCCCTCCAAGCCCTGCAAACAGAAGCCTCCTGGCATATTTGGAAGATTGTCAACATTCCCAGCTATAATATTTTAATTATCAAGCATGCTGTTGAGTCAGTTCTTTCAAGCGAGCGGCTTGGTGGAGGGCCCGGTGCTGCCAGGTGTGGGCTCGAAATAAAATTTCCCCAAAAAGCAAAGGGTCTCCTCCCACGGACAAGTGCGGAGCTCCCCAGCGCCGCTGGCTGCCCTGCCGCCCCGGCTCGGCACCGTGCCACCATTTCTGCCCAGGAACAAAGCCTTTTGCAGCAGGCAGCCACCTCACATCCTGGGGAAAGGCCATGAACCGCAGCAGATGAGGATCTGTGGTGTCTCCAGCACAGAGTCCCTTGGGCAAAAGGCAGCCAAAGCATCCACAGGCTCTCAGGAGGTTGCTGCCAGCCTGTGCCTGCCTGGAGTTGTATGAGAACTTTTCCATCTGCTGAGATGGGTATCTCCTAACCCCCCGATCCCTCACCTCCCCATCTCTCCGTCCTCCCTCCCCACAGCTTCTCCACAAGCACCAGCAATGGCTCAGCTGCAGGGCTGGGGAGCTCATGCAGGAAGGGCCGAGCAGCACTGCAAGACTGTGGCCCTCGGCACGGTACCAGGACACAGAGCACACAGATTCTAAAGGAAATAATAATTAAAATATAAAGGTGACTGCTAAAGGTAGCAGATGCTGAGCACCCAGGGGTAAGGCAGAGGGAACCCGCAAGCTGCAGAGTGGGGGCCCGATCCTGGGGAGGCTGCTCAGGGGACCCATGGGGCAGTGCAGGGGTTCTGCTGCGGGACCACTGTGACACCGACTCAAAGCCTGAGGTGTTCTCATGTGAGCTCGTATGTGAGCCCTGGGAAAGGCACCGGCAGCGAGCGTGCTGAACCGCAGCCGCCCCGAATGCCGCTGGGGCACCTGTAGGGATCCGGGCTGCTCAGAGGGGCACGTGTAGGGATCCAGGCTGCTCAGAGGGGCACCTGTAGGGATCCGGGCTGCTCAGAGGGGCACGTGTAGGGATCCAGGCTGCTCAGAGGGGCACCTGAAGGGATCCAGGCTGCTCAGAGGGGCACGTGTAGGGATCCAGGCGGCTCAGAGCGGCATGTGTCGGGATCCAGGCTGCTCAGAGCGGCACGTGTCGGGATCCAGGCTGCTCAGAGCGGCACGTGTCGGAATCCAGGCTGCTCAGAGGGGCATGTGTAGGGATCCAGGCTGCTCAGAGGGGCACCTGTAGGGATCCGGGCTGCTCAGAGGGGCACGTGTCAGGATCCAGGCTGCTCAGAGGGGCATGTGTAGGGATCTGGGCTGCTCAGAGGGGCACGTGTCAGGATCCAGGCTGCTCAGAGGGGCACGTGTCAGGATCCAGGCTGCTCAGCCACCACCCGGGAGCTGGACAGGGACAACTGATTGTATTTTAATTGCGGGCTCAGCACGAAGCAAGGTGTGGGCCAAAGTGCAGCTCCAATAGGTGCGGCGCCAAGGAGGGTTTGGTGCCAGCAATAGATACTCTGGCAAACTCAGCCCCACGGCTCCAATTATGGGACTTCTCTTATACCACTGTCTCTAAACATTGGCTTCGGGCTGCAGTGCCTTGTGCCAAATTGTAATCGCCCTCATTCTACTAATGGTCAAAGCGCTTGGAGTCCAAACGGGATGTAATAATCACCGAGGAGGAGCAAGAGCACTTCAGGGCCTGTGCTTGGCCTAGCGTGCGGCCCTGCGCAGGGAGCTGCAGCATATGTCATCGCGCTGTGATTACCTCACAGGGTCTGGAAGGACACACTTCTCCTGTTCCGACTCCAAAGCCATCATAAAGTCAGATGGTTTCTGCAGCTTTCTGTGAGGAAGAGTCTCCAGCAGCCTGCCCCGGGCAGCGGAACGCTAGGCCGTCTGCGGGAAGGTCCTGGCAGAGCAGCGTCGTTCCTGGGAGCGCTGTGCGGGCCCGCTGACACCGCTCACACCGTCATAATAAGCCCTGATTTACAGCTTATTAAAGCAGAGTGGGTTGAGATAAAATGCCAGGAATAAAAAAAATATGACTGGCTGGAGTGTGACTTGGCTTATTGAGTTTGTTTCCTATCTTTTTATAAGGGCTATAAAAACAAACAGCTCTCACTCGGCTGAAGAAATCATTCACCGAGTTCCTCCTCCTGCTCCAGCACATCCAGGCTCAGGCAAATACATTCCAGGTGTCCCCGTGAGGGCCCAAGAACGCCGGGGGAGCACGCCAGCTCGGGCAGCGCTGGGCTGGCAGAGGCAGGGTCTGTGGCCACACAGGGGGGGCCAGGGGCTGCCCCCCACCCGGGCAGGGGTCTCTGCCCCAGGGATGTGCCCAGCCAGGTTCGCATCCAGCTCGCTGGGACACAGCGATAAACATAATTGAATAAAGGAGGGGAAGGGAAAGGCTGAGCGGCTGGGGAAGAGGAGGAGGAGCCTGAGGCAGAATTTATTTCTGTCAACTGGTGGTCTATTTCCCTGATACCATTTCCTTGTATACAGATAAGGAGTTATCTTAAATGACCATGTCTTTTTCAATTTGTACTTAACAGTCAGTCCCATTTTCCTTATATGATACTATCACAGCAGGATGAAAAATGCATTACAATAATCCCCGAGGATCTTCATATATCAATATCAAATGGTCTGAAATTGACCTGTTATAAAAACCAGCCTTTCAAGTCAGAGAAAACTTCAATAAAAAAAGCAAATTTCAGAGCTTGCAGAATGCTCCATAACCCAAATACTCAGGCACAAAGAGCAACGCTTCCAGAATACTTAATGCAAACAAACCTCCAACACTCATGGAAAAATATTCTTCCATCTGCTTACCGCTGGCTGCCCCTCGGCGCAGTGCTGACCGGCCGCTGACGCACCCGCAGCCAAATTAGGTTAAGCCACGGAGCCCAGACCAGAGACTCAGCGCCGGGAACTTCCCCCCAGCCTGCACAATCTGGAGTAGGAGCTGGAGAAGAGGAAGAGAAGGTGGCTGAAGCCAGCAGCCCCCCAGTTCTGCCCTGACCAACCTGCCCGTGCGTGGAGCTGCCGGTGCCAGCTCTGCTCTGCGTCAGGGATGGGGAGTGGGGGGACGGGGAGTCATGGGGTGAAGGAGCGCAGGACACGCAGCACCAAGCCCTCAACATTTTCCCTGTGACTGTTCGAAATGAGAATGTGCACTCACACTCTTCCACACAGCACAGGGAGGGGACGGGTGCTTCCCTGGGATACTCTGGCTCCCAAAGCTGCCTGGCTCTCACATGTGTCCTGCTTCAGCAGCACGCCCTGTGCCGTACGGCTGCAGGATGCTCCATGTCAGGTTTAACTCTTCCATCCCTCCAAGGAGGAGGGAGGACTGACACGAGGCTCAGAGGAGCCTCAGCCTTGGTGCCACAGGACAGCCCGCGAGAGAAGGGCCTGCTGCGTGCCAAGCAGGGCCATGGCTTCCCTCCCCTCCCCATGCCATGGCGTCCCTCCCGCCCCACAGCAGCTGCTGGAGTGGGGCTGACAGGGGGTCCTGTAGGAGGCTCTGCTGAAGAGGAGGCAGCCCCGAGCATCCCAGCACGTGCAGGCGAGGAGGGCCAACAGCTTTAAGTGAATTGCATGGGAAGTGCATCGGGCTACTTATCATTTTAAATGAGACCCGAAGCTAAAGCGAGAGACACGGGAGGACGTAAGTAATGTCAGAACAGAGCCCTTTATTAATTAATAAACAGGAGTGCAGGCTAAAAGCGTTACATCTACCACTGCTAAATGCACAGTTAAAAGCCCTATAATAACCTGTGCTCATAATATATGCCAGGCGCTCTACCTCTCTCTGAAGTGCATGTGATATGACACCATCTACCTGCTGCAGCATGCAATTAAAGTTAAGCGGCGGCCCAGCCTCTGATGAATACGAAGCGAAGCGCCGAGCAGCAACATCACCTGGCAGATCAACCCAACTGTCACGGCCTCCGCAGCACCGGGGTTCAGCTGCAGCGTGTGTGTTCCCTGCAAATCCTGGCTGTGCTGGGATTTCTGACGGGGCGGCACTGGCGTGTGCTGCCCGGCGCTTGCCGGCGCGGTGGAGCTCTCAGCCGACCTGTTTTAGAATAATACCTCGGGCTTCCTCAGTCGTTTGAGAATCGAGGCGTGTTCTGGTTCACGTGGCTTTCGTCTGCCATCACAGGGAGCGTGTGGCCGCTGCATGCAGCCGCGTGCTGCTGCTCACCGAGCACGGTACCGGAGTGAACATGCAAAGCAGGCGTTAGCAGGCGCACATGGACACTTAGATGCCTGCTCGTTTGCATATGCAAATACTCGTGTTGCATGCAAAATGTGATTTACAGAAAAGGGACATCCGAATCGAAGTCACAGCGGGTGTACCAGCACCAGCCGTGGCATCGGCTCCGCAGCGACAGTACTGCCACACGCCCTGGTGAGGAGAGGGGCTGTGACAGGGCTGGGCGTTGTTGTTATTGTTTGCAGCTGGGGGATTCATCAGCCTTCATTAATTTCTAAAGGACATTAATTTCTAAAGGACACCTTTGGAGTGAGCCAGGATTGCTGCTGCCTCCTCCAGCCCGACAGCAGCGCAGGAGCAGAGGAGGCGGCGAAAGGGAAAGGCCTGGCAGGCCCGGCCTGCGCAGAGCAGTGCCCAGGGCGTCTTCTTGGGGGACTTCAAGGGCAGCATCACTAACGCTGACTTGGTGAGGGGCCCTGGGAGCTCCCAAGAGTCGATGTGCTTGGCAAAGCCAAGCTGCACCTCTGAGGACGACCCTGCACGGCCAAGGGAGGGGACTTCTTGCCCCGAGCAGCTGCAGGCAGAGCCTGTAAGACAACTGAGCCTCCCTGCTCACGCCAGCAGCCCCGCAGCCAGGTCATATCCAGCCCATGTTCCTGGACACTTCTGTCCATCCTGTGCCTCCACCACGAGGCTTTCCTGCCTTCCCAGATCACACTTTCCCCGAGCTCCCTGGCAGCTTGCTGGACACCACAAAGTGGTTCTGGGAAATCCTGGCTTTTGGTGGGACAGAGGTTTATTGGGTTTACTGCAAAGAGTGGTCCCATTTTCAGGCAGATTTCCACTAATGAGTAAAGACTTGATGACCATATGCTCTCTGCAGCCTCTCCTGCTTACTGATAGTCCCTTCCACTTTCTCCTTCATAACGGGGAAGAGACATGATAAATTCCTGTGCTGTTTCAATATTATATCAGGATTGTTAAGCTTACCCACGTTAAATCAAAGAAATTAAAAATAACAGCAGGATATCAAACTTAATTACTTCTTTAAGACTGTGCATATAGCTTGATGGGCCAGCCTCCTCTGCTCACTGGAGACCAGAGATCCCATCCCTCTGACTGCACGGTGCTAACCATGGCCACGAGATGCAGTGGGATGCCAGACCCTTTGTGTGTGCAGTGTCACACAGTTGTTGATGGGTGCGTGTGCATTGCTACAGGTGCAGAAATACACCCCTCTCCTACAAAGGTCTCAGAGGTACGGCAGGGCTCTGCATCCTGCAAGCAATACAGAGCGACTCTCTCCTTCAGTGTACCTGGTTCCCCCTCTCCTGTACCAGGACCAGCGACTTTAAAAACTAGGCAAAGCTGGAAAAACTCCTTTGTCCTTGGCAACCCCATCAGCACTGTGCTGGAGAGCAGTGAGGACTTCCACCTCCCCTCATGGACGCAACACCCGGAGGAACGAGCTGCGCTCCCTGCTCCTTGGCCAGGGATTATCATTCCTCTCATGGATTATATTTAGAAAATATGTGTTGGCAGCCAGACCTGGAATGCTTGTTTAAAAGCTTTAATAGGAAGGTGATGGGAAATATTTCTCTGAAAAGGAACTGGGCTGTTTGTGTGACGTTCTGGAGCTGAGGAAACGCTGTGGTCCCCCCGGCCACGTCACACGGGCGTACACAGCTGCGGCGGTGCCGCTGGCCTGCACGTCGGCGGTGCTGACTGCAGGTGATGGCACAACAGGAGGCTGAGGGAGGCCAGCCAACGCTGTCAGGGCTGCGGGGTGCCTGCCCACTCTTGGGATCACCCTGACACGCCACCGGCACGTGACGCCATGTTTCTGCCTGGGTTTTCCTGCGTCTCCGCTGAGCGCAGCACCCGCAAGTTCAGAGGGGCGACTGAGGCCAGGACACACACAGGGGTTCCAGTGTTGGGCTCCCCGACCAGCGCGGCAGCCAGAGCTGCTCTGGGATGCAGGCTGGATCCGCGCCGGCAGCCACCGCTTTGCCAGGAGAAAGGAAACAGACTCAAAGCAAAGTCTGAGATCGTTCTTACAGGTTGTGCAGCTGCTGACAGCAAGCAAACCACTGGAGAAACAAACACTCGTGTGAGAATGACACACTTTGCTTTATATCCCAGTACAAGCATGAGTGGACAGTAATCCTCTGCTTTCTGCAGACCATCCCTGTGCAGAGCTCCTTAGTCACCAGCCCGGTTTGATGTGCTGAGCAGCCAGGCTTCACACAGAAAGGGTTAAAAGAAAATGTTATACTAAAAGAAATCTTTCTACAAGTATAAAAAAGCAAAATGATTGTAAATTCCACCGGGGGAATTCTGCCATGAATATGCTTCACCTTTCGCAGAATCTCCCGCCCTGCCTCAGAGGATAACTGACCTTTGGAGAAAAATAATGAAAAGAAGAAATTCCTTGGAGAAAATAATGTGGCCAGGCCTCAGTAATGAGATCTGCTCCCTTTATGTTGCTATGACAACCGCAGTCATTTTATAATACAAAATACATGAATGGAAAGAGGGCCATCTCCTCCCGCCGGAGCCTTCAGCCTCACACACTTCTCGCAGGACAGCGAGTGTTTGGTTTGATTTGTGCTCTGCTCCATCTCCCTTAATGCACGTGCCACCAGGAAATCCTGCCCCTCTGAACGCTCCAATTAGTGCTCAGTAACTTGTTCCTGGGGTGCAGGCGCTGGGGAGGAGTGGGCGCCCAGCCCTCCGCTGGGCTCGCACCCCGCTGCCTCCTGCAGCCCCAGCAGGGCTATGGGACCCAAGAGTCTCCTGCTCTTACTCAAACCCGTCAGCTTCCCAGCCCAGCTGAGCGGTGACACCCTGTCCAGGGAGCACCATCCTCTGCCCCGTGCCTGGCAAGCAGCTGAGCTGCAGCACAGGGATGGACAGATGGACAGAGGGGGCACGGACGCTCTCCCCACCACTGGCCAGGGGACGTCTGTGGGCTGTGACATCCAAGTCCCATGTTCCCAGTCGGCCCCCAGCTTGCACCCCTGCTCAGTGCCCATCGAGGCTGAGCCTCCCAAAGCCTCTGCAGCCGGCTCCATCACGTTCCAATGGGCAGAAACATGGCAGTGTTGTACGCCCAGGGGTGTGCCCTCGTAGGAGCTGCCCCCCTCCTCTCCTCTCCTCTCCTCCTACACCTCGAATTTTTCCCCATCTGTCCCCATCCAGCCAGGCCAGAGCTCCCCTCCCCGAGCAGCCCAGGGGAGCTGAGTTACCCCAGGTGAGCTGAGTCAGTCAGGGTGTTCCCACAGCACCTGGCATCACTCCCCCATAAAAGGGGCTGTTGGGGAGGGGTGCTCTTGCTGTCTCTGGAGCAGTCTGGGTGTGCCTGGTTGGTCCTTGCATGGGGCAGTGCTCTGTGTGATCATCGGGTCGGTAAGGTGCTCCGAGTTATTATTGGGTCCATAAGGTGCTCTGTGTTACTGTGTGTGAGTCTCGGCCCCTCTTGCCTCTGGTGGGTTGGCTGGGTGCAGGCAGGGGGGGCTGGGTGCAGGCGGGGGGGCTGTCTAAGTCATCAGGCACTGTGACTCTGAGAGGAAGCAGGAGGTCAGGGAGGAGGAGCATTTATCCCTGAGAGCTGTTCCTGGTGGGGCTGCACCATGAAACCCTGGGGTGCTGCTGGACGGGTGGCTGGGGCAGCCTTGTCCCTCCCATGGCACACCTGAGGCTTTGTAACCAGGTGCTGCTGGCTGGGACAGGGGAACATACAGCTCAATGGGAGCAGTGTAAGGATCAGATCCAGAAGCACACAGGGCAGGAAGTGCTTTTACTGCAGGGAAGCCCGTGTGTCCCTCCCATCCCTGGCTTTGTGTGCTGCTGGGAGGCTGGGGCTGCCTGGGTCAGGCCCTGCTCAGGGAGGGTAGAGTTTTGAAAGCAGAGCAGCCAGCTCCATGATGCAGACAAAGGGGATTCCCTGGTACCCTCAGCCGTGCAGAGGAAGGGCTGGTGCTCCTGTGGCTCAGACTGTGGTGACACGGATCTGTGGTGGTGACATGGCCAAGTGCCTGGCTGGAGTCAGCAGACAAGCGGCTGCAGGAGGCCTCACAGGCTGGGGGCTGCCCAGTGGCCCCCATGCTGTCTGTGCCTCAGACCAGAGGCTCCCATCCAGGATGTGGCACCAGGAATGTTTTGCCAGATCCTCAGCATATGCAGATGTGGTTTAGGTGCCTGTTTGGTGAAGAGGCTGTGGATCCAACCTCCATCCCTGGCCTGGAGCTCAGGAGACTGTCCCAGGTCTGCAGGCATGCTGCTGGTGCCTGGCAGGACTGCACTTCTTAGCCAGGGGAGCCAAACACCACCAGTAAGAGGTGATGTGACAGTGAGGAATAAGGGGCCATACGGTGCCAGCCCCAGAGCAGGCTCAAGGCTGCTGCTCATGAGCACTACCCCTGTGTGCTGGGCCTTGGGAAGCCGAGCTGCTGTCACATCAGACATCCATGCAGTGGGAAGGTTTGTCTGAGTGCCTGAACGCAGGGCAGGCTGTTCCAGGGGAAGATCTACTTACTCCTTGGCGTGCCAGGCTCTCCAGTTTGCCTCCAGCCGCTTTCATGTGTGAGCATGATTATGACTGCTAGGCCCAAAATCAGACCAGGAGGTGGAAATGGAGAAGTCAAGGGGGAGCTACGTATGGTCTGTCAGTTAATCCAGAGCTCCAGAGCGTTTCCTGTCTCCCAGGTGGTCTGCTGGGAGACCCGAGCGCTCCTGCCGCGTCAACAGAATCGCCGGGCGAGCGTAAGTGTGCTGGGAAAAGCTACAAACCTGAGGCTCCCAAATGGAGAAAACAGCCAGAAAAATGAGGGAAACCAAGAGGGTGGAGAGAAGGGAGGCTGAGAAGCCAGAGAACAAGAGGCTCCAGTCCTTGCTTTCACCTAGCTCATGTGAGAAGCAGCGTGGAGGGGAGCACCCAAGCTGTCTGGTGGGATGGGGCCAGAAGGAGGACAAAGCTTAGCAGGAAAGGATGAAAAGCTGAGGCACACAGAGCTGCAGGCAGGTAAAATGCAGACTGCTGAAGCCCACTGCCATTTCCCAGCTGTTTCCAGCCTGGTGAGATATGTTTCCAGGACAGGTTTTTGGGATGAAGGATGAAGCCACAGTTGAGTCGGCTTCTTCAGCAGCCAAGGCAGGTGGCACCAATGCCAGATCTCAGTCTCCTTTTTTCCACTCCCATTTACCCTCACTTGCTTCTGGTGACTAAGTCTGGGGGCAATGGAAGGATTTCTGTCCCCTCTAACTCTGTGGGCAAGCTGGAAGAGTGTCAGGAGTAGCCCTGCTTTCGGAAGCCAGAGTATGATTTAACTGCCCTCTGAGTGGTGCTTTCTTCACATGTGGAGTCTGCATGTGGCATCTAGATCCACCTTACCACATACTGATGCAATGGCTAATTTAAATTCTTTTTATGCAAATGTTCAGTAGTAGGGAACAGTAATAAATCTGGGAAACCACTGGAAAGGTGTTTAAGGAGACATACAAATTCTGGGCACACATCAGCAATTAGGAATCCCAAGAAGGAGAAAGCACCTGTCTTGGCCTTTATTGAATATTATTCTGAATTAGAATAATCATCATACACACAAGACAGTTCCTTCATTCAGACTTCCATGGACATGTTCAAGTTACATCATATCTGCAAACCAGAGCGATGGAAGTGATCATAAGCTGTCTCTGAAGAAAGCATTACTGAAACTGTAACTGGTCCTGTCTGAAGCCTGCTGAAGTGCAGAAGCCTGACAGATGCTGCACAGGAATAGGACTGGCTGGGTGATGCCTCCTGAAACAGCTTGCAGGAAAATGATCCCGTTATGGCTGAGGCTTTCCAAGCAGCCACTGTGAGTATCTAGCAGGGAGCAGAGGCTCAGGTGCAGGGATGGCCAGGCACAGCGCAGCAGTGAGGTGATTTGGGGGCTGTGGGGAGCACGGTCCCACCAGGAAGGCTGTGTGGGAGCTGGATTCCCCAGTTCAGAAGCTGGGTAAGCTGCTGGGTGGGCACTCACAAGGTCACGCTGGCTGGAACCGAAGATGTGAGCTTACCCTGCTGCTATTCACGGCTGGAAGAGCCGAGCTCTGGGCAGAGTACGTGTCTGTCTGTGAGGTGAGTAAACTCTGAGGTTAGTCATTGCCTGGGGCTACCCCGTGTGTGTGCTGGGAGCAGAGACACTCGTACCCCGTCCCCTCCCAGCGATGCCCATCGAGCTGCCAGGTGTTCTCTAATAACAGATCACACAACCCAGGCCAGAGGGATCCTCCTGCTCATCTGGCCTGTGTGAAGCAGGAGATCAGACCTGAGGGCTTTTCTGTGTCGGTGCCTGATACAAGTCCTGTGCCTGTGCTTGAAGCCCCGACAGGACTCCAGTGATAAGGCTCTGCTCCCCAGGAAGCAGCCTGGCGTCTCCTCACCTGCCCCTGCACGCCTTTCTCTGAGTGATCTAACAACACAGAGCTGCTGACAAGTCTCCTCCCTGCACACACCTGGATTCAGTGTGGTGCCTCTCCTGGGGACCCTACGGAGCCTCCTGCAGCCTCTTGACGTGTGGGCACCAGCCCCATGCCCAGATTTCAGCCCAGGCACCTTCTGTCCTGCCCAGTACTGCTGGGTTTATCCCCCAGCCACCGAGTTCATCCCATTCTCTATCACCACAACCCCTCTGCTGTGTCCCAGCCAGGCACAGCCCCTCGAAGCGGTCCAGGCTGCTTTCTGAAGAGCTTCCCTGAACCCCTCTCATCCAGCCTGGCAGTGGTTTTCCCTGAGACTGCAGACAAACCTCTGGCTGTTCAGCTCTCCCTCCTCATCTCTTGTAAATTCTTGCACAAACTTTTCTCCTCTGGCATGTCTTCAGTGCACCAAAAAGAATGCAGAATTACAGTTAATGGATCTCACCAGGTTCTTATAGGATACTTGAGTGCCTGGCCCTCTAAAGGTCTGGTCTCTGTGCCCTCCCCAAGGTCTGTCCACCAGCCTCCTCCTCAGCGAGGTCATGTTTCTGCTGTAATGAAATATTTTTCAAAACTACAGTGAAAGCAAGAAATGTTCACTGAACACTTCCAAGGCTGCTCACAGCCAGATGATCTCTCTGCAAGACCTTCACTCTTCCCCCAGGAGCAGTGGTGCCAGCTCTTCTCACCACTGGTACACTGGCAAATGCCTCCCTGCATTTCCCTGTGCTGCTCTTCCCGCAGGCAGAACCTCCCCGTTGCTGCTGGAGCAGCCATGGGAACAGCCTTCTCCGATCTGGGCAGTTTGAGAGCAGCTCCCCAGCAGCACAGCAGCAAGGCTCAGCACACAGCCTGACACCACAACCCCTGCTCCATGCTTCCTCCTGTGCTGTGCTTGCTCTGTCCTTCCCACTACCTGTCCTCTGTCCCTGTGGCAGCTCTCTGAACGAGGAGCCTGTACTGGTAGGGGTGAGCACAGGGGTCAGCCCCAGCCGTGGTCTGCAGGCACAGGAGAACAGCTGAACACTGATGCTGTGGATCAGCAGCACAATCCCATCCTTGGTGGAAGGAATCAGATGAAGAAGATGAATTACCAGGCTTATCCCTTGAAATGGGTGCAGGAACTTTAAAACATCCAGGTCCCTCCCTGGTACTTCATCCAGTAAGTTTTGGTCAAATTACCAGAGTTAGAAAAATGAAGAGAGAAGAGTCTGGAAGGACATGGCTGTAACAAGCGGCAGTGCTGATGGCCACCAAAGAGCCTTTATAAATCCCTCATGTTCTCTGTCCACCTGGACCCGCCCCACTGAATTTGATAGAACTCAGACTGGTCTGGGTGGGAGGGGCCCTTAGAGGCCCCAGTGCCCCCTGCCCCATCCAGCCTGGCCTTGAACCCTAGCAGGGATCCCCTAGCCTCTCCAGGCACCCTGGTCTCCCCTCCCTGGGAAGGATTCCTGCCCAGTTTATGGGGTGCTGTGGCTCAGGCTCCCCAGGAGCAGAGGACGGGTCTGGGATGTGTGTCTGCAGTGAGGTGACTGGAACCCCTGGGATGCCTCTGTTGCCATAGCAGCGGGATCACTTCTGGATCTGCACCAAACCCCAGAGTGCGCACCCTGCACAGGGACAGCAGTCGGTGGGTGGCAGTGGGACACCCTTGCAGGCCTGGACATCAGGCTCCCACCCTGGCACAGCCAGAGAGGGGCAAGCTACTGTGCCAGGCTATCCCCACAGTGTCCCCACACTGTCCCCGTGCTGCTGCCATGCATGCCACCCAGTGACACGGAGTACCCAGCTCAGGGAGAGTCACGCTGTCCCAGCTGTCAGGTTTGGGATAAAAAGCTAAAGCCCAGACTGAGCTTTAAACAGAAGCTGCTGCCCTGGCACCGTGGCTGGTGCTGTCACAGAGGGAGCCAGGCCCCGGGGTGATCCTGTGATCCTGCTCCCCTCGTAGATCTCCCGGGTCCCTTTGAACTGTCACCTCTCGCTGTCATTTATCTGCCTTCTGCAGAAATCAAAGGTATTGAGGAAAATCAATGATAATTCATTGCATCCTATGATTTTTAAAGGCAATTAAGGCTAAGACAAGGTAAGAGGTTAGCAAAATCTCTCATTCTTTAATATATTGTATTTTCTCATTAATTCTTTAATCTTCTGACAAATTCTCCCAGGCAGAGGGCCAGCTCCTGCCCCCCACAGCCTGGCTGAGCTGTGAGTGAAGCAGGTAATGCCTCAGCCCCAGCTGCTGGGCTGGAGCTAACGATGGGCAATGGCCAAGCCCAGTGCTTCCCAGCCACAGGCCAGGAGGTGTGGGGTGCCCAGGGATTCCCTGGGTCAGGCAGGTGTCACCCTACAAGTGGGTTGTCCTTCTGGGCCTGGGGCTGCACAAGGAGAGGGGCTTTCCTGAGGGTCTGGGCATCCAACCTGCCCTGGGGCACCAGCCCTAAAAGCAGCCAGCAAAACAAAGTCCCAACTCTCTTGTTCCAGCCCTGCTTGCACCAGAGAGTTAATAACTAAATGACTGCTAATTAGGGATACTGTGAATGAGGAGACATGGCACTTCTGCTAATCACCACTGTTTCTGTGTAATGTCTGGAAAATCAAAATTATTAATGAAGAAGTTATTCTGGAATTCAGGGTTTAATTCTGCAAATTCTGGATAATGGCAGCCTGGTTTGCCAGCTAATTTTCACATCATAACATCAGAACCCCTTAATTAATAGTGAACTAATTAGGAAATGCTAACTTAAAGACAGGAGTGGAAGTTCCTTTGCAATGAAGCTGGGTGGGAGCGAGGCAGCTGCCAGCTCTCCAGGCAGAGACATGAGGAAGGCAGCTGGGGGGCATGTGAGGAAGATGAGGGTTGTCCTGTTGCTGTCACCAGTGGCCATGCTGAGGGGCACTCTCACAGGGCTGGGCTTCCTGCTCTGAAGGCAACTGTCCCATGTGAGTCCCCAGCAGCACCCCAATGGGCCACCAAGGCTGCACCAGACCTTGTCCTGGGGGTCTGCCCTCAGACAGCTCCATGGAGACCAGCCCAGTCCTTCTGCACAGCGGTGCTCCTGGGACTGGGGGTGTGTTACTGGGACCAGAGCTGTGCTCCTGGGGCCAGAGGTGTGTTCCTGGCACCAGAGGTGCATTGCTGTGGCCAGAGTGGTGTTACAAGGACCAGCCTTGTATTAGAGGGACCAGAGGTGTGTTACTGGGAGCTGAATTACTGGGACCAGAGGTGTACTACTGGGCCCAGCAGGACCTGTCCCTTGTCTCCATACTGCCTATCCCAGCTGCTGGCTGTCCGTGCTGCTGGAGGTGTGTGACTTCTTCACCAGATAGATACACGTTTTCCTGCTGCCCAGGTTCCCTCTGCCCCCACCCGCTGCCCTCTGGCCTTTGCTCTTCTTCCCTGCAAACACAAAGCCAAACTGAGCCAAACACCAAACTCCTGCCAGCTGCCTCACAGGGAGCACTGGTGTGGATCCCCTGTGCAGGCGTCTGGCCGGGTCCATCCTGTCCCGATGGGAGCGGGCGAGGGCTGGGAGGGATGCTCCAGTCCCCAGCAGCTCCTTGGATGCTCTTTGACAGTGCTGGGACATGTCTCATTCCCTCCTTCAGAACGAGGGTGGGAGCCTGAGCTCTGTGCAAGCAGACGCAATGCTGGCAACCCAAATATTTACCTGCTTGTTACCTCCTATTTATTAGGAATTTTTCCACCTCTCCCCCCAAGCCGTTTCCCCATGTTCAGCCCTTCATCCTACAGAAAGTCATCACTACAGAGCAGAGCTGCTCCTGCATCCCCAGCATCGGCACATGGGCCGGGACGTGCCGGCCCTGCCAGCTTTTAATAAGAGTCACATTTGAGCTGCCTGTGAGTTGCCTGTTTATTTAAACAAGAGTTTCCAAGTGTTTAGGGACAGAGGTTGCTACAACAAGTCCTTATCATTACAAACAATGGTGCTGAAACTTTCAGGAAGGAGAATTACAAATGGAGTCGCTCTGCAGAATAAATCACTGATAAACTTTCAGCACAACTAATTTTAACCCAGGCAGAAGAAGTGCTGCTGGATCCGAAGTGGCTCCTAACGGCTGTGTGTGCTCCCAGGGCAGCTTGGGACCTATTACGAGATGAAATGATTTATTTGGGGATTTCAGATGCTTTAAATAAATCTTTCTTGTAGCCTCTGGAAGATGTGTTTTCCAGCAGAGCCAGAGAGATGACAATTTTGTGAGGTAGAGCTCCTGAGGCTGGGATTACCCAAACCTCTCCATGTGCCTGACCAGGGACACCACTCCCGGGACCTGCAGAAAGCTGAGCACAGGGAAGGTGCTCAAGGGTGACATTCACCTTCGGTAGCAATGATAAATGAAGCTTCTCAGCTTGATTGTGCCAGGGGCCATTGTCACACCCAATTAAAACATTGCCAGCACGAGGCCTGCGGAAGGGACGCTGTGTGGGGCACGGGGTCACTTCGCAACGGCCCATTCGAGCTGTACCCCAGCACCCAGGCAGTGCCCCCACAGGGAATGCGAGACACGGGAGAGGGGCTGTGACCGGGGCTGTTGTTACTGACAGCTACCCAAGACCCTACGTGGGGCCGGACAGGTGGTGGGGTGATGAGCCGGGTGTGGAGGCGGCAGTTGCCATCATCAGGTCACTTGGGGAGCATCACAAGAGCACCAGCGCGGATTCTGGTGTCACGGCTCTGCACGGCCCAGCACAGGCAGCGGCTTTAGCCCCTCTAAAGAACAACCTAACTTGCCAACACACTGGACAGGAGGCTGCATGGCTGGGCTCTGCTGAGCAGGCGCTCGACACCGACTGGCAGGACGCAGGCAGGGCCGTGACCTGTCCCAGCGATGAGACCTGCAGCCATGCCAGGCCCCTGTGTGTCCTGAGGCAGTTGCCATGGGAGGGACACAGGCCCCGGGCTCCTTGTCCAGACACACAGGGCTGTATCGGATCCCGTGGCAGGGAGGGACCCCCCAGCTGCTGTCTGGTTTGGTTCTGCTCTTTACACCCTAATCTCTGTGTACCCCTGGGGCACGGTCGGGGCCAGCTCAGGGCAGAGGCACAGGCAGGGGCAGGGCTGTGCCCGGCCCCAGCAGCGCTGGCTCTCAGAGCCTGTGGGATCGGCACTGCCATGGAGACCCTTGCCTGGGGTCAGCCACACACCGCAGAGGCTCGGGACAAAGGCATGAGCATGGCCCTGCCTGGCACCGTCCCTGGACCAGCCCAACCCTGCAGCAGGAGCCGTGAAGGGTCTGGTTTAATGCGAGCTGAAGGCTGCAGCAGCCGCACACGGGTCTTGCGGGATCGCCGGCCGTCTGCTGCGTGGGACAGCGGCAGCGATGTCAGAGGCGATCGGATCGCAACCCGAGCAGAGAAGAGCTCGCAGCCCTGAACCCTGGGAGGTTACAGCCCCGCAGTGTAGACGCGCCCTTATGCCTTCCACGTCCCAGTTACCATCAGTTGCCAACCAAATCACAGGGGCGAGGCAGAAAGTCCGCTCTCTCTTGACCTACTTTTGGTACCCACCGTCCCTCGCCGGCACCTCAGAGACGGGCGGGTGGGAATGGTTTCAATTCACTAATTGTAATCAGGCTCCAGATGCGATGGCCACTCAGTGCCTGGGAGCCGGGCGGTGCCACGGGCTCCAGAGCTGCTCCCACGGCACACACATCGCTCCCTCGGCTCACAGCCACGCGGCACCACGAGCCACATCCAGCCATCGGCTCCAGAGCTGCTGCTCGGGAGCCAGAGCAGAAAGATAAGCCATCCTCCACCATGGTGCCTCCAGAAAACTGCTGGGGCCCAGGAAATAAAAGAAGCCTCTAAATATTATTTTTGGTAGGGATTTTCGCCTGAAAAAGTAAAGCACCATAAATCAGGCACAATGCTACAATCAGCACATACTTGTGAATAAATGCATCCCGTAGTACATTTCAGCATAAATTACAGCCATTTGATTTAGGCTTTGCTGCACAAAGCCATATTATTTAAATTCAGCCAGAATTGAGTCCACTCACACTGCTACACATTTATAAAACATATTCATGATTATTGTCATAAACTCCTGAGAACTGGCTGTTGAGTTATTTTGCCACATCATCAGCCACAGTAAACAAGACTTATTTTACATTTCTCTCTTCCTCCCTGACAATCTGCTACAAACACTCTGCAGAATTGATGCCGAGGCTGGGACGAGATTGTCTCCAGCACCCAGAGCTGGCACGGGGAGTCAAACCTGCACAGCCAGAGGCCCAGAGCTGTGGTGAGACCCAGCATGAGGGTCCCTGCACCCTCCCTTGTCCAAAAATACCGGCTGGTACAAGCGCAAGGCCTGAGGGTGCAGGGTGGAAGAGGGGACCCCTCCCTTGCTGTCAGGTCATTCTCCAGGGTTCATCCCACCCCAGCACACGTCTGCCCCATGGGCTGGGACCAGGGTCCATTGGTTCCTTTAGGGACTGGAAGCAGTTACTCCAGATGCAGCAGTTCTGACTGGCGACTCACTCCTCCTGCTCCCTGCCCATCCCAGGGTCTCTTCCAAAGAAACCCTGCAGGCAGGAGTGAGACTCGAAGTGCACCTTGGCTGTAACGCTGCCTGAGCTCATCAAAGTCCTGGAGGATCTGGCCAGGATGCTACAAACTCCCTGGACTGTAAAACTGTCGGGTGCCACTTCCCCCCCTCCAATGGCCGCGTCCGTCCCTGGCTGGGGTGGGTCAGTCCCTTGCTGGCTCCCCTGTCTAACTGAATTAACGGGTTATGATACACCTCTATAGTTTGCAACCTTTTAAAACATTAATCCCATCATTTCAACAAGTGTAACAACCAAATTATCACCTTTACACGACTAAAGCCTCTGCTGCGCCTTTTCCTGGCACACACCACAGGCACGTGAGCGTGCTCACTGCGATAACCCAGCCACAGCACGAGGGCTTGTGGCACGGCATCCACAGCCATCAGACACGCATGAACCTCAAGCGACAAAAACTGAACTGAATACCAAAACAGCATGAAACACGGCAATCCAGCGCCTCAAACCAGGCAATGGCTGTTACTGTGCGTGTCAGCATGTCCCCTGCCAGAGACAGCCCGAGCAGCGCCGGGAACGCTGCCCAGCTCACTGGGGAGGGTCCAGGCTGCAGGAACCCCGCAGATCCCGGGGTGGGGTGTCACCCCCTTCACAGCAGAGCCCAATGCCCAGTCCTGCCCGTGGTGTGCCACTGGCAGCGGGAGGAGGCCAGCTGTCCCCGGAGCCTCGCACGCCGGCGGTGTGGGCCTCCCAGTGCTCCAAGCAGCTCGGCTGGCAGGGCTGCAGCAATGAGCACGTCAGGCCTCAGACCAGGAGTCCCAGGGGCTTCACGATGGGACTGTCCCAGCCCCAGAACTGCCAGGAGAAACCCCGCTCCCTGCTGCAGGGGCACTGGGTGTGCACAGGGAGCTGGAGCCCCTCTTCACCCAAGGGGCTGCCTTTTCCCCACCTCTGTGAGCTGCCAGCCTCGGCGCGTCCAGAGACCCAGGAATGATTCCTCTCAGCCCAAAGACTCACAGGAGTGAGAAGCTTCACCGTTTTCTTTTCTGTACTTTCAGCAGCTGAACGCTTTAGAACGAAGGGAACAAGCAACCCCCATGCCATTAGCATTTGATGGAGAGCCAAAAACAACCTTCGGTATCACGGCATTCTTGAGCTGCTTTGTTTATAGATACCAAAATACACACCCCAGCCCACACTGCTGCAACCACTTAGAGCACAAAACACTGCCATAAGGAGCAGCCCCTTGTTACACATCACACACTGCTGCACTTCCCAGGCAATAAACACCCGGGTGCGTGCGGCTGAGCCAAAGCACGGCTTGGGATGGGATGGGATGGGGTGAGGTGGGGTGGGGTGGGATGGCACAGGAAAAGCCACTGCCACCAGCCCAGCCCCACCGCTCACCCTGCTTGGAGTGTCCCAGTTTAGAGGATTCCTGAACTGGACATCTCTGCGTTTCCTTTCCCATAATCGCCAATTGCCAAAATATTTGTGCAGTGATGGAATCTGCCTGCCAGAAGTAGAGCAGGAGGAGGGAGCTCTGCTGTCGTCTGACCTCAAGTCAGGAAAGGTTCTGGGTCCCCGGCTTGAACTACTGGAGCTGAGCTCTGGCAGGAGCCCAGCCAGGCTCTGCACCCCGGCACTGGGGGGACGGTGGGAGGGCTCCTGCCTCTGCCGGGACACGGGGAGGCGACTGAAGCCACCCAAATGTTTCCACTTTGTGCAGGGAAACTTTTGGAGAAAGCCTGTTTTAGCAAAGTATGTTAAGTGCCTCCAGATCGATGCCGGCGAGTAGGAAAAATCGACCGGCTCTGCCATCGTAAACAGCAGAGAGCTGGATGGCAACAGAGGTGTCCAGCAGCAGCGGCACAAACAGGAAAGGCCTGGAAATTTCCAGGGTATTGTTTGAAACTCAAGACAGAATGTTCTGATCTACTTTCCCTGTTTTGATGTTACATTTCATGTCCTAAAACACAGAAACTCTGCAAAGACCTCGAAAGAATCCAAATACTCCAACCGCTCTCCCTCTGGCTCCCCTCAGGTACTTCTGACTAGCACCATGTGCACCGGCCCGGGACCGAGAGGCGTCCGGACAGACAGATGGACGGGGATGCCTCCTCCCCCCAGGGCGGCAGGTCTCCCCTCGCAGGTCTCCCCTGGCAGAAGCAATGGCAGCTCCAGCTGTTGGCAGAGCACAGGGGTACGCGGCAGCGACACGTTGGGACACGGGGCCTCCTGTCAAGAGCCAGCACGAACCCCCAACCGAACAGGGACTCATTTGCCATCCAAGGGGCAGGAGATGGATCAGCTGCCGCTGGTGTGCGGGATGCCGGGAAGGAGGGAGGTGGCATGACATGCCCACCTCTCCGGACCCGCACAGGTTCAAAGGTATGAGTGCCAGTCTCCCTCCTGCTCACCAGGCGGCTGCGTGGGGCCGCCCTGCACAGGCGACAGCCACACAACCGCCACACCCCAGCCTTCCTCACGGCACAGGCCCAGGAGCACAGCAGGCCCCAGCAGCCCAGCAGCCATGCCCAGGCTCACACTTACCCCTGACACACCGGTGCCGGTGCCACAGCTGCTGCACCGGGCTCTGCGGTCCTGCCCGGCTGGGCACTGGGCTCTGTCAGGCGCTGGGCTCTGCCAGGCCCTGTCCCTGGCCAGGAGTCGAGTGGGGCTCCTGCTCCGAGGACACCGGGGGTCATGGCTCTGCTGCAAACATGTGTCCTGGACACTGGTGATGATTTTGGCAGCAGAAATGGCCTAAATATTTGTTCAGGAGTAGTGAGTGCCTTTGTCTCCTGGGCACAGAGAGACTGTTCTTCTGCGTCTGCTGAGCCATTTATCTGTCTCTGCTGCTGCCAGTTGGAAGCTGCAGTTTGGGAACCGGGCCCTCCCAGAGCAGAAGGGATACAGGCAGAGGAACGTGCTGCCCAAACTGAGCCCTCAGATCCAGTGTCACAATGTGCACTCCCCCCAGCACACCCCGATGGCAAGGTAGGTCCAGTGGGCCCAGCTCCCAGACAGAGTGTCCTGGTGCTCCTGGGGAGCTGTCATCATCATCCTCGCTCATGCCAGCGGCCACCCTGCTCCCCTCCGAGGAACAAAGCTGTTCCCCTGCCGCGGAGCACCCCTGGCATTTCGGCTCAGCAATTCCCATGCCTCCAGCACTCCCAGTGCATAAAATACACTCCGCTCCCAGCTCAAATTGTAAGGAAACAGGCATTTCATGGTGACAAACAGCTAAGGGAGGCAGGGTGGGTTTTGTTCATCTGGTGCCATTGCACCAGGGTCAGGAGAACAGTGGAGAGTGCAAAAAGCCCCAGTACAGACACTGCCCCATCCCACTCTGAAGGATGCTGCAAAGACAGGCAGTGGATCAGGGCCCCTCACCACAACAGGCTTTGCTCAGCTTTCCTACACCGGGGGAAAAAACAGCTTTTGAAAGACAAACACAGCCCTGAATTCGACATCCCAGCAACGACCAGCCAGCGCTCTGCCTTCAACAACGTGCTGTCAGTGGCTGAGCTTCTCCCGCGGCAGCTGCGGCAGGAAGGGCAGCGGGAGGCCGGAGCCGGGCAGGACATGACAATTATTTGTACGTTCTACGCTCCGGAGAGTTTTACTTTTTACTGTCTGGCCCTTCAAGCAGATACCAGAGCTGTCAAAATACTGAATCTCCTGGCGATAAGAGCACTCTGCAGAGGAGGTGCTGAGGCATTCCTGTGCGAAGGGCCCGGGGAGCTGCAGCGGGCGCAGGGTCAGACCTGTCCCGGTCCCTCCCCGGAGCGGCGCTGAACAATTAGTCTCCAGTGAAAATCAACCACAGAAGTTCAGGGGTTTTTTTTCCCCTTCCCCAGATCACCTTCTGCTCCGAACATGGAAACCATATGGCAGACAGGTCCTCTCCCCTGCCAAGAAATTCCTGCTTGATGAGATCCCTGCAGCTATCACTGGGGCTACACGGGCTTCCAGCAAGGGAGTTCAGTTTCTGCTCCAGACAAACTCTCCAAGCAACCCAGGGAGGAAGAGCGGGGTCCGAGGTGCCAGAATCTCTGCTGTAGCTGTTGCCTGTTGAGACTAATTGCCCTCCAAGGGAATAGTGCCATGCTTAGGTCTTCCCCCCCGGCCCCCCGGCTGACGGAGGCTGTGAAGCCAGCCCTGCTCCCCTCCGCTGCGGGTCGAGGGATGGAGGCAGCAACCCGGCCTCAGACTGCTCCAGCCCAGAGCGGAGCACAGGGAGAGCACGTTCCCCCACGCTGGGGAGCTCGCACTGCACAAGGCACATGTTTTACCCTCACACAGGGCCCAGGCTTTGCAAACACTGAGACTCTCACCTTCCCTGACTGGCAGACACATGAGAGGAGTAAATTCAAAACTCAACCACATGTTGGGAAGCTTCATCTAGATACAGTATAAATCCCCAGATCCACAGCCCAAGAGAGGGAGGGATGCCGAGGAGAGGTGGGAAAGTGCACAGCAACCTGCACAGAGTCGAGCATGGTCAGGGCACAGCCCCCACACAGCCAGGCTCCATGGGGAGCAAAGCCCCCAGTGCCAGCACCGCCCCAGCAGCAGCTCCTCCTCTGGCACAAGAACCGTTCCCCATGCTGGGTTTTCCTCCTGAAAGCAGTGCTGCTGTGGGAGGAGGGCTCACCAGTGTGAGTGATTGCCTTGTGAGCAGGATGGGGCTGATGCATGGAGGGGCCGGTATCAGGGGATCAGTGTCTCTGCAGAGGGTACCAGCTCTTATCTACATCTGTGTCTTGTTTGGGGGGGTGGTGATGTGCATCCATTTGTCAGCGAGAGAATGATCTGCAAACACAAGTGCTGGCAAGGAGGAATGGTGAACAAAGGCGATAACAAACGAAGACACGGCCTCTCCTCAGACACATCCCCGGCCTCTACCTGAGCCCTCTCGCTACTGACAGCTCTGGCTGCTGGCGTGGGTGAGAGCAGAGCCAGGACAAGACAGGCATAGCCAGGGGCCTGCAGGAACGGGGACTGTCTTGGGACTGAGAAACCAAAGGCACAGACCCCCTAGCGCCTGCCCCCACGACAGCAGCACCAGAGTGGATACCCCCACACCTCTCGGTGATTCGGAGCTCTGAGGGAGAACCCGGCCCCCAGCCCCTGGGGATCCCCACGGCAGGGATTACCTCTGGATAGCTCCATGGCACAACACCGCATTGGCTCACGACCCCTGGACAGGAGATTCACTGCCTGGCCCTCCCTGCTTACAGCAAGACCAGCCTCCATGTCACCTGCAGACACTACCAGCAGCGGGGTTTATCTCACTGTTGTTAAATCACACAGTAAATCACGTCAGAACGCTCCTTGGGAACGCTGTGGGACGCGGCGCTGCCATTAATGACCATACTTTGAGATCTGTCATTAAGCCAATTTATAATCCACATAATACGTGCTATTAGCCACAGGTTCCCTGGGCAGAATGTCAAACACCTTCACAGGGCCGATACGCAGCACCAGCGGCGCTGTGCTTCCCAGCCAGCCCTGAAGTGTGAGCACACGGGGCTGTTCACATGCTGCTCCCCCCAAAAGCTCCCTGTCCCCCTTTGCACAGCCCTCCAGACCCACAGGGGAGAGCGTGAAGATCAGCCACAGCTGTGATGAACTCTGCTCCTGCGAGGAGCTCCGAGTTCCTGCTCCCCACCTGCCCTCTGCTTTCCCGGGACAGGGTCTCCCCAGCACAACTTATTTCCTGCAAACAGGGAAGTGCCTTACCCTGGATTCCCCAGGCTCCTCTCTGCCCTGAGGATGCAGTTACTCACTGCCAGAACTCCTGGGTTTATTTGCGCTGACACCCCTGGAACAGCTCTGCCTCTCACAGCTTCCTCTGCCCTTTCCCAGCCCAGGGAGGGGAAGTGCTGGGGTGCTGCTGGCCAGCCAGGACCCCAGAGCACCACTCCACGCTGACACACGGGGAGCCAGAAAACACCCTTACACCAAGCACTGGCTCCCTCAGCTGGGGACGGCTGCAGGTCCCGGGAACAGGGCTGTCCCCGCATTCCCCACCCCAGGAACAGGGCTGTCCCCACATTCCCCACCCCAGGAACAGGGCTGTCCCCACATTCCCCACCCCAGGGGAAAAGGTGACATTTTGCACCGTACAGGTGACTCCCGTTTCAACAGGAGGACGTGGTGTTTCTCCCAGAACTTCCCACCTACGTTTGCTGTCACTTGCCAGGCTGGAATTTGTCACCTTTCCAGCCACCAGCACAGCATCATCCCGCTTTCTCTGCCTGACCTCTGGCAGCACCCAAACCCCCGTTCAGTCGCTCTTCACTGTGGCTTCTGCTGGTCTGTGGTGCACAGACCAAACCAGGCCCAGCTGGTGCTTGCAGCAGAGGGTCTGGGCCACCTCCGGTCTCCCCCTCCTCACCCAGCTGAGTCTCTCCCACTATTGGGCTGTTTTGGGGATGCCCATGCCAGGGGCAGAGCCAGGCTCTGGCTGCACCCGCCTGCGCTGGCACGGGTCTGCGGCGGCTCCCGGGGGTCCCACACCGCAGGGCACAGCCACCCTCTCCATCCCTGAGGGGCTGGCAGGACCACGCTGGAGAGTTGGGAAGAAAATCAATGAGCATGGTACAGTCAAAACAGCTTCTGGCGGAGCCTGCACCATCCTGGAGTGAATATTACTCGGGACTAAATTGTTTTCCTTATCTAGCAGTTTGTCCTGAGGAGCTGGACGTAGCCTCCCAGCGAACCCAATAAGTCTTTCGGTTTGACTGGAAACTCCACATTTTTCCTTTTTAGAAAAATGTCAGAGACATTCCTCCGTTTCATTACTCTCTGCTGCTTCTCCTTTCCCTCCCATTAAAGCTCCAGCAAGGGGAGGCTGAGCCGAGCGCCAGCTCGGAGCTGGACACAGGCCCAGACTGTCTGGACGTGGCTCAACAGTGGAAAGACCTATTGTTTTCCTTGGCAGGCTACTGGTATTTTTCCTTATGCCCAGAAAGGCCGCGCCAATTTACAGCCCGTGACCTGGGGAGGGGGAGGAAGAGCCAGACTCACATCCCACCCTTTCCCCCTCCAGTAATCTCGGTCCGGGAGGCACCGCATGCCCTCCCACTGGGAGGGACCATCATCCTGAAAACCAACTCCTGTATCCAGAGCAGCAGTCCTCCCCCTCCGAGGCGTCCTGTGCCCCTCACTCAGGCTTATCGTCTGGCCGGGATCTGATCCTGGATGTAACCCCAGGGAGCAGATTGCCTCCCCAGCCCCAGAACAGCCTCCCCAAGCCCTTCCCATGCTCGGGGGGCCGCCCCGGGGGATGCCTGGCATGTCCTGCCCCTGCCCAGACAGAGATCCCATCAGCACGGCCCCCCCGCCCCCCCCCCGATGCTATCTCCATCCTTCCAGCGCCAGGGCAAGCAGGAAGCACAGGGCTGTGGGAAAACTAAACAAGGAAGCCCACTGAGGTTTCTCACACTGAGCAGGTTCGCTCCCTTCTCATCGGGAGTGCTGGGCACAAGTTCAGGCCAGGACTTGCCTTATCATGAATTGTTTCTTCCAGGCCCAGATCCCATCGGCAGCTCCCACCGTCCTGCTCCTGCAACACCCCCAGGCTGAGCCACAGCCCCAGGCAGCAGCACGGCTCCTGCAGCCCCGAGCACAGCCTGTCCCAGCCGCCACACTGCAGCGTGCCACAGCACCCTTCCTCACCGGTCTGCACCGTGCACCAAAGCCTGCGGGGCTTTGGGCCAGTTAGTGATGGGACAGGGCATGAGCTCTTCCCCTCCTCGAGCCAGCACCATCACCTGCTCGGCTGTCAGCAGTGGGAGCTGGGGAAAGGATCCCCAGGCCTTCACCCCTGAACCACGACGCCGTGCCGGGCCTGAACCAAAGGGCCCTGCTGCAGCATGGGCCCTGCCGCAGAGCAGCCCTGGCTGAGCTCACCTGCTGGAGGCAGAACAGTGCCTGCAGCACACCCGGCTCTTGTGACACGTGGTGCTTGGTGCCATCAGGACCCTGAGCCCGACCCAGGGGCTGGTGGCTCCTGGACCCGCTGAACACATCTGGGCAGAGGCAAAGCCGTCCCTGGCACCATGAGGGGTCACAGTGGTGCAGGGGCTGCAGCGCAGCACAGCCGGCTTGTACTCCCAGCACTGGGGGTGAAGGAGCCACAATCCCACGGTGCAGAGCCTGCCAGTATCCCCAGGAGAGGTCCTCCTGGGGTGTGAGAACAGGGGAAAATGCAGCATTTCCCTGAGGACTTGCTCCTGAGACTCTTCCCAACCCACCTGCTGAGTCGCCATTTGCCCTCCTAAGGCAGGAATTGCTGCAGAGCTTTGGAGAGCAACCCTCCTCTGGGCTGGGGGAGGTCTGTGGGCCTGCCCTTTTATCCATGAGCAGGGACCATGCTCAAAAAAGGAAAAAAGGAAGGAGCAAAGCAGCTCATGCAGCCCTCCAGCTTCACACATTAATTACTCCTCCAGGCCTCAGCTTGCCACACAAAAGCCCTGTGAGCCGAACTGCTGCTGCCTCAGCACACGCTGGTCACAACACCTGGGCCTAGAGGTGATCCGAAGAGCCAGCGCAGAGCGGAGCTGAGACTTGCTGTCCACCCTGGTTCCTGCCCTGTCCACGGCCCTGGGCTCTCCCTTGGCCCCAGCTCACAGCGTGTCCCCTGCCTCAGGCAGGTTTCGGCGGTGCTGTGGCCTGGAGCATCACACTGTCCCCTGTGCCAGGGGCTGTGGCACCAGGGCCCACAGACCTGTGCAGGGGGACGGTGGGGTTGGACCCTTCCCTTTGTACTGGAAATGGTGCTGAATCCAGCAAACACCAAGGGCTGATTCTGAGCCCCTGTGTCTGTGTCCAGCAATCACCCTGGTCCTCAGAAACTGCATCTAATGCCCCGATCCCTGGGAAAGTCTCTTGCAGAGCACTTCACACCAGAGGCCAACATGACAGGCCCTTGAAACCTGCCAGGTATTTAGCAGGATGATGACAACAAACACTAATTATTGTCCAGGCCTGCGCTCCATCCACCACATTCCTATAAGCTGCACAAAGCCCCCCAAGCCATCTCAGACAGAGACTGCCATGACCAGAGATAGGGATGGAAAGGGAGGGAAGCTGAGCGACAACGGGGCTAATCAGAAAGGAAATGGCCCGTGTAACTCAGCCAAGTCAAACTCTGATTGTCTCTTGAATTTAAAGTGCTGCTGAAGCAGGAAAGGTTTTTAAGAGCACACGCAGTAATTGTCTCGCAAATAGGACAGTGCTGGGCTTTCCTCCTCAGCTTTGGACAGGACATAGCAGGATGCAATACCTGGCTGTCAGAGGTCACAGAGCAGTGACTCGCACCCAGCAGAAAGCTCCTGTGTCACCTCTGCTAGTTTGAGAGCCCCTCCCAGGTCTCCTGAGTACCTGTTGAGTCCCCTGAGCCCCAGCAATGTGCTCCAGGCAGGGCAGGATGCCCCGGCTGGGCTGTGTATTGAGCCTCACAGGTTGCATCTTGCCCAGTTTGTTTCCATGGTCCTTTAAGAGGGGACTGGTCATCTGTCCAGACTCTCTGTCACCTCGCGGCAGCAGGACTGCAGAGCTGCTCTTGGCATCTCCATCTGTGTTATTGCTGGCCGGGACTGCAGCTTCCAGTCTGGCCCTGCCCTGACTCCTGAGAGAGCAGAGGCTCCTGCTGGAGTCCGCTCCAGCTGTGGCCAGTAACATCCTTGGGAGGCATTGTTTGCTCCAGCCTTCCCACTGCCACTTGTTTTGACACCACGAGCCATCCCTGTGCCGGGGAGGGAGAGGCCTCCCGTCCCCTTCAGAGGATATCCCTGCTGGGTGCCAAAGCAGACCTCATGGGAAGCGAGTCGAGGGCTGCCCCTCTAATCAGGGAGGTCCTTCCTGACTCCTTTTCAAAGCATTTTCCAAGGAAACTGGATGTGTTGGCAGCACCCTGGATGACTCGCACGAGAAGTTTCAGGCGGCTCTGCAAAATGGAAGGTGCTGGATGCTTCCTGTCCTCATAGGAAACTCCCTTCAAAGCACTCAGTTCCTCCTCCAAGGTGTGGACAAGACCAGAAGAGCCAAGAACACTTTTCAGCTTCAAGCCCCAAACCATCCGTCCCCACTGCAGGTGGTGACCAGACCCCCGGCAGTCGAGAGCGGCTGGGATGACCCTGCAGCTGGGGGTGGCAAACAGGAGGCAGCACCCAGAACCACCCTCATCTCTCCCAGGCTGGGGAGCTGAGCGAGCAGGGCTGCACAGGAGGGGGTACAGGCAGGCAGTCTGGAGTGATGACAGGCTGAGTTACTTCCAACCGAAAGAGACAGCCCAAGCCAGGCCAGGTTTCCAGCTCAAGCCTTCACCGCAGCGCTCAGTGCGCTCAGCGCAGGCAGGAGAGGGCAGCCGGGGCCACCCAGTGCCAGAGGTGGCTGCCCAGCACCCAGGGCACATGCTGGAGCCCTCCTCACTCTCTCAGGGGCGTTTGTGCTCAGGACCCCTTCCAAGGGTCACAGCACGGTGTTTCTCCTCACGGGAACACCCTTGCCCAGCCCAGCCCACACTTGCACCCCACTGTCTGCCTCACTCAGCTCGGGGACCATGGGGCACACACAGTGTCCTGCTGCTTCACCCCAGCCCCACAGGCAGGAGGAAACCAGGTGACTCCAGACCTGCCAGCACCTGGAGCAGCCAGCCCTGAGCTCTGGCGTGCCCTGCCAAGCAAAGAGTTAAGTGCTGGGGAGAGATCCAGCCGAAACACGCCATGCAGCCGGGGAGCGTGACTAACTCCCCACAGCCGCTGGTAATGCAAGCCGGTGCCGCGGCCACACCAACACAGGGCAAGGCGCCGCCAGCACCCAGCCAGTGTGAACACGCTAATTTGGTGTAATTGCTTCAGAAAGGGGATAAATAAAGCAGCAGCAGAGCAGCCAATGACACCAGCCATGAGCGAGCCCTGGTCTGGCAGGCCGGCTAACTTCATTACCCATAACGATCTGCCCCGCGGCCGGCTGCTCGGACACACCGAGGGGGATGTGTCTGGGGCCCGGCTCTTCTCAGCTGAGGTGCAGGGTCCAAATCTGCTGTGGCCCAGGGAGCTCTCCCAGGGATACAAAGGATTTCATACCCCTGGGGAGGTGGAACACCACAAGCAGCGAGGTTCACACGCAGTCACACTGCTCCCCCCTGCCCAGCTGCCAGGGACACAGCAGGAGCCAGGGAGGACACAAACAGGCCAGGCACCAGCACCTTCTGCCCAGCTCCTGCAAGGCTTGTTCAGCAGCTCACACCCAGAGCCACAGGAAGGCTGAACTGATTGATTTAAAAGAATTACAAGGGCTCCGTGGAAATGATTTCTTACCAATTAAGGCGGAAGTCAATTAAGGCAATTGGTACAGGTTAAAGAAAAGATGGCCTAAGAAATTCCTAATTGACAGGGGGAAAAAAATGCAAAGAGCAGCCTTCCAGAAGCACCACGTTACCCAGAGACTGAGAATGCTCTGAGGTTCCATGAGCTCACTGCGTTTAACAGAACTTCAGAGGCTGGCTGTGCAGATGAATGGCAAAGAGAAGGATATTGCATATCATCACTTGGCTCTCAACTGCTTTAATTTTCCTCTGTTCCCATTCTCTCGTATTCATTGTGTCAGCTCTATCTGGACTCTGACACTTTTAGGTGAGTTTTCATGCACCAGCCTCGTATAACACCACACAACCTTTCACATCCACCCATCCAAGCAAACAACATCTGTCGCTACAATTCCAGACACACATTTATATCCAGCTCAGGAAACCCCTGAGCTAAAAATATTCGGAGCTGGAGAAATACCCTCAAACATCAGTCACCTCTGCTCACCCAGGGCCTGCTCTGCCTGGCACGGGCTCCCAGGAGCTGCTTTCGCTCTGCTCCCTCAGGCAGGAGCCTCAGCCCACGCTGCCCAGAGCCCTTCAGAGGAGCCAGAAGCCACAGAGGTGCCAGGGGCAAAAGGGCAAGAGCCAGGGAGACAAAAACACAAAGACAGAAAGGAGGTAGAGCTGAGGAGAGACACCCCCACTGCTCCCAGCGGAGCCACAAGGAAGGGCTGGAGAGCCCACAGAGGCTCCCAGCAACAGTGGGACCAGAGCATCACAGAGGCTCCCAGGGTCAGACCCCTCTGGAGCTGGGGAGAGCCACACGAGAGTGCAGACCTGTCCCACGGGACACGTTTCAAAGAAATCACCCCATGGTGCCACGTGAGCTCCTGGTGCAACTCAGCCACAGTCCACCCGTGCCAGGAGCATCTCCACCTCCAGCCCCCCCAGGGCTGGGCAGCCATCCCACCCAGCCACCCCTGTCCCACCAGCACCATGCCAGGAGTCAGCATTCACACCTCCATGGTCACACCTCAACCTCCCCCATGACCTCTACAAACCACCTGCCACCACAGCCTCCTCTCCCAAGGGGCTCAGCCCCGCCGGTGCCGGCATACACCAGACCCTGCCAGCCTCTGCAGGAGCAGCTCTGTTGTGCTGTGGACTTCAGATGGGGCTAAATCACTTGCCAAGCATGAAGGATGCCTTCCTCAGTGACACTCTTAACACTGTTTTTAAGGAGCATATTGCCCAGCTGGAAATGAGAATCCATCAGGCAATAGCATATATCGTAGGTCCTGGTCAGTAAGTGGAAAGAATTGGGGTTTATGGCTCAATAAATCATAGATCTTTCAATTAGATGAGTAGCTTAATTACTCTGCTGGATTTAGCATCCTACCTCTTTTGTAAGATCGTATTCTTTAATGGCAACACAGCAGTTACACGAGAGCTGACAAATGACGCTTCATTCCCTTCCATTCAGCATCTGAACTACAGCAGATGGGACGCTGCATCTTAAATTCATGAAATTGCTCTTAACACACAACTTCCTGTAGATTATTCAACATAAATGGCACCCGTGCACCCCCTCTTCCAGCGGGCTGAGGATGTGCTGCACTTGTGTGACTCTCCCACCTCAGACAGGCACAATGACTACAAGAGGGGAGAGATGCACACGTTCACCATCAGGTACTGGCATCTCCCAGGGGACCGGACTGGTGATGCTCAGACCCCCCATCAGAGCAGCCAGGGATGCCTGGCTTAGCCCAGAGACAGTGCACATCTCCTCAGGTGAGTCTCCTCTAAGCCTGGGGAGGGGAATGGCCCATGCTGTCCACAAGCTAAAAGGCTGTAGGAAGCTGTCCAGCATCTCCAAATGCTGTCACCCAAAGCACCTTTGCTAGCAAGGTCAGGATGCTTCCAGACTGATGTCACCATAGAGCAGCAAGCAACATCCAAAACAACACCTGAAACACAGTGCCAGGACACAGCAAGAAACAGCAAACTTCTTAAAGACACCCACCCCTGTATCTGACAGGCTGTCAGAGCGTCACCGAGTCCCTGTTGATCACCAGACAGGGGTGGCACCGTGCCTGCTGCGCTGGGTGCTGGCAGGGGCGGATCAGGATGCACCCAACACCGGCCCCAGCAAAGCACCACGGTTCACTTTCTAACCAACCCGAGCTCCCACCGTACGACCTTCACAGGTTTCCAGCACGAGGCGTGCTGCTGGAGCACGCTCCCCATATGCTAAGGGCACAGCTCAGGCCAGGCTGGGAGCTGCCCTTCCCGAGCAAGTCAGGGCAGGCAGAAGGCTGTGCCGTGCCATCGGCAGGACACTGGCATTCCCCTCCAGTGCCCAGGGCAGAGCAGGCGAAGGGAGGGGACTGCCATCTGTCACAGCGTGGAGGAAGGCTCCCATGGCCATGGCAGAGCTCACAGGGGCTCAGGGCTCCTTCCCTCGCTGTAGCACCAGCTCAGTCCTGCACTAGTCCAAGCCATCTCCACGCTGCCTCCAGGACCAGGGCTACGGCTGTGCACAGCCAGCCAGACCCCCAGGAGGGCTGGACACACCAGCTTGGCTCCTGTGCCCCATCCCAAGCACCCTGCCAGCATCCTGCTGATGGCACGGCATGACAAAGGAGGTCTCCTGTGTCATCATGCAGCCCCTGGCACGAAGAGCCAAGTCATCCATCACGCACGGCTCTGCTGAGGTGCCCACACACTAAGGAAATGCTGAGTGTTTGCAGTTGTGCCCAGGATGGTCACTGTGGCAGCACTGGTGTACCTGGTACTTCAAACACCTCAGACCCTGCCTGTGGTGAGTGATCATTTCCCACTGTTCTCCCACAGTCTTTGCTGGGATCAGGCGCTTTACAAGGCATAAGGGGAGACATTAGAGATCCAACCTCCAGAGCAGACGCTTCTCCCCTGTCCCAGTGCCGAGGGCCTGACCCATGGCGAGCAGCAGCAGCACCCACCAGCACCATGGGCCCTGCGGGCTGAGCTCGCCAGAGGAAGGCAGCAAGGTGTGGGGGAAGAGAGGCTGCCATGAATTTTCCAGCAGGCTGCGCTGGCAGTCATCCTGCTCAGCTTTTCAAAGCCATAAAACTTCACTGGGGCGAAAGCTCCCGCCTGCTGTCAGAACCTCACGGGGCCAGGGCTGCAGAGCACATCCTGGGCACAGGGAAGGGGTCGGCTGGCAAACCCCCTCTTACCATCCCTGTCCTACATCCTGCACCTCTCCACAGCCCCCACGTTCCCTGCACCCACCGCCCTGGTACAGCGCGGGCTCATCACTCGCTGCTGCGTGCCAGGGACACACCACTGGCACAAACGAGGCTGTGCAGCCCAGCCTGACAGTACCTGCCCTGCTCGGGGTGCTCGAGCACGCAGAGCTCCCAGGGCTGGGCGCAGGGCAAAGCCAACAGCAAGGGCAGCCTCCAGGAGAGCAGCAAGAGGTGCCTGCAGGAACGGGGCCTGCTCCTGGGTAACAGCAAGCGGCAGCGAGCCGGGGGATCCGAGTCAGCCTGGTGATGGCTGGCAGGCACGCCGTGTCAGGAAGAGTTCAGACCTTGTAGCTGGGCCCCCGAAAGCACCCGCCACACCTGAACGTCCTGGCCTGTGACTCACCCCTCTGCATCATCAGCCAAGAGGAACATCCAAGGGGCACACCTGGCTCAGGGAAGCTTTGGCAACACGTGGGGTAGGCACCACCTTTGCCTCCCAAGAGTCCGGGTTTCATCCAAAATGAGCCCTTCCCAATGTACTGAACAGAGCGAGTCCCCTTCTCTCCTCACTTCCTGCCCATTGCACCTCGTGAGTTATAGGTCTCTCACACTCATAAAAGATAATCACCCTTCATGGGTGAAGTAGCCTCTCTTTATACCACCGCAGCAGCAGGATTGATAGACTGTGCAATTAAAACAGGAGCTGCAGCAGAGGACTGGGCACAATTCCTATCAGAGGGAAAACCCAGTACTTACGTATCCTTATCCCTTGGGTAGAAGCCCAGGAGTCAAGGATTTAGTGCCAGAGCTCAGCCGTGCCACTTCCCAGACATGGGCAGATGTGAGCCAGCAATCAGCTGCTGCCACGAGGTCTGTTGTTGATGAACTTTGTGGGGCTGCTAATTACCTTCAGACACCCAGTGATGCTGCCAGGTGCCAGCTCCGCATCGGTCACCACTGCCCAGCCTGGGGACCTGCTCAGTGCATGGAGGGGGGCAGGCAGCCCCCGCCCACAGTGTCACTGGGCCAGGAGCTGGCGGCGGGAAGGGCTGAGGCTGGCAGCCAGCATGGCTTTGCTCTGCTCCTGGGGCAGAGGGGTGCCCACTGCCCACAGGCTGTGGGGCTGAAGGAAGCTGCACTGCAGGCCAGGCAAAGCCCAGCCTAAATCCCAGTGGGATGGTGCAGAAGGCTGCACCTCCCCAACATGCAGCAGACAGCCACGGGGGGAGAAGAGCTGCCTGAGGAGCCGAGTCCCCTGTGCAGACCTGAGCTGAGCAAAAGCAGTGAGGGAAGAGGGCAGCATCGCAGTTCTGCACGGGGAAGCCAGTCCCATCCCCTGCCAGGAGCGCCTCGGCTGCCGTGGGTGCTCCATGCCAGTCATCCATCAAGCCCACTGATCTACCCTTGATTCTCATGGACATCTTTGATTTTTCATCATAAATTCTCCTTGTTCCTCACAGGAGGCTGACAGGGATTTTAAGTGCAGAACGAAATGGAGAATATTAAAGCAGCTGCTGTTCTATCAGCTGCTTTGCTTTAAATGCTGTTAACAGCAACACCGCAGTGCTGCCAGACCCTCAGCTGAGGCCTTCAAGGACATCCAGGGGAAGCTGCATTTCACCGAAGACCCTTCCTTTCCTAACACTCCCCCCTCTTTAAAGAGGGGCAACAGCAGCAGGAGGGTGCTGGCTGTGCCACTCAAGGTCACTGCCATGGCCCCGGAGCAGCTGCCACACTCAGCCCTCGCTGGCTCCTCAGGCCAGAGCGCTGCCGGGCTGCCCCAGCGCCGGTGAGAACCAGTGACCACGCTGGCCCAGCTCCCCAGCAAGGACAGCATGGGAGCTCGTGAGGTGGTTACAGCTGCTGGAGGGGAGCAGGGGACGTGAGCCAGGGCAGGTAATTGCTGTGGAGCTGCGAGGTGCATGAGAGGCAGCATGGGGCCAGCCTGGGGTCTGCAGCACTGGTCACACGTTCCCCAGCACATCCCCCCCACCACCTCCACAGGGTCAAGGGCCTTACCCCAAAACCTCCTCACTGGACCAGTCCTGACAGGAGCTCCTTGCCATGAGATCCCAGGAGCCTTGAGAGCGGGGCCAGCCCTTGGGGTGCCCGAGCAGAGTGGCAGCAGCATCCCTGGAAGCGCAGGCACAGGGAGCTCTGCCTGCAGCTCAGCGGGGCCAGGCGAGGCAGCCCCCATCCTTGCTGTCAGGGAGGCCGGGAGCATCAGCTCCCCTTCCACACCAGGGAACAAGCTGCTCTATCACCCCCTGCTCGTTATAAGCCCATGGAAGCGCCGCTGGCCGCTGGCTCCCTCTCGCCCGGGGCGCTGCTCCGCGTCTCTTCCGCAGGCGTCGGCGCAGCACCTGTGCCAGCCAGCTCCCTGCCAAACCCAGCCACGATTTTTTATCTCCAGACGTAAAGCAGCAGTGCCCTGCAGCTCCTCCACTAACAGGTGATTAAAAGCGCACAAAGATTTACTCATTTCCCCTTCCTGGTGTCAGTAAGCAACATGAAAAATAAACATCCCAAGCGCTGAGGTATTCCGACTCCCGATTCAGAGGGACGTGAGGACGCCAGGCTGCGAGGCAGAGGTTTCCAGCCGGCTGCAGGAGGGGACCATGCACTACTGCTGCTTTACAACCACTCACTCCGTGCTGCTGCAGCAGCTTTGATGCCTTTTTCTCAGCAAAGATGCTCAACCCACAGCCCATCAGGGAGACCAGGCTGCTCCACACAATGAGGCGTCCCCAGCGCAGGCCTGGCCTGTGCCCCATGGCCCCCAGCCCCTCCAGCCACCACAGCCGGTCAAGGGCACAGGCACCCCTGGGCTGAGCTCACTGCTCCTCCCCGGGATGGGGCTGGACACAGAGAGCTGCCATCCCAGGGGAGGGGGTCCAGAGGCTCCAGCCACAGCCCTGGGGCCATGCCAGGATACCCCCGTGCCAGGATGCCTCCGTGAGCGTGCCGGGGCTGCAATTCAGGCAAAGCCGCTCGGACGGGTGCGAACAGCTCGGGCCTGTGCCTTTGCAGGCAGGAGAGCTGCTCAGCGTTCCTGACCTGCCTCCAGCACCGCTTGTCTCTGCCTGCGCCTCTGGCCCCAGGCTCAGCTGGGCCAGGCAGGAAGCAGCCAGGACCCAGGAGCAGGGAGGTTTTGCTCACACTGCGTCTACACCTGAAGGATCAGTTGTTTATCCAGAGCTGCACAAACGCTGTAGGCCTGGCAACAGGGCTGAGCCCTTATGCAACCACCATCTGAGCCAGAAGCAGCCTGGCATGGCTGACACCACCGTCCCCAGCAGTCTAACGCCTCGTGGCTTGGCCTGGAGCGGGTCCATATGCTGCACATCCCTGTGCCTCCAGAAAGGCACAGCCTGGGTGATGCTGAGCACTCTCAGCACACACGCCTGCACAGCCAGGAGGCTCCTCGAAGGCTGGAGAAGGGGAATCCCATGCTGAACAGCTCCCTTAGCCCATGCCCAGGCCTCATGCTGCATGAGACCTCCCCACGCAGAGCTGCGCCCCGCACAGCCACTGCAGGAGCCCTGGGTTTGAGCTCCCCCTAAATCACTGCAGCAGCTGAGGGACCATCAGACCTTACTGCACCAGCCCTTTGGACCAGAGCACAGCACAGCCACCACATACAGTCTATGTGCCACAAGGAAGATGTGACCTACCCACCTCTCACTGCAGCCAGCCCCTTCCCAGCCTCAGAAAGCAGCTGGTTTGCCATCAGACACACCAAGCCCAGCCAGGGCCGGCCACCTCCGCTTCCCTGGTCTCCTGGGCCAGGTGACCCACTCCAAGCAGAGGGGCAGGTCACATCCCACAGTACCCAGAGCCAAAGGACCCCCTGCACACCCACAGCAGAGGTAGGGAGCTGGGGATGCAGAGCCCCCAGCACAGCCCCATATAGGGGGGTGGGGAGGAGGGTGGGGGGGACAGTCCCCACCTTCACCAGCCCCAGCAAGACCAGCCCCCTCAGCCAGGGCACAGCTCCCACATCTGACCCCAGCTGCTTATGGCTGGCCACTCAGCAGCACCAGTGATACCAGCAACAACTCCCCAGCACCTTGTCACCACATTAACCCCCCTGGAAGCTACACCCAGACTTGCCCACTGATTTTTCAATTTTCAAGCCAGCACAAACTTACCTGCTGCCTCCACACCACTGCCCCAGCCCCTCCAGCTCTCAGGGACCTGCCTCTCCTCTTCCCCAGCTCCTGCTTTATGGAAGCAGAGCCCTTAAACAACCCTGCATCATTGAGCACATCAGGGCCCCAGTACGAGCCGGCTGGTCCCAGGGCACAGCTGCCGCCAGTTACCAGCACTTAACTGGCACATTAAACACCGCGTCGGGATCAGGAGCTTCCTTTGCTCTCTACTTAACAATAACAAAGTCACTTGACCTTTTTTCAGCCACCACAATGGCTGGTAAGTGACTGTTTGACAAATGCTCTCGGTAATGGTCTCTGGTCTTTCTCATGCGGCTGGTGGAACAGTTAATATCTTGAGTCACAGCATTAAGGCCAGTGCTCGTGATTAATTTAAGATGTCAATTAATCACCCAAATGGACTGGTTTGTCATCACTTCCTAAGGGAAGATGTTGATTTGTCCCACAGAATTTGTAGCAGGCACCCAGGCTGGCAGCCCTGCTGCGGAGCAGCCACCGGCCGCCGCTGCTGCCAGAGGATGGGAATGCTCCACACATCAGCACCTACTGTGTCCCCATGTTAGACCCACACTCCCTGGAAACAGCTCCTGTGTATTATTCCCGAAGTACCAGTATTGATCCCGACTTAGATTCCCTCCCGGAGCAATCCGGGGTGCATCGAGCACAGGGTGAGCGGGGCAGTGCCAGGGCACACGGTGTGGGAAGTGCCGGGGCAGCCGGCGCTTGCTCTGTGGGGTGACACCGTCCCCAGCCCACCTGCAGCCCCAGACACACATCTCCTGCCCGGCTGTCTGCACCCAGAGCACACAGAAAAGCTCAAGGAGGGCTGAGGGAGGAGGCAGCTGAGTGCAGCCACACGGGTTCATGCTGTGCTGGAGGCTGGTGGGCACGGCAGCCCTGGCAGGGCTGGTCTAGGGCCAGAGCTGAACACTGCCAGCTGCCCGCCAGCCTCCTCCGTGCCCTTCTCGAGTCACCTGGTGTGAGGCCGAAGGGGTTCCCAGCCCCTCCTGCGCCCAGGTCCCAGCTCCTCTTTGCCGGAAGCTGGAGACAGACCCCTGAGCCCTTCCCAATGGCAGCGACATCTTCTTCCTGCACACAGAGGGATGGGTTCAGGTGTGGTTTTCTGAAGCCCCGAGGCTCATGAATATAAATGAGACACTGGAAACCCTGCCCGAAGCCGTGTCTTACACAGGCTCTACAGGCTCTCGTTAGGAGGGTCCTGCCCTGCAGCCCCGTGCAGGCAGGAAGAGCCGGCGGGATGGGGGGACAGGCATACCCTGTGCTCCAGGCTTCACGGGTCGGTGTTTGCCTCAGCCAGAGCAGCAGTGCGATGCTGGGGCCCTCCCTGTAGCCAGGCTTTCCCTCACACGTACCAAGGTCTCTCCAGGTGAAGGTGCCCCATGTGTACCGGGCTCTAATTGTACATCGTGGTGTTTGGACACAACAAAATCCCAGCCCAGTCTTAGGAAAACCTCACGCTCCTCCTCCTGAGCACAGGCAGCGAGGACCAGAAATCTCTGGTTTTAGCCAGGAAAAGAGACATTGATGATTTCAAATCTGTCCTTGGTTTCTTTTTATAGAAACGAGACATGTGCAGCAGTGATTCAGAGAAGGAGCTCGCAGGATTGCCAGGGCTGCTTTGTCCCAGCGCCTCTGAGCTAAGCGCCGGTGCTCCACAGACCCTCCTGGCTCGGGGCTGCCTGCCAGGGCCGGACCGGGGACAAGCAGCCGCTGGGTCTCGGCTTCTCGGCTCTCGCCTCGCCGATGCGGCCGGCAGCCCCGCTCCTGGAGGGCTGGCAGAAGCCACTGGTCACTGGGAGCGATGCAGAGCTCCGCACTGACGGCCAGAACGTGTCACCGCGCTGACAGGTGGCCCGGCCGCTGCGGACAGGCACTGCCGAGCCCTGCGGTCCTGTTCCATGCTTGAAAACACGTCTGCACCGATGCCGAGCCGCAGCCACGGCACACGCAGCCCCACACAGGCCACCCGTGACTCTGGGTGGTACAAGAACATCTTCTGCTGGGAAATGCAGATGCCGTAGTGCCCCTGCCTCTGGCCAGCGCCAGGACCTCAACGCCAGCCCCTGGTGACGGACATCACTGCTCAGCTGGCGCAGCCCCGAGGGCTGGAGGCGGCACGGCACAGGCCCGGTGGTGCCGGAGGAAAGCCACGGCCGGGTGCCCGAGCTGGTGTGTAGCCTTTGCCCTGTGTAAGTGACTCCGCTTTGCCCTCTCTCTGGGAGCTGGGAGCTGTCCTTAACCACACAAAGTGCCCTTTTCACGCACGTTACCAGCTGTAGGAGCGGCTCCTCCTCAGGTGTTGACGTGTTGGATGCGCTGACAACCCTTCACCCACGACTCCTTGTTAATACAACACCAACCCGGTGCCGGGCGCTGACGGGATGCGAGGTGTGAGGAGCACTTCCCAGGACACCTGGCTGGCAGGTTTTCCAGAAGGGAAGCAGGGACCAAGCGCTGCCCTTTCCTCTTTCTGCTGGAGGAACTGGACTCGGGGAGCCCCCAGCCCGTGTTTGCAGATACCTCCTGCTCCTGAATCGGCTCCTTGTCTACGATCCCCGGCACACTGGGAGGAGGATGTGTGCTGGAGCGAGTGTTATCACAGTGCTGGGGCTTAATGAGCTCCGTGTGCTGGGCAGGCAGGCGGCACGGTAGCCCCCGCACACCGCTGTGCCCCGTCTCCTCCAGCACCAGCCTTTAGCTCTTATTGACAATTAATACTGCAGGAAGGAGCCCTGCCCCCTAGGCAAAGCAAATCCCTGGGCTCTTTCACAGCACTATCATTCAGATATTCCTGAAGCAGCCAAACAAAATCACCAGCAGATATAAAAACACATTTTGGGCTCTTCCACAGACCGGCAGTGACCAGACTGGGCAGCCGCTGATGGTGCCTAAGACCAAACCGCCAGGCAGCCACCTCCCTGTCCCCAGTCACAGCCGGCACCGCGACTCGAGAGACAGCGAGCGCCTGCCAACACCCTGCCTTACTCCAAGGGGCTATTGCCCTGGCTGCACTTTTCCAGGATGTTTCTGGGTCACTTGCTACCGTATGAGGCATTACCTGGGCTCGTGTGAGCTGTGTCACCCCTAATCAGTCTCACACTGCAGCAATAAATAAGAGTCCAAGCGAAGACAGACATGTTCCTGCCCCCAAGTCTGTGAGAGAAAGGGCTGCTGGAGACAGAGAGAGCATCGCCTGCCTCTGGCTCCCAGGCAGAACTCCAGGCTGGACCTTCACCAGGCATGTTCATCACGAACAAAGACGACGCTTGGGATGCTAGAAAATAAAAGCAAGGGTGGAAAAAATACACTGGAAGTAGGGTGCAGATGAAGAAAAACCATAGGAGGTGTTACAGAGACGTGGTCAGGCTCTGTCACTGTCTCACCACCACCAGCCATCAGAACAGCTTCATCTGTCCCTTTTCACTCGTTTTTCATCCTGCAGCCATGCAGAGACGTGGGGGCTGGCTGGGGTGTGAGCTCTGAGCCCTGGCAGCGCAGCCCCCGGCTCAGATCAGCTCTGCCGGCCCCACAGCTTGTAAGGGAGCTCCAGCTCCCAATGAAGTGTCCCAGGGTACAAGCGTGCTCCAGGTTTCCTCCGGCTCAGTCCTCACGTTGCTGCTGGCACCGCTGCACGGGCAGCTAGCTGCAGGTCTGGCTCCCCCAGACGACATTGTTCTAGCATGGCTCCAACCCGGCTCCTTCGTCCTCATGCTGACATCCAGCATCTGCTCTTCTTCAGCACCTTCCAGGAGCAGAGCCGGGGGCACTGCGTGCCCAGGGCCTATGGAATCCCACCCTCCCCTCAAGCCCCTGAGCCACGTTCCTCTTCCCAGCGCTGCAGGAAACACATATTTTCTTTTCCTGTAAGTTCCCATGAAATCAGAAAAATGTTGGGGGCCTGGGGGCTGTGGGGGGAGGACTGCCATCCCACCCATTCACTGCCTCCCAGGGAGGAAGCTTCTGAACAACTGTCCCTCTGTCCATCTGTGCTTCACTGCACAGCAGCCGCAGGCGGGTCCTGCTCGCTGGCGGGGCCATGGGCTCTAGCCCCATGGGGCAGCTGTGCTGGGGACCCCACAGTGCCAGGAGCTTGTTTCTAGTGGGGTGACCCCAGGGAGGTTGGATGCACTCCCCTGCTCGGGCCGGAGCAGGCACAGTATGGCACCCAGCGTGCTCTCACTGGGGTTTCTCCACAGCTTTCCACGGCCAAAGCTCCATGACAAAAATGTCAAATCTGGAATTTTAACTCCTAACAAACCCATGAAATCTCAGCTGCGTTTCCATGAAAACATCCAGCCCCTTCCCTAGACAATCCTGGGCTCACACCGCAGGGTGCCAGTGCCTTGGTGCCAGCACCAGCACCTCCGGCAGAGCAAGTCACGGGGTGGGAGCGACTGGTGCCAGCAGGAAAGCTGGGCAGTGAGGTCCCAGGGAGAAGGTACTGGAGGTACAGCCCTTCCCACCGTTCAGGAGCCTTCCCAAGGGCCTTCTCCAGCCATCACAGATGCACACAGAGGTGTGCTGGTCCTCTCACTTGCAGAATTATTTCCAATTCACAGCAGCGCAGAGGTGAACCATGAGGTGGGAACACTCCATCTACAGAGCCCCGACAGCAAACCCACTGTGGGAGACAGGCAGAGACCCTGCCCCTGGGCAGTGCCACTGCGCAGCTGACCTGTGTGTGCCCAAGGCATGGGTGGTGGCGCCAGCTGTGACAGGACCAGAGAGTCCCCGGCAGCTCCATCGCACGCCAGCCGCACTGCACAACCCGCTGCTGGTGTGGGTGCAGTCCCGGTGCCGGCCAGGCAGCCTCACTCGGGTCACGCCTCCTCTGCCCCCACGCCGGGGGTCCCCTGGTCCCTGTGGGGACAGGGCCATGGAGAGGGATGGGGGTGGGGATGGGGGCATCCTGCAGCTCCACCCTTCCCGTGTCCCCTCGCAGGCGGCCATGCCCCTGAATGGGGCGGCTGCTCCTCCCGCTCATCAATCAATCCCTGCTCTGTCCTGCTCGCAGCCTGGAAATAAAGCTCCCTGTAAATCTCTGCCGCAGCCGCTCTGTTTCGGTGGTGGAGGGCCCCACACTCCGGAGTTCCAGGCCACAGCCACGTCTTCAAGAGCGGAGCCACAAGAGCTTTCTGATGGTTAATTGCTGGCACACTCTCACTGAAAACATGAAACACCCCCTGACAAGCCGTGTGATTTATTACTGCCCACTGCAAAACGGAACAAAATCAATTGGCTATTACCTCACTTAGCGAAGGCTTGTCACCGCCTGGGAGCAGGGTGTTAGAAATAAAAGCCAGGCACGGCCCCGGCAGCGAGCCCCCACGCTGGGGCTGCTCCACCTGCTCCGCAGCAGATAACACCGGTGCTGCGCCGCAGACGCGCTCTGCTTTTCCTAATCGCTGCTGTGCTGGTGCCACACCAGCTCGGTCCTGCTTGGAGTTATTAATTGCACAGATGTCATCGCGAGCGTGGCGTACGGGGAGTTTCAGAAGGGATGCAGAGCAAGGACAGAGTATTTGTTCATGTCAGACAGCAGCGCATCCCGTATCTAACCAGGCTCACGCGACCCTTCCCCGCCCAGGCAGAGCAGGCTCTCGGTGCCCGGGCAGCCACCCCATGCTGGCTGTGGTGCCGGTGGCCTTTACTGGTGTGCAGAGAACAGCCAGCACAAGCCCCAGGGACAGGGCCTGTCTTGCTATGTCTGCGTGCAGCGGCGGCAGTTCTCCTTGGCGTTGGTGCATCTCAAAGACAACCTCAGCGCGCCCAGAGGAGGCTGCTCACCGCCCGCGCTGTGGCAGCGCTGATGCAGCCCACCTCCGCCTGGCATTTCCAACAAAAACTGGCAGCTTCCAAACACGCAGGGAAACCCACACACTGCCCTAGAAAGCCCAGCAGGCAGAAAGCCGCCCTAGCAGAAATCCGCCTTTCTTTCCCTGCCGCCGGGTCTCTTCCTTAGCAGGAAAAGGGAGCGAGCCAGAACTCCGCCAGCGCAGGACAGGCGAGGTCAGGGCGCGCTCGCTGCGGGCGCCGGCGGGAGCCTCGTGAGCCGGGGCTGACAGGGCCGGGCCTGGCTCCTGCAGAGGGTTTTATGGACGCTGAGCGCAGGGTCAGTGTCGAGGCCGCATCCTGGTGCACGTGGGCACAGCCCGTGGGGCGCTGGTGGCGGCACGGGACCGTCCCTGAGTGGCAGGGGCACGCTTACAGGGTATTTCAGCGACTGAATGCTCCCCCTCTTTGCGTTCCGTCGCCTTTGTTTCATTCCCAAATCACTCACAGCTCTCCCAGTCGTGGCAGGGAGATGCTCCTCCCATGGAGCTCGGAACTGTGCAAGGCATAATGAGGCTGCATTATTTATAGACTCGGGATAGATATTTCACACGCGGCCCATCCCATTCCCAGCATTCCCTCCATTCACAGATCATTAAGTAGCACTCCCTGACATATAAGGCAATGCAAGTGGAGTGGGGAACTTTGAATACTGCCATCCAGCCCCATGCTAAATGAGATTCAGAAAGCCATTGTCCAGCTTTTGCCCTGCCAAGTGACATGCGGCCCAGAGCTCCCCGGGAGCACCCCGCAATGCCGCTGCCCCAGGGTGCTGGGCTGCGTGACCCAGGTGCCGCCCTGCACTGCCTGTCCCTGCCGTGGTGTCTGCAGGGACACAAAGGCCGCCCGGGGCCCATTAGCATCATTGTTCTGAGCCCGAAAGGGCTTTCCTCCCCAGCTTCCCTCCCCATGTGCTCCCGCTGATCTCCCTTGGGGAACCAAACCCGCCAAGGCCTTGGGAGCAGCGCAGAGCAGAGCCATCTCTCCAAGCAGCCTGAGGGCCAAAGTGGACCCCAACCAACCGGCTTTGCCCCGAGCCCAGCGGGTACACAAAGGGGCCTCTCACATCAGTGGCACAAGCGGATGGTGGTGTTGAGGGGCGTGTGCTGCAGAACACCTTGGAAGGCCACTGAGGGTTTCGTGCCCCTGTGACCGCTCCAGCCCGAGTCCGGGTGCCTGGAGCAGCCAGTGGCTCTGGGCTGGCCCCCAGCCCCTGCTCCGGGCAGGCGGACGCTCCCTGCCAAGAGCTCACTGCTGCCACATCCCTGCCCGCAATCAGCAGGCGCGTCTGCCTCCGCCTCTGCGGGCAGTTTGGAGTCACTGAGCAGAGACAATGGCAGGATGTGACTGTGGGGACATGCATGTCTGATCCAGGAAATGTTTTGGCATCAAAATAGAACCAGTGAGTTGTTGGAAAGAAAGAAAGAAAGAAAGAAAAGACAGACATGTGAGTGCAGAACATATCTGGAGTGCGCTCAGAGTCCACAGCAGAGCCTCTCAGAAGAGGCCACGGCTGAGATTTAGGCTCCCTGGTAGCCCAACCCCTGCTCTGTGGACTGTGTCCAAGCTGGGCACTGCTGGGACAGCTTGTGTCACCTCTCCAAGGACTCGTCCTTTCGCCCGGGGGCTGCCCAGCGGCAGAGGCACCCAGCTGCTGTGACAGCACCACAGGCCTGTGCTTTTCAGCAGCCATCTGCCTCTGTGTCTCCCCTTTCATCCCTGCTGCTGAGGAGCAGCACCCCAGGGCCTTGAGGTCTAGGGCAGGGTGCCTGCACCCCCATCCCCAGGTGTGTGCTGCCGCCAGCACAGCTGGGCCCATGGGCCTGCCAGGCTCCTCCTGCCACTCATGGGGCCTGTCACGTGCCGCTGGTTTGGGGACCAGCCCTTGCGCCACAGCTCTGCTCCCCACTCTCAGGCCTAGGCAAGCGCTGCTGCTCAGGGTGATTGTCCAGGTTGTGCACGAGGCCTTCATGGGACTCTTGAAGTTCACAGCAGCTTCTGCTCTGAGTTGCTGCAGCTTCTCCGGTTCCCGGCCGAAGCCGCCGGCACTGCAGCACTTCCATTTCAGTCCATGGCGCGGTGTGCTGCAGCGACAGGAGCCGTGGGGCCAGTGGAAAATGGGGCTCTGAGCTCATGCATCTTATTTTAGCTCCCCATCCTCTCTGGAAGCTATCTCAGGCATGTTTTGGGAATACAGCAGGTATTTTTATGAGTGGGATTTGCAAGGGTATTTTCATCTTTGACTTGGAGACAGCTGGGCCTGCTGCCAGCTTTAGGAAGCACAGAGGCAAGAAACATAAAACTAGCGAGAGGTAGGCTTCCTACTGCGGCTTAAATTTAGCCGAGAGGAGCGGGAGCGCTTCAGAATGTCCCGCCGGTGCTGCCAGTGCCAGGCAGCCCCTCAGCCAGTTCACGGAGGCCAACCTTGACCGCAGCCAGGAAAGGCAAAGGGAACACGTCCCGGCCAATGGCCTGCATCCAGCCCGGCCCACCTGGCACCGCCGAGACCCCGGCTGCCCTTGGGATCAACTGACACCAGTGCAGTGGGTGTGGCAGCATGCTGGTGGCAGCTGCGCTCGCTGCCCACTCCCATGGGCAAGGAACAGGGCATGGGGCACGCTCGGCTGGCCTGGTGCTGCGGGCAGGCTCACCCCTGTGTCAGTGTTCCAGGCAGGCGCCTGCCGGCCCTGACACCAAGCTGTACGTAACGCACAGGCTGTCGCTCCGAGCTAACCACGTGGCTCCTCGTGCTTCACACATCCACCCAGTGCTGCTGCACACCCGAGGGGAGGGGAGCCGAGCTGCCCTGGCCACCCTGAGCGATGGAGGAGCAGGTTCAGCTCTGCACCAGTCCCCCAGCCGGGGCACAGGGCCGGTGGCACAGCCTGACACAGCCCTGGAGCTGAGCTGGCACAGGATGTGCAGGGTCTGCCGGCCAGTGCTGGGTCCCTTGGGCACTGAGGGCAGCAGGGCTGCCAGCTGAGCCGGAGGGGTCGGGGGCCGCACAGGCAGGGAAAGGCACGACCTTGTGGTGACATGGGGAGCGCTGTGCCGGGCTGTGCCGTGCTCAGGGAACATGAGCCGAGCAGCTGCGCGGCGCTTGGCCAGGGGCCACGGGCTGCTGGTGGCCAGGGCAGAGCTGCCCCGAGCCGCCCCCGCAAAGACTCTCCCTGGCATGGCCAGCCTGCTCCCAACCCAAAACGCCTTCCTGAGGAGAAGGACAGAAAAAGAATGAGAGGGACAGCTTCAACCTGGAGATGGCCACGGGCAGGTTTTGTTTCTAAAGCCTTTTTATGTTGTTCGTTTTGGATTGAATTTCTGTGGGAGTTGTTCCCCTGCAGAAGGACGCATTCTGAAATCCCCAGTGTCCCCTCGCCTCTGCCTGGAGGACGGCGGCTGATGACTCAGAGCCGTGAGCCCGAGGGCTGTGCCAGCCCAGGTGGGACATGCCACCAGCTCTTCCCTTTCTGGAGCAGCTTTGCACCTTTCCCAAAGCAGAGAGCCCCTGGAAAGGGGAAGCCTCAGCCGAAATGCCCACCCATCCTGAGCCTGACTCCAGTGCGCTGGGGAAAGAGGAGGGAGGGGGCCTGGGGGACGCAAAGGAAGAGCAGCAACATTTCCTTCCACCTTTGCCCAGGAGAACCAAGCGCAATGCCATGCCACGTCCAGTGGAACCAATCACACAGGGGGCTCGGGCTAGCCCTCACTGCTCTCACCGTGCCTTCCCAAGGGCCTCCTGAGCACCCAGCGCCAGCGAGAGCCCCGGCAGGACCCCACCACACCCTGGCTCCGCCAGCACCGCTGGGAGCGGGTCACTGTCCCTGCAGAGTTCCCCTGCCATCTCCCTCCACAAGCCACAAAAACAATCCCCTCCCCCCGTGCTACGTGGGTCGGCACCGCCAGCCAGGCCTGTCCGCAGCCCTGTGGCACCAATGGGACCCGGCCCCTCGACCATGAGCACGTGCTGCTCCGCCATCTTGGCAGCCATCTCCACACGCAAAATGGCGGCGGGCGCAGCTGCACCCACCGGCGGCTGCCATCGCGTGCACAGCTCCTGATTGCGTCTCAGTTGTCATGCCACTCAGGGAGAAGCAAAGCTAAATTAGAGCAACTAATTGCACCTCTCTCTGAAACAATCAGGATGACAAATCAGTGGTAATCTCTTCAGTTCTAGAGGGAAGCTATTGCGGCTCGCTTACAAGGATTAATCAGCTTTTCATCAGTGTTATTATACCAGTGCCGCCTCAGGAGCAGCCCTGAGGCCAGGCTGGCTGGGCTCACACCGCCGGGACACCAAGGCTGGTGGCCACTGGTGGAGAAAGCAAGTGCTGCTGGGCTGCTCACTCCGGGCCCCTGTCCTGTCAGCACGGCTGGCGGCTCGCAGGCTGTCACGTCTTCTGCCCTGCCGGCATCTGGCTGCTGCTCTGGGCAGGAGGAGCAGGGCTAGGGGCCAGGAGCTACTGCAGCTTCGTGGGATGGCCAACCCATGGGAGACACCATGCCCAGCAACCACCGGCGGGGCATCACGAGGGGCACCACAGCCACCGGACCCCCACTGACCGACCGTGCCAGGGGCCCAGGCGCTGCCAGGACATGGCCAGCATGGGACTGGGAGCCAGGCAGCACCCCAGAGCCAGGGATGAGTTGGGCACAGCCGCCGCAGGAAGGAAACCAGCACGGCCACAGGGTTCTGTTAGGGCAGGTGGCTGCTTTGTTTCCCACAGTCATTTAAACTCTGTTAGACTGATGTGACCTAAGGAGAAGCCGAGGGCTCGAGTTCTGAGTGCAGCCCTGTCAGTGGCTCTCGAATACACAAAACCATCTTAATTACCACAGCAGCACGTTAGAGATCAGACAAGGAAAAATAACTGTACTCTCTTCTATGCTCACTCGGGTGCAGGTGAGTGCCGCTGCCAGGAGCCTGCCCAGCACAGCAGCTCCGAGCAGGAAGCTGCCCAGCCAGGCAGCTCCGTGACCCCTGGGGTCCAGGAGACACTCGGGCAGGGGGCTGGCACAGTGCTGTGTGGGGGCACTGTCCGAGCGGGTGTCTGCGTGGCACTGGGACAAGTCCCCACCTGCAAGGGATGGGGAGCAGACAGGATGAGCAAAACCCATCCCTGGTTATGGACACCCAGCTCCAGCAGCACCGTTTGGCTTTGGATCCTGTCCCTGCTCAGCCAGGAGAGGCTGACGCCACAGGGGCCTGGATGGGGGTCCACTGCTGCATCCTCCATAGGAAACACCAGGCTGCAGCCCCATGGAGGGGCGCGTGTGGGGATGCTGAGGGGTGCATGCCCCAGCACCAGCACCCAGAGCAGCCTGCTGCAGTTCTGCGGTCCCTGTGCCAGCCCTGCTGCCTCACAGCACTTGGACTGCACCATAAAACACAGTGACACACCGGGATTACGTACAGACCCAACTCCTGGAGCAGACGGGGCTCTCGAGGCTTCCCCACAGCAAGCTTGTTATGTTTGCTAAAACCACGGATGGAAAGTGCACGGGAAGGTGGACCAGAGTCAGGGCCCCCGAAACAGCTACATGAAAGCTGATGAAAAAGGTACCAGGAAATGGAAATCCTGCAGCCAGCAGAACTCCACAGCACGTTTATACACCGCAAACGTACACTATATAGCATACATAATTATAATTTCACTTTCCCACTGGCATGTGTGTGGGCACACACCAGGCAGAACATGTACATAAAATACTACAGAGAGATATATTTAAGTCATCGTCACGTTCATGCGCAGAAAGCATCGAGGCAACAAATGTCTCCTCGAGAATTCAAGGCGCTGAACCAGGAGCAGAGCCCTCTCCAGCTCACTCATGTGAGAACGAGTACATGCAAATCCTCACTTTTCCCCTCCGAATACCAACCTCTCCCCTACCCAGGTTCGTAGATTTGCCTTTCTGGGCCTGGGTTTGCTCCGGGCACATTAAGCTGCCCGCCAAGGCAGCGTGACAGAGCGGCTGGGGTACAGAGCCGTGTCTGCTCTGCTACAGATGGATTCCCTGCAGAGCCCGCTCGGCGCTTCACGTGGGCCAAGTCTATTAGAAATGTCTGGAAGCCCAAGCATCGCTCCCACACGTGATCCCAGTAGCTTCCCAGTGCATCCCCTGATCAGGCTCCCAAGCACAACCCCTCCCTGATGCGCCACGGCTGCTGCCCCTCACAAAGACATTTCGGATCAAGGGAAAGGGTTAACCCCCGTGCAGCCACCGCATTGAGTCGGGGAGGTCTGAGTGCTGCCAACTCCTGAAAAATGGCCACCAGGCAAGCTGCTGAGAATAATCAGAATAAGATTGGAAGGTGTCCACATCAATCAATCACTTGTTGACAGATGACTGGAAGCCCCCACTGTGACCGTGGACAGCTGACCAACTCTCGGCTTAAGCTGAAGTCTAACATTAGCCTGTTTGTTTCGTGTGGGTGGCTTCTGCGTTATGACCTTAATAGTCAATCAATCTTGCAATGAGTAGTCTGTCTGGCAGAAACATTAATTATCCATACTATTCATGCACTGAAAAGCTTTAGCTTCAAAAACTCAGCGTCACTTAGGGAGGCATAACAGAACCCAGAACCAGAAAATGAGCCCAGCATCAGTTCCTGAGGGGGAATTGGACAGTGGGGATGAGCCCCTGGGGCTGCTGCAGCCTGGACCACATCCCTGGACCAGGGGCATCCAGGGCCGGGGCACCCAGGACCGGCGCTCGGCCTTGCTTTCATTCCTGGTACCTATTCAGGCAGCTCAGCGGCTGCTGCTCTTGCACCAGCAACTGCTGGAACCGGTGCCAAGAGGAAGACAAGGGGGAGAGAAATAAAAGGACAACAAACACACATCAATTAAACCTTGCAAGCTGTTAGTCACACTAGTTAATAAGTTCTTTCTATCTGTAAAGTGCTCTTCCTGACAAATCCTTTAACTGGCACTCAGAGCGTTATTATGGCTTTCAAGATGCCTCTGTCTTTCATGTGCAGCTTCTTGTACACATGTGAGTGCTCCCCGTTGCGCAGTCTGTTTACACTGGTTGTGAGAAGACATCATCAAAGCAAACTGAAAGCAACACTAAATGCTTGAGAAAAACAGAATTCATTCACTGCTGCCTGCTCTGCCATCGCCGAGTCTGGAGGCAGCGGCTGTGGCAAACCGCAGCGGCGGCAAGGAGGAGCCAGAGCCAGGCTGGCACAGCCCGCGCCGGGGCTCCCCGGGGCATCACTGTCACAAGCACCCGGCTGCCACAGCCGCAGGCTGAGGCCGGAGCCCCTTCTGCTCGTCACATCTCCAGCCATGGGGAGCTGCCACCCCTCCTGGGGCCCAGGGCTTCGAGCAAGGTGAAGGAAGAAGGTGCCACACACGACTACTCAGCATCCTGCAGAGGCCACAGTGGCTGGATGACCCCGTGCGCTGGTGTGACTTGGGGACAGCACAAGGCCGCTGTGAAGCTCTGCACAGAGACCCCTTCCCAAACACCAAAACCCACTTCAGAGGCGACCAGTCTCTGCTGCCCTGGGCACAGATGGGACTGGGGGCTGGGGCAGGGTCCCCGAGACCAGCGAGTGAGTGCTCAGCAGGGCAAGGTCACAGCCACTCTCCAAGGTCCAGTGGCTGGGTGCCACAGAGTGTGGAGATCTGGTGCAGCAGGGAGGCAGCCAGGCTGCAGTGCAGCCCCCCCAGCCTGCCCAGCACTCACCCCTTTCCCAACGCTGCAGGGCAAGCAGCCAAGGAGTCCAAGGGGTGCAGCACTGGCATGCTGCTTCAGAGCAAGACATCCCTGGGTGCCCACATCAGGAGCCAGCTGGTGCCAGGGCACATCCAGTGCCCCTCACCGTGGTGTTGAGCTGCCCTTCACTGCAGCACGGGGCTGCTCACACTCACCCACGCTCACACCACTGAGCTGCGTGGCCAGTGGTTAACCCCTCCAAACCTTGGAGGAGGCCAAACACTACAGAAACACCACCCCAGGCTGAAGATCCACTGGCTCTGCCCTGGTACCGGGATAGGACGATGCTGCTGCGTGCGTGCTCCTGCACCCAACAGCACAGGCCCTGACTCCATGCTGTGAGCAGCACATGGCCAACATCAGCAGGTGCCCCGTGGGGCAGGACACAATTACCTTCAGTACTGTCCGGTCTGCTCAGACAGGGAGCAACGAGAAGCTGGGCCCACCAGCACCCTGCGTTACACAGAGTCCGGCCACCATCCCAGCAGAGCGATACAGGATGGGACAAACAGCAGCGGGGGGCACCGGGGAGGCCGGGACCCAGCCCTGGTGTCCGTGCTCAGGGCCAGTGGCCGCTCTGGCAGCTCCGTGGGACGCGCTCAGGGAAACCACTGTCTCTTCAGTGAAAGTCAAAGCAATTAGGGCCCCGCAACGTTAGATTAGAAGAGAGACAGCTAATCGGAGACTGTCCATAATCTTTCACGCCCAGGCTGCCAAAGCAGGCCACAACTCAGCAGCCCTTGTCTGGACTGATTATATTTCCTGAAAAATGAACAGTAACTCTTGTGTAGAAGCAAGTTGTGTTTCTGCAAACTCTCTTCCACACAAATTAAAGTATTAATCACCTTAATAAACACTAATGGGGAATGGTCATTCATTAAATTCAGGAAAATGCACGCCCTCAAAGCAATCATTTCACAGTTCCAGCTCCCAGCACGCTCATGCCACAGCACTGGTGCTCCCATGAGCACCACAGGCCCACGAGGGATACCTGAGCACGGGCGATCTGCAGCACGGACACGGAACAGGACTCGGAACAGGACCTGGAGCAGGGCTCTGCCATGGCAGCAAACGGAGCCAGCGAGTCAGACTGCAACCCCAGCTTGGCTGTGCCATACCCTGCCTCCGGCCAGCTCCACTGAGCCATGACACAATGGCTTGTACATCTGCACAGAGCACCCATGGCACGGGCACAGCACGAGGAAGGACATGCTAACACCAAACATGGCTGGGGTCTCCGAAACGCAGGGTGCTGCCCGAGGCCTCTCATCCTGCCTTCCCATCGCTGACCGGCACAGCTCAGAGCCTCGGTGGACACGTGGCTCCTCCGGCAGCATGCCCCAGGGACAGAGGGGGCCATGCAGCTGCAGCGTTTGGGAGGCCTCCAGGCTATCAGTTGCACACAGCAGCGTTGGATCTCCTCCCCAGAAGGTCCTGGGTGCAACCTGGCCTCCTCCGGCTGGCTCGGGGCTTCACGGACGGTGTCAAGTGGCAACTTTCTGGATTCTGACCTTGCTGGAATTTGCTCCTGGGGGGGACACAACAGTCCATAAAGTTCCCATTAGTGTAAAAGCAGATGTAAGCACTTTGTTGGCAGGGCTCAGCAGCAGGGAAGCCTGCAGTTGATCAGTTCTGCCTCACTGGTCACTGCAGTCAACAGGAATTACTACAGAGGATTTCTGTGCCCCCTCTCCCACAGCCTACCCCTCTCCAAAAAGAAGATTTAAAGGAACCAGCCAAGCTCAGGCACCACTCCAATATAACGTCATAAATCTGCGTGCTGCCTGCGGGCGGAGCTGGCCCCATCCAGGAACAGCCAGCGGGAGAGCAGCAGGAACTCTGTTACTGCACCAAAGGAACTGAGCCGTGGGACTGGATGCTGCGAGGGGCGAGCAGCCCTGGGGCCTTCCTGCCCAGCGACGCCCTGAGGGGCCCAGGCGCGGGTGGGTGGTGGGAGCAGGCCCCGGCCTTTGCCGCCGGCGGAGGCCTGGCCCTTCCACAGCCAGGGCACCTCACCTTCCCCTCCTGCAGGCACCGAGGGTGCGAGGGGATGGCCAGACGCCCTGGCACTGCCCAAAGCCAGGGGCCCGAGCTCAGCCCTGCCGGGATCCCGGCTACTGTGGGGGTCTGGGAGCTGCAGCACCACACGGGAGGCCGGGAAGGGCGGCTGTGCAGACAGCCCATGCTGCTGCCGGCTGTTTGCGGCCACCGGCGGAGCGCTCCCCCTCCATCGTGTCGCACCGAGAGCCGGCACTGGCTGACCTGGTTTCAGCTAGTTTTCCTTCGTGATTAACACTCTCTGGGCCCCTGCTCACTCTGTTATTCTCACCAAATTAAAGAGCAGTCCCGGCTCCTCGTTAGATTTGCTCACATTTGAGCAGTGTCATGTGGTCAGTAGCCCATGGCAATACACTAAATTAAAGGCCTAATGCAGAATCCACCTACAAGCCTGACAACTAATGAATCGAGGGCTTCAGGCCCCAGAGGACGCGCGCTGGGATGAAGCCACTTCACACCGAGCCGGAGCAGAAGTGCAGTCCCTGGGCTGTCATTCAGAAATAAAGAGTTGTTTAATTTTATTCACCGCAGGACACAGAAACAACAGCATCTCTGTAACCAGCGCTGGCTTGCTGGAGAGCCAGGCAGCGACGACCCCTCTCGGCGCCGATGCCCGGAGCACAGTGCCTCCCGCACACACACCACAGGTGCCGACACAACTTCCCGCTGGTTCCGATGAGCGGGGTGTGGAAAGGCTGACGGCCTCTCCGGCAGTCAGCACAAGCACCTCGCCCATCCCTCCGAACCAACGCGGGCTGCTCGGGGGCACACAGCTCAGGCACCTCCAGCACCCACAGCTTCCCAAACGAAGGGTGGAAGAGCATGCTGCCCACAGCGCAGCACCCACGGGTGAGTGTCCCTGCCCACAGGCATCAGCCACGCTGATCCGGGCAATGCAGGACAAAAATGGACTGCGGGTCCCACTCTGGGTTTCCAACCCCTCTGCCTGACCTCTGGCAGGGGCCGGGCAAGCACCAGATGTGAACACTGGGGCCAATGCTACAGTCCTCTGCTTTGCTCCAAAGCGTTTCAGGTTGGAGCTGGAGCCTGGGAAGGTTCAGCCTGTTGCATCACACAGCACAGCCCTACAAAGGTCAGGACTGTTTGGTAAGGGAAGGCTTGCTGAAACCTCCTGCTCCCCCAGATCCCCTCGCACACTCATGCACCCTCACGCACCCAAAGCTACACAAGGCAACGCTGTTCCTCCTGGCAGACAGACACATCGCCATCCGCAGCGCGCTCCCAGGGCACAGCGTGCAGTGCCATCACTGCCTTGGGGTTAGCAGCGTTTTCCAGCCTCTCCCACGCCAAGGAGAGCATGTCCCTCTCCCAGCGAGCAGCCCAGCGAACCCAGGACCACTCAAGTTGCTCGCTGACCCTTTGGTCCCCTCTGGCACCAGTGGGGATTGCTGATCCTGCAGCACATCGAAGGGCTGCCCCGTGTCAGGGTGAGCTCAAACTCCAGCAGACCAGACCTGCCACAAACCACGCCAGAGGATAGTTAGAAATGCCTGTCCAGGAGCCCCTACCTGTGATGGAGCTGCCTCCACAGTCTCTGCTCTGCTTCGTGTCACCCCGAAGCAGGGAGAACCCAAGCAAATGCCCATGGATCCCCAGCAGAAGGGGTACCCAGCAGGCTTCACCTGCAGCTCAGCCCCAGCACAGGACTGCTCTGCTCCCATGTCTGGGCACAGACTGTCAAAAGGTAGAAAACCTGAGAGAAACCCCGGCGACGGGTCAGACTGAGGGGGTCAGACTGACCAAACCTGCAGTCCCAGGGCAGCAGGCTGCACCCCAACACCGGATCTGCAATGTTGGCTGCTCGAGTCCCCTCTGCTTTAAGCACTGCACATCAACCACCCCTGAGGACGCTGATTTCACCCTGGGCTCACCCCAGGCCAGGCGCCCATTGTGCCCATAGCACAGGACAGCCTTCGGACACCTGCAGCCCTGAGCCCTGCTCAGCCACAGCTCCTCAGGACAGGGGATGCTGGTGAGCAGCCTCTGTCCAGCAGTCACTGATGTCCAAAGGCACCAACACACCGCAGGCTCCTCACCAGGACACACAGCTATCTGTATGACATCTAGAAGCACGCACACACGATGGGCTTAGCACAGCTTTGTGCCCAAGGACTGTTAACACTCTGACAACATTTGTATTATACTAGTACATAATTTGTTTCATTGCTGCTTAATTGGGAACCAATATGGTGCCCGTGTTTAATGACATGCCCCGTTGCAGAGCGGGTGGGACCAGCCTGTGGTTCTCTCCCACAGCACATGGAGCCTCTGTACCGAGGACGCAGAGAGCTCAGGGACGGTGCCAGGAGTGCTCCTGTAACCCCCACACCGTGTTGGGGCTCCACAGACACACGGCTCGAGCGTGCAGTGCTGGGAGCAGCCAGCAGGAACCAGGCAGGGAGGACACCGGCACTGGCAGTGTCACAGCCCACCCAAGCAAAGCTCCCCCCCACTCTCTGCCGCTGGCCACCGACTCATCCTCACACACGAGGACAGCAGGGAAGGAGCAGCACGTGGGCCCAAGCTGCTCCTTGGATGCTGCCAGGCAGCCCACCCGCCCTGCGCGTCACCATCCAGACACAGCACGACCACTTCTCTAAAGCAGTATTTTCACCCCTAATGCAAGAGCACCATTTGAACATTCATTCTTTTTCCTAGACAGCCTTCAATCTCATTAATTTTAAGACCCTCTAAGCTCTCTTTAGCAGTCCCAACATAATTCTCCTAACGGAAGATACACTAGCTAGAAGTAGCCAATCCCATCCACAAGCGTGTAGATGGCCAGCAATTCCAACTCCCTTTCCCTGATTTAATGTCCTATTTGTATTCTATCGATAAATGAAGTTCTCAGGACCACACTGAAATGGAAGCAGCACTATGCTCTGATAGCCAAAGCCAGCAAAAAAAATTTGATCACTTAACCAAAACGTCTTGTAGTATATGATTCCTTGACTTATTGTTCTCTCCTCTTCACTGCACTTGAATATTAAATGTTGTATTAATAGCTCACTCTTAATTATCCATGAGTAATGTACTACAACCAGGAAATTAATGGAGGGAAGCACCACAAAAATGGAAAAAAATTCCCACTCTCCCCGATACATTTTCAAACAGCCTGGGAGAGGAAGGGAGACACACAGGCTGCTGCCAGCACAGCAGACAAAGGCCAGCACTGGGGAGGGGTCCATGCCAAACCCCTGTGAATGCAGCCCCTCACCCCCTGGATGGTGCTCACCGTGGGAAGAGATTACGAGTGGGGTGCAGTAACGATCATGCAAAACCAGGGTGGCTTGGGGAGGGCAGGGGCAGCTGCTGTCTCTGTCCTGAGGCCCAGGAAGGAAGAGGTGACGGGCAGGACTGGAGGGAGGCGTTCAGCATTCATGGAGAGCTCTCCATAAACACAATTCACCTCGGGACATCACTGCTGCAGGAAGGTGTGGAGATCTGCACTGGAACAGACCCACAAGGAACTGGGTGTTGTTATGGGTGGTGGGGATTTACAGCTGATGCACGTGGGAGGAGACACAACCTCCCTGTGCCATCTCCCTGGTTTAAAGCCTCCTTGTCAGCCAGAACCCTTCCCTGCCCCTAGGCTGAGCTCAGTCCTGAGCTCAGAGGGCAGCAGGACAGACCCACAGCACTCATCAGTTCCCAGGTTTCACATCCCATGGCCGCAGCTCCGTGGCTGGACCATGTTTTGACCTGGCATCACCCCTCTCGCCACACTGCCCTTCAAGTGCCTTTGTCTCCCCAGGTCAAAGCAGGGCTGTCACAGCTGCAGGCCATGCAGGGGCAACATGCCCACCCCTCCCTCTCCCACCACCAGCATCATCCATGCTCACTGGAGATCTCGGGTCTGCAGGAGCTGAGCTTTCTGAATCACACAGCCAGTGACAGACACTGCGAGGACAGAGCGCCAGCAGACAGACAGACAGACCCACAGGCAGGAGCTCTGCTCTCTGGAGCAGCGCTCTGGCCAGGCTGTGATGAAGCCTCCTGAGAGCAGAAGACAATCAGCACTCCACCCCTGGAAGCGTGGCAGACACTGCCAGCAGCTGAGCACGGAGCATGGGAATCAAAGCTCCGGACCCCAAGCAGCTCCGAGCTCGGCAAAGCTCAGGGATGGACGGGAAGGGGATGAAGTTACTTTGTCTCTTACTCAATACAGGCATTAAAATATTAACAGGCCATTACTAAGTTTTCTTTGCATTTCTGCCTCTTCCAGCATGACTAAAGGCCTCAGGCTCAGCCTCCCAGCTCAGTGCTGGTGGGGTGAGGAACCCACAGCCCCAGCACACTGCTCTTTAGTCGAGGGGTTTTCTCCTGCAGAGCTGGTGCCACTGGACACACAGCACAGCCAGGCACCAGCTCCTGACCTGGGCTCGGGCCCCTGCAAGGTCACGTCAAGGGCAGCACAGCCTGGGGAGCCTCACCCCTCCACAGACCCCTCCCCAGGCAGGGGGTCCTCCCAGGACAGCCCTGAATGCTCTGCAGGCTGCGGTCCTGCACCCAGGGCCATGCTCGGGGTGTCCCTGGGAAGGGTGGCATGGTGATGCCAGGACACGGTGCCTCCACCCCAAGCTGCCATAGCACCAGTGTGCCTGCGCAAGGCAGCCAGGGCCACCGCAGCATCCGTGTCTGCAGGTGCGATCCCGGGGCTGCTCCAGGAGGGAAGTGGTGAGGTGTCTAATTAAATACGTGCCTCCCATTGCCAGAGCCCTGCAGCAGCCATGAATTATGCAGCGGCTCACTTAGGTGTCAGCGGGATCACAATATTGATGAGTTCTCACGTGTAATCTGATAAAAACCAAGATAAACTCAGCAAAAATGGAGTGCAGTATGATCCTTCCCTTTCAATAAACAGTTTCCAGTCCTCATCGGGCGCATCCCCGTGCTCCCCTCTGCTCAGCCCCGCAACACGGCCCGGCACCGGCACCCACACGCAGCCCAGCTGGCGGCACCGACCTACAGGCTGCGAGACAGCGCTGGGCGTCTGCGCAGCGCTACCTGGGGGATGTGCCCGTGCCATATGGAGTTAGAGGCTGGTGCTCTGCACAGCGCTGCTGCATTCCTCAAGGTCTGTGTTTTGGCAGTTAGATTAATGCTGGAGACAGGGAGGAAGAAGTTGCCATGTCTCACCCCGACTCCCTCCTCTCCTCTGAGCAAATGACGGATGGCAGAGTGCAGCTCCCCCTCGGAAATGCTTTCCGGCACTCGCACAGACCCAGGTCCAGCTCTGGCTCCCATGACAAGCCAACTGCTTTATAACCCTGGCCCAGATGCTCTGGGTGCCCTGGGAACAGGCAGCAGTGCAGGCTCCCGCCCTCAGCCAAAACACGCCCCACGAGAAACACAAGGAGAGGGCAGGTACTCTGTGCTTCTGGCCACGGCTGGTCACCAGGCCCATGCAGAAGGTCCAGCCCTTCCCCGGTGCTGCCTGCCCCAAACACAGCGAGACCCTCAGGGAAGGAAGCGCCCATCTGCACAGCAGCTCCTGGATGAGGGGGAGCCAAGTGCACCCCTCTTCCAGCCAGAGCCGATGAACAGCAAGCAGAGCAACTGTCCTCACCCTAGGGACACGCACCAGGCTCCCCTCAGCAGAGTCTGGTCACAGCACCTACGTACCATCAGCTGTGGGAACATAATGAAGCAACTGCTTCATTAACAAGAAATGAACAACATGTCAAGTAGAGACACACAGGTTACACCGGCTGCCAGGTTCACCACTGTCGTGAGGCAGCATGAGAAGAGCACACGGCAATGCAGGAGCTGCCCAAAGGGGACAGAGGAGTCTGCCAGGCACTGACAGGAGCCCCACATCCACCCGCAAACCTCACCACCAGCCCCGGCGCTGCGGGTGCTCGCAGAAGAGGAGGTCACACATCGGCTTGAGGGGCACAGGAGCAAAGCTCCAAGAACTGAGCACTGCTACTGTTCTTTTCAGACAGTATTTCAAATCCATAACAGTGATAAATAAAGACAAAGACAGGAAGGGAGAAAGAATCCAATGGGTGAGACAATGGGAAGGCAGGGGATCTCCCCAAGACAACCCAGAAACTGCCAAACAACAACAGTAAATCTTAACAACTTTGATGAGCGTAAAGGCCCCAAGACCAGAGTGTGCACCCTGTTCCCAGCTCGCTTCTCTCTAGACCCTGCAGCACACAGGAGTGCATCAGCAAGGTGGACACCCGTCTGGAACAGCCCCCAATGGTAAGGGACACATCACCATGTGCCCATCACCACACATCCAGCCTCCCACAGGCAGCCCCGGCTCTTCCTGATCACAGGCTCCCCAGTTCAGGCCCAGTAGTTCCAGGGCTCTGGACCCGGCCAGGCTGCTCCCCCCTGCCCCGTGCCTGGGGGGTCTCAGAGGTGTCAGGCTGATGCTGGCCCCACAGACGTGGAGCACTGCAGCGAGCAGGGGGCCTGGGCTGGCCCAGCACCCTGGCAGGGGTCCTCAGCCCCGCCGATAAGCTGCCGGGATGGGAATGCTGCTGCCTGGAGACACTTCATCTCACAGATGTGTCTGTGCACGGGAGTGACTTTCACAGTTTTACTGCTTTTCAAATATTTTAATGCAAGCCATTCGGTGTCATATTTTAAACAGGGAGACCAGCACGAGCCGCGGGCGTGTCAGCGAGCAGCTCGGTGTGTGTATAAAAATACAAGGAGCAGAGAAGCGCAGTCTGACTCCTAATCCATATGGTTATTCCAAATAGATTGCATGGTCTTAAACTTTGGCTTATTAGACTGGATCTTACATATGGAAAGAATTAAAATGCTGGATTTACAGTGCAGGCTCATTGGAGAGTGTTTAACTTGATGCCCCAGCAGACCCAGGAGGTCACCACCCCCAGACCCCTGGCACAGGCTGGAGCCCACTCACTCCCCTGCGCCCCTCGCAAACCCCCAGCAGTAAGCTGGCTCTGCCCTGGCATAAGGGGCAGGCAGGACCCGGCCTCCAGCACTCCAACACCAGCAAGCTGCAAAGAGGAAATTCCTCATTTCCCCCTGACGAGTCCATACAGGCTGCAGACAGCGGGGCCAAGCGTGCGGCACGGCGCCCGTGCCGGAGTGCCGCCAGCCTTCCTAGCTGAGAAAGCCATCAGCCTGCCTGCTGCTTCGCTTAGAGTAAGAGGTCACTTCAGGGCTTTTAGGGTTGGTTGGGATTTTCTCCCCAAACAAAAGAACTATCTTCACTTTTTTTTAAACTCCTTTGCCCCGAGATCTCAAGAGCTGTTACAAGCAGGGCGTGCTATTGCTGTTCAAGCCAGAACTCCTGGGAAGGTGGATATATGTTCTTTACTAATGTATTTCTGGACAATGCTAGACTCATCTGGGGTGCTGTAAGAGATGAGTTTCCCTAACACAGATGTAAGCACACTGAATTCCCTGCCCCCCAAGAGCGTCTCTCGCAGGAGCCTGAGCCTCTCCCCCCCTGTTTTCACATGGATTCATTCCACTGATGTTGTTTCCATGTGAGTCAGTTGCCTTTTTATTGCTGCTCTAACTACATCTTTGGAGAAAGTTGCTGAATTTCTGGACTTGGAGCGATGACAGGAGAATACACTGATTCACCCCCTTCCGCACCACTCCGTCTACTCCCGCTGTCTGACATCTCCCTACAGGGATCATTTATATGTTGTCTCCAGTTTGCTTGTTTTTCCAGTGTTGTTTTTCCCTATGAAAAGCAAAATTGTTTGATTATGAGCACATTTTTAAAGCAAAAGGCTTCAGGAGAAGCATTCCACTTTAGCTCGAAGCTGGCTCCCTTCCAAAAGCTACCTTTGCTTCATCTTTTACATGTAAGGAAATGTTATTACCAGCTTGAACAAACAGGCATACTGCTCAAATGCTTCAGCAAGGCTGTCCTAACGCTGGGCAGCCAGTCTTCATGGTGAGGTACTAACAACTGATGAGAAAAAATCCATTTTAACAACCTGTCTGCACACACACACGTCCTGGGGCTGAGGGGAAGCAGGGAGGCTCCGTGTCCAAAGTTGGTACAGAAGCTTCTCTACTCGAGTCGCTGCACTATGGAGCTGAGTGCTGACAGGGAGAGAGAAGCTAGGAAAGGGAAAGTCTTCACCCAGCGCCTCTCATGCCAGTGCTCTGGAATCCCACAAGGCTGCCAGCCCAGCAGCGCTCGGCTCTGCCTCATGAGGTTACTTGCACCATCCCACTAAGAAAACAAGATGCAGTTGCTCATCCCTGGTGTTGCTTTGCTAAAGGAAAGCCACGCAGACTGTGTTCAGACCTATCACTGGGCAAATCTGCTTTAAACCCTGCGTTTCCCTCCCTTACTGTGAGCAAAGTGAGGCAAACCCGACCTGTCAGCCCATCTGAAAAGAGGGCAGAATTTATTGGTAAGAACACCTCCAGTGACGTCACCTGAGCTCCCAGCTCACCCACGTGCCAGTGGCACAGCTCTGCTCTCAGCATGGGTGCCGAAGGGCAGCCCACAGCCACGGCGCAGGATTGCACCCCCAGCCCAGTCCTGCCCTCAGCCGCGGCACAGGCTGCGGCCTACACACGGGCTTGCAGCGGGTCGCATGCTGGGCTGAGCATCTGGTGAGCACCCGCAATTCAGAGCAGAAGACGGCACCTCCGGAGCTGCACAGGCAGCTCAGCAGCGGAGGCAGCAGCCAGGCCAGGCAGCAGCGCCACAGCAGCTCCCGGCACAGAGCATCTCCCCGGGCCAGTCTGGAGGGCGCTGCTGAAACCCAGAGCGGTTTCCCCACACGCTCCATGCTGCCAGCCTGGCAGAGCACCTCACACCTCACCTTTGCCGAAGCCACCATCAGGGTTTGCTGTCACACAGCGACACCCAGGAGGGCTGTAGGTGATGACCACGGTCCAGCCACCTGCCTGGGTACCAAAAGCAGCTCTGAAAACAGAGCAGGGACCCTCCCTGCAGTAACCAGGCCTCGCAGGCTCTCGCCCTCTCCAGCCTCTCATTACTGAGGACCAGAAAAATATAAGGAGCATGTTCTCCTTTTGGTTTTTAAGGCAATGATTAAATTGGGATCAACTTTTCACCTTCCTCACAAAAAGTGCTCTGTCATCTTTTGCCCATTCACCTACGCAGAGATGAGATGGCATCTCTGGCTAAAGGCCGACAGTTCTGCACCTCCTTGTCACTTTTAACAAGAAAATAATCCTGCAGAAACACTTGAAAAACAAATCGGTGTTGACACTCCTCATCTGCTAGGTACGTTTCACGAAAGGAAAGAAATACTGCATTAGCGTTTGACCTCCTCACCTCCCTGACATTGGAAGAAAATAAAGAGAGAGGCTCAGAAAAGCTGATGCTGGAGTAACAAAATAATGAGAGGCGGCAGCGCTCTGACGGCAGCAGCCGAGCTGCCGGGGGGAGCCCAGGCAGGGCTGGAGCCAGCCCGGGCAGAGGGAAGCCAGGAGGGAACCCGGCACAGAGCAGCCGGCACACAGCACTGCAGGTGCCCGACAAGCCTCGCAGGGACCCGAGGCAGCTGCAAGAGCACGTGGGAGTTTTGGGGACTGACACAGACCCTGGTGCTCGCAGCCACCTACCACCGCTGCCCACAGCTCCTGGAGTGTGCCAGCAGCACACCCTGTAACCAGTGCTGGAGGCTGGGCCTGGCTCTGGAGAGCGGCTGCGGGGAGGGCATGCTGTGCACCGCAGCTCAGCACCCACTCGGCTGCATCCAAATCTGCTGGCCCCACCAAGAGCAAGGGAGGGTGTGAGGACCAGGCTCCTAACCCTTAGAGGGCTGTACAGGGCATTGCCAAAAGGCTGCTGGATCCTGCAAAGCACCGGGCTCTGTGCGTGGGCTGCAGCCCCTCCACATCAGCAAGCCCACATCCTCCCACCGCAGCCCTGCTCTGTCCTCACACTGTCACGTGGCTGTGCAGCACCGAGGGGCTACTTGAGAGAAGGCTGCTCTGTCCTGCTCTGAGCACTCGCCATCCAGCACGCTCCCAGCTTCCCACCCCTGCAGCCTGCGGGCAGGAACAAGGGGGCTTCCTCGGCTCTCGGCACTGCCAGCTGCTGCCTTCAGTCTGCGCACGGTGATTTCACCGAATAAGTCACGCTAACTCCATCTCCTCTCCCCTGAGCAGAGGTCACCAAGAAATAAAACTGAGCTTTGTCTTCTGAACAGCTAGACACTTGCCCCACGAGCGTGCTACCAGCACAAGCAGGCCTGCCCTTTGGACACAGCACTGGGGTGACTCCAGGCACACAGGCCCCAGATGGTCTGTGCGGCTGCGGCGCGGCCGGGCGCAGCTCGGCACAAGCCCTTGCCTGCAGGAGGGGGGGCACTCCGAGGAGCTCGCAGAAATATTTTCCCACCGGTAGCTGTCGGGCTGAGCTAATGCAACATGACACACATCTCGCTGCGAACAATGCGCTGACATTCAGCGCCCGCTCGCCATCGTCCAGAGCGCGCCATTGTCACCACAGCCTGATCGCAGGTGGGGGGACACGCTTCCCTCCCGAGCTCGTTTCCAACAACCCACTGAGGTGCCGGTGCTGTGGAAGCCCTGGCATCCCCTCCGTGAGGCAGCTCTGTACAAGGTAGTACGGTGCCCGTGGTAATGTCAGCTGGAAGCGGGAGGGCAGAGAGCAGTGAGGCAGCGCTGCCCGAGTGAGGAGGCTCTGCAAAGCCACTCTCATTAGCGACCAGGCACACCGGCAGCGTCACATCCTGCAACAACCACCCCAGTCCCTGCCACAGCGACCACTGTCCCTAGAAAAGGTGCTGCTAAGCACGGGAGCGGGAATCGGCTGCTTGTACCAGCCATCCCCAGCACAAAGACAACCCTTCCACCAACAGCACGCCCTGAGAAGCGGCCCTAGTAGCTACCATGGCAGTGCCAACAGGAGAGCCAGGGGAAGGCAGGCCCTGGTCAGGGGCCCTCTGGGCTGCAGGTGGGGAAGAGGCAGGGAGCACGGTGGGGAGAGCAGCTCAGGTGCTGAAACACTGACGCCCGCCCCTGCCCTGCTTACACAACAGCGTTACACAACCCAGTGCTTCAGCAGATTGCGCAAGGACAGGAGGGACACACCTCGAAACCCCAGAGCCAGCACTGTGTTGGGACAGCAAACCCACCGCCAGGCACCCGAAAGCACCTCCCCACAGCCACGGCACTGACCCTTCCGGGTGGCTGCTGGGGGGAGGCCCCCGGCACAGCCCCAGCACTCCTGCACACCAAGAAAAGGGGCTCCAGTGTGCTGGGAAGAGGCTGATTTGACCCCAAATCACAGGACCAGAGTTCTTCCCTGTTGGACAAAGAAAGTGGTTTAACTTTGAGAGGATTTACAAAGTCGTTTGTGTTGCAGATCAGCTGGAGGGACAAGCAGGAGTTTGACACAATGTGCAGATTTTGGCTGGGTGACAAAGGCCACCAGCAATTCCCAGCTCCCACTCTGAGCCGCTGTGAGGAGCCTGCAAGGTGCTGCCAGACATCAGCTGTGAAGGTCTGGTCTCCATTCCAACAAAACCCACCCAGTACATCCCAGTGGGTAACAAATCCAAGCCTGTATGTATCACAGCAGGCAGCACCGGGGCAAGGCTGGGGGGTTGAGTTTCTCCCCAGCTGCTAAAGCTTCTGCTTTCTGCACCCAGACAAGATGTCTGCAGCCTGAAGGAGGATTTACAATGGGGCAGGCATCAGAGTCCCTCGGCTTCTCCAGGAAGTATCTGGCTATAAAAGGCCAATTGCATTAGTCAGTCATGGGGAGGTCAGGGCTTCTGCTTGGTTTCAGGTGACAGCAGGTAGAAGAATTGCTCAGCTGCCCAACTGCAGCCAGCTGGCCCCGTCCAGCAACCCAGCAGCCACACAGTAACCACCAAGGCCAAGTTCAGGGACCCGGCCCAGCTCTGCCTCCCCAGCACAGTGGGCAGGCTGCAGCACACACCAGTGACTCAGCCAGCGCCCTGCCCCGCTCCAGCCGCAGCCTCTGCGCAGGGCTGGATGGAGCGAAGGCCAACATCCGCAGGGCGCAGCGCGCCCACGGGGCCCTCCCCGTCCTGGGGCTGTCGTGGCACCACAGCATCTCTGCTGAACCCCCAGGATGAGATGCCTTCTCCAGAGCTGCATGCCCCCAGCAGGTCCCAAGCCCTCCCGCTCCCACCGCTGGCGGAGCCCCTCTCTCGCCACCCTAGGCCCCCTCAACACCCTGGCAGCAGCAAGGCCGCCCGCTCCAGCCCTGTCTGTCCCCTTGCCCGTTCATGCAGGCAGCCAGCCCCCTTTCAAGGTTGCAGTATCATCAGATTTCATAACCAAATTCCAGTTTATCTTGCAACATGTTTAACTGAACACGACCCAGGCCCAAAGCCAATCCCTCAAAGCCTCGCTGACATCCTCCCTTCCTGTCCTTCCCTCTTGTCCCTCTGCCTTCCCGGTGCCACCCTCCACAGACTCGGGGTGACCACGTGCCCATTTCACCCACAGTGCTCTCCCCACTCACTTGTTTCTTACCAACAACTAAAAGGCCACCACAAACTGTTCCAACAAAAGCTGAGGTAGCCCAATCCTGCTCCTACTAGCCTCTTTTTCTCTCCTCCCCCCAGATATAAATTTTATACTTGAAACTCAAAGTTGGCTGAAAATAATGGTAACTGACAGATGCTGGGTTAAATAGGCCACAGTCTTTCCCTCGGGCCTAATTTAGACCGGATATCAAAATGATATAAAATATCATTGCTTGCCTTCACTCCAGCAGGACATCTGCAGACAGACTGAGATTAACTCTTTCCTAGGAGCGTTCTGTTCATGACACTGCCTCGGTTTCTCTCACCTGCTCCCGCCCTAAAGCCCGAGCTCGAGGCAGCTCCTCAGCCAACACAGCGCAGCTCAGGCTCAGCTCAGCGCTGGTGCTGGGCAGTCACCAGGCCTGTGCCCTGGAAGGCTCCTGAGCTCCTGGCTGTGATGCTGTCACCGTGAGGTGTCAGGTGTTCGCAGGGGTGTGTCCCAGCAAACAGGCCACAGCAGGAGGAACAGACCTTGAGAGGGGTTTCAAATCAGCAAGGAAATGGTGCCTTCCACACCCTCAGAGGTTTTATCACTCCACTTCCTAAAGCAGACACCTCCCTCAGTGAATCCTGAGCCACGGCCCGGCTGCAGCTCAGCAGGAACAGGCCCCACTTCTGGGCAGCCCCCACCCTGTGCCCCGGTGTCGAGGCACCAACGCCAGTCCTGCACCATGTGCTGGTGCCGAAACCTCCCAGATGAACTGATGCAGGACACAGCACAGCCTGGATACGGAGCCCAGGGCTGCTCACATCCTGACCACCAAAGAGCTGATGCTCATGTATCCGGCAGGTTTCATCTCTAACTAGAGCTGGACACCTACAAGGCGTCCCCAAGATGGGCAAGGCACCCTCATCTCCCACTGGAGTCCACACAACAGCTGGCTCTAGCCAGCCATCAGGAAGAGGACCCACGGGCAGTGAAGAGGTGCAAGGCCTCACTGTCCTCAGCTACCACCACACCAGTTCTTGTGAAACACCAAATGAATTTGTCCTCAGCAGAATTCACCCCATGAACTGCATGGAGATGCTGGGCACAGAGGAGCAGAGAGGTCCCACACACCACACACTCTGGCTGGCTTTAAGGAGGATTAAGCAGCATGTAGGTTCAGAGCAGGTACTCTATGTGGGTAGGGACCATGGCCAGCACAGAGATGCTGTAGTGGCGAGCACAGGCAGGAGATCAGAAATGAAAAAGCCAATACAGCTCTGATGCTCCTGGGAGATCACCTAAGCTGTTCCTCCCATGTTTGCCTTAGGTGCTATTTCTGATCAGAGGGGCTATTTTGAACAACAGCAGCGAGATCTTTTAAAAATCCTCTAAATCCATTTTCTGAGCCCAAGGAAGTAAGCAGAGAAACACACAGCCACATCCTAACAGCACACTGGGGTACTGTTCAGTCCACCTGTGCCTTCAGTCCAGTCACTCCAGGTTTGTAACAGCACCAGGGAAAGTCAGAATAAAAGCCCCAAGTGTGAAGGCCCACGGGCACCGGAGGATACAAGCGGCATCTCTGCCGGCGCAGCGGCAGCGCCGGAGTCTGACAGGACCCACGCAGAGCACGTGGGGCACAGCGAGGCCCTGGCACCCCGGACACACAGAGCACACGTTGCGGCAGCAGCCGCCTTTACCTCTGCAGCTTCATGGCCTCGAACTGACAAGGCCCCAGCAGCACCACGGTGTGCAGCACCACAGAGCTCTCTCTGCTGTACTTAAGGACACACACAGCTCTGACAACTTAGGACATGTAATTAGAGACTGTATTTTAATGAATATGCACAAGGGGGCAGAGTCAGAGTTGTGCACCTGAGGTTAAATTTTGCATATTTTAACTTTTCAACACTTAGCAGTGCAGTCTTGCTTCATTAACTTGACCTTCTGCATCTCATTTCCTAGGAGGCTTGTTGGTTTTATTTCCCTTAAAAGGAAAAAGAAACCTTCCAGGAGGGATCTCTGTTTCCATCAGGCAGGCGGGAGGGGGCCCACGGGCACGGACCCCCACAGCCTAAGCCCAGCCTTCCCCAGGACCCACCGGAGGCAGCCGCCCCATCCGCTGCCAGGAGGGGCTGGAATTCCAACTGGAAAGTCTGCTTCAGCTGCCTCTAAACCTGCCAAGGGTTAACTGATCAGATCCCAATTTTTCATGACAAATACATCAGCCAAGCTGCATGTCTTGATCTGAAGATTTAATTCAGAGCTACTTGGATATTTCTGAGAAGTATTTCTAGGTGAACTCTCCCTCTCTCCCATTCTCTTCACTTTACAGCACAAAAGCACATCACGTTTTGATAAAAGCCTTGAGATCCAAGAGGAATACAGACACCTGGCAGGTTTAATTCCAGACACCATCCTTCTTCAGTCACCCCATGAAGATCTGCACGCTCTTTCTGGGTGCTGTGGCACTGAAATCCAGCTTCACCTGCTGGGGAAAAGAATGGCTGTTTGGGTAAGGGAAGACCACGCAGCTTCCTGGAGCACTGCCTGTGTGCTGAGCGCTGGTGGGTCTCGAGCACGGTGCTGCCCAGAGGTAGAGCAGGACAGCTGTGCAGACCCAGCAGCGCTCCCCAGCCCCACAGAACCTCTGCCCCGGGCGGGATGAGCCCCGCTGCGTGTCTGACCCACTTTGCAGGGCCGCAGGGCACGGGACGAGCCCTGACAGCAGTGGCACGCAGGCAGGAGCAGAGGCAGCTCCACTCATGCGCTGAGGAATTGCACACTTAACTGGACAGGGAGCAAGGCCGGGCTGTCAGCGTGTCAGCACGGGGACTCCCGATCCCAGCCTGTGTCGGGGACGGCCAACGGCCTAAATGTAATTGCAGGGAGGCACATGCTCACGCTCTGGCAGCAGAGATGTTGCCACTGATCTGACTCGACAGAGCAGGGGAAGGTGGCCACTGGCGCCGGGCACCAGAGCCTGCAACCCGCCGCACAGAGCCCTGCAGCCCAGGGAGCAGCCCTGCCTGTCTGCCAGCCCCCAGCCCCACCACACAGGCAGCAGAACCCCAGCCCTCACCACAGGCTTGCTCACGCTCTTTCAGACAGGGAAACCAGGGATGCCAGGGAAAGGGACTGCCCCAGCCCGTGGCAGCCAAGCAGTACTTACACCTATTTTAAGGCATCAGTGGGGTGCGCAGTACCCGCTGCTCTGCCAGACGGAGCTCAAAGCTGCCCATGCAGAGACGCCACGTTAAAGAGCCAAAGCGTGTGTCACAGCCCCCAAGAGCAGCTACGGCAGCTCACACACATCAGTAATAACTGTGTCTGAGATTCAAAGAAAGGGGCGTGGCTGTTTGCTGGCACTGCACTGTGCCCCCATGGTGGGGTAAAACATACAGGCTGGGATCACCTCCACCCACAGCAAGATGCAGCTGCCCCCAAGACTTCACATGGAAGCACCACTGGGACCAGCTGCAATGGGAGGGAGAGGTGGGAGAGGGGATATCAGTGTCCCCGGCTGTCCCAACACACACATGTACTTCCTGGGAACCCCACCACCATGAACCCAGCTTGCCATCCTACCCTCAAAGACAAGCCCAGCCTCCTGGAAGAATTACCAGCCACAGCCAGTTACAACAGGACGTGCAGGGAACTGGGCGCTCACCCCGCTCCCAGCCTCACATCGCTGGGCTTGACCAGGGCATGTAGAAGGGCAAGCACAAAGCCAGTGAGACAGAACATGCTCCTCAAGGGCACTGCTGCCCTGCACCTTCCCCACAGGAGAGCCCGGGGCCTGGCTCTGTGCTTCCTACCTGGTGAGGCAGGGGCTGAGGCTACACTGCAGCACCAGGAATAAATCTCTCCTGCAAAACGTAGCGCTGCACGTCACACAGCGGGATGTGCCATGGAGCTGACACATCACCACCAGCTCTCAGACAGCACGTCCATATGGCAGGCCAGCAGCGTGCATGTTCTCTCACTTACATGTCCCTAAAGTTTTGATATTACACCAGGAGCTGCAGCAAAGCAGTTTAATGCCTGGGCTGAGCATGTGACAAGAGGGTTTTCCCCAGCAGTGCTACAGCCAGCAATAAGACAGCATCACCTACTAACCAGGCTCAGCTAGGCTCAATCCAGAGGCAGAAGTCTGATCAAAACCTCTCACCATGCCCACGAGCTGGAGGGGACCCACACGTACCCACATCCTGCCCCACATGCACCCTGCATCCTCCCAGCACAAGCCCGAGAGCAAAGCCACAGGCAAGCTGGCTGCGAAGGGCTGCTCCTCACTGCCCGCCACCCACACCCAGATGCAGGCAGCCAGCGTGGGCTGCACAGCCCAAGGGTGCTCCCACAGACACCAAGGAACACACCCCAATATCTGGGGACAGACCCAGAGCGTGGGGCAGAGGGCAGCAGCCCCTTCCCCAGACAGACACCTGCAGCTCTGCCTCTCACCTCTCTGCTTGACACGGCTCCGTCAAGCCCTTCCAGCCAGCCCCATCCCTGGTGAGACTGAAGAGCTCTCTTCTCCAGGGCTGAGTGGTCTCTCCTCTGTGAGTAGAGAGAAGAAGGCAACAAACTATTTCATTTTTACTATTTGTATTTGACCTTTTTATATTGTTTGCTTTTTCCAGCATAATCTCTTAAGAACATGACTCCCATGATTTATAACAAAAGAATATCTCTGTAGTGGGTGCCTTGCAAGACCTCTCTCCTGCTGCTTTAGAGTGATTTACTTTTGGATTAGCCTCTGATAGAGAAGGGCTTGGCTGACAATTTGCCCTCATATATCAAAAGGGAAATCCTTAAGACATCACTATAAAACAGCAGGAAAGAGCACCTGCCTGACTCATAAACTTATATGATGTGGTTTAGTCAGATAGGCCATCTGCTTCCCTTACATACCCATATGTCCTTCGCTGTTCCCTGCTACCTCACTGCTACTTCAGTGATTTTCCTCCTCACTTCCGCAGAGCCCAAGAGGAATTAATGGAATGAAACTTCCACACGGATGGGAGTGAGTGGAGTGGCCACTGTCTCTGCCTTCCAGTTAACACAACAAACAACAACAGCGAAGCTGAGGAAACACACATCCTCTCCTAATTAGAGCCACGTTCTAAACTTAATGTGCCAAATCCTGCCCTACCTCCCATCCCCACAGCTCAGGTGGAGAGAGGACAGACCCCTTCCTCGAGTGTGACCCTGCCAGGCGCCGGCCGTCACAGTACGAGCAGGGCACGTCCCCCAGCACGGCTGCTCTCCTGTGCTGCAGCCCCTGCCCCGGCAGAGGGAAGGGGTGTCTGTCCAGCCAGGAATCGCCTGTCCCAGCGCTCAGGTGAAAAGCAAGAAGCCAGGTCCAGGAGAGTGCTCCTTTCCTGGGGCAGGATAACACCCTCCTGCCTCGTGACCACCCACTTAGGGCCTGACTGACCCAAACTGTGTATCAAACCACAACTGGACTTTAGTCCCACGAACTCGCCTGTTTCCCTTCTAAATCCCTTTCTGCTCTGGCGCCTGCAATAACCCCTACCACCGGCTGCAGCACCACAGCTGAACACCACGTTGTAAGAGGCACTGGTGTTTCAAAACTGCTGGCTAGCTTCCCCACACACCCCGAGCTCCTCCACTATAAGGAAACAGCTAATTGCTTCCCAATCACCCCTTGCCTTCCGCACAGTGTCCACGGCTGGCTATCGCCCCAGGACAAACACACACTCCTTCCCGCGGGACAGGGCCCCTCTTCCAGCCTTCCTCACACAGAACCTGTTTCACACCCCCTCCTCCTCCTCTTGCCCTCTTTAGAGATTTATTCTGCTTTTTGCAAGATGGGGCTGACCCTGAACAGCACACACTCCATTTCAAATGCACACAGATCCCTGCAGTATCTCAGCAGTGTAATGAGTTTTGTTGGCCCTCTGCCCTCTTTGGCCATGCATGGCCAAACACTTCCATCCATTTATGCCTCTGATGAGATATGGACACATCCTGAGACCAGCTACCACCCCAAGGAAGATGCCAGCATCCTCCCCCAGTCCTGGCCAGTCACCCACCAGCTAGACCAGCCTGGGGCTGAGAAAGGCACTGGTGGAGTGGCACAGGACCTCCTGAGACCTCCTCATGACCAGCATTGTGATCCACAGGCCTCCTAGGCAGAGGAAGCCTTGAGAAGCACACAGGAATCAGTATAAACCCAGCAGGGCTCCGATGGCCAGCCCCACCGCAGGGTGCAGGAGTCCAGAGGGTGGAAGCGAGCGGTGCTGGTGGGTGCTGCTAGGCCAGCTCGGGCCGCACCCTGTGCGGGGATTTCAGACCAGAAACGCATCTGAAGCAATTGTCTGCTGGCAGATAGTGTGTGGCCAGCAGAAGAGGCCGCGTTCCCCAGGCAGGCTGCCTGGCCCTATGTCAAGACGAGCTCTCCAGCTCTGTCTCTGGAGGGTCTGAGAGCAGAGCACCTGTGAACGGTTCTGGGAAGCAGCAAGGGCCCTCTGAAGAGGCATCAGGAGCCAGGGCAGGGTGCCTGCCCAGCCTGCACAGACCCGGCCTTCACAGGGTGCTGCGGCCGAGGGAGAAGGGGCTCACGGAGAAATGAACCCTCCGCGGCGCAGTGGGGATGAAAAGCCTCCTGTTATTTATGCTCCTTTTTAATGCTAGTCTTGCTTTCTAGTTTCCCAAAACCAAGACTCTGGGAGTTGGGTTTTCCCCCCTCTGCAATTTGGTAAAGCAAGCAGAGGTTTTTCCAGCTCTCTGGAGAGCTGCCTGTAGCCTACCACAGAGTGGATAAAAACCTGCATGAAAAGACCACCCAAGGGACTGGGAAAAGTGGTCCCCACAGGAAAGAAAGGCATTTTGTTTAGAAAGACTGAAGCACAGACAATTACCCGAAGCAGAAAAACAACGGCATGAAATCTCCTGCTCAGCTTCCCCTCCCAGAGCCCTGACCAGGAGCACGGCCACACCGCGCTGTGCCGGGCCAGAGGGGCTGCCCGCACAGGAGGGGTGCCAGGGACTGCACACGTGTGCACATGCCTGCGTGTACATGCACACGTGTGCACTGACCAGCGTGTGTCCTGAGGGAAAAACAGAGCATCGCAGGCACGGGAAACACTTCCCTGCCTAAACACTTCACACCACTTTCCCCTTAGAGACCCTAAATTATTGCTCATTAACGCTGTTGAGTACCAACCCCAGCCAGGCAGCTGACCTGCAAAGACATCCAGCTATTACAACACGCAGAGCAGGCTCACCCACACAGCGCGCCCTCCCGCCTGCGCTTACACACCCAGCAACAATGGGCTTGCACAACCATGAGAGCAACAGCCTTGCCAGGCACCACACACCTCCCGGCCCTCCTGCCAGCCCAGCCGGTGACACAGCACGGTGACAGGTGACACAGCATAGCGAGGGGCAGCGGGCAGGCCAGGCAGAGCAGGGCTGGGGCACAGAGCTCTCCCACCCTGCTCTCCACCAGCCTCCAAGGACATCCTGGAATTCAAAGAAATTAAAAGTGGAAAAGGCATCACATTAACCTCCTTAATTTTTCATTTCTGACACAGATTGTTTTCTCCTCATTTCAAAGAATTTCAAGTTAATGTCTGGAGGGCAGAAAAAATCCATTTCCCAATATGCCTGCTGCAGCTTTTTCACCAATCGACTGCCCTTCCTGGTACAATCACTGGGACATTGATTTTTTTTTTGCTAGAGCATCATCCGAAAATCTATCAATGCAAACAGCATCTTTGAAAAAAATACCAGCAGTCCAAGACAGGCTGCTTTCTCCACCCTTTAACCCCAGCACTGCAGAACAGCCTCTGCCCAGCACCCATCCCAGCTCTGCACAGCAGGGACCAGAGGCCGACCCACAGCCAGCACAGGGGGCATGGTGGGAGAGGGAGGCGTGCCAGGCCCCAGCTGCCGTGATGCTGCTGACTGAGGGGCAGCACCCAAGGAATTTGGGCAAGACCACCATAGGCAGCCCCCAGCTTGTCACCTGCACTCAGACAGGCTGAGAGACAGACTCTGCTGTCACCCCAGGGCCACAGCCTGGTCCCAGGGCTGCAGCCTGTGACACTGGGCTCACCCTGAGCTTGGGTCCCCAGACAGGGAGAGCTTCAGCCCCCACCTCCCTCCAGGAAAATGCAGGCAGCAGGTTCCATATAGAACAGACCCAGTTCTGGTGAGCCTGGCAATAACCGCCTCCCATTACTATGCTAAATAAACACTTCACTCAACAGTCTTGGCACTTATTAAGCACCTGGGAGAGAGACTGCCTTGTGTTGTCCAAAACACTCTTAATTACTGTTTAATCAAGATCTCTTCCCCTCTAGAAAAAAAAAGAGGCAGCTAAATATTTGCATGTGTTTTCCACTGCAATCACATTACACATCTCTGTGACAAGCAAATTCTTGGCAGTGCTTGGGAAGAGCACTGCCTGCGCAGGAGCATGGCAGCACAGCCTGCTAATCCAAATAGCCTTAGGTCTCCCCTTCCTTAGGTAAGGAAAGGAACCAGGAGGATTTCCTGGCACATGGACTAATGCTATCAAATGCTTCTTTTATTTGTTGTTGACACACGTATAACAGTTGAAGAACCACTAAATAACCTTGTAATATCTTGATTTATGGATTATTCTTCCACACAAGTAGCACACAGTAAGGACAGCAGGCGTTCAGCTCCATGCTGTATCTCTGCTGGTACAGGAGCCTGTGATTCCTGCTCTTAAGCACCTGCAAATCCCGGGCAGCTCAGGGCTGAGCCACAGCGCTGTTCAGACAGGGCACCCAATCCCCATCGTCAGAGCAGGAGAATGCACAGAGCAGCATGGGACTCAGGCACAAATCTCTTCCCTTTCATAAAGCAACTCCTGGAGCTGGATTTTCTCTGGGTGACTCCAGCACACAGGTTCAGAGTGTGCCCAGTGACTGGCAGCTGCGTTTCTGGAGCAACATTGTGCAGCACAGATCCGCCAGCCTGCCCACCCCAGCCAGCACGCAGCATGGGTGTGAGCCCACACAGAGCTCCCTTTCCCTCCCCTTAACATCCAGCCCAGGCACAGCTCTTCCTTAAGATAAAGGGGATTAGTCTCAATTGATTTAACTGGCAGCCACAGTGCCCAGACACCTTCGGCAAGAGTGTATTTCCATCTGAGTAGCGTGGGGAAGAGAAGGGCCTTTAAAACAGCATCACCACAGTGCCGAGGGCCAGGTTCCGAAGGGGCCAGACAGGGCTCAGCCTGGGCTGCTCCAACACCTTCTCCATCAGCGAGGAAGATGTTGAGCAGTGCTAGTCTGAGGGTTCGGAGACGCAGCAGGAGCGTGACTGGGAACGTGCTCTGGGCTGCGGGCCGCAGTGGCACCCCATGTTCCGCACCTGACACCTACGTTGATCAAGTGACAAGTACCCTGGAGCCACTGCTGGCCATGGATGATCAATGGCATATGACTCTGCATTCTAACAGCTGCTAATCTTCCCACTAAACCCCCAATATCAGGTTGAATCACCTAATGCAGCAGAGTTCTACATTGAAGGCGATTTCAGCCCAGCTGCTGATAAAGTCACTCAAACCCAGCTGTGATATCCCACTACAGACATCCCTGTGCTGGGGTGGACACACTGGCTCCCCAGAACCTTCCACACCACCACCTCATTTGGAAGGTACAGCTCTTCATAATGACAGCTTCAGGCAAGAGACAGGAGCTTCTGGTGGAGCTGTGCAGAGGTTTCCTTCTCCAGGATGCACAGGCAGGTGCAGGTCTGACAATCTCTGAGTGTGCATTAAGCAGATTAATTTATCCATTTTATGAATGGCTGAATTCCTTCCATTTCTCCTCCCCATCCACAGTACAAGGGCCATCCTCCCCAGACAGCAGGCAGATACGTGCACATCCCATGCACGTGGCAGCGATCAGACCAAACCCAAGAGCAGACCTCAGCTCCAGAGTACTGTTCCCATACTGGCTGAGCCTGGGTCAGGCCTCATGCAACCCAAACTAGTCTAAGATTATCTCTGTTCTCAACCCATTTACCAAATGGGTCTCGTGGTGAGCATGTGCTGACTCTTGATCTAGGGAACGCGTCCAAGGAAAACAGCTGCCAGAGGCTTCACTGCGAGTGAACGCTGTGTGCTAAGAGCCCCGCGCCTGACACGGAGCTGCCTGCGAGGTTTAAGTGGGGACAGATGAACAGCCAAAGCTCACTCCCTCCTGCGCTGCCTCTGAAGGAAGAGACAGACACAAAGAACAGGGGCTGCAGTTTGCCTGGAATGGTGCTCTGCGGTTTGCACAGGCTCCCTCTGCTCTCACTGGAGAAGCCCACTCAGCCCAGCCACACAAGCCCACCGTGCCTGGAGCCTGCCAGGCACCCCACACTGAGCTGCACTGCCCAAGCCCCAGGACAGAACCCTAGCCTCCTGTCACCCCAGTGTCCCCTCCAGCACCGGGCAGCCAAGCTGTGACCACCCCCTGAGCATCCTCCCCCCACACCAGCACAGCTCAGGGACAGTACTGTCCCCTCTCCGCAGGGGGACAGAGAGGAGGCCAAACCAGCACTAACAAACCTACTAATTAAAAACCTTGGAAGGGCTTAAAACTAACTTTCCTGGGGATTGGGAACAATTTGAAAAACAAAACAAACTTAAGTCAGTCTTTCATAAGAGGGAGCAGAGCCAGGATACCAGCACGGTGCAGCCAGGAAAACCCACCCAGGGAAGGGGCTAATGCCCTTCCCAGGCCCCTGCCCCATGCTCTCCTCACTGCACAACTTTATCACCACGGGCAGAAACACACCAAGAGAAACAGGCCAGCTGCTGCTCTGCCATTTAAATGAGACATAGTTCACATGTTTCCAGTTGTGAAATTAGCATCTGACTTCAGTGATTTCTCCCTCCCTCACCCCCCCCAAAAAAAAACCTATTTTCTCCAAGATTTTGAGAACCTACAGCAAGGAAGAGGGAAACCAGTTTGGGGTACACAAAAGAAAGGCCAGCAAGTACATCTGGATAACTTTCAAAGATAATTACTCATTTTCATCTCCTCCTTCCTCTCTTCTGGCTGGGAGCACCAGACACCATGCAAACAGCCTCTCTCGGAGAGCTTTCTTGGCGCACCAGGGTACCAGGGGTGCTCTGAGGAAGCTCTGCAAGCATTCAGGCCTGGGCTGCGATACCCTTGCATCTCATCAGCACGCATGTTCCAGTCAGGAGCCAAAGCCTGGTGTAGGAGAGGCACACACGTCCCGCTGGAGCCACAGGAGGATCCTGCGGGCCTGGGGCCTGCTCAGCGAGGTCCCAGCACAATAGTGCTGCGAGGCCCGTCACCACGCTGCGCTCCAGCCGCATTCCTTGGCCCGGCACAGCACACCAGAGTATGCGACGTGAACGCTGGCCAAGCTTTGTTTCCATGTTCCTGTCTCCTGAGCCCATGAGGAACATCTGGTTGCCTGCCTCGCACTGCGGAGGGTGGGCATGGGTGGGTCTCCACTGACAGCGGCGAGGCTGCAGCTCGCAGCACACCCCGAGCAGCCTATTGATCAACACACGATGAGGCAAGACGAAGGACGTGCTTGGATAGGTGCCTGCAAGGCTTCTGCCATGCTGGCGGCACAAACAGGGATGCAGAAACAAGCGTCTGTGGGAGCGTCAACACTGCAAAGAAACCCAGGGTAAGGGGAGAGAAAAGACATCTGAGCAGGGCCTGCAGAGAGCAGCAACCCGGCTCCTCGTCTCCAGAGTCCAGAGGACCCGCAGCACTCGCTGAGAGACGCTCCCCGATCTCTGCCAGGACACGAGCATCTCGCAGAGGGGCTCTGACCACATCAGAGGGGCAGCCGCAGGAAGGCACTTGGCCTCACAGCCAGACTGGATGGGACGGCAGGACTAGGGACCAGGAGTCAGCAACCCAACACCCACGGCCTGTGCTGGGTTCAGGAGGTCTCTTCCACAGTCGTTTCAGGAAAACCTGCCTGTGCAAACCAGAAACACAGTCCTGTTCAAGGGACTCCCATCACCCAGGGCAGGTGAGGACACCCCCCTCTCCAGGGGGCTTAAGCTCCAGGTTTATGCCTCCCCTTTGGGGGGGTTGGGTGGGTGCTCCAGGACAGACACACACTCTGTCTCTGGAGAACAATTTCTAGAAAAGATGATCTTGATCCTGGTTGTTGTACAAATAGTCCATACAAAGTGACTCCACACAGTCAGCCTGAACGAGTTGAAAGCCGAAGCACAATTCAGGGGCAGCTTTGGGGGTTTGAGTTCTTGGCTGGTGAAACCAAGTCCCAAAGAGATCTCAGACACGTGCCAGGTTTCTGCTACAGAGCACAGGTGGGTCCCCACAACACTGGCTTCTGCACGCCCCATGGCAGGGGTCCATGACCGCAGGGCTGCTGGGATGGGGTACAGACACAACACGTGCCCATCAGCCATGCCACACTGGGTGCGGGTCTCGCCCACTGGTCAGGCTGGTGATGGAAAGGCTCTGCCTTGGCCTGCCTTTCCACTGACATGACAGAGCAGCCTGCACGGGTCCTTGGGGGCAAGGGCCCTGCCAGCAAGTGACACACTGGCTGCAGGCTCAGCAGCTCCATGCAGTTGAGAGTCCAGCACAGGGGGAAGCCTGGATTAGCTCCTGGCACCGTAGGAAGTACGATAATAGCAGAAGCAGAGCAGCAGGCAGCAATTGTGGAGCCTGAGCAAAATCCCTTGTTTTCACTGGCTAGTTCTGGTTTCATGTTTCTGATCTTTTAAACATCAGGCACTCCCCGAGCCCAGCCAGCAGCTCCCTAACACAGCACTCTCTGCCAGCAGCCTGACCTGTGCCAATAGGTTCCTGCAAACTGCCAGCTCCAGGCTGGAGACAGAGCTCTGGCCCTACTGCATATGGACTGGCAGCATCCCCCACGGCTGGAGCAGCCAGGCTCAGCTCCCCAGAGGAACAGAGCACTGTCCTGCTCTTCTCTGGCCAATGCTCACACAGCCAAAGCTACTTTTCCCAGCCCCTCTCTGCAAGGGAGCCCACAAGTATCCCAAACCAAGTGGTGGAGGCACGGGGAGCACTCTCCAACAGCAAGACACAAGACCAGCATAAACCAGTGCCAGCCACAGGCATTAACATGTGCTCTGCTTCCAACCCAGCCACTTAACCACACTGCAGCTCCCTGGCTGTTAAGGCAGTCCCTAATGCAGACCTGCCTGTTGCCCCTTCCCAAGGAGGGAGAGAGAAGGGAGCTTGTAGAAAAGAAAATCACCCTCTGCAGCCAGGAAGAAGCTGGGTGTTATGTGACCACAGGAACAAGAGGTCATGTAGGCAGGTGAAGGGTTAACAGGTGGAAGTCAATGCCCCTCTACCAGGCAACCAATATTTCCATCAATAAATTATGCATCAGCATCTAGTAATAATGACCTAGCAGCCAGAGCTATTTAAAACAAACCAATCAATGGTATTAACGTAATCCCCAGGAGAAAACAAGACACCAGGCACCAAGCTGGGACAGGAGCAGATCAGGCCAAGGAGAAAGGGACCTTTGGCCGGGAGAGCAGTCTGCCACAGAGAAGGAGAGGTCCCTGTGCTGAAAGGCCAGGCCAAGAGCACAGAATAGAAACCACCTCCCTGGCCCCTGCACCGCAGCCACCGCGGCCTCGGGAAAGGCTGGCACCCAGACACCGGCCTGGCACTCAGAGGCAGCAGCTGCTGCAGCCTGACTCCATCTCCCAGGCCAGAGCACAGAGGGGAATGGCTGCTGCCCGGGGGTCTGGGCCACCTCCTGTCCCAGCATCAGCCACCTGGTTTGGCCCCTCCGCAGGGGCAGGGAGCTCTCCACCACACCGAGACCCACGTTATGCTCCCCATCCTGTCTGTTCTTCCAGCACCTCTGGCGCTCCTCTGAACGAAGAGATGGGAACACAGAGCAGCCCGTGTCCCGCAGGCGCTGGCCCGTGCACTGACACGTGCCAACTGGCGGGCAAAGGCAGCGAGGAGCAGGCAGGGCCGCCCGAGCACCACGCTGCCTGCCCGGCACCAGCCCAGCACACAGGACTCCGGCACCGCTGCGGGGGCTCCAGAGCAGGAGGATACCCCCAGCTCCAGCCAGCCACAGCAGAGCCACACTCACCCCCCACAACCAGGGGCCTGCCCTTGCCCATCGCCACACAGCAGCCTGGTGCAGAGGTGTGAAGAGGCAGCCTGGCTGGAGGGGGCAGATCTGGCACCTGCCAGACATGCCTCAGGACACTCTAAGGCAGTAGGAATGTTCACCACCCGCTCAGGTCTGTGTGAGCATCCCTGACACTGCTGCTAAACACTGAACATCACGTTATTTGCATCCGCTGTGTAAGTAAAAGCATTCTCATCTGTTTCTTGTTTTCTCTGTTTCAGTAACCAGCCCAGACCTTTTACCCTGCTGATGAGCAGATGTGTCACAGGGGATTCCTTTAAACCTCTGCAGGGAAACCCTCAGGTAAGACCAGCACACAGGATCACTCCCTGTTTCCTTCCTCAGCACCATAGTGTCCCGAGAGCACATCCCAGCCAGGGACACAGCCCTGTAGAGAGGACAGGCATCGCTGCTGCTCATGCAGGGCTGTGCTGCCCGGAGATAAGGCCAGGAGCTTGCTAGTAAGCACTGAGAAAGGGCTATCTAGAAATTGATACTCCAGGATCCTGACCTACAATTCAGGAGGAGAAATATTTGGAAATTACATCAGCTTACACCATTTTCTTGGGTTCTTGGAAGCTGCCAAATCTTTCTCCCTACCTGCTCAGCAGGAGGACAGCTGGGCACTGAGGCTGCTTGCTGCTTATCTATAATGAGCATCTTGACCAGGAATCCGAAGCAGAAGGGTTTCGCTCTGCTGCTGCAGTCCTTTTGCATACACCCCCCTCAGGAGCACAAGAACATCAGGATGGATTTGCCAGCAGCATCGGGCCAGACCATGACAGCCACAGCACACGGGACAGCATGGCAGGGAGGCCAGTCCCAGATCACTGCCCCAGCAGATCCAGCACTAATTCAGGGGGACACGATAGGGCCAGGGCAGCACCCACACCTCTTCCCCCTCTGGACCCAGAGGATGCCCACACACCCATCACCTCCCACACAGTCCCAGCCCTCGCTGCAGGCAGGGACCCCAGCCCACGACAGCAGAGTGCATCCCATCCTCACTGCTCACCCAGACTCCAGAACAGGGGATGACAGGAGTGAGGCCACCGCAGCCCCTGCCGCCCCTCTGTCACCCCCACCCTCGCTGCAGCCAGACCCCAGGAGCACGGTGCCTGTGCACGAACGCCAGGGCTCACCAGCCCATACATAGAACAATTCATGTGCATTCTCCATATTAATAAATGGGGAAAGAAGGAACCATAAATCTATGAACTGCCAATTTGCACAGGACTAGCTCTTTTACTGGCCACGCACTAGCACCTTTTACAGCCCATTAATTACTTTCTCTAATAAAGTTTGACAAAATGATAACTTGCCCATGAAAAGTGTTGTAATAAATACATTTTCTCTAACTTTGGACCATTCTCGCATGTCTGGCTCATAAACCCCTCCCACGGTTCAGTAACTTACAACCTACCTGTACTTTGCAGCCACGGAGGGGGCCCTGGCATGACACCCCCCAGCACAACGGCACCAGTGCCATGACCACAGGAAGTGGGCAGGAGCCAGCCCTGCTCCAGCAACAGCCTCTGCCAGCCTGGGCTGAGCAGTGGAGAGCACTTCCACACCTCTCGCTGCATTCCCACTGCAGGCAGGAGCCCCTGCTTGCCAGGGAATCCTAGGTACCCCATAAAGCCTGTGCCCAGGGCAGCGCCATCATTTCCCACTTCTTGGGGCAGTCGAGAACATGCCTCAGCTCAAACCCCGGGCAGGTTTAACCAGCTCCGAGCTGAGGGAGGTCAGGATCTCCAGAAGCCCCTTGTGCCATCACCACCTCCGAGATGCCAGATACCTGGCCCCACACACGCACAGCACCTGTGCTCTTCCTACACAATCTCTCACCCCACTTCAGACCAGGCACTGAGAGGCATCACAGTCCCCAGCCCAATGCTGGGGTGCTCAGAGAGCCTCCCACAGAAGAGCTCAGCAGCAAACACAGTCAGGGAAGGAGGCGTTCCTTGTAGTCTTTTAATAATTCCAAAACAAACTGTTTGAAGACACTTTTTATTATGATTCAGAGGAGCACTGAGACACCAAACTCACCTCTCAACACAAGTTCAGATTTCTTATCTATCCAAGCCAGGCCTGTAGCTGCCAGCACTGGAGCCTGGCTCCAGAGCTCGTGGTGGGCACAGCAGCACAGCCGCAGCCAGAGCACTGCGCACATCCACCCACCATCCATCCGTCTGTCTGTCAGCCTTGCCCGAGGCCCAGCTGTGCCACTCCTGAAGCGCAGCACCATGCTGCTCCCCTCCAGACACAGGCAGTGCTCGCAGAGGACCGGAGCACGTGCCGCATCTTCTAGCGGAGGCCGGAGCGGGCTCGTGCCACACTGCCCGGCACGTCCTGGCTCTCACCGTGCTGCAGGCCGGCCCCGTGTACACTGTGGGGGCTGCAGGGCACCCCAGGCAGCCCAGGGCTTCTTTCCCTGTTTAATTAGTTGAGTGACTCTGCTCTGCCCAATAAAGTCGTCGCCCCTTGGTGGGGCCGTGCCATGCCAGGGAAATTTATGAGCATAATTTAGAGGCAGAATTACCACTGTCAGTACCTGGGCCACAGGAATTACTCAGTCGCATTAAATTCAACTGTTGATTTTGCAGGGTTATATGAAGCGGGAACACTTAGAGCCAATGAAATAATGGAGGAGAAAGAATTATGGTCAGGGAAGTCACATTAACGTTCAAAGCGTCCTGTGCAGAGCCCACCAGCAGCACAGGGGCTCCCCCGGGGCCGGGTCTCTCCCCACTCACTCTCCCAGGTGACAGCAGACCCTGCAGCCAGGGTCGTGGCCATGCTCAGCTCTGCTGTCAGAGGATCAGTGGCAGGATTCATCCTTAAAGGGTTAAGAACTCTGTGCCTGCCTTGGCATGGAGAAGTCCTCCTGTCTTCGGAAGTGGTGTTCCCTGGGGCACACACCATGGTCAGACATCCGTGTCCACACACAGAAGGTGCTGGTCTGCAGAGCCCCAGCAGCAGCACACACCCAGCAGTCCTGTGCCTGACCCCAGAACATCACAGCCCAGTGTGAGCTCCTGAACCCAGCGCAGACCTTGCCTGCACAGGCAGACGCTTTGGAAGAGTCACTGGACTGCCCCACAGAATCATAGAATGGTATGAGTTGGAAGGGACCCCAAGGATCATAGAGCTCCAACCCCCCTGCCACAGGCAGGGCCAATCAGACCAACAGACCTGAAGTCCAGCCAGCTTAGACACTCCTGATCCAAAGCTTCCCATCCTTCAAGCCCACAGCACAGCCTGAGCTGCTGACACAAGACCAGCAGCCTGGAGCACGGCAATGCCACGAGCTGGAGATCAGCATTAGACACAAACTACAACCCTTTGACTTGACTTTAATTTTAAGATTAAACTGATTTTAGAGTGATGACTTCAACAGTATGCCCAGCTTAGAGGGAGGCAGGATTCCCAATGCACAGACAAAAGGTGATGTGTATTTGTACGTGGAGCAAGTATTTAGCAGCTACAGCAGGAAAAAGGTCCATCAACAAAAAGGAGCATCAACACTCTCACTTATCTGCACTCCCAGGCAGCTGGAGCACTACCTCAACCCATGGAGAACAAGGATGTATCTTCCCTCTTATTTACAGGCAAGCTTAATTTACACTTTACGGTGCTGCAGGGAAGTAGCTGAGCCAACTGCCACAGGAAACAGCATCAGAGCTCCCCTAGCTGAAGGCTTGGCGTGTCCAGCCTCTCCCAGGTCCTTGGGCAGCCCAGCTCTCCCATGTGGTCCTGCCATCCCCAGCATGCTGGGAGGAAGCTGCTCTCTGAGCCCACCACAAGCACCCGCTGACCCTCTGTCAAAGCACTGGAGCTGCTCAGCACAGAACCTGGCAGTGCCCCAGGGCAGCACACAGCCTCTGCCCAGCTTCTTCCCAGGAAAGGTGTGGGACCAGAATCCGTGACTCTAGGGCAGGAAGCATGCACCTTCCCAGGCTGGAGGCTGGGCATGACACTGCAGGAGCATCCTGACCCACAGGAGAACCCCCCCTTCCACCCACAGGCATGGCCCTGAGCCTGGGGCACTTGATTGCAATCCCCAGGGTCTGAGTATTAGCAAAACAACTGCTCTGAGGAGAGGAAAATCACCCAGGAGCCTTGCCGAAAGGTGGCCAATCACACTTGTTACAAATCCCCATTCCCTGTGGATCTCATGTCCACCCAGGGCCTCCCCAGTCACAAACACAGTGCATATAAACACTCACATGCACGATTGCAATCAAGTGCATTTACCTGTATAGATGGCCCTTTTTTTGCCAAGATAATGTCAGCAACTCCACACAAATCACCACAATTTACACTGTCCTCCTCTTCAGTATAAGGCAGACTCTGCCAAATCAAGGGCTAATATATCACATTATTTCTAGTAATCCAAGAGCTGCCTCCTGCCACATGCTTTATGAAATACCTATGTCTTTGATTAATTGATTCCTGCCTCACCTTGTGGGCAGGAAAGCTTTTCTCCCTCCTTGTTCAACTTCCAGTTGAACACGCTGCTTACTGTGCTGCTTGGCTGCCATCAGCCCTCACCCTTCAACAGGGTTAACCCCTCCCGTGCTCATGCAGATCCACCTGTATTGGGGAAGAGCTTGCCAGCAATTTGTAATTTAAGGAACAGGGGTTTTTCCTTCCTTCCAGGGCAGAGCACAACCACATTTCCCAGTGCCACAGCCAACGCAGTCAGTCACACATCTGAGGAAGCTGCAGAGCTGGACAGTGTCCCCACCACGACGGGGTCTCCTCCGCTGCCACCGCTTGCCTGCTGCAGCCCTGCGCTGCCCAGCACCTCTCCCCCTTACCTACTAGATGTGTACAGACCTCGGGACAGAAACACCTCTGTCCTGGCCATGCAGCACCGAGTGTGGTAACAGCAGCTGTCACCAGAAACTTGATTTTTTTATATAAACCTTCCCCTTTTCATACAGTCAGTCGCTGAAGCTGCCTCCACTGAGCAAGAGCAGCTTCCAGAGTCACTCTGAAAAACAAGAACCAAATCCAGCCAACCTGAGGACTCATCCTCACTGTAAAAGCTTCACCAGCAGTTCGAGTCCCACAGTCCTGCCAGGCAGAGCACAAGGAGCACCTGGGCACAGGCTGCGGTGGCACACTGCTCAGCTCACCACCAGACACCCCATTTCTGTGCTCTGAGCAGCCCCGTCTCCTGGGCAGACAACAGAGGGGAACACCAGAGAGCATTTGGGACCAGGATTTAAGTTCTTCAGTCTCAGGGTCTGCAGAAGAGGTGCTCATGCTGCTGTGACACAGGGCCTCCTGCACGAGTCGGCTGTGCCTTGTGATGGAGGCAACTTAGTATTCCAGCTGTGCAGCTCAGCACCACACAGTAGATGGAATATGCATCAGTAAACACTGCTTTTGGTGCAAGAGTCCACAGAGGAGGTATCAAGAGGAAAAGCAAATGTGTAGAGCAAACAGTAAGTGCACTGGAGAACACAACTGCAATACAAAGCATGTCCTGCCCACAGCAGCCCAGCAGGGCTGGTCCTGTGCAAGGATGCCAGTCACTCCAAGACCTGAGATGCCCTTCTTCCACAGCTCAAAACTGGAATAAAACCCTGTGCTGCCTGCAGACCCAGGTATACACCCCTCCCCACAGACCTGCTCCTGCTCTTCACACTAACCCAGAACTCACCCACCTGCAGCACAAGCACTGCCAGCTCCCCATCCCCTGCCTGCTGCACCCCTGGGCTGGGCACAGCCAGCCCGTGCCCCACCTGTTCACTCCAGCAGCAGACCCCAGCTCCCTGCCCAGACACACTGGTCCTTCCCCAGGCTGCTGCACAGCTGCAGCTTTTGGGGTGAGACTCCAGGGCCAGTGGGAACAGATGCTGAGAGCAGTTCCCAGCTGGGTACTCTGCACATTCTGTGCATTTCACCAAGTCACCAACAGCAGCCTAAAGCTCGGTGGGTGGAGAGTAAGATCTAGAGAACACTGGGGAGACACAGGGCACCAGCAGTCCAGGCTTCTGAAATCAACCTGGACAGAAAGCATCCTTGAGTGCTGGCATGCTCCTGCATCTCCACCAGCCACACACAGCTCCTACAGGCCCGCTGCCAAGAGCCCACGCCAGGCTTGCAGTTAGCTCAGGCTTCGCCAGCCCAGCTTCCACAAGGTATCCCTGGTCCTTGTCAGGACTTGGCCACAGTTCTTAGACCAGGCTGCTTCACCTGCTGCTGTGACCAGCAATATCTGCTGCTTGTCTGCATCTGGATTTCAGATGGCCTAGTACCTGGGAAGACCCCACTTGCTCAGGTTCCTTGGCATCTGCTGGTTCCCTGAGGACTCATCACACCTGTGCTCAGCACCGGGGGTGGCCCTGAGGGTGGTCCCTGGCTGCACAGCTCACTCCTACCCAGCCACAGCCTGAGACTGCCATCTACAAAGGGGCCGTTTTACATATCAATAGCAAAGAGCATGACAATGCAGCTGCAGGAGGAGAGGGAAAGGATGGGAAGGCCGAGCATCCCCCAGCACGCAAGGGAGGCGATGCCCAAAGCCAGGAGAGGGGAAACGGATCCTTCCCCTCCGAGCAGGGTGAGGGCTGCTAGGTAAGAGGAGCACAGAGAGGCCAGTGCACCCGAGGAGCACACACTACCACATCGCCCAGTGCCAGGGCCCATCACACCCCTCCTGCCTGCACCCTGCCCACCAGAAGCCCCCAGCACCACACGGGAGCTCTGCCCCTCACAGCTGGGATGCGCTGGCTAGCCAGGGGCAGCCACCAGGACACAGTGCCACGGCTCAGACCACCCCCAGCTGAGCCCTGCCAGTCTTCCAGCCCCTCTTCCTCCACAGAGGAGGCTGCACCCTGGCTACAGGGCTCCTGTGCTACTGCAAGAAAAGGCAGCACACTCTGTGTGGTTATTCCTGCGGGAAACAAGGGTAAAGAAACCCCAGCAGTTTCCAAGGCTCTTCAGCTCCAGAGCAGAACCCTCCTTGCTGTTAAGGGCTCCAAGAAAAAGAAGCCAGGCCTGAGCCCAGCCACAAAGAACCAGCTTTCTCACCTCCTGCTCTTTCACAGATGTCTCAGGCCCCTTTCAGCTAAAGATCTTTAAATGCGAGTTCCTCTCTGGGCCTCCTCAAAGGGCTACAGCCCCTTTCCTAGCAGCTGCCTGGAAAGCTTTTTCCCTGTGCTTTTTGATCTAAATGTGCTCTCCACATCCCAGCCCTGCAGCACCCTGGGGAGCAAGGGCAGCCACTGGCACGCTGAGCCCCATGTGAAGGCACTCCGGGCCCGAGAGCACATGAAGGATGCATTTTGTCCACTCAGCCTTCACCGAGGGCAGAACTTCAGACATTTCTGCAGATTTATTTTACAGGAAGCAAGTCTGGGGCCAAAAATCTTCCTGTGCATCTCATGTCCAGCAGCAAGGTGTCCTCTGTCCATTAACTGCTGCTCCACAGCTCCTTCAATCACATCAGATATGGGAACAGAAAAGTGTCCTTGTTCCTTGGCCAGGAACAATGCCATCCACAGAGCCATGAGAAAGCACAAGATGGGTATAAAACCGGCAGGCTCTTGTCTCCCCATCATCTCTTCTACAAACTGACAAAAGGGGTTTTATATAGAGAAAATTGTCACATACAGAAACAAAACAGAAACGGAGCATGCGAGCTGGGACCACTTTTATCTGGAGAGGCACCACAGGGAGATGTGCCAAATGTGATTCATTTTAACAAGTTTAGCCCTCGAGAGACAAGCGCTGAGCCCCAGTGAAGAATGAGGAGGTTACCCAGGAGGGTCGGGGGGAGCAAGGCCTGGCACAGCCAGGGAGGGTGAGGGACCCAAAGGCTGCATCCTCCCTTATCGCAGGGCAAGTGGCACTGGGAGGGGGAACAGGTCTGGGGTGGGGATGGGGGTTTAGGGTCTCACTGCAGTTACTCTTGTTAGGTCAGCCTGTGCACTGGCTCATTTACAGTGTGTGATTAACATATATAAAAAGGATACAGAGGTTCTTGCTTTCTCCCATCCATAGCAGGCAGCTAGCAACCATTAACTGCACAGCCCTTTGGGAAGCCTCTTCCCCTGCACCCGCACCTGAGCAAACACCCCAGAGCTGCTGAGCAGCTGTCTGCAAGGCACCGAGAGGCTTTGGGAAAATATCAGACACTCACATGTGTGTGGGACGGCCCTCTTGCTCCCCAGGCTCTGCAGGTAGCACAAAGACCCAGATCGATACAACTGCAAGACCCTTTGAATGAAATCAATGCAGCTGAACAAGCGTCTAAGTCCTGGTGTCATCACAGTATTTATTCCCCAAAGCCCCCATCCCGCTTCAGAGGAAGAGCTCCAGTGCATCCCCACCCCTTGCTCCGCAGCAGGCAAATAAATCAGAGGCTCAGGTTCTGCTTCCCATCTGCAGCAGGATTACAGACCGCTGGCAGCAAGAGCCCTGCGAACCATCCCTGGTTCAGAACGAGCAGAGGCAGGAGGGCTGTGGCACCGGGAGAGGGTGAGGCCAGCACCCTTCCCCAGGCAGCTGTGTGCCCACACTCCTCACACACAGGTTCTCCTCCGGCTCCTCACTGCCTCCCTGGGATGCCTCTGCTCACTGCCTCCTTTCAAGCCATTGTTCGTTCATTAAGGACAGAATTTGTGCCCCAGGAGGATGAGCTGCAGAGAAAGACAGTCCTGGTGGCCTCACAGCACCAGCCAAATGTCACATCCAGGCCCGGCAGGCAGCAGCATGGAAGCTGCCAGGGCCGTACCCCAGCGTGCCTCGGAAGAATGGGTGAGCGATGGGCACAGCCCCACGCTGGGCTGCCTGCCCTCCCTGGAGGGGCCGGGGCCGAGCTGCAGCACCAGTAAAACTGTGGGCACGACAGCAGATGGCCACGGGGCCGGGCGGCGGAGCTGCCTCAGAGCAGTGGGACAGCCACGGAGGAGCAGCATGCCCAGCCCCATCCCACCCTGTGCCAGGCGAGCCAGGCCGGGCTGGGGCAGCTCTGAACCACCGCCCGCTCTCCCACCCATCAGCAAGGGCCACGTGCCCAAAGAGGCCTCCCCCCAGCCCACAAGTCTGAGGAGCGGCCGCCAGCTCCGGCCGTGCCGGCTCTCACCCGGGACAGCACCACACACACCAGGGAAGGACCCAGCGGGGCTCCCAGTGCCACCATCTCCCCTCAAGGCCAGCTCAGCTCTGGGCACAGCACCTGGGCAGGGCAGAGGAGATCCTCCCCATCCAAAGCACTGGCTCTGCTGCCAGGGATGGGGAGCTCAAACACTCCCAGTGGGGAGACATCGTGGGAGCCCAGAAACAACCACAGCATCCTCCCTTGCTCCGCTCTCTCCTGTGTGAAACTGCCGGCCCAGAGCCTTGCTGGATAACTGTTACACTGGACACAGGCATTTGCCAGGTCCAGCAGTGCTGGGGAACCGGGGCCCCGTGTTCTGCACACTCCCACAGGGGTTTTAAACTCGCTGCCCAGAGGCGCCTCACGCCTGGATCCCATCCTCCTCCTTGCAGCATCTCACACACACGTCACCCCCCTCTGCTCTTTGCAGGTTAATCCATATTCCCAGCCACAAGCGACCAGCACTCGCTCGCCACCTTCACCCCACCCAGTCAGAAGCCACATCAAGTTGGGTTACTCAGGATTCCTAACCAACACTATCAGCTAAATCCCTAACACTGTTAATTATGTTTCCTATCACCAATTTACAAAGCAACTCTATTGATCTTGCCCCTACACTGCAAAGTACAAAGAAGTGACCAGAATTAACACCCAAACATCCAGGAGGGAGATCTTCCCCCAGCACAGGAGGGCTGCCTGGGTCCTCACCCACCAAGCACAAGAGGCAGGTTTGTCCGCAGGCACTGGCCCCCACGGGAGGCTCTCTGGTCAGCAGAACTGCAACAGAGCCAAGAAGGCTACAAAACCAAGTCAGGGCCAGCTGAGGAAAGGAATTTCAAATAAAGGGACTGATTAGAAAAAGCCACAGCAACTGTGCCCCTGCTGTCAAGGCACCAGCCACATTCCCACAGCCCCCAGCCTCTGCTGAAAGCCAGCTGAGCCACAGGTCCCCCTCTCCTCAGCACCACATCCCCTGACATAGGTCCCCCTGGAAGAAGTCTGCCATTCTTCATTTGGGAAACAAAGGGGACGTCTAAGGAGCAATAGTTATGGTGTGGTTATGATCTTCCCACCAGCACAAAGGTAACCGAAGGTACAAGTGGCATTTCCATTCCCTTACCAAGAAAAATAGCACAGAAAACATCACTGCAGGGAGGAGGCCTGGGAACACCAGGGCAGGTACAGCTGCCTGTTCTGAGAAGCACAAAGGTTTAATCTGAAACTGGAGGGAAGTTTCCTCAACAGGGCAAATCCCCACCACTATCCCCCTGTGAGCCCCAGGGACACAGCAGCACCCCTGGGGCAGGCAGATGGGCCACACAGCCAAGGTGGGCACCACCTGCACCCCACTTCATGCCAGTCACAGCTCTCACCAGCCCCGGGGCTGAGGGCCTGCGAGCACACAGCTCTCCCTGTGCCTGCCCAGAGCTGAGGGCAGCCCTAAAATCCAACGCTCACGTTCACAGTGTTTGCCTAGGTAGGAAAAGGCATTCTTTGGGATTAGCTCTATCAAACCCCTGCGTGCATCCATCCCATTACAGCCAGAAAGCTCGTTCAGACCTTCAAGAACAAGGGGAAATGAACAGCGATTCTGAGCACAGCCCACCAGCAGATCACAAATCCTCCTACTCTGAGGATACGGCTCATATTGCATCCAAGCAAGAAATCTATCAAGGAGCTTTAATTAATTCCCCTCCTCCAAACGCTTCTGTGCAGACTGGGAAGGTCACACCCTCCTGTGAGGAAGCACCGCCTGCTCCCCTGCTCCATCCCAGCACTGCCAGCCCAGGCCCTGGAAGCCACCCGGCCACAGCAGCAACGGGCAGCGAGGGTCCCCAGGGCTGCAGCACTGGGCTGTGCCGCTGCGCAGAGAGGCTGATGGTGTCCCCCCACAGCAGTGCCAGCAGGTCCTGTGCTGCCTTGCTCATCACTGCCTTGGCCACAGTGACCATTTCAGGCCGGTGAAGACAAGAGCAAAGCAGGGGCTGCACGGGGATGCAGGAATGTGCCAGGGCAGAACACCTCCGAGCCCTGCTCCTCCCTTCACCACACCCCACAGAATTTACCTGCACCTCTTTCACGATTTTTTAACGTTTCTTCATCAGCTGCAGGTACCAGAGGCTGCCAATCACCAGAGGAGCACTCAGAGGGACTTGGGAAGGACGAGCCCAACCAGAACAGGGGCAAAGCCCTGGGGACTGACAGAGCACGGCAGAGCCATCCCCGCCAGGGAGCGCAGCAATGCCCAGCCTCAAAAATAAACGTGAGGATGCCTCACTGACAGCACAGGAAGGGGAAGGAAAGCCGCATGGAAAGCGAGGGGATGGGAAACTGCCATGGGAACGCAGAGGGAGGAGCGGGTCTGGAATAAGCCAGGCTGGAGATGCGCAGGAAGCTTCTAGCAACGGCAGGAGAGCACTCGGAGCAGAGTATCACGGCCGTGCCCCCCTCCCATGCAGACCGTGCGCGGGCACAGCGGCCCGAGGACCCCCGAGCACGCCCGTCCCCGCACCCCCAGCCCGCAGCCCCCTCGCCCCGCACCCCCAGCCCGCAGCCCCCTCGCCCCGCACCTCTCGGCCGTGTGCGCCAGCGCAGCCCCCCCTTCCCTCTCGCACCGCACGGCCACGCAGCCCCGGCCAGCGGCAGCCGGCTCGCAGCGGCCTCCCGCCACCTGCGCCCCGGGGCCGAGCCTCAGCGCCGCCCGACGAGCGCCCGGCCGGGCAGACCCAGACACGGCGAACCGCGGCTAGTGCTTACCTGGGCGGGCACACCGGCCCGGGAGGCGGGGGGCAGCGGCCACGGAGCGGCGGGATCCGGGAGGGGCCGGCGGGAGAGGCCGGGAGGCGGCGGCCGGGGTCCGGGGGCGGCCGGGGTCCCGGAGCGGCAGGGGTCCCGGAGCGGCAGGGGTCCCGGAGCGGCAGGGGTCCGGGGGCGGCGGACCGGGAACCTCCGGCCCGAACGAAGTCGAAGCGCCAAGCTGGTGAGCGGCGCACGGGCCTTATATAGCTGCTGGGGGCGGGGCCACCTGCGATTGGCCAGGATGCAGCCAATGGGAGCGCAGGAGCCCCCTCTCCGCCTCTCCCCGCAGCGGGTCCCGACGCGCGGCCCGGGCGGCTCCGGGGCCGGCGGGGACCGAGGGGGCTGCGGGGGCACCCGGCCCCGGCCCCGGCCCCGGCCTCGGAGCCGGCCGGTCCGGCCAGGCCTCGTCCTGCCAGGCCTCGTCCTGCGGGAGCGAGCTCGGCGCCGCGAGGGCCCCTCGCTCCGAGGCAGCGTGCGGGAGGAGCCCGGCGGCCACCGCCGCCCCGCACCCGCTCAGCCGGGCGGCAGGAGCCCGGCCCCGCACACGCAGCTGCCGCCGCGGGGCCCGGCCCGCTCAGCACCGCCCCATCCCAGCAGCGCCTGAGGGCTCGGCCCTCAGGCTGCGGGGCGCCGCGGGGCCTAGAGGGTGTTCGCCGGTTCGGAAAGAGAACTCCCCGCGCACCGTGAGCCGTTCGGGGGCGCCGGTGGGGCTGCGGGGAGCGGGAAGGGGCGGCAGCCGCCCCGCCCCGCGCACCCAGCCCGGGACTCCGGTCAGAGCCACCCAGCACCTCGCCACGGGCCAGCGCGGGGGCTCCACAGCCGTGAGCAGTGCGAGGCTGGCACGGCGCTGCCTCAGGCAGCCGGAGTAACGGGGAAACATCTCGGGGAACATCCTCACCCCGCAGAGGGAAGCAGTGACGCCCTCTGACAGTGCTCAGGCAGCCGAGCACGGGTCCCTGGCGGGAGAGCAGTCCAGAGAATCTCCAGACCTGATGGGGCAGGCACCTCGTGAAAGGCTCTTCATGACAGGCCTTGCCCTGCGAAAGGCTCTCCCAGCTTGAGCTGCGGGAGCAGGAGGCACATCGCACTCTGCAGACACGATTCCGCACGAAAAGCAGCTGGTACAGGATCAGACTCCCAGCGCTGCAGAGCGAGAACAAAAGTGAGATGGAAAAAACACAAGTGTAAAATACAAATACAAGAGCTAAATTACAGTAATCCAGGATGCTAGGAATTTTTAAGAAAAGACACCTCTGTTAGCTGAAGGACAAATATTTACTGTCATTAAGAAAAGCGTTCAAAATACAGATGAGAGAGACAGACTGCTATCATTATGTCACAATCTACCTTTATGTTATGTTTTTCTAACAGCCGTGAAAAGGACTTTGGGGGCTGAAGTCAGCTGTCTTAACCAAAAAAGATCCAATTTGTAAAGTTGTTGTCTTGCCTCACTGCACACCTCTCATAAAACACGAGAAGAAATAATTAACTATTTAAGCACAGGGTTTGGAGCCAGAGGTTCCAGCTCCCAGGCTTCTCCAGAGGCACATTGTAAGTGTCATAGATTCTCAGGGCTGCTGGTGACAAGGTACATCAAACTCACCCCTCACTGCTTCACTGGTGGTGAGAATGGGGAGTGTGGAGGGCAGAAGACTTGCTCCACGGTGCATCGCCTTTCCTGTGACATCTGCAGCACAGTCTGGCTCTGATACAAGGCACCAGTGTCCAGTTCTGGGGAACACCCACCTCGGATCCCTCCTTCTCCTGAGGGCACTCTGCAGCTCAGCAGCACTCCCTCCCTCCATAACTGCATTGTCCTGCTTTCCAAAAGGGACATTCCTGGGTCCCAACAGGCATTTTGGGAGACTGGAGCAGTTCCTTTCTGTGCAGCCCACAGATGCCTTTAGATTGAAGTCACGGGCGATCACCTAGCAGGCTGCTAGCTCTTTGCAATTTGAAAGCTGGGAACAAGTCATCCCTACACCTATTTGACAGCAGAATCCTGTCACGTGAGGTAAAACCCTGCAGCTGTGTTGTACCCTCGCTGCAGCTTGCCCAGCCTCAGCAAGAGCTACCGCAGGGAAACAAGAACCCACAGCTCCACGCACACAGGGCGTGCAGCTCCTGAAGCAGGGAGACGCTGTAAAATTAAACCCTGGTCCCCTGCTTTGCCTTCCCCAAAACTGACAAATGGTATTTTAGGTATTTCCCTTTATGATGGAAGAACCAGGCACTCAGGTGGCAGGTGATGGACAGGCAGCCTGTGCGTGCTGTGCGGTGGCACACAGCAGATAAGCCACTTAGGTGAGTCACCACAGACTTTCCTATGCAATTTCCTTAGATCAACGGCAGCCTGCAGCTGCCTCCCTCCCTCCCACACTCTTCCCAGATAAGTTTCCTCGGACTCTCTGGACCTTTCTATCAGGCACACGACCAGCGGGTCCTGCGGGACGCGGGCCGGGCTGCCTGGGACTCCCTTCTCGGAGAAGGCAGGACCCTGCCTGAGGGGTGCACAGCGGAGCGCTCAGCCACACACGGTGGGAGCACACCGAACCTGCTCCCAGGGTGGCAGCTCTGGGGGGGCATTTCCATAGCCTGTGTTTCCACAGTGTCATGCTGGCGAAGAAAGGCGAGCGCTGGGGAAAGCCTGCCCGGCGAGATTGAGAAGAAGGCTCTCCTCCACCAGCCTTTCAGACACAGAGGTCGCGGGCTTGCAAGGGTCAGCAACCCCTCTTAATATTCACCAGAGTAGCAACAACAAAGGCAAGCTGGCAGAAGGGAAGCGTTCCTGCCGAGTCCCATCTTCACTCTGGATACCACTCCACAATGAAGTTATTTCAAACCGCCCATAGGTTAAGCTACGGCTTTCATCCCAATAGCCAAGTTCCCGCTGAGCTCTGCCTGCAAAGGCACATCAAGCAGAGACACTCGGATGACATCTCGCCTCACCCAGTGCACTGCAGCAGCCACCTTTCTCAGCCAGGCTGGTAATTTAGATAACAGGAGAGAGCGTGTCAAATGCATAACATTTAATAGGACCAGAAAAAGGTCAGCAGCCCTGTCTAAGCAGCACTTTAAAAGCTCCCATCTGATATAAATGTTATCTTGGACATCAGCAGTGCTTGGTAAATAAAAAGACAAGTTCCACCTTCCAAAGCAAATTACGGCTTTGATGATGATTCCTCAGAGGAAACTCTCTATTATTTCCCCTTCATCCACCTGGGCATTAACCAGAAAGCCAAGGTCACTTATTACTTTCTCATTCAAACAGTCTGGATTATGTCTCCCTGAAATCATTACCACATTGTGACAGCAGCTGGGAAGCCCAGTGAAAGCTCTTCCTTGGCCGCTGTGCAGCTGCCGGGCGCAGCGGATCCCAGTCACACAGCGGCCCAGCCCGAGCAGTGCGTCAGGACACAGGGGCAGGAACAGCACCTGGGTGTCCCCACAGAATGAGCAAAGCATTTCAGATCTACTGCTTGATCGGTGTCCGAAACCTTCCCAAGCCTTGACACCACGTAAGGTCTGTGCTGTGAATCCCGAGTGCCAACCAACCTATGGAGATCCGGCGCTCCAGACTATCCGTGTCCCACACGGTCTCTCTGGAACCAAAGACGTGGCTGTCACTAGAACAGGTCACCTGCTGCTTTCTCCTCTTAGCTTTCCGTTGTGCGTCGAGCACTGGACCAGCCCTCCAGAGCCGCATCCCATGCCAGACCCGATGGGGAGTGCTGGAGGGGGCCGTGCTCCTGCCCCTGTGCCCTCCGCTCACCGTGCCTCACGTCGCACACGTGGGTGCTGCCTTAGCAGCAAGGCCTAGTCAGCAGCACACGCTGCCTCTCTCTCCAGGTCTTGCTGAGGCAGGCAGAGCTGTGAGAGCACACGAGGAGTTAAGCTTTTCCTTCCCAAATGTGTAAAGATGTGGTCTGCACGCTTGGTGAGCGGCAGCGTCTGTGGGCCAAAACATTTTGCTGCATATTTCTGAAATTATTTGTCAGAAAAGAACGTCAATGACATAGAAAATGAGTTGCAGATGTAACCTTTTCAAGCATCAATAATAACTTAAGACATTTGAAACTAAATCTTAACTCACAAGTGACTACATCGCACAGGGTAGTTTCTGAGGCAAGGGCCAGCGGATCAGATGCAGCACTGTAACAGATCCCAGCGATGGTGCCCCCCTCCCGCTCTGCTGCCTAGCAAAGAACAATTAAATTCTCACATTTGCCAAAGCTGCTTCTCTTCCTGGGACCTTTTTTCCTGCTTCCCAGGCTGCTCCTGGACCCAGCGGGCACTCTTGGGCAGTGAAAGACGCTTCCAGGCCAGGTCTAGTAAAGTCCCACAATGTACTCAAATGAGGATGGCCAGAGTGCTTCCTCCGAGGTCCATCCTGAAGAACCTGCAAGAAAGACTCAAGTTTTAACGCTCCCTTATTCCCCTCCCTGCTGCCACGGCAGCCAGCCCACACCCCAGAGTCCCAGGGCTTCTTCAGCCACGCAGGGGATGGGGATCTGCACTAGGACACAGGGATGTGCACCCTGCAGCCGTGTTACAGACAGTGAAGGGTGTCAGCGCGGTTCAGGACGTGCTGCAGCGTCCGTGGCTCTGTGCCTGTGGCACGGGCAGATCTGCAGCCTGGGAAGGAGCGTTCCTTGGGCTCAGTTCCTTGCTGCTCTGGCTCTCCTGGCCAGATAGCCAGCGCTGCCACCACACTGGTATCTCTGTAATGAATATCACCGCTGCATTCTCAGAGGCACATGCTTAAGGAATTTAACTACTTTAATACAATGGGCTCAAATTGCCAGAGAATGTTTGTGCATCAGTGTGAAATCAGAAATTCGGGGAGGGGGTGCTTTATCTGTCAAAGGCCAGCATCAGGGGGCTGACAGAGCAGACAGTGGGAAGCTGGATTGCATTTGATACGCATCAGCCCATCAAACACAAACAGCCGTTAAAGTGCTGAGGGGCCAAACCAGCCCCACTGCAGCTGTAACCAGAACAGTCCCTGGGAGCAGTGCTGGACCTGCCCCGCTCTCCGGCCTCACCGTGCACAGTAAATCACAGGAAAAGGGATACTTCTGAAAGCTCAGATGAAGATAAAACACCTTCACTGTCAGGCCAGCAGCTAGCTACCTGTGCCGTGTGTTATTTCAGAGCGGAGGGTGTGGGATGCCCTGCCAGGGATATGTGGCTGCACAGGCAGCAGACCTGCTGCAGGGCACCCAGAGCCAGGGTGCAGTGCCCGGGCTGATCTCTGACCTCCCACCCATCCAGGCCAGCAGCCGGGCCCGTTACCATCAGTTATCGACTGTTCAACAGCCACCTGCTCTGGGTGGAGAGCAACAACACCCCAGTCCGTGCCATGGGCTGCCAGCACCAGCTCGTACTGCTGGTCTGTGAGGGAGCCAACCCAGAACTGGGATGGCGCTGAGGTGAGCAGACTGGGGCCGAGGCAGTCCTTGCAGCACGGGCAGCGATCCCATGGTCAGCACCCACAGCCAGCTCAGGGGCCTGGGGCCGGCTGGGAACCGGTGAGCATGTTCCCGCTGCCTTGTGACCATCCCTCTGCAGTCCTGCCACAGGGTTACTGGTGTCTGAAAAGAGCTCGACTTAAATTATTCCAGGGGAAAAAAACCCCACAAAACCTTGCCTTCGGATTAATCCCCAGCCCTCACTCTGAAAAGGCCCTTTCTGCAGCCCCCCGCTGCTGAGCCTGGCCCCGGCACCTGGGCCCTGGCCCTCCAGTGCAGGCTGCCCTCGGGGCTTTTCCAGGGGGCTCCGCAGCCCTCTGCAGAGCGCTAACACAGCCGAAGGGAATGAATAACATGGCCCCGACATGTAAAAAATAGGCTTTTCTTACAAAGCAGGTCTCAAATAATAAGTGAAGGAAAAGGAAGGGGGGGAACATGCCTGGGCGACCCCTCCTAACCACCTCCAGCACAGCACAGCGTCACTCAGCCGAGCAGGGTGCACGGCAAATAATACCCGCTCCGCCGTCGCCCCCGCCCCGGCACCGAGACCCCACGCACCAGGGAATGCAGGGGAACAGATGGATTTTCCATGGGAAGGAGCTGCGATTGCTCCTTCCAGTCAAACATGTCAGCCCCGCAGAGCCATGTGTGCAAAACATTAAACCTGCTCCCCCTGCTAGCAGCGCAGGGCCGGGAGAGGGCTTTTTGGGGTGTCCGGAGGGGAAAGCGGCTCAGCCTGGCACAGGGCGGACGGGCAGCAGTTCACAGGCACCCACAGCCAGGGCCTGGACCCACCCTGCCCACCCACCCCAACAACCGGGTTTTTTTCCTCTTCCAGGTGCTTCTTGTCATTGGTAAAATATGGAATTGCGTTGGAGCAGCAGTAATCTCAACACAATGGGCTGTAAGCAAGAGCCCTGATAACGTGTATCGCGCTTGCAAGGCAAACAGGTTCAGGAGTTACTGACAGGAGGCACCGGGGTTATTTCAGGCCGAAACCCGCGCAGAGCGCTGTGCTCGACGCAGGCAGATCTCAGAGCCCAGGGTACCGGCCGCTAATTAGGGGAACTGGCAATTCCTGATCTCCCCGCATCAAGAATAGGGGACCTTGAGGGTCTGTGAATTGATTTAATTACAAATATAACACACGTCTCCCTACCTTTATTAACCTTGGACACTGGAGTAGTTTAAGGCAGTTGGAAAAGCAGCCCTGCCACATCGGCTCCCAGCGCTGCCAGGAGGGAGGGAGTGGGACACAGCAGAAAGGGCATTTGCTTCTCTGGGCTTTCTGCCCCACATCACGCTCGCTTCCCAGCTCTGCTGCCAAGCAGGTGAGCACAGCACAAAGCCCGAGGCTCTACCTGGTGTGAGCAGGGGCACCGGCACTGCTGCAATCCAGACTGCAGGAAAGGACAGCTCCTTCCTCATGTTTTCCCTAGGTTCAGCCAGGTACAGCATGGTGTTTCCCTGCATTTGCCAACGGAGATGCCACTCCGATGGGACCAGGAGCATAGTCAGGCCTGGAGTATCTTCGGTTCCTCTGAAAAAGAGTGGATCTTTTCTCTGGAAATCAACAGAACGCTCCTGTTAGCATTGTCTATGGCAGGCAAACGGAACTGCACACCAAAGCCTGCATCAGAAGCAGGCTGGGACTGCAGCGTCAGGAGGAAGTGGCTGTCAGGCTGACGCTGCCTGTGGCCTCCAGCATGCTGCAGGGCCCTCCTGCAGAAGCGCTGTCTCCAGGCAGGACATGCAGCCAGCCAGCGTCTGCAGGAGGGGCTGATGCTGTGCGCAGGCAGGCTGGGCCCCATGCAGAGTACAGGTTTTATTCCCCAGGGACAGGATTCACTTGGCTTGGGCATGAGCTGCTCTGTGACAGGCTTGGCGTCCGCTGCCGGGCACATTCCTCCTCTGGAGGTGGGCAGTGCTGTGCAAGCGCAGCCCAGAAAGGCACAGGGCACAGCACAGGGCGCATGGTGTGGTTACTGCCTGGCAGCGGGAGTCTGAGGCCACCTCATGGGTTTCATCCCAAAGCATGTATCTTTGGGCTGGGTAATACTCCAAGGCTTGGGAGCACGAAACACTGCATTTGGACCATTAGAAAATGTCAATATTCTAATAAACAACCCAGAAAACCTTTCTAGTGAGGGGCGGGGGGCATTCCACGAGGCAGGAGGCGGCGAGTGATGAGCCCCCCCAGCCTCACTCCGCCATGTGAACGCACAGCGCTGCACCCACACCGCAGTGCCGGCACACCCCTTCCTGCCGCTCCGCACCCACACGCCACGCCGCACGCCCGGTGCCATGCGCTGGTTGTCGCAGGGGTCCCACACGTGTTCGCACCTCCCGCGTCCCCACGCCCAGCTTGTCGGGCTCTGTTGTTCCAGCCATACTGTAGAGGCGCCTATTTACTTGGGAATCATCTGTTTTCTGCCCCGGTCCCCACTGTATTCAGAACAGTTACTTAGCTTCAATAAGCCCCTTGTTAAAGCCTTTTCCCTTCTGTAATCTCATCAAACTAACCAAAAGGAGTTTGTTCTGAAATAGAGTCCCATTTTGTAACCTGGCTTCCTATAGGAGATCTCCCCATGCGCGCCCGGCCCCTGCGCCACAAAAGGGGTCTGCTTGTCCTAGCGCGCTAACAAAACACTGCCGTCTGTTTGGGTTAGGCAGCAGGGGGTTAATGAAAAGCCCGGCCCTGGGGACTCCCACCTTATCTGCAATCATGAATTTATTGAAGAATGTGTTAATGTGCTGGATTTTATTCATCAGGGGTCAGGGCTTTTCAAATTCTTCCTCCCAGCTCCCCCTCTTTCCATCCCTCCCCAGCAAGCTCACAATGCTGTTTAAACAAAGGACTCCCAACACAAAGAGCAAATTTACACAGTAAAGTTTTCTTGCAGGCCCAGAGCAGGGTCTGGAAGAATTCCAGCTTTATAAAGAGAAAAGGGGGTGGGGGGGAGAAAGGGGGAAGGGAGAGAGGGGCATTTTGCAGCGGATAAAAGGAAATTGAGAAAAGTTCCCACCTCCTGAAGCTCAGCACTGAATACCTCTGCCAGCCAACCTCCAGGCACTGCAAACCCCCGAGGATGTTTCAGCAGAACATGAGCCCTCGGCGCACAAACCTCGGCCTCCTTCGCAGCAGAGCCTGACATGAACGCTTCAACGTCGAGTTCAGGGCGACGTTTGAGCAGCTGCTGAGCCTGGGTTGGTACCATCAGCCCTGAAAGGACGCAGCAAATGTTAACCATAGCTCACGGCTTCTCCCTTGTGCAGTTTTCGGGGCGGTGATGTAAGAAAGATGTAACAGAACAAAGAGGTGACACGATGGCCTACGGACCTGGCGTCACTGCGACGCCATTCCCTCCTCCTGCGTCCCACGCACCGTCCCAGGACCCGAGGCTGCTGGGGTCCTGCAAGGTGCCGCCCTGCACCCCTGCTGCCTGCACGTGCTGGAGATGAGGTGCGGTGCCAGCGCAGCCCCTTTCCTCTCCATCGCTCCCAGCACTCTCCCCGCGCCACAGCTGGGGTAAAGGCTGGGTTGGTTGTGTTTATTTTGTTAATGGAAAGGTTACCAACCCTCCTCCTGCTCAGTGAGTTTTGTCTGCGCTGGTCAGAGCTCTGGAACTGAGAGAACAGGGAGCAATCCTGCACTAATTAACCAAAGATGACCTAAATGATTTTCTTCAGGTCTCGTCACCTCCGCTTGCTGCACTGTCATTAATGAGCTCTGGCAGCGAGAGCTCAGGACAGACCCCACCTCCGCTGCCACCACTGCCTTACAGAGCTCACCTGAGCACAGAGTCCTCAGACATTTCACAGGCAGAACACGGGTGTTGTTATCAGCCACCAAGCGAACACTGCTGGGGAGGCTCCAAACTCTGGGCACCAGGCAGGAAGTAGCTGCTTCAGGCACGTGCTGAAATACTCAATTCATATTAAAAGAAAACCATCATAATACCATTTCTTAATAGGTTTCTCAGCTAAGAGGATGCCACTGACCCAGATGTTCATTCCTGTGCCTATTTACTTGGGTTTGCAGGGACACCGATGCCTTCTGCCGTGCTCTCCCAAATCCAGGGCAGTCTGTGAGCAACCAGCACAGACACCCACCCAGGGAAGGGGATACAAACACCGGGAGTCCCACGCAGGAGCCCGCAGGCAGCCACGCAGCACGCGGCTCGGTGCAGTTCTGCTGTGTGTGGCTCTGCCCTGGCTGGGACATGCGTGTCCCTGCGTGTCCCTGACACCGCCTGACAGATCCGGCGGCTCCGCAGGCAAACGGCTTCTAACGGCCGAAGTATCCTGAGATCCCGGCCGAGAGCCCGGCCGCGCTGGCAGCCGCCCCGCTGACACACACACACTCGGTGCGGGGCAGAGCTGCCCGGGCTCCCACACCACCACTCACGCTCCCGGCTGCTGGGCGGCTGTGGAGGGGCCAGGCAGATCTTGGCACACGGGATCCAGCTGCGCTGCCGATGGATCCCTGACTGCTGAACATACAATACATATTTATAGGGGCTGCTCCGTGACAGGAATGCCAAAGCCTCGTGCAGAACATAACTCAAAGGACATAATTAAACCAGTTAAATGGCTTGGGACGAGAGACACGGCTACAGCCAGATTTCAACTCTGGGCACAGGCTCGGGGCACAGGGAACAATGATGAGGAGAGCAAGTACTGTAAAAGCTCTCCGACCAACTAGTTGCTTTGCTTTAGTTAATAAACCATAATCCCTGCTTAGCACTGACACAGACCAGGAATGAGCCTCTGAGCAGAGCGCCGGGCGCGAAGGCGACTGTTGGGGGCAAGCAAGCACCCTGCCAGCATCACCCGAGGACACCAGCGCTACCAGACGACAAGTAAAGCCTGCACAAAGGGTAGGAAATCAAAGATCAGTCAGTTCCTTTCAGTCAGTTACGTGATGTGCAGCAAACAGCGAGCTCCTGCCGGCTTTGTGGAGCTGGAGGCTCGGAGCAGTGCAGGGGGGGCAGCTCCAGCTGCTGGCAGCAGCCAGAGGAGCCTCTGCACAGGACGGGATCTGGCTGCTGGGAAGCGGCCATTGTCACCAGAGGAGCTGTGTGAACCCAATTAACAGAGCTGCTGGCCAGTTACACTGGAATAACTGGGGCCAGTGCTGCACCACCCAGGCTGGGGGACACAGGCCCTGGGAGCTGCCCAGCCGATACCAGGCAGCACCGAGGCGGCTGCAGGCACGGTGGCACTGCAGGAATGTCCATCCCCCTGTCTGAGCTCCAGAGCCACGGGTGACCAGAGGAGGAAGAAAAAGGCTGGAAGAGAGAGTCCTGGGGGCCAGAGAAGCCTGGAGAATCCCCAGCAGCAGCTGGGCAAAGCGCCGAGCCTGAACCTGCACCGAATGTCTCAAATACCCAGCAGCAGAGAGAGTCCCAGCAGCCTCCACACAACAGGTCACCGTCCCGCCAGCGTCTCTTGGGATGGGCTGGTGAGAGGTCGGGAGCCGTCGGTGAGAGTTAGGATGGGCAGAAGCTCCCTGCCACCAAACCGGTCCCCAGTCCCACGGGGAAACTGGTGGCTGTAGGCGCTGGGGGAAGGTCTTGTCTTCTGCGGTTCCGCTGCCAGGGAGGGGCTGCAGAGCTGCCAGGCACGCTGCTCACGTTTCTGTCGCAGGAGCAAAAAGAAGTGTAAATTAAGAGAAAATAGTTTTAAAAAGTCAACAATTTCAATGGTTTTAAGCTCAAAGCTGGGGAAGGACACGACATGCACACAACTTTCAGCCAGGAGCAAAAGCTGTGACAGCAGCAGGCCTGCGCCTCAGAAGGATGCCACAGAAGGAAAGCAAGCAAGTTATTTTTAAAGCTAGAGTTACAAAGTATCTAAGATATAATTACCAGAGTTAATAAGAGAACACTTCGAAACAAAATAGCTTTTTATAGACAAGGCAGTACCTCTGCGACCTCTGTGCCCAGGCAGGTGAGAGGAGGTGAGCTTGGGGTCCTTCATCTGTGTCCTGTCCCTAGGAGAGCACCAAAAGCGCGGTTGGAGCCGAAGCAAAGCTTCCTCCTCCCTCACCTCTCAGAGCTGTCCCAGTTCTCCAGCTGTGCCTTCAGTGGTACAAACCCAGAGGATGGGATGGTGTCTTGGTGCTGTATTTATGCTTTGATGCATCACATATGGGTTACACCTGTGGGCGCAGAGGGATGCTGCCGAGCTGCGGGCACAACTGGCTGGCTGCAGGACACGCCGCAGCTCATCCTGCCCCGAGGGAGCGCGGTGCTGTGCCGCCCGTGCCGCGGCTCTGTGTTCCTCCGCGCGTGCCGAGCAGCCAGAGAACACGGCGAGAGGCTGAGCACCCTTCTGTGCCTCCTGCGAGTACGGCACAGAGGTGTCTTCAGGGCAGAGCCGCCATGCCTGAGCGGTGCCCGGGCTCCTGCGCGGGTTTGCTTCCTCTGGGAAACACCACCCGACATCTGCCAGGCTCCTTGGGGAACTCGCAGGAGTGTGGAAGGGTGGAGAGGCTGCTGTTTGGGTAGCAGAGCTGGAGGGACTTTTGGCAAGAGCTCTAGCCTGCTTGCTTTTTGTCACAGAATTCGGCTCAAAACTCTTGCCAGAAGTGCCGTGGAAGATCCAGCGCTTCAGCTGGATAATAAGGGCAGGAGGAACCTCCTCTTGCACCAGGGATGCTCCAAACCCAGGGAGGAGCCTCCTAAAATCCAGCTGCTGCTCCTGGGGAGGTTCCTCTTGCTCAGAGCCCCGCTGACTAGGGGTAGCTCAGCAGACCCCAAGGATGTGCTGTCTGTGGCACCAGAGAAGCGACTTCAGCTAAAGAGACGAGTCTGATCACTCCAGTTAGTTCCAACCTTTGACATCTCCGTGTCCATCACCGTCTGAGCCACCAGCACCAGGGCAGCCAGGCTGCCAGAGCAGGTCACCTCCCTGCCAAGGGAACTGGCCAAGCCCAGGAGCACTAGCCCAAACCGTGTCCCCCGCCCGCCCCGGCAGCCCCCGCCCCAGGCCTGTCAGTGGGGATCATCCCACATCACCAAAAACATCTGCTGTGACCACGGCAGGGCCCAGGGTTACCTGTGTGTGAACGGCATCACTTCCCTTCTTCACACCTCTGGGGAAAAGGACTTAGAAAAGAATTAACAAACACAGCGTGGAATATACAATAGCCACCATTAACATCATATTTATTGTTATTTAGTTGCTCAGTAAAACATATACAGATATGTACAATATGCATGAATACAGAAGACTGCACTTTACATATTTAAAAAAAAGAAAAATAACACTCAATTTCATGAGCTATTGTCACAGTCTTCCAACCAAGCATTTAAGAAATGAATTTAACAATCAAAAAAAAAAAAAGGAGAAAAAAGATTACAGGATTGCCTAACACACAGCAGAGTCAAGTTTTCATATTTTACATGTGCAATAACATTTTTCAGAAGAGTTTGCTATGCAGTACGGATTACCAGTGTTTTGAATTCTTTTTTTTTCTTTTCCATGAACCAAATTTAGTACAAAGAAATAACATCCTTTTGCTTAAGGCTGTTTTAAAGCTGTAATATTCTTGGGTAGTGAATAGTGATAAAGTTCTAACTGCCGGAAATCACAGCCTGCAGTTTCATCAGTCAGAATCTATGAGCGGATGGACTCAAACCAACAATTTTAATAGAGAATTTCTAAGACAAAATTAGACTATTTCCTCCATTAGCCTTAAGCAATAAAGGAGAAACAATTCTATAAAAATGGGATGTGCTCCTACACACCATCCACCCAACAGCTGTGAATGTCAGAGCTGAGACCTCACGCTGCAGATAACAAACCCACTCCAGGCTCAGCGGTTGCGTTCCCACCTCCTGCCTCCCCGCTGACCGGTGCTCACACCCCCTACAACCCCCTGCCCGCTACTCATGGAGTGGGAACAGTTTCCCTTCCGCTGGTTCCCGGCACCGGCTCCTGCTCTGGGGGGCTGTGGCCTCGGGATGCCCAGGCAGGCATACAGATGTGGGACATCTGTAACGACCCACAGTGACACCTGACAGGAGCCACCGTCCCTCTCGCTACCGCCTGAACTGCCGAGCTGGGGTGGCACAGAACCAGCCGCCCCAGGACACAGCAACCCGGGGCAGGTTCCCCAGAGTGTTCCCTAAACAAGGCCCCTCTTCGCGTGCGTTCTGGCCAGGGGCAGCTCGCCACTCCCCCCAGGCCAGCCACAAGAAACAGTTTGCTCAGTTTGCTGCTGCGATTCACCTGCACGTTCTTTGAACAAACACCCAAGGGGTCAGCGATGCCCCCCGGCCCGGCTCCCTCCTGCCCAGTGCCAGGCACAAGGCAGGGAGACGCCTCCCAAACAAAACAACTCGGAGCTACGTTCTAGCTGTTGTTCCTAATACAAAGTGAGGTGGTGCCCACCCTAACGGCACCTCTACCACAGGTGTCTGACTTGGCACAGGGTCTGTCTGGAAGCGCTGTGCAGGCGCGGGCTGTACCCAGACACCGGTAGCTGGTGGGATGTGACCAGCTCATCCTCGGAAGGAAGCAAGCCTCAAGCCATGCAGCTCAGCAGGGGCTGTTGAGTGGAGCTCAGACCTCAGGTGAGCTCAGCTCTGCCACCAACGTGCCTCTGACCGAGCTTGGGTTGTCGCTGCCCGTGCCTCAGTTTCCCTCTCCACACAAAAGTGCAACTTACCTCTCACACAACAGGCTTTTACCTACAGCTCTCAAACATGGGAAGTATTATTGTTCACAAGAGTAAACCGGCTCAATTCTCACCATGTAGGGCTACACTGGTATTTTATACGATTAAAAAATGTTCAGCACGTTCAGCATCCAATTAACAGGGAAAATCATGACAATGAGATCACTGCAGGCAACACGAGCTGTGTGACAAAGCCACAGCCTTCTCAAGCGCAGCCAGTCCCAACTCCAGCAGGTAAGGAGCAGGACATGATGCCTGCGCTGGCCACTCACACGTACCGATTCTGTTCTGATCTCTGGCCAAGCGCAGGCTGGTCCTGGCATCGCCACCAGCTGCCCCGAGCTGAGCTCACAGCGCTCCTTTGCTCGGTCGATAAGGTCACTTAAATTAAGCAGGATGGAAGGGGTGGGAGGTTAGCACCAGGACTGCATGTGACCGGATCACTCAGAGGAAACTACATGGACCCGAGGCCCAGAAGATGGTCACCCACAGTTTTTAACTCCTTGCCATCTAGAAATCCCATCCTCCCCCTGCGCCCACCCCACGGGCCCAGCGGTGCCAGCTACGCGGCTGCAGCCCCACAGCCCCCACACCTCCACACCGTCCTGTGGCAGCTGAAGACACAGTCCCCTGGCTGCAGTACAGCCCATCCTTCCTCCTCATCCCACAGGATCGCTGACTGCCAGGACTGCCCCGGGTTCTAAAGAATCACTTCCGCCTTGTGCTTCTGTGAGCCAGCGAAACAAGAACGTCACAAGAGGCTGAGAACAGCTCCAGGAGAGAGAGGAGCCCATGCTGCAGAGAGCAAACCAGGAGCAGAGGGAGGGTCAGACCCACTGAGTCACCCAGCTTCTGCTTAGGGGAGGTTTCTCTTTAAAAGCCATCTGAAGGGTTTGATGCTGGTTGAAAGGTCTCTTCCCTAGCAGGGTGTGCATCCCTGACCTCAGGAAGCCTGAAAAACCTGTTCTCTTGAATGCAGCAGGAAAAACTAAAAACAAAGAGCAGCAAGCCATGGGGCTGCACTCCTCCACAGGAATGCCACCGACCGGCCCTGAACTCTTCCAACGCGTCCCAGCATGTGTTCGCTGGGCTGCTCCCAGGGCCGGCGCTGCCCCATGGGGACCTGCAGGCTGTGGACCGAACCCAGGGCACAGCGCTCGCCCAGCCCGCAGCTCAGCAGCACCAAGCACGCTGCCAGACTGGACCTGAAGTGAAACGCCCAGGAAGTTCAAAGTTAAACACGGATTTGGGTGAATGGGATTTAAGAAATCACAGGCAAAGAGGCATCTTCTGGAGCAGGGACAAGCGTTACTCTGCCAGGAGGGACTTTCCCAGGGACGGTGAGGTCTCATGGCAGGGACAGGGGGAGCATGGAACTTGGGGCAGCACACACACCTAGGGAAGGCACAAATTGTTCCCAGCCAAGCCGGCATGAGGCAGCTCCGCAGCCGATCGCTCCAGGATGGGCAAAAGTCCTCATCCTCACAGCAGCTCCAGCTTCAACACAACGAAAAACAACATGGAAAAATCAAGGTCAAAGCTCCCCAATTTATCTAACGTCAAGTCTTTGACCAGACCTGTGAGAGGAAATCAATCCATGCACGTTCAACTAACACTTCTGCATGCTGCAAGGCTCTCCGAAGCCACATATGACCGAGAGAGAGGGCTTCCGACCACCCCCTGCCACTGGCATTTTAGGCAGAACTCCCTCTCCACTGGTGCCTACTGAGAACGTTACTTCAAAATAATTCAAGGCCCAGGACGATCACAGAAGATAAAGTACAGAGCAGTCTCCAGACTCCATCACTGGAGGAGGGACATGTTTTGCGAATGCCTGACAAGTAATAAATAACCCCACAGAGACCGACTTTTACTTCCCAGCTAAAACCTGAATCTCCAGTGATGTTCCGAAGCTTCAGGGAGCAGAGGAAAGGGAGCAGGACAGCTCGTGCTCCCTGTGCAGGGGAGACACAAGTACTGGGCAGGAGCATCGGATCAGACAGTCGTGGCTTTATCTGGTTTGCTTCCAACTCTCTTCTGGAACGAGCACTATCTGTCAGGAGCAGGAAAGCAGAGCTTTCCTTTCATTGTGTGCAGCGAGTAACACCGCTCCAAGACGCATGGAAAAAGGGGCTGCGGGTGAGTTTAGGGTCTAACACGGGGTGTCCCCACCCTGGCAGACTAGGAAACATGGATGTGGGCATACAGCCCCCCTGCTTGGGCTGTCCCCTGACCACTGCTCCAAGACAGCTGCAGCAGGAGCCTGGGTGTCCCACAGCTCCGTGCACGGGATGCTGCATCCTGCTCTGGACAGCATCTTCCTTCAGCTAAGAACGGGCCGAGCAGGCAGTGCTGCTGGGCAGGCAGGGCTCCAGGCGATGGACCTGGCCCCAGCCACACTGGCACACGGGGCCACGGGACAGCCAGGGGGAGGCACGTGGTGGCTCTGGGAGACTTTTTCCTCCAGCAGAGATGAGGTGGGAACTGTGAGCATCACCAGGAGCAGGAGGCTGTGGCCACACTGGGAAGCAGCCCCCACTGCACCTCGCAAGCAAGAGAGGGAGCAGAGAGGGAGCCCGAGTCCTTCTGTGGAGGAGATAACAACTCTGAGTTATTAAGTAAACTTCCTGTTGGACTGACTTAGAAAAACACCTCTCTACCTTCCCGGCCGTGCCCGAACCGGCCCGTTCATGACAGAGTTCCGTCTCCGGGCTGCACCAGAGTAAACACAGGACCGAGCGTCCTCGCCTCGCGGTGGGAGGCTGAGAGCAAACGAGGCTGAACGTTATTAGCAACAGAACATCATTTTCTCAGGAAGGGGCAGGCTCGGTGCCTGAATATTCAACAGAGCATTAACTGTTTGGTTGTATGTGACTGGCAAGAGCTGGGTGTCAATACAATACGTAATATACTGATGACCATTTCGCTTTAACTGGCGTTTATTCCTGAACTGCTGTTCTTCAGGATCACCATCGTAATCAGCACTGAACAAAGCAAAACAAAAGCAAAAGAAAAAAAAAAAGAAAAAAGAGAAACAAAGCAAATGAGGAAGAAGAGGAGGAGGACGATCTTTGTCTCATTATGACGTACGTGACTTGGACATACGCTGAGATGGAAAAGGAAAAGGCCTCATCTATAAATGTATGCCAAGGTTACAGAGTAATGGGAAGAAGTGGTTTAGCAGGAAAATCTTAAGCAGAAGTGTGCTAACTGCAGAAGGGTTAACACTGGTAACATACTGTGGCAGAAGATTAAAAAAAAGTTGAGGTTTACTTTAAATTAACCCTTTCCAGTCCACATGCCACTAAGCAGGTACCAACCTAGAAAAATAGTCCACCTAGCAGTAGCGGCCCTTGGAAATTAAAAAGAGAAAAAAAATAATTTCTTTTGTTCAAGTCAGGGCGGCCACAAAAGTCCCAAATCTGTTGGAGATGTCCGAGTGCAGGGACCTCCACGTCGGCACCGCGGTCCGGCCCTTCGCCTCGCCCACGTCGTCCGTGCAGTGGACCGAGAGGCACTGCAGGTGGCTGCCAGTCTGCGCCGCGGCCGAGGTCTTGCTCGGGGGAAGGTCGTGGGCTGGAAAGGGGTCACAGAGAGAGCGTTAGAACTGTGCAAAGCAAGCCCCTCACCTCGCACGGCACACAGGGAGCGGGGACAGTCCCCCTGTCTCCGCACCCGCCTCTGCCCCGGCTCCTGCAGCCCCGGCATTGTGTCCCCTGGCACCCTCACTGGCACAGCCCCCCTTCCCCTCCCCTCCCCAGTGAGCCTCTCTGGATGGTTTCACCGTGCCAGAGAAACACCAGAAATACTCTTTCCCATGCCCTTGTGTTAACGTAAGCCAGCAGTACGCCTGAACGCAGGGGATGTACACATGCCTGGTCATGTGTGTCCTGGATGGCAGCACAACCAGGGCTTTGCACCCCTGTGCACCCTCCACTACCCAAAAATCAGTGCTGAAACTTCCCAGGCAGGAGCCCAGCGCCGAGCCCTCGGCATCCCCCAGGTCAGACCCATTGTCAGCCTCCCTGTTCACCTCTGTCACTGGAGCACCATAGTAACACCATTCTAGAAGCTTCTGCGTCTCAGTTCTGTGTATAATCTTTACCCACCATCAGTTTCCATTAACTACAGGAACAAAAGAATTTAACTGAAACATCCTAAATGATGTCCCGGGCCTTCTTCCTCTGGATTTCAGTCAATACACCAAGAATTGGTCCTTCCAAAGTATCCTAGCATGTACCCACTCCCTCTGTCACCCCACTATGTTTCCTCACTTCCACTACTCTTTCAAGTAATCTTCTCTGTTGCAAATGTGTTTTTCTCATCTTTAAAATCTGCCTCTCCCTGCCCGGTGCAGCCAGGGACATCATTCTTTCAACACCTTTTCCTCATGGAAATCAATCACTTGAGGTGTCCTCCACTGTTTGCAGTCAAATCACCAAAAAAAGCCCAAAGAGAAACCCTCCCCCACGCTCATCCCTGGCCCTGTAAATCCTCACGTCCTCAGCAGCCCCCCGGGTCTGTCTCACAGAGCCTCTGAACCAGGCAGGCAGCAGCTCTTCCTCCTGGCTAGGGCTGGGCAGCCCAGTGCAGGCTGGAGTGTGCTGCCCTCTCCCCAGGGCAGCCAGCACCCAGCCCAGGGACACGGGAAACCTTCTTGGACCCCCAGGAATGCAGCTGCTTCTGCCAGGGAGGCTGCCCGAGCCAATGCAGACAGCCCCCCCACCCTGGGAAGCGGGCTTTCTGTGGGATAAAACCAGCGAGGAGAGACAAGACAAAAAAGCCAGGATCATCTGGCCAGGCAGCCTGCGCTGCCTCTCCTCTACCATTCCATTCGTATCCACCCAGGCACAGGAGGCAAAGCACCAGCTCACGTGGGGACCACAGTGTCTGACAGACCCAGGGAGCTCCCATTGTGCAGGGCTGAGGATGAACTGCAGCGGTGCCACATGCCAAAAAATGGCTGTGAATGCTTAACCCCCTGAAGACGTTTCTTCACGCCGCCTCTCTGATGGCCCACGCAGCCCAGCAATGTGGTTTAACACACTTCATGGGGCAACCTGCCTTTGTCTCACTTAACCAGCAACTGCACCAGATACAAAAGGGGAACTGGACGGTTCGTTACACAATCACAGCGATACTAAAAAATAACCACTTTAAACTTCTCTGCAAGTCCCTGATTCAAACTGCAAAACGCTTTGAATGCTTGATTATAGGATGTCAGAGATGCTCATATTCAAAACAGTATCATAACACCATACAGGGAAAGTAATTAGAACCTGGGGCCAGGATGCTATGAAGGGAGGGAGAAGGCGCGTGGCTCCAGCGTGGTGCTGCTGCCTGCTCAGCCGTGCGCTGCATCGCTGCAGCCACGTGCAGAGCCCAGACAAAGCTCCGAAACGCACCTCGGGCTGGCAGGGCTCAGGCTGCCGTGGGGCTCCCTCACTCACCACTTCAACAACGATGCAGGAGCAGCAGGTCACAGGCCTCCCAACAGCTGGCTGGGTGTATCAGTCGGCTGACAGAGGAGCAGGACCGAGGAGCTGAAGCGGAGAGCGGCCTTGGCCTCATGATGCCCCAGCACCCAGGCCTGACAGGCAGAGGAGGCATAGGACAGCCCGCCTTTGCTCCAACACTGGGATTTTCATTCTCCTTCCCTGCTACCCCAGAGCCTCATCACAACCCACAGACCCTCTCCCTGCCCAGCACAGCCTGCGCCGGGCTCTGACAGGTAACGAGGGGTTTCACCTCCCCAGGGGAGCCGCAGCGGCAGCGCAGACCCGTGAGGCCCAAGCTGACATCAGGGCATCACGTTGGGAAAATCACAGGGCAAAAAGAACACTCCCTAAATAAACGCTCCTTAAAAAGTGTTCAATTTAAGCTTACTATCCTGAATGCAAATACTCCTGAATAAGCTTTTAGTTATAAAATGTTTAAAACTCAAATGGGATTGCAGAGAATTGAGAAAGGGAAACATTTTTCTTGTGTTTGTTCACGGCCCTTATGATGCACTCAGGACCCACTGGTTTTTATTCTTATGTCTCCCTGACTGTACAGGACATGCTGGTCGCCGTGCCGGAAAAGCCAGCGCCTTGAGATTAGTCCTGGTGACAGCAGCCGCCTTCCTCTGCTCAGAGAAAGGGGAAAGAGTCCCACTGTGGAACCTCTGTCACGAGGGGCCCAGGGATCGCTGCAGCATCGCAAGGAGCGCTGGCTGCAGGGCTCCAGGACACCGTCCCTCCAGGCTGAGGACACGGGGACACCCACGGAAGGGGCAGAGCAGTTCCCGGAGCAGGACCTGGTGCCTGGGCGCCTGGCCAGGATCAGAGCTGGAGCTCTGCTGTGCTGTGCTGGCAGCAACGTCCACACTGGCCACGTGGACACCACCGACACCCAGAACAGATCCTGTCCCCAGCCAGTCAATATGTGAGCAAGTGCATATGCCACAAGCATCTGAAGAATGAGTTAAGCTTGTGGTAAATGAGCAAATTACGTCTGAAACGTGTGCTGTGTGTAACCCTCATAAGCCAGCCAGTACAGGAATCTGTCCCACAGTGATGAACGGGACATGAGGGAAGCCCAAGCACAGGAGGTGAGCAGAACCTGATCCTAAGCCTGCGAAGTTAGTACTAGCTGCCAGAGGCCACACAATGCCTAACTCGACACCATGTGCGGGAGCTCAAGCTCTCTGGGTCTATTGTTAAGCGCAGAGAAAACCAGGCATTGCTTCCAGAACAAAAAGAGGATGAGAGCTTGCAGTTGGGCTTGCACTGGCACAAGCATTCTCCAAGCCAATCTGGAGGGAAATATTCAATGCAATTTATTTTTCCCCAGTGTTTCTCCCCTGACAAAGCTACAATGCTTTTCTGAAAAAAGCCCTTTGTATAAAAGCAACAGAACTTGCACAGATCCGCCCGATGGGAAGGATGCGCTTAGCACAAGGCACTGCCTGCCGCTCGCCAAAACCCCTCCCAGCAGAGCTGTTTCAGCTGCGTCCCTCGCTGCACCTCTGTCTCCTTCAAACCAGCAGTGCCCCAGCGCCCACCTTCTGCAGTCCCGGGGGGTGTCGGCAGAGACCGGGGGACTCGCAGGTTAAAAGCAGTCAGGTAATGCAAGACGGTGTCACCGCGTCACGGCCTGGCAGTGGCCAAGCTGCAGGTAAATCCCTGTCAGTCATGAAGCACGGCTACTCCGAAGCAAGGCCTTGGCAGACACATTATGTCTGAACTGTACGACGGCCGCTACCTATCGGCAGCTACCACAAGGAAGTGGTGTCACTAATAAAGCAATGCCTGTGTAAGAGCCATCCCCATCCCCACGATACCAACGGTGGGGGTGGAGACTTCCTCTCCAAACCGAAGGATGTGACACAACAGAACCTGGGACAGATGCAAGTCAGAACTGCATCAGAGGCCCGAAGTGGCCTGCACACGGCCACACCACAACGGTATCCTTGCCCCAGGAGCTGGGATTAGCACGTGTCCTGGCCGTGGCAGCCCCGCGGCTCCACGTGCCATGGGGGGTGTTAAACCAGGGAGGACAGTCACTGGCAGAGCAAAAGCCACCAAGCACCCCATGGGCCCAGTGGGGTGGGATCCCCCAGCACAGCCCACGCCTGCCCGTTGGCGGCAGGGCCTCCTCTCACACTGAGGCTGGGGGACATCGTGGTGGTCCCAGAGGCAGGTTCCTGCACAGGTCAGGTTAAAGTTTCTAGCACTGGAAATTATTTCCTCCCTTGCCCCTGGCTGTAGTGGCCCATCCTGCTGCTCTCCTGCCCGGAGCAGCAACCCACGCCCCTGCTACAGAGGAGGGTAAAGAGGAGGAAAACCCACCACTGTGTACCCCAGCCAACAGCAGAACTGCTCACAGCAGAGCGAGCCCTGCGATCACCGCTGAGTGGCCTGGAAGTTAACGTGAGGTGTGATGAATATTATTAGCTCAGCTTGTGCACGGGCACGACCCAGAGCCAGCCCCAACACCTGGAAGAGCTGGGAGGCTGTGGCAGAGACGTGTTTGCAGACATTCACTGGAACATGAATTACGTCCGGCCATTTTCACAGCCCGTACCCGCTCCTGGCCAACTCTCCAGCAAGTTTGTTTACTGCAGCTCAAGCTGTATGTTTCAGGTAAATATTTAAAAGTTTTCTCTGAGTGTTTGGTAACATTCATCAGTTACAACAACACACACAAGCAGTGGCTAACATTGCATCCAGCCGTGGGGACAACCCAGGCTGCTCTCCTTGCTGGGGCACATCCACACACAGCTCCACATTCCCAAGAGAGTAAAAAAGCGAGGTTTGTTGTAAATAACACTAGAGTTTGCTTTTAGACAGAAGCAAGGCATTAAGCTTCAACTCAGGAGCACATTTCAGGGCTCAGTCCCAGACAAGCACAACAGACACAACACCACAGCCTCCCTGGCCACGTTTCGGAAGCAGCTCTTCCATCCTGCCCCCCTCCCCAAGGCCCGGGTGCCTTCAGGACACAGAGAGCTGCTGCTTGCTGTTTGCCTGCACAGCTTTCAGGGCAGCTTCTGAGGCGGCTGGACAGGGCTGGTACCGGGAGACGGCGTGAGGAGTCCTGCTCCACCAACGAACTCGACGCACAGCTACAGGCTGCTCTTTCACATCAGCCCAGGAAAAGCACATTTCTCTCTAGCAGGATTAGATCCTGAGGCTCTCCTCCCTCCTGCAGACACCACGTATACACGCTTCCATTCCCTCCAGCTTCCTTCGCACTCCCTCCTTTTCCTTAGCCCACGTTAAGCTGCTATGTAAAGCCTCTTCCCTCATGTAGCATCTCCTTATGCATTTTTTAAAAATAAACATGTTCTCCTAACTGTGACGACCTCACCAAGCGCTACGCAAACCTGGACGTGTCCCGATTTTTAGGTAATTTAATCCCATTAAAAATGGGTTCACCTACAACGTTAACACACATCATAACCATCGCCTTGAGAGAGCGGGGATTAATTGAGAGAGGGATGGTATGTAGTCAAGGCAACTGCGGATGCTACGCAGAGGCACTGGGAGTTTATGCTGCTCTTTGGGTGCCGCTTGTGCCACCCCTCCCCTTTCTGCCAAAACCGCCACCAACAAAAGGAGCGGGAGGCAGAGGCGAGCGGGAGCGCAGTCAGTCTGGTAGGGGTCTGGTTGGGAATGGGTTCTGCTCCGCGTTTCAGCGTTCCTGTGAGATTGAAGTGACAAACAGGAGGTGAAGATCCCTGGAACGGCTCCTCGCCCCAGGGCTCGTCCCTTACACTTCCTCACTGGCTCTGACAAAGCCTCAGCCGCCTGTGCTGCCCAGGGTCCGGCCGCCCGGCACAGCATGGCCCCGCCGCCGCCCTCGATGGCCAGCCGAGCGTGAAGCCCCTGGATTGCCACTGATCCTGTTAAGGCTAAAGCAGAGGATTTGGCCAAAACCGTTCTATTCCCTGATCGGAGATCAGTCTCCCCTCTACCACCTGATAACCGCTCTTAAAGGATGCATTAATAGGCTTCGGCTCACTCTGCGCCCGTTAAGCGGAGGCCGAGCTACCGTAAGAGGGAATAGATTTGTGTAACGATCTCTTATGAGGCAGCAAACCTACATATAGTGTTTAAAATTATTCCCTTAGGACAAGATGTTTTTCACCAAATCTCCCACATGACAGTTTGACATATCGGTTCAGGCACATAGCTCTGCATTTGTACACACCACAGAACCATCTTTTTCAGTTTTCAAGAAAAATAAGGTCTGAAAACATTTCATGTTTCCCTGCACACTGGACCTAGTCTCCACAGATTAATTTACTCCTAAAACTGTATTTTTAAACACAAGTAGTCCGTTTGTGTTGATAAACAAGAGCCACCTCCTCCCTCATGGAGGCACCGTGGACAAAGCCCTGGACGAAGGGTTCCCTCGGCCAGAGTAGGAGCTCGCACAGGCTCTGCGTTTTTTTTTATCAACACAAACATGGCACCTGCCACCTGCTTTCCCCATAAAACTGGCATCACTTCCAGTTTTCTTCACCTCTGGCACCCTGTACCTCGCTGTGCGCTGGGTCTGTCTCTTCCACTTCAGATGTCTCGGGGCAAACACTGTCTGGCTCCAGACTCGGCAGCACCCAGGCTCCACCAGCGCTCAAGGAAAAGCCCCATCTGCTCCATTACTGAAACCTTCCTCTTACTCTGGCCTTACTCCTCCATTTGTTTTGCGTAACCTGTGCAATTTCTAAAGCCTGTAGGATGCTTAAAGGTGCTCCCTTCCCCAATATCAACAAAGTTTGGGGCTGTCAGAAGTGTCCATGGCCCCTAATGATGAGCACAGCTGAAATGGGGACCAGGCGAGTCCCCTCATTGCCGCCCACAGCAGAGATCCCCAACTCCAGGCTATCGGCCACATCTCACTCATTAACATTTCAAGAACACATTTGGCTTGGTCAGCCCATAGATTTATTGCCGAGACCCAGCCAGCTGAGCTGCACTGTGAAAGCCTCTCTCACAAAGGAGGGAAGGCTCCTGAGTCAAACACGCGCCCAGGGCTGAGCGCTGCCCACAACACTGACACAACCAGCAAACTGGGATTAAAGCATCTGACTTTGCTGCATACAGACCAGACACGGCTCTCCGGAAGGCAGGGCACAGCCATCCCTGCTCGACTGGGCCAGGAACGCAGCCTGATTACCCCGAACCTTGGGAGGTGCCCATCAGGTCTGGCAGTGCCCTCTGGTCCTCCAAGCTCGACCTCCACAAACAGCACCATTCATTGGAGGTGCTGGTGACTCCAAAGGCAGCACATATCAGCCCACGCTGCAGAGATGCTTATTTTGCTTTCAGTGGTCTCAGAGCTCCCTCGGCACTCGCTGCTCGCACAGGGTCCAGGGAACAGGAGCCACAGAGCGCTTGCCATGAATCCGTATTTTTCTCTTTTCTCCCTTGACCTCTTTTCACGCTCCTGTTTTCACCAGGAGCGATGGGAGGATGCACGTACCACGACAGGGAGGCTGCCCAAACCCACGGCAATGTTCAGGGTTTGTTGTTAGGCTGTAGGGCTACAGTCAGACTGCAGTGTCCTACCCTACAGCTCCAGCAGCAAGCAGGGCAGATATCACTTGAGGACAGGCTCAGGCTGTTAGCCACATGTCTGAAGAAAATGGTGAAAACACCAGTAAGTCGGAAACATGCTAAGCCCATGGGTGGCAAAGGCAGCAATGACCTTACACACAGCATGACCTTGAAGACGCAGAACGAAGGGAGGAGAACATCATGCTCCCTCCACCCTGCTGTGAGGGGACGGGGAAGGGAACATGCAGCTCCCCACCGCCCAGCACCAGAGCCACACGTGTCCCTTGCTTTACAGGGACGCATGAGACTGCCTACACCTACTCATTGCTCTGGACGCTACTGTTAAATTACCACTCAACAACTCTCTGGGAAGAAACATAAGCCCTGTGTCCCAGGGGAAGCCAGAAGCTCCGTTTCCTGGGGACAGCACCCGCTCCTGTGCCTGGCTAGGTGGCTGCAGGGACAACAGGCTGTTTTTAACTCATATCCTTCCTCTCTTTTGGCTACCTCCAGTTCCTCTTTTCAGTTCAACCATTAACTCTCAGGCTGGCTTTACTGCAAAATAGGCAAACCACAGAGGGGAGTGCTTCCTGTCCCCCTGCGAAGGGGCTGACGCCAGGGTTTTGGTTCTCACACAATAAAAGAGTGTTTTTCTCAACCAGGTCCCATTACAGCTTTTGCTATCCCGGTCCTGCCTGCCCCAGGCAGAGAAATCATGGCTCACGTGTAATGGCCACTGAGAGCCGAGCTACCGACAGCCAAACTGCCAACCGCTGGCCAGGCTCCCCAGTGCCACCGGCAACACCCTGCGCCCCTAAGCTCTGCACGGTGTGAGAAGCTGAGACCCTCTGCCCAAGTCAGGAAAAAGCAAACCCAAACCAACTGCCACCAACAGCCAAACCATCCCAGGACGCTTCCCAGAGAAGAAAACAAATGACAGCCTTGCAAATGCAGCCCATCCCCAGCTCAAAGCTCCCGATGTTCATACCCTGCCACCCAGGACCAGGGAATCCTCTGGAGCCTTCAGCTGCCTTCTGGGGCCTGTCCTGCCTCCCACAAAACCCCTTGAACTTCAGCTCCTCTCGGAAAGGAGTTGACTAAATCCCACCTCCTGGCTCCATCAAATTTACACTTGGACCTGGCATCGGGAAGAGGGCAGCGAACAGCTCCTCCCGTCCCTCCCTCCAAAGGGCTGCAGCTGGCTCAGCCGTGTCCCTACCTCTGCATCCAGCACGTCACGCCAAAAGGAGCTCCACAGTGGGAGTGAATATTGGCTAACTGATCCCATGTTTCCGCTGCTGTTGGCGTTACTTGCGCTAATTAAACGCTCTGAGCCTATTTTCACTGAGGGTAACAACCCACACACCCGTGATGAGTAAGGAAATGCTGGTTTTGCACCCAAGGCTTTCCACTCCATTTCACGTGCACGCAGATTATCAGCTTCAAGCACATCCCAGCCCGTGTGGAACCCACCTCTCAGCAGCCAGAACGCACGGGCAGGGAAAAGCTTTTTCAGAAAACCCCCAGTGCAACCTTCTGCCCACACAGGAGTCACACCGAATTGTCCGAGACGCCCTCACTGACACACCAGCTCCCCAGCACTGGCTGGTGTTATTTCAGAACAGGCCCAGCCCGAGCAAAGGCGCTGCTCAGACATTCTGCATTAAACTGCCACCTTGACATTTAGCAGGGAGATGAGACGATCAAAAGTGACTAATGCCTGCCATTCCCCATGGGATCGCCTCGCAGACGTGCTCTCTTCCATGGACACCCCACCAGTGGCCACTACCTTGTCCATGCTCCGCAGAGCTTGCCATTGGCCTCCGACTGCATCCCGGGTTAACAGGTTCTCTTGACTCCCTGAGCTGTTTCTCCCCTTTTAATGGAACATTTCAATACTGGAAAATGTCTCAGGCTGGCCCGAGCCTGGCTCTGCTGCTGCACCATCGCCTCCAGCTGACTCTTTGCCAGGAGATGTGCCCCAAAGAGCAGCATCTGTTACCTGCTGATCTGCTCTACAACCTGTTGTAGCACTTCAGCAAGCTTTGCAGCCGTTCCTATCTTTAGGTCACGCTGGTCAGAAGCACCAGTATCACCTTCAGCCTAACGCGAGCTCCAGTGCGCAGAGCAGGCCTCCAAAAATAGCACAAAGATGCCCACTCACACGGGCAAGGGAAGTGGGAGTATTAATGGCGTTTGTAAAGGCAATGAATAGCTGGTGATTATGCACAGAGTGCAACAGAGGAGGAAATATGTAAAGATTCCAGCTTTCTCTCGTCAGATCTGTGCAAGAGCCTCGACATAATTGCCAGGGAAAAAATAGAAATGACAACAGTAAGTAGGATATTTAAGCCCTGCATTTTATACACAGAAATCTCTATTTTCCTCAAATGAAGTAAAAACAGAATGAAAGAAGAAGATTCCCTTCAAAGAGCTGTGTTTGTGGTCGCTTAGTTTCAGGGCACAAATTAAATGAGCACTTGTTAGCCGAGTGTAGAAAGGGAAACATCACCAGTCTCTTGAGAGGCGAAGGCCTGAGCACCACTGGCCAAAGGCTCCCATGTGCTCAGAAATCAAGGAGCCATGCCCTCGCATCCCAACAGGTCCGCATCCGGGGCATGGAGGGTGCCTCCCATCCCATCCTCTCCCCGACTCTGCCCGCAGCTCCTGGAGGTGCCTCTGCCCGATCCATAACTCACAATTACGAGAGACCGTAACACAAAACTGCCACAGGCAAAGTCAATCTCTCCCAGGGGCCTCACACATCTGAGGCTCTTGCACACCAAGAAATGGTGATCATGTGCTTAATGCACTGGGTTAAACCACATGAGTTCAAGGATGTTTGTGGAAATACAACTGGAGTTTACCAAAGGCTAACAAGTAGGCGAGCAGAAACAGACTCCAGGATCTTTAGCTCTTTTATCCCGTTTATTTATGGCATTACCTTGAGACACATCCCGCTCTCTTTAGGACAGCTGTGACTGCAGTTTGTGGTCTCGGAAGTAGCAGCAGCTTCTACGAGAGGACCTTGGGAAGGAGCCTCCCTAAAATCAAAAGGAGCTCCAACAGTTTCACCCCTCACAGAGTTAAATGAGAGCAGAGACCCCAGAACAAAGCTGGGTCTCCCCAGGCCCTGCAGAGATGCAGTTCAGAGACGGACAGCCCTCAGCCACTCTGCTGAGGAAGACAAAGGGCACAGGAGTGACACTCCAAAAACAATGGGTTCCCAAGAATGATTTGCAAATTCCTTGTCATTCATGGGCAACTTCTGAAGAGTGTAAGAAAAGTGACTGAAAGCCGCAGGATTGCCAGGAAGCCCGAGTTTGAGAGAGGGGTCAAAATCTCTGCTGGAAAACATGCATTTGCAAACCAGAGTGACATCTGATGCTATCAACCCAAGTGTGCTTTCTGGGTACATTCTTGCTTGGTCTTTTCTGCTATAGAAAACACCCAAGTTCTGGTAACCCCCGAATTTTAGTCTGGCTACAGAAAGTAGCCATATAATGGGTCTGGCATTCAGAAACATCCCACAAAGCAGCAGAAAGGTGTGGTGATTCAGCTGGGGAACATAAATCTGGTGGAGGAGCAGGGCTTGTGTTAAAATTAAATCTAGCTGGAGGAAAAGCAAAAAAAATCGTCAGAGAGAAGAAATACACAACCATGTGAAGGGGGAATGGCAGCAAGGGAAATTCACCTGAAGAAGAACTACGAAACACACAAAGAAACCCAGCTTTCTAAAGTACGTCTGTAAGTGGCACTATTAGGATGAGAAAAATATAAGCTCATCTTTTTCTTCCAATTGTCACATCACTGTGGAGAGACTTCACGAAATTCTCAGAATAGCGACGAATCAGGAGCAAACAGCTGTTCAAGCAAGAAAGTCACGGGTAGACAGACTTTCACAGCTCCAACGAAAAATTAACTCTAAAGTTTCATAGACCAGTAAATCAACAAAATGGGCCACAGCACAGCACAGGATGGACAGGCTCATCTTCAAACCCAAAGCTGAAATATGGGCCCGGGGTCCCTTTCCAGCCATATGCCCACATGATTTATGACCCCCAACAATTTCAATATGCCCAGAAAATGAAAAAATGGCAGACAATTAGCTCGCCCCGCTGTGCTGGCAGTTGTGAGGGCTCTGCCCAATGGTGCTTGGGAAGGGGACGTCCAAAAGCGCCAATGCCCCAGCCAGGGCGTGGGAGCAACAGCGAGAGGGCTGGGGCTGAGCAGTGCCGGAGCACCAATGTGCTGGAGCACAGACGTGCCGGCACATTATAGCACAGCGTGTCCTGGGGCCCTCGCTGCAGGGGCTCTGCACAGAGCAGCCCTGAGAGACTGAGTTTACTCCCATCCCAGGCACAGCTACAGCCATCTGTGGCAGGTGCCATGAACCCAGCTTAGGCCTGGCCAGAGCACAGCATGGACGTCAGGGCCCTGCGACCGCCCGGCTCCCGGGAGAAGCACTGCCAGCCGCAGCCATGCTCACTCCCAGGGCATGGCCACGCTGCACCCCTTCGCATTAGCCAAGTTAACGGGGCAGCGGTGGAGGAAGGCACGAGAGCTGTGCCAGAGCAGACACAGCAGTAAGCGAGAGGCGTGCAGAGCACGCTCAGAGAACGCAGGGGGCTCCATGCCCAGCCCTGGCTCCATGGGGTGCAGCACGAGGGGCAACAGGCAGCACATGCGTCCCCCCACCCCAGCACAGCTGCTGCACAGGAAACACTGGTGCAAGCGGCCTAACCCTGCCAGACACAGGCAGCACTCCTTACCTCACATGGGCCACCCCAGGTGTCCTGCGGCACCTTCACCCCGGTACAAAGCCACCATGCAGCACAGAGCAGCGTGGCAGGGCGCGGAGGCAGCAGTGAGACAACCTTCCCGTGCACATGTGCCACAGGACCTCCACAGCTCAGGGACACATCTGTACCCAGAAATGCAGCAGATGGGCCGGTGTGACAGCCACCTCACACCCCGCCTGTCCTGTGACAGTGTGGGCACTACACTCTGTCACCCCAGGCAGGACTCAGCCCTTCAGTGCCCGCATGGCACGGCACCAGTGGCACCGCACAAGCACCCCTCCAGCACACCTCTGGGTCGGGTGGTTCCTCATGCAGGCAGGGTGAGATGCCGGCAGCGCGGCTGGAGCCGCACACCCAACACAGCCACAGCTCGCTTCGCCACCACCGCACCGCACGCAGTGTAAAGCCCGTGGGGTACAGAGTCGATTGGCCCAACACCAAAACCGGTCATTCTGAAGGCAAGGGCACCCAGGCTGGTTTCCATGCATCTTCCAAGTGGCAAGCCCTGAGTCACACCTCCACCCAAAAGCCTGTTCCCAAACAGCAGCATCGTGCCCTTCGTGGATGGCGGCTTTGTTCACTGGAAAACACGCAGAGAGAGAGGTCTCCACAACAGCACCGCAACAAGCAGTGCCACCCTCCGTGCTCTCAGAGGTTCGGATCCATGCAGCCTCATCCTCCAGCTGCAGAGCTGCCAAGGCAGATGCAGCGTTGGGCCTGCTGGGCTTAGATAAGAGGGTGAGCGTGATGGCAGTGCTAGCACCCATCACCCATGGGACCGCAGGGATGTGGTGTGAGCAGACTGAGCTCAGCGTCTCAGCATGCCCACCTCGCCCTCGGCCCTGCAGCAATCCTGGCGCAGAAGGACCCCGTGCTGAAAGAGTTAATCTCGCCTGGAACAAACATATCTCCGGTTTCTCAGAAAGTCAAAGGCTGCAGGAGCCGGGCTGCCTGCTCCCTGCCTGCCCTGCCTGCAGCCTGACCCCTGACATTTCCACTCTGCTTCTCCCTGGCATGGAAAACTTAACCATACACAAACAAACAGGTTGGGAGGGCAGACAAATGGAAGGCAGAGGAGGGGAAAGGGAAGATTTCTCAGATTCCTTGTAATAGCCCTGATTAAATAATAGCAGCCACTACCAGACATGGGTGCGGGGCTGGCGTTTATCAGTAAACCCTGAAGTCTACAGCAAGACCTCTCTGTTTAATTAATCCTGAAAGGGTCCCTTCCCCCTTCTCCTTCCCAGGGAATTTTTGAGGATCCACAAGTTTAAAGACACAGCGAGTCCTTTTTAGCTCTGTTCCTTACAAAACACAAGGGCAGAACATGCCTGTTTAAAACCACAGCCAGGATTTACAAACTCTACAGCAAAGACTTCCATCACATGAAACCACCCAGGCAAACCCCTCGGAGAGGGTACCTGTGATTTGCTGGAACTTAACCCTCTGAAGCAATGTACCCATCAGGTGATACAGCTTTACAACAACCTGCTGGAAGTGTGCGCAGGCGTAACCATAACCAGGTATTGGGCTGCAGATTCTACCCGGGATCAGGGTCTCCTGCCACTCTTGGAGAACACCCATTTCCCAAGGGATAAATCTATCCAGTGCTTGACACAACTCTACTGTCCCCCATTTCCACCCAGTCTTCCCATTACCCTGATGGCATAAACATCACCCAGTGATAGAAGAGATAGCACACACAGGCACACAGCAAAACAAACACAAATGCTCTCACCCCATGGCTTTCACTTAGGTCGGGGTGGCTTGGGAGGCCCTTCCAAGGCTCCCTCCATTTCAGAAGGTCCCCTGCCCTTCGTTCAAAGGTGCAGAGCACCACAATGTAAGCCATCAACCCTGAAGAGCCACAAAGCTGGCAAGTGCCTCTGCGCCGCAGCAGCAGCAGGAGAGGAGCTCTGCTTCCAGGGCACCTTCATCCCACCGCTGCACGCAGGGAGCCAGGACAAGCCAGCGAGCACCCATCACAGCAGCCTCTGTCCCTGGAAGCCGACAGACCACCAGTACACATCACAGGAACGAGAACTCGCTTTGGATGGCAGCGGCCTTGGCGAGCCCTTGCCAAGGCTGTGAACCGGCCCTCAACAGCGCACGGGGCAGGGCGGGCCTGGCAGCAGAGCATTCGGTCACCCAGGACAGACAGACACCATTCAAACCACCTGACAGTGGGAGCCGTCATGGGGGAGCTGGATGCTGAATGGCATCACTGGCACAGCACGAGCCTGCTCGGTGCTACACGGGGCTCGTAACTCCCACCTGCATTCTGCTTTAAAAGCTGGCCACGGAAACTCACCCTTTCCTCTCTTCCTTTTCCCCAGTAACCATAATGAGTGCTAATGTTCGGTTAACCACTTATCTCCCCCCATTTTCTTCTCCAACATCTCTTTCCTAAAGCCTTCCCAGCTGCAAAGAGCAGCAATACACAAAATGGAAAACCCCAGTTTTTCACATTCTTCTATTTTTTGTTAAAAGAATAAGAATTACTTAATTTTGTAAACGTTCTTTTCCATTCTCTCTCCTTTCCCCCTCCCCTTCCCAAACTTGTCTAAAGCTGAACAAACTGGTGGCAGAATTACAGAGATTTATTCTTTTCATGTGGTGTATGTGGCAAAAACAGCAAATGAAGAAATGGAAATAATCTCTGAAATGATGGTTTCTGGTGCAATCAAAAGCAAAAAGAAGAGGGGGGGAAAGGGAAAATTTGAAAGTCTTAAATTGTAAAAGAAAGCTATATTTCACATCAGCTTTATAAAATTCCCAGGAAAATAAAAAGTCAAACCCAGTTATTTTCTTGAAGATCTATATTCTTAAATACCTGTTTTCAACAGTCTTTTTCTTAAAGTAGTACCGGGATGGGGGATGAACTGTGATGAACTGAAAAAAGTCTCTGTCTACCCAAAAAAAAAAAAATCATTATGCAATGACAAGAGACAATCTAGTATATAATCAAAGACAGAATCCTGACATGTTCAACGAGAAAATTACTGTAACAGCAGTGACTTTGAAGACAAGAAGGGGTTTTTTTTGATGGAAACAATGGCCATCAAGATTTCTTACTGCAGCAACCAAAGCTTCAAAGCACAAGCGGGTGTGCGTGTGCCTGGCAGGCACACGTAGCACCAACAGCCAAGACCAAGGTGATGCCTAAGAAATTTGCACCTAGAGCAGAGTCAGGCAGCGCTCTTCGGAGGGTGAGCAACGCTGCTGCAGCCCGGCAGGCCTGTCCTCGGGCACGGAGGAGCCGATGGAGCAGCCCACAGGCAGCCACAGCCTGGCTCCTTGCAGGACCCCTTCCCAGCAGGAAGGCATGAGGCTGAGGCACCCGGATTCAGCCCCAGGACTTTTCCACCTGCACAGCAGGGGAAGAGCCGGTTGGGCACAGTGATGTCCCACCAGGCAGGTGGCAATGGGGCCCTGGGTACCTGCCTGCGGCTCTGCCCTGCGGGGCCTCAGCACTCATCAGGCCGCACTGCGCTGCTGAGGAGCGAGGAGGAGTAGTGCTCCACGTAACGCTACGCTCTACACTGCACAACTGAGAAAGCAGACGGTAATGTGTCAGAAGTGTCTGCCCTTCTGGAGTTACCTCCAGCACTCACCTCCGTGGGCTTTTTAAAAAATGCATTGTACAGAAAATCTCGGGAACCAAGGCCTCATCCATGCCCAACCTGAAGTCACAGAGAGCTACACCGAACTATTTAAATTTCCAACAGTTGCTTCCAGGGAATTGCGTCTTTGGCTGTAAAAGTCGTGATTTGCAATCCTCACTGAACTCCCGTGATTCACAAAAATGAATCACAAAAGGGAAATTTTGTGACTGAATAAATAGCTATTATGTAACCCACCTAATGAAGAGTGTAGTATTTTTCTCTTCTTTGATTGGAAGACTATCAGAAGATGAGGGTAAGTAGTCCAAGCCTCACTGACTGCAAATACCCCTTTTCAATCCAGAATTTGGATTAAGCTCAGACTTACTTAGGAGCAAGAGGCAGAAGGAAAACAAGCGTATGCCAAGTCTGTTAGGCAAGGTATCAACCCAAATGGAAAGTCACAAATGTGTAGGAACCAGTAACAATTTGCCGAGGGAGCTGGAGAACACAAACAACAGATCTCAGAACTGGGAGATCCATTTTTCGGTCACCTGCACAGGGGTGGGGAGGGGGAACCCCCTGTTTCCTCACAAAGGCTGCTCAGGGAGCAGAGACGGGCAGACGGACCCAGCACATGAGCAGCTTCTCCAGTCTGGCAGCAGCGAACACAAGACTGATGGGGTACATGGCAGGGTACCTGCCCAGCACCATCCTGGCCCTGCAGCACACACAGACATCCTACCTGTCCACTCGAAGGAGACACGTGGTTCCGAATGCGTGCCTGCTCTCCTGAAAGGGAAAGTTTGCCAGAACACGAGCTGCCTCTGCACCATCCCAAACCTCACCATCCTGCCAGCAAGATGCACCCAGGCAGGGTCAGGCACCTCCTGGTTGTCCAGGCAGGAGATCACTCAGGTGACAAGCATGTGAGGTGATCTTCAGAGGCATTCCCTTGGCAGGTCCTGCCCAGCTCCCCGACAGACTCACACATGGACTACCACAAAGACGTCTCCTCCTGCCTCTGACGGCTCAGGCAGCAGCAATACTGTGAGCATGGGCAGCAGAGCAACATCTGGGTAAGAATACCATTAAAACCCCGATGCGGGACACCTGCAAGGGGACAGATTTGGGGTTCAACCAAGGTGTCCAAAAAACACCTTTTCAGACAGCATTATGGAGACAAGCTCCAGAGTGCTTTTAGGGGCACCAGAACTGCTCTGACAAAACAAGGCCTTATTTTTTTCCCAGTGTTTCCTGTTTCGGGGAATGTCCCACATAGAGAGTCCCTTGAAGAACAGTTCATCACAAAACTGATGGAAAAGGCTGCTCAGTGCTGCTGCCAAAGGAAAGTTCTAGTTTGAACATGGAGACTTTAAGAGTTCTATCGACTCCAAGTCTCTTAATACGAGTACTGCTTATACGTGGTAACCATCTTACTAATACTATGAAAACACTAAACAATTTATTTAATAAAAGCATTTTCCCCACTGCAACTCAGCAGCGAATAGCTGCTCAAAGCAGGAATCTTTCTATTAGCCCTATTCATACAGTTTTGTTCTCACTTTTCCATTAAACCCCTTATACTAAAAGGAAACCATTAAAAAGCATGAGTATGTGCTTTGGTTTTCTGCTGCCCAGGACCACGCCAGACTTGCTGGAGAGGCTGAGACAGCCCCAGTACGCTCGCCTGCCTGATGGATGCCTGCACCCTGGGAAGGGCCAGCATTGCTCAGCGCCGCGGGAGCTGATGACTAACCCATGGCTGCATGGGGCCAGCGCCGGCCGCACACCGGGGCTGCTCTGAGAGGAAAGAGCAAGGAGATGCCAGCACTGCCAACTAACCAAGTGTCACCAGCACCTAAGTCAGGTCCAGCAGTGCACTGTGTGCCATGGGGACTAACCCTGCCAAGGACGGGCAGATCTCAGCCCCCTCCCACACCACCGCCCAAAATCACCCACTGGTGGTCTCAGCGCCAGGCTGGGGGCAGCACTCCCCTCCCCCCCGTGCCACTGGCCATGCTGAGCACCACAGACCTGCCCTGACAGAGTCCTCCGTAAGCATCCTCCGACAAACCAAGTTGCTGAGGGGACGCCTCTGCTCTGGTGCCACTGCCGCCACAGAAGATTCCTTCTTCTTTAGGCATTTATTTACTGTCTAGAGAAAAAGGGCTTATTAAGAATAACGTCTGTCTGCTTTTGCAAGCGGCTGCATGGTGCCGCCAGGTCACGCTGCACTCAGGCTTACCACCGCTGCTCTGGCTGTGCAACCACGCACCGTGCCAGGCAGTGCCGGTGAGGCCACAGCACGCCCACGTAACCCTGAGCATGGCCATGTAACCCAGCGCGCGGCCACGTAACCCAGCACGCGGCCACGTAACCCTACGTGTGGCCACGTAACCCAGCACGCGGCCACATAACCCTACGTGTGGCCACGTAACCCAGCATGCGGCCACGTAACCCTACGTGTGGCCACGTAACCCAGCACGCGGCCACGTAACCCTACGTGTGGCCACGTAACCCAGCACACGGCCACGTAACCCTACGTGTGGCCACGTAACCCAGCACGCAGCCATTCTCCTTCCCGGTAAAAGGGAACATACCTGGTAAGCAACACAGTCCCGTCTCTCCGTGTGGGGCTGGGTGTCGGAGCCAGCACAGCACAGCCGGCGCACACCACGCACATCCCAACAGAAAGCACAAATCCAGAGGTGAGACCCGAGGGGCGGGAAGTGCCCCATGATGCACACCCCCTCCAAGGGATGGGCAGACTGGGACACCAACCTTTGAACCCGACACCTCTTTCCCACACAGGACCCCGAGAGCCCACGGCAGCCGTCCCAGCGAAATTTAATTACAGGGGGGAGCACTGGGGATAAAGACAGATCAATTCTGCTCAAAAATTTTAAATGAAACACTCCTGTTTTGGCAAGAATTTCATTAAGGTGAAAATATAATACAGAAGTACCCATTTAGGAAGAATGTGCTATTAATTCTTAGCAGTGTGTGTGGAAGGGAAAATTGCATTTTTATCTAAATGGGTTTTTTCTGCATAACCCATTTACAGTATTCTTTTACAGCTCAGTAATGGGAACTTTTCACATTTCTATTTGGGCCAGACCGCTGCGGAAGGCAGGAGCAGCCTTCAGGAACATTTCAAATATAAACCCTTAGAACAGATTCCAAGAGAAGCTCTGCAGAAGGGAGGAGAAAGGCAAGTACCGCACGGCTTAGAAGACGGCAGGAAAAGGAAAGGAAAAATCCCTTCCACCTTAAAGACGTGAGCCAGGGTTTTGAGGGGGAGAGGAGAAAGGATGTGGTTGAGGTGTGGGTTTTTTTCCCCTAGGGGGCAAGGAAGGTTTGGTCTTCCCCATCTTCTTCCTTGGGTGAAGCAGAAGCAGCTCCTCTTCCCTGCAGCACAGTCCCAGAGGCACACGGAGAGCGACGCGGCGCTGCGATGCCCCTTGGAACGCTGCGCGGGCGCGTTCCGAGCTCCAGCAGTTGCTGTCGCACACACTGAGGGAAAATGTAGGCTAGGAAAAACTATTTTTATCATCATAAACAAATGCTCTTCTCTCACCACAAACAGTTTCATAGCATTTGAAACAGAATATAATCTAAACAGTAATTTCCAACAATTGACCCAGCGATCCAAGTCTGCTGATACGCTGCCATCAGGCAACGGGAGGGAAGGGGAAAGCAGAGGCAGGCTCGGAACTGTGCTTCACCAGGTCTCCTTCAACCAGTACAAATAAAGGCAAACATAAAATCCAAAGTTGTCAGAATTCTGAATTTTACCATCAAACACCTCACACTCACGTAAACACAAACGAAAGCAGTGTACTGGCCACGGGTTCAACAACCAAACCCAGGGAGTCTCCAAGTCACGCCGCAGGGCTCAGGAGAGGTTAGAGCTCTGTATTTTCTGAGCACTGCTCATTTGACATTCATCACCTTTTTTTGTTCCCCCCCTCTGTGTTGGCTTTTATTAGCTTACTTCTGAAAATTAGTGTAACAAATTTTATCTTTCAAAACAGATGTTTAAAAGCACAGCAGTTATGGAAATACAATTGGACAATGAATAGTTTTTATTCCCTTTACCTAGCCACACTCCTTGCTGCAAAGCAGTAATTACAGGAACCTACTTCTGTTTTAAGCTTTACAGCAAGCTCTTTCCAAATTTAAGGCCGGCAACCAACCCTTCATTATACTTAATAGGTAGACATAAAAATGTAATTGTATCACAATCTCCCCAACTGCATGTGTCTCCAGCTACTGAAGCTCACACTTGTCTGATGCAACGAAGGGATTTTTAATCCTTTCTGTAACTGAAACGTTTCAGCAACACTGGCATAAACCGCTCCAGAAACAGCTACACAAAATACAAAAGGATTTGGATAATTGTTTGGAGTAGAGCTGCAGTGCTTTGTTCAACTCCCACATTTCCAAAGCGGCGCTTGCCAGCCCGTAGCAGCCGGACTCCCACAGCCCCAGCAGCCAGGCGCTCAGCTGGCAGAGCCTGGAGCCCCCCAGAGCTGTCCCCAGGAACCTGGAGCCCCCTGGAGCACTCAGAGCCCCCAGCTGCAGGCAGCCGATGCGTTTCTGCAGCTCCCAGCACCTCGCTGCAGCAGCGCAGGACGCAGCACACTAACTCCAGGACAGATCGCCTCACCATGCCGTACACAAGACTGCTTCACATGCACAGAGTTTAAATACTTTTAGGATAAACCAAATACCCGAGGCCACCCCCGAGCTCCCTGTAGCTTCTCCCGGACCCCAGTGCAGTTTCAGAGCCACCCCAAGTCGTACCCACTTTGCAGACAGGTACAGCAAATCATCAGACGATGGTACCAAACTTCCCATTGATGGCAAATGATAATAAAAAGCAAAGAGAATGAAGAAATCTTCTGCTATTCTCTCTTTTTTTGGGGCGATCTGCCTATTTAAAAATATCCAGTAGGAGACTTTAATTACACTCAAGGGAATCCTATTTTTTCCTCTGCCTCTAACGACGACGGCATGGCAAAGAGAGCACAAGGCGCTGGGATGCTAGCTGCTTCTCCCAGCATGAAAAGAACAGCATGTGCCTATATTTAGAGGTAGAGAAGGGAACTACAACATCCAGAAAAAAGAAAATCATACTGATTTTATCTTCAAAAAAGCACTCATGTTTTTGGTTTTAAATCAAGAATGTGTTGCGAGTGTTTGACCCTATATCCAGCAACAATAAAGTCTGTTCCATCATAAAATACCAGCTGCTTTGCACTTTGAATGAGAATACTATTTTTAACAGGATTCAGAATTATTGTCTCATACACTGTGATAATTTTTATTATGATTACTGGGGGAATTCCTTTTTTTTTTTTTTAATATGAACAATGGGCACATTTTTATTTTCTTGCTTATAAAACTGAATTTGGTCTGAATTTTGGGCTACTCTTCAGACCAGGCAAAAGACATTTCTCAGTCTAACATTTTGGCACAATTAAAACTTAAGAAACCAAATGAGTCAGATCAAAGATACCTGTAACATTAGGTGTGGAATATTCAATGGCTGCATTATACACCTACGGGTACCCTGTTTCTAGCAATATTATATCAGGGCAGCTCCAGGTTTAAGTCACACCAGAGTGTGGTGATGCACCAGGTAGCTCAGACCTCCGAGTCGGGTCCTGGTGCAGCATCCTCCTCCTCTCCCCCAGCCCGGGGCAGGAGAAGCCCACCTGTGGTGACACTCCCATCCCCCAGCATCTGCAGGGGTGAAAATCCATCTTGCATCAAACTCCTTCCACATCATTTCTGTTTCTCCTCCTGTTGCTCAGACTGAGAAATTAGTTTAGAAATTCCCTCACTGGGTGGATCAGAACTGCCATGAGCATGGCTGCACCATCCCCACCGCAGCAGGAACATCTCCCAGGCTTCGACAGCACCATGTCAATTTATGGTGCAATAAATATGATCTTAAATTATAAAAATAATAATACAGTAGGACCTGAACGCAGAGTCCACTGAGATCTAAATCACAGCGGCACCCAAGGATCCACACGGGCAATGGCGATGGCTTGACCAACTGTGCCATCTAGCCAGGAGACAGGAACGCTCAGGCAGACGCTGCCTCTCTGCCTGTTCTCTCGACAGACAGACAATCCGAGCGACACCTCCAACAGCGGAGGGGAGGGAGCACTCCAGCACTCCATCCCTGTCCCCTGGGACACCGCCCTGCTCGCATCTGCGTCCGAGACATCCCGCACCTCCGGCATCCCCTGCTTCCTGCCACCTCTCACCCGTCACCAAAGGCTGTACAATGTCCTTACAGAGGACGAATATACCCACCACCCCCCAAAAAACTCATAGAAAATTTTCTAGGAAAGAGATCCTAAAAATCCAAGTGGGTAATAACCCCAGTCCAGCCTTCATTTCCTATGGTAATCGAGCAATTCACATCTTTCTAGCAAAATGGTTTCAGGCTACATTAAAAAAATAAAAAGTCCTGCCTTTCTTTTTTAAACTGCATTTTGGGAAAGGATTAGAAGGAGGAAGGAAGGATATGACTCTTTCCAAGAGTTTTTAGTGTATCTGCTTCACACAGTGAATTAATATGCTCAATTTTAAATCAAGAGTATATTCTTAATTGAGGTATGAAATGTTTCAGAATTTTCCTCTCTTTACAAACGGCTGCTTTTTCAATTAACTGTGCTTCCTCAGCCTCGGGATGATCTTTCTATTAGCAATACAAATGCTTCCTAATATTTTATGAATATTAACTCACAAAATTAATTAAATGCAGACTTAACTCTGAAAACATGTATTTTCCCACAAAGACCCCGCTGTCTCCCAGCTACAGGCTGGCTACCGGCTTCTCTGTGATCAGGAACACCCGGTCCTACGGGCCCAGCTGCCGGAACTGAACGTAAGAGTTAAGAAAAGGCAGCAAAAAACCCACCAAAATCAACTCAGTTTCCTCATCTCACTTTCTAAATGCTCCAAACAGTGGGGAGGGGGGCAGAAAGCAAAGATAAATACCCAGAGGTTGATGGAAAGCGACGGTTGGAGCGAGGCTGCCGCAGCGGCCCAAGCTCAGCACCGCGGTGAGGAGCCAGCGCGGCCCGGCACAGCGCACGCACGTGGTGTTTCAACTGGAAAAACTGTATTCACTTTGATGTAAAAAAACCCAAAATCCATCAAAGCAGCACTTAAACATAACCAGATCTCTGCTTACCAAACCAAAAAAGCCTCTTTAGACAAACCTGGAAAGCCAGTAATAATTGGGGCAGCACAGTGTCATGCACCATGTTTTTATGTTAAAATACTGAACAGACACAAATAGATTACCTAAAATTAAAACAAACAGGCAGAAACTGCCCAGCTAAAGGCTCCCCGCAGAAGTGAAGCCTGCGGACGAGAAAGGGTTCGTTCTCAGGAGCTTCCCGTGGCTGATTCCTATGTGCATCTCAGGAGTGACATCGTGGGACTGTTACTGTCTGACAGGGAGAGACAGAACTCAAAAAACTTCGTTTAAGAAAGGCCAGTGTGGGTCAGAGCCGAGGCTGCGGCAAAGGGATGCTCTGCAGGCTGGAGTCAGGCATCTCCACGGGGCACAACCCTGAACACAAACACTCTTATGGTAAGGTTTGTACTGGGACAAAAAATAGCAGAGGCAGGGGAGAAGGCTGCTAGGAATGCAGAAGCAGTGTTCTCTGTAGCAGCACACAGACAGAGTGCAACACCAAGAGAGTCTTTCCACATCATCAAGTCTTACTACTCCAACTAAGGAAAACACGTTCCCCGTGTACACGTGCTGGTGTCATTTGCCAGGTGAGCAGAACACGATGGCTCAGAAGAGAGGGCTGGGGGGAGATGGGAGGAAGGGGTGCTGGGAGGCGAGCAGCACCTCATCGTTGGAGATATTCTCTCTGAAGCATTAAGAAAGTCATCTTGTAAAAATTAATGGAGTAGTCTCCCAACTGTTCAATTCGCAGCTTTAAATTTAAAAGCATTTGACTTTGGAACGCTGGCATATAATCCATAAGATGTATTTAAATTTTAAAAAAATATCCTTACATTCACAGGGGCACTAATGATTAATAATATTTTAACTGCAGTGACACGGAAGTGTTCCTGCAAAGGAAAAGCAGCTCCCTGCAAGGGACGTCAGGACTCTTACAGAAGCTGCTCGTGCTATTGCCATGTGCAAACTGGGCCCAGCTAGAGAACAGCAAAAATTCACATTTACATTTTCAAAGCTGAGAAACCTGACCAAGCTCGGGAGGGCAGGGAAGACCTTGAGCTGCCTGGAAGATTCCACAGCTTCACCTTCCCGATTCCCCTGGGGTTCCCTGCCCTGTGCCCCACGAACCGATGGTGAGGAAGTGCAATAGCGAGTGCTAAATATACCTCAGGAACGGAAGCCTCCTCTTCTCAAACGCCCCTCAGATAAATGAAACGAGTACTTCTGTATTTTAAAACACACCACCACACTGTTCTTAGAAACCTCCTGCAAACTATGAGCAAAGCTTTTACGGGTGCAAGCTTTGCTCCTTCCAAGGGATTAGATTTTTCAGTGGAAGCACCAGAGCAGCTGGACAAAGGCAGCTGCCGGCCGGAGCAGCGGCCGCGGCGGACAGGCCAGTACAGCCACGCTGTCTGTGCTGTCTGCACACGAAGCACCCTGGCCCCACACACGTCAGGGTGATCTGCTTCATGCCAGTGCCAAAGCAGGGCCGGGTTCCGCTGGCCGTGGTGTGACCGGCCTCCCACACCCGCAGTGTGCTCTAGGAGTAACACAATCAAACGTTTATGACATTCAGTAAATTCAGCATTTAAAGAGCGTGAGCATTAGGCCACCTGAAGATTCTCCCTGGAGCCGGCGTTACGCTCCCTGCGGGTACTCCGCTCACCCTTCTATTTAACAAACAGACCAGAAACCACTGACTGAAAACATCAGTAATTTGTCCAGTACTAAAATTTTATATGGCCACATAAAGACATTTTGCTGTACCAAAACCTCTGCCTGGTACAGAACGTGGCCGAAGCTGGGAGGCAGCTCCTGCGAATAGCAGCAGCCTTTGTACTTTTAGATTGGACTTTTGTTCAACGCTCTATACATGTACCAGCAAACTATGTGTAGGTACCGCTGATTAGTAATTTTAGCAAAGGACTGGTTGCAGTTTGAGGGCACAGCATCCACTAGCTCACTGGTAAAAAAAAGGTATAGCACGTTAAAAATTAAAAGCAGACATGGTATAATAGGTCACAGCACAGGATAAATCTAGGCCTTCATCTAAGCTCGTACGTATTCAGTCTAATTAATTTTCCTTTACATCACAGGAAAAGCTCCGAAGCACAGCCACACTGGATTCGAGAATTACACCCCCAAAGTTCATCTCCTGCACTCTCCCACCCTGAGCGTGTGCAAACCCCCCAGTCAAAGCTGACCTCACAACTCAACGTGCGTGATGAACAACCAGCCTGGGGTAAATAAAGCATAAGGACGCAAACCAGATTTGTGATTGGCAGAGTGTTCGAATACAGCCGCAGCGCCCACCGCAGCGGGGGGAACAGGTAAAGCTCAAGACTGAAAATTAACAGTCGGACGGGCGGATGGGAAGGCAAACAGCACGGCTGTGGTCCTCACTGAAACGCCAGTAAATTCACACACTTTCTGCATCCAGTATCGTAGTGCCCAGCAGCAGCAGCAGCAAACACTGAAAGCTCTGCCCCTGTCTTCTGTAGCATTTGCCATGAAGGTCTCCAAACACACTGCTGCAGAACATTTATAAAACAAAGGAGAATATTTCCAAACACGATCATTTTCCAGTAGAAAATATTAAAAATGCCAGTCGGTCAGAGTAAACAATAGAGTGTTGCTGTCACTCACATCAAACCCAGCCACGCCGGGACAACCTCTCCATTTTATGGGGTTTTCTTAACAGGTCAGGAGAGCTTGAAAGATCCTGTTAAACCCAAACTGTCAGTTTTCACACCGAACTCTCCCCTACGACATGCAGCGGGAGTATCTTCCCTCATGAATCTGCATGCTAATCCAGATCATTTATTAAAGATGTGTATTTTGTATCTGTGGAGCGCATCACGTAACTTCTTGGCAAAGGCAAGGGCATTTTTTTTCACTAACTGTTAAAATTCCTTGTGTAAGTTTAAACAGCCCTTTCAAGCAAACAAAGCAGCATCAGGAAACACTGCTCCATCGCTGCAAGACACACTGAGCTGCGCCGAGGAACTAATTTCCAACAACCCTCACTACAGTGTGAGCCGTTCCAAATCACTCCTTGCTTTCACTGATATTTAAGTGTTTGAAATACCCCACAAGAGCTCTGACAAACTCGGTCGCAGTAAACAAACCCAGTCCCTGGGTAAAGCCCCTAAAAGAATTTAGCAGCATTTAAAACAAAAGCACGTAGCAGAGAACACAAGGAAGAGAAAGAAAACAAAGGCTCCTAAGCCGCATCTGGACCGAATCTGACCTTTCTTAATGTATTTGGGAGTAATTTACACGCTGCTTCGTCAAGAGTTTTGGCCTCCTGGGTCACTGAAACGACCGGCTCGGTGTTATGATGAAATATTAAGAGAACTCAGTGATGAAACCTGTCCGTGCTGCCCTGCACGTGCCCAGCAGCTCGGGCAGACGAGCCCGACGGCCGCCGAGCAAGCAAGCACGTTCCCCTTTATTCCAGCCAGCACCTGCATGGTTCTAGGTTAGGGATCAGTGTCTTCACGTGGCATCTGCAGCACAGGACCTTCAAAATTCCAATTAAAAGCTGAAAACAATTACTGGGTTTCTAGAGAATACTAATCAACACCTCACTGACAGGGAAATTGTTCTGGTTCAGCCAAACCAGGCAAAGCAAAAACTCACTGAACTGGGCCTGGGTGTTAACCGGCTATTCTTTGTTAGCGGGAGCTGCAGTGGGGGAGTCACCCCCACCCCTCTGGGCTCCGTTTTACAGCATCGCATCCCCAGCTCTAGCTGCACAGCAGAGGAAAGCATGAAATTCTAGGAAGCATTTTAGGGGGGAAAAAAACCCCACCACCCAACTATCACCCATGTCACACAAAGCATGCTAAGAGGAGAAAGAATTTATCCGAGGAAACTCCGCATGGGAATCGCCTCTCAGCAGCGTCCAGCCGGCAGCAGCAGCCTGAACTCAGACACAGATCGGGAATGCGTGCACAGGACTCGCTAAGGGCTGCGTGAGCTGATGTAGGTGTGTACCTGACACGGGCACCTACGGCACAGGTGTCAGACAACGCTACCTGCTCCCATCCACCTTCGAAGCTCGCGGCTCACACACTGCCAGACATCAGCAAAGCATTTTAATGCCGTTAGGAGGAAAAAAAAGGAGATGGGCTATGAAGAATCTGACCAGCCATTAAAACAACTCAAACAAGTTGTTTCCCCCAGTAGTCTGGGCATTAATGGAGTGTTTGAACAGATCCCGATTCTGCTGCGTTTCGGGAAGCCTGCTGCTTCCCAAGCTGCCCCTCCACCGGTTCCCAACCCTCGCTCAGCGCCATGGGAGGAGAGCGGTGGGAGCCCAGCACTCCGCCGACACCCCTCATCCCTTCCTCCGCCCTGCCCGGAGCCCACGGAGCTGCCGGCACAAATCACGGCTATGCCACAATAGGAATAAATCACTGGCCGCCTTCCCCCCATCACAGCAGGTGTAATTAAGAGGCCCACCAGCAATGCCTATGTGCTGGTGAGGGAACTTGGGTCTAACGACTAATCTGACTCCTAATAATATTCCCCACACTACGAAACAGTGAACGCTCCCCCAGCGCATGTAGAACCGCTTGAAATTCGGTGGGGTGCTGCCCGAAGCCTGCGCCTTCACCCTGCACGCGTGCACCAGGGAGCTGCCGGAACAAACACCATGGGGGCAAACCCCAGCCGACTAGAAAGGCTTAAAATCTCCATCACCGAATAAATAAAGCCTTTTCTTAAACACACTTTCAAACACTCGGGGGTATGGCAACGCAAAGCCGCGTTATTTCTCCCAACCGAGGAGAACACCCTGTTTTGTCTCACCTATTGTACCTCTACCACTTCCAACAACAAAGTCAATTCTCTGCTGTCTCTATGAATTCCCTCACCCCAAGAACCAGCCCATTCAAATCTTCCCAGTGAGTAAAGTGTGAGACCAACCGAGCGCCTCTGCGCATTGTTGTGGAACTGGTCTGCGATGCCGCGCTGAGCCTCGGAAGGACTCCGACACAGCCTCACATAGGAGCACTGATTAAATGGCTTTCCTTCCAAGTGATGAACTGTTCTAACAGCAACATTGTGGTTATCGCGACCAGAAAGCAATTACTTATTTCACTAGATGTTACTAAGAATAACGGCGATCAAAGTGAACGTAGGAGTGCTGTTAAAGAGGCTACAGAAAGCGCCGCTCCATGACACACATACACAAAATGTACAGAATTCTAAGGCAAAAATTACACTGTTAATAAATCTGCTGGTCGGGATTTAAATCACTGCTCAGGATTTTATTTTTTTTTAATCCATGAAATTGAGATCTATGGAATAAGTTACTGGTTTAAAATCTATTTCTAAGTACAGCGTGGGGTGTAGACCTGCGTATCTGTGTGTGTGTGTGTGTGTGTGTGAGCGCACACATAACGGGGGTGTGTGCGTGTGTGTGGAGAGAGAACGTATATATGTGTTCGAGTCTGCCAAGGTAGAAGTGACAGGAACTGTGATTTGTGCTAACTAGCTATTGATCCAGTCAGATCTAGATGTTGTGTACAAGAAACAATAAAAGAGAAGGGGCCAGGAAGGATGCTGTGTGCAACTCCATTTAAAAATGGAAAAGAAGGGCCCCAAACAAACCAATTTATGTCCTTGCCTGGGTGAAGCATGGAGAATGCTGATGGGCTTCTTAGAGTCTGCTGTGCATGCTAAACACTCCCGCTTGAAATGAGAGTCTCCTGCGCTGGGCATTAAACATGAACAAAGAGACAAACCGTGGGGGCTAGGATTCACACTTCAGAAAGCCAAAGCTGGAAAGCCAACCAGAACTGGGGGTAGGAAAGCGGCCGGTTTCCAAACCAGCTCCCTTTCCATTCTCCCAACACCTTTCCCAGCAAAATTACTAAATGCACAGACTGTAAAAAGTCAGTCTGTACAACCAGATATAACAAAAACAACCTCGAACTACACTAGCAGTACCAAAACATCAACTTTCCTAGGCAAGAATAATGAGTTTCTCTGGTGTAAATTACACACGTGCACTTACAGCACATCCAAGAATCGCCCGCGTGCGTTCATCCAGCAGGTACATGCACGTGCATCTATTGTAATATTCACACACAGGGTCAGGCGGCTGGGAAAATACGGCTTGGATAAAACAGAAACCGACTGAATCCATAATCACCTTGATCTTAATCAGTTTTTATAATAGAGGGCTTTCCACTAAAATATTTTTTCCCCGAGCTTGGGGAATTATGATGCCCTCTGGAAATGGGGAGGGATCAAAAATGACAACTAATGTCAAAATTAAACATCTGTCAACCAAGCAGGTTTTATTGCAGCAGACCCAGAGCCTTGTTTTAAATTGCTTTTATATTAAAGAAAAAAACAAATGTTAAGAGCCTTTCAGTTCAATATCCAGTGCTGGTAAGCTCTCAATGCAAGGACGGAAATACCTGAAATCAGAGGGACTGCACCGCTAACAAACACATCTTGTGAGGATTAAAGACCTCTGTACCAGTTTGGGGGAAAAGGCTGGAAGGCTCAGCCAGCACGGGGCTCTGTGGGAGCCCCTCCTCAGCACCCCACGCCTGCACACACACCCCCACAGCACCCCACTCTGCCGGGAGTCCCTCTGCTCAGCACCCTCAGGAGCCCTATGCCAGCCCGGGCTCTGGCAGCCCTCAGGGGCTGCTCCCCAGGAGGCATAACAGGGATGGTGGCAGAGATCCCCCCGGTACCAGCCGTCCCTCACCCAGTGCCAGCCAGGCAGCAGGCACTCCATCCCCACCACCAGCCACCCTGGCAGTCACCTGGCATTCCACAGCCAGGTGCAGGAAGGCACCCGGCATCCACCGTGGTCCTCACTGGAGTGCAGCAGTCACAGGCCAGCATGCACCCCGCGTCCCAGGGCCGTAGCCTCCCCAAGCAGCCCACCTACCCCCCATGGGCTGGCACCCGCACGGGACAATCAATACCTTCTTTGCTGGGGTTCGGGGGCTTGGGCTTCTCCCAGGGTGCCATGGGCTTGTCCTCCTCCTGCCCCTCCATCAGGGCCTTCTCTCCAGGCAGGTACCAGGTGGAGTTGTGCTCCGCCATCAGGGAGTCCAGGTCGATGGTGCTCATGGTGCCCTTGACACCCTCTGAGCAGCAGCTGCCCAGGTCACTGTCCCCGTTCTGCCCCACGCACTCCCCCTTCTTGCTCTTCAGCCCCAAGGGCTGATCTTCCGAGATGCTGAACTGCTGCCGCTGCAGCTGGATCTGCGCCTGCAGGATCTCCAGGGGGTGGATCTCATCCTGGGCCGAGGTGCTCGTGGGGGTCCGCACCTGCTCCATGCCTGGTGTGCCGGGGTGGGTGCCCGCTGTGGTGCTGAGCCCGTAGCTGTCGGGGGTCGAGGTAGACGTACTGAGGAGGCCGAGGGCCAAGGGCTTCTGTCCGTTGAGAAGTGCGTGCTCCCCACGGGGCAGCTTGGGCGAGCCGCCCAGCAGCGGGCTGCGGGTGGGCTTGGAGGCGGCGTTGTCGGAGCTGGAGGACACCTCATCCTCATTGCCGTAGCTGGTGCTGACCTCGTCAGGAAAGTCCACATGCGGAGAGCTGCCGTCCGACTTGGTCACGCTCTGGATGCCGCTGTCCAGGGAGGACATCAGGTCAGGCTGCTCCCCCAGCAGCAGCTCGCTGCCCTTGCCCCAGGAGGGCGAAGTCAGGGGCTTGTCATGGGGAGTGCCCCCGCCACGCTCTGCACCCACAGCCCCCGGTGGGCCCCCTGCCGCCGCCGGTACCGCCGGCTGCCCTGGGCTGACACCGGCCCCGCCGCCCTCCGCAGCCGAGAACTTCTCGAAGAAGGTGCCGGGGCTGACGTGCCCACTGTCCCGTTTCCGGCGGCCCCGCCCCCGCCCGCCGCCCGCCTTCCCTTCACCGCCGGCCGCTGGCTCCAGCGCGTAGCCGGGCGAGAGGCTGCTCTCCGCGGGCAGCAGCGGGGTAGCGCCCGCCGCCTTGCCCGTGCCACCCCCGCCCGCTGGCGGGCCCGCTGGGAAGTAGTCCGGGGCAGCAGGTGGCGGTGGGTCGGGCTCGGCCTGGCTGAGCTTGCGCTTGGCCTCGGCCGGGCTCTTCTTGTTGAAGGTGACGTTGAGGTTGGGGGCGCCCAGGCTGGCGATCATGTTCTGGCAGGCGGTGGAGAGGGCAGCCAGGCAGCTCTGCCCAAAGACGTTGTCCTTGCTGGCCGGCTTGCTGAAGGAGCCCAGCGAGAGAGCGCCCAGCTTGCTGGCAGCGGGCCGCGGTGGTGGCGGCGGGGGGAACTCGGGCGGGGGTGGGGGGTAGGCACCCGGCGAGGCGCTAAGGGCAGGCGCAGCCCCGTGGGCCGCTGGCTGCCGTGCTGTCGCTGCAAAGGGGAAGCCAGGCTGGGTGGCAAAGTCGGCAGGCCCACGGCGCTCGGCAGGGGCACTGGGCAGTGCCACGCCGCCGCCCGGTGACTGCAGCTGCGAGAGGCCACCCATGGCAGGCGCAAAAGGCGGGTGGACGCCGGGCGAGGGCAGGGCCTGCGCCGGGCCCTCGCCAGCCATCCGCAGTGGCTCCTGCAGCCCCATCCCACCGGTGCCCGGCCGGAAGAGCACGGCAGCACTGCCCGGCTGCAGGCCCAGCTCGTGGGGGGCCGCCTCGGCCGGCAGCCCTGGTGCTGCCATGCGCCGTGGCAGGAGCTCCCCGGGCGGCGGCGGCCCCGCAAACCAGGCGCTGTCGGGGGCCAGGTGTGGTGCTGGCGGGTCGAAGCCACGGCCGCCGCCGGTCTCCCGCTCAAAAGCGGGCGGGGGCAGGCCGCCGGGCGGGCCCACCTCACCGTGGTGCCCCAGCTGCTGCAGGCTGGGCGGCCGCAGGCGCTGCTGGCTGCGCGAGGCCATCTGCTTCATCACCAGGGCCGCGTTCTGGCGCTGCGCCAGCGCCGGGTGCTCGGGGCCGCCGTGCGGCAGCGGCCCCCCGAAGGCATCGGGTGCCGGCGGGGTGAACTCGCCTGGCAGGCCAGGGTAGGCCGTTGGGGAAAGGTGGCTCTCCATGGCGGGGCCGTGCATGCCGCTGCCCCAGGAGGCACAGCGCTCGACGCCGGGGTTGCCAGGGAAGTCGAACCGTGGCCTCTTGGCGACGCTCACGTAGGGGGCATCGAAGTGCTGCAGTCTTTGATTTGGTGGCTGTTGCGGAGGAGGGTGCTGCATATTAAACACGGGGTCGGTGTAGGGATGCATATTCCTGTTCTCCAGTCTGTGAATAGGGTATTCAAACTGTGCATGCTGGTTCTGCATTATGGGCCCATTGTCCTGCAGGTTGGGGTTGGGAGCGTTGGCTTCTGTTTGCTGTTGCCTAGGGATGGCTGGCGGGCAGGAGTTCTGTCTGGCCAGCAAGCCCGGCGGCTGCTGCGGTGGCTGCTGCTGCTGCATCAGTGGGTGCCTGGCGCTGGCCCCCGGCTCCAGGCTGGCGGACATCTTCCGCGCCCCCCCGAAGCGCTCGAAGAACACGCCGTGCTGCTGCGGCGGGTGCGCCTTGGCCACGGCCATGCCCGGCGCCCGGGGCAGGGCGGGCGCCCCGGCGAAGCTGCCGCCCGCAGGCACCTGCCGCCCACCGCCGTAGTGCGGCAGCTGCCCCTCGGGCTCCGACGGCGAGAAGACGGGCAGCTCGAAGTGGCCGGCGGGGCCGTCGCCGGGGTAATTGTATTCCAGCGAGTCCACGCCGCCCTGCGCGGGGAGCCGCCGCTGCTCCAGGCCGTGGGGCTCGGAGGAGCCGGCCGCCGGCAGCCCGTGGAAGGAGGCGGCGCGGTTGGGGGACTGGTCGAGGGGCAGGCAGGGCGCCGGCACGGCGTGGCTGGAGGCGCCGGCGCTGTGGTGCTGGAAGTCGGGCAGGTTCCCGGGGCGCTGCTGCCCGAAGCCCTCGCCGCCCTGGGTCTCGGCCATGTGCTCGTAGCCGTCGGCGAACGCCGTCTGCCCGCCCAGCGCGCCGTTGTAGCCCAGGAGCCGGCCGCCGTGCACGCAGGAGGCGCCGGGGTCGGGCCCGAAGTTGCCGCCGAAGTGCGGGGGATGCTGGTGGGGGTGGTGGGCGCCGCCGTGGCCGCCGTGCGGCTGCTGCCCGCCGAAGAAGCCGTGCACCGGCGGCTGCATGCCGCCGCCGTGCAGCTCGGCGGGGCCGCGGCCCGGGAAGCCGTAAGCGTCCCCGGGCAGACTCATGTTCATGCCCAGGAGGGGCGGCTCGCCCAGCGCGCCCAGGGCCGGGTCCACCGCCGCCGCCGCCGGGCCGCCGCCGGGGAAGGCCGGCGCCTTGAAGTGCGCGCTCATGCTCAGTCCGGGCTGGCCGAAGCCCCGCTCCGCCTGCCCGCCGCTCCGGCTGCTGCTCTGCGGCTCGAACTGCTCCAGCCCGAACATCCTGCGGGGCTCCTCAGAAGGGCATGGCCGCTCCGCGCCGCTCCGCCGTCCCACGCTCCCCGCCGCGCCGGCCCGCCGCTCGGCCGCCCCGCTCACATCCTGCCGCGCCGCCGCGCCGCTGGCACCGGCCGCCCGACCGCGCTCACCCCGGCGGCTCGCCGCTCGCTGCCGCCCGCCGCCGGCCGCGCTGCGCTGCCCGAGAGCCGACGGGGCGGCACGCCGCCGCTCATAGGCTCCGGCGCCCGGGAGCAGCGCGCCGCATCGCCGGCCCGCCGTGCGCTGCCCGCGGCTCGCAGGGCTCCGGCGGCGGGGCCGGGGCGGCGGGGCCGGCGCTGCGTGCGGGCGCTGGGAGGGCTGCGCCGCGCTCCCTGCGCGCTCCTCGCTCTCACCCGGCGCTGGCGGAGCAGCAACAAGTTTTGCATTTCAGCGATGAATTTCAGCCATCGGGGCTGCGCCAATGAGCGCCGCGCGGCCCGGGGCGGGGCTCGCCGTTAAGGTGGCTCCGCCGCGCCGCCCGGCCCCGCCTGCCCCGCCGCCGGCTCGGCTCTGCCCGGCCCGGCTCGGGCTCGGCCCCGCCCGCCTCGCGGTCCGGCTCGGCTGGGACTCGGCCCGGCCCCAACCAGGCTCGGCGCCGTGGCGCGGCTCGGCTCGGCTCCGACCAGGCTCGGCTCGGCCCGGCTCGGTTCGACTCGGCGCCGCGGCTCGGCTCCGCCCGGCTCGGCTCGGCCCGGCCGGTCCAGTTCGACACGGCGCCGCGGCTCGGGTCTGCTCGGCTCGGCTCGGCTCGGCTCGGCCCAGTTCGACACGGTGCCGCGGCTCGGCTCGGCTCGCTGGTCCGCGCCGGTGGGGTCCCGGTGCGGGTGGGACGAATCGCGGGCACCGGAGCTGGAACCGACCGGCGAGACCGGGCACCCACGCCGCCCGCCGGGCACGGCCGCTCCCGCACTCCCGCACTCCGCACTGCTCGCCCGGGCCGCCGCGCGAAACCCGCCCGACGAACCCCGAGCCGGTAGCGGAGCGGCGCGTCCCGTCGGGGCCCGCCCGGGCCGGCAGCCGCGCAGGGGAGGCGGGCGGCCCGTGTCCCCGCTGTGCGCCCAAGCGTCCGTGGGAGCTCCCCGGGAAGAGCGCCCGTGGGCCCGGCAGGATCGGGCCCGGCAGGATCGGGCCCCGCAGGTATTCGCGGCGCGAGCGCGTCGGTAGCTTAAAAAAATAAAGATGAAAATTACTCGCAGCAAAAAAATGAGATCCATAAATAAGTGTTTGTGTATGGCAGGAGAGCTTTACAGGGATTTTTCCTGCAGGATCAGGATGCTGCGCCGTGATTAAATATTGATTTTGTGTAATTAGTTTTCCTGTGAACTGTCCTGCCCGAGACGGGCGGGAGGCGCGGAGCGGCAGCGGAGATGGAACGGGACGTGGAATTATTACTGAGCGCAGTGACGGGGCTGCGGGGCGCCGGACGCAACGCGCGGCCCGACAGCGGCACAGAGGAACCCGGACAAGCCCCGCTCGCCACGGAAGCGGCGGCCCCCGCGCCCCACAGAGCGGCAGCGGTCCGCACCGCGCTCCCCGCACCGCGCCGAGGCGGCGGGGCTGGGGCGGCCCCGGGCTGCGCCGCGCTCCCTCTGCGCCTGCGTGCGCGCCGTCGGAGCCGGCTCTTCCGAACGGGCACAGCGCCCCCTGGCGCCCGCCCCGGCGGTGCGGCCTGGCCCGGCCCCATCCCGGCCCTGGCACGGTCCCGGCACAGTCCCAGCACGGCTTTGGCACGGTCCCGGCCCGGCTCTGGCATGGCCCCATCCCGGCCCTGGCACGGTCCCGGCACAGTCCCAGCCCGGCTCTGGCACGGTCCCGGCACAGTCTCAGCACGGCTCTGGCACGGTCCCGGCACAGTCCCAGCCCGGCTCTGGCATGGCCCCAGCCAGGCCCCAGCCCGGCCCCGGCCCGGCTCTGGCACGGTCCCAGCACGGTTCTGGCACGGTCCCGGCCCGGCCCTGGCACAACCCTGGATCTGGCCCGGCTCTGGTACAGCCCTGGCATAGCCTGGCATTGTCCTGGCACGTAGCTGACCCACACCCCCGGCCGCCCCGATGCGGGCACCCGGTGCCGGCGCTGCCCCGGGCGCCTGGCACACCCCCCGGCGCTGCTGCAGCCCTGCACTGCGGCTCTCGGCCCGTCCAGCCGCTCTCCAGCGCCGCGGGCCTCAGCCGCGCCCCGCTGCCGTGGCACTGGGGCCGGTCCGCTCGCTCCAGAGCCAGGGGCTGGCTGGACGGGACGTGCGGATGCCTCGCTGCCCACGGCCTGTCCCAGAGCCGCTCCGGCTGCGCTTCAGTCCGTGCTCATGGCTGCAGGAAACACACCCCGTGTGCTGCCGGTGCCTCCTGCCTCCCTCCCCTCAAGCCAGGCGAGGGGCTGCTCACGCTGCGGGAGGCACAGCCTGTCCCCTCGCTTCTTGTTGCCTTGAAACAGCAACTCCTGTGTGACCCCGCTCAGCATCCCTCCCTTGTGCACCCGCCCTTGGTGCCGCACAGCGACACGCCGTGCCGCAGGAGCCAGTTGGACAGTAGTGGAGGGAATTCCTGTGGTAATCACGGCAGGTTCCTTGGTGGTTGACCCTGTTTATCGCAGTTTTATTGCCGTGTTTATGTACAGCTGCTTCTCTGGGGAATGGTCTGTTCTCTCTGCACCAGGGATACGACGGAAGAAGGTTGCTCCTGTGAGGCACCTGGATGTCTGCTCTAAGTGTTACTTTTGCACCTCTTTCCTGAAGCTGTGAGTCCTGCCTTTCACAGATCCCTCCTGTAACACTGGCTTCCAGGGAAGAGACCAAGTGCTGCAGAAGAGACACAGTTTCACAGATTAGGATGTTCCTGGAAGATTCAGCATCCGTTTGTTCCCCAAGCAGAGCAAGCACTGTTGCTCTGCCAGAGCAGAATGATGATGTGAAGGAGAACTTGATTAGGGGGATGGAGACGTCCTTGGTCCATGGGTTGAGCACCTCAGATGCTGCTGGGATAGTGTTAATCCTCCTCTCCTCCCCTCTCTGGTCCATGCCCAGCAGCAGGAGCCGCAGCGGTGTCTTGCCCCTGTGTTCTGCCAGTGGGGCTAGCTGCTCGTTCCTTCCTGAACGCTTCACCAGGCCTCCTCTCTGCCCCATCACTGCTGCCCTCGGCATCGCTGTCGTCCAGGAGCAAGTTGTAAGTCTCACAGTAACTCACCAGGGCGCTGGTTCACCCTGTGGCGCAGGGTGGAACTGGCTGATGGCAAATCCAGAAGTAGTATCAGCCACAACAGAACCGGTGAGTGAGTGAGATGGTCGGGCCCTGTGCTAGCTGCAGGCTCCCCTGTAAACATCCTCTTCAGTTAAGGGGGGCAGCTCAACCCTGCTTTCTAGGTGGAATCTGGGGCTGGGTGCCGGGAGCACTCGGCTGGGTGCCCCGGGCTGTGACAGCACTTGGGTCACAAACGATCCTGTCACCCAGAGAGTTGAAGGAAGCCCCTCGCTGATGTCCTGAGTAGTGAAGAGTGTCTTACAAAACATATTTTTACTTTCAGTCCTTGGGTTTTGGTCATCTTGGGGGAAGCAGGGAAAGGCATTATTTAAACAGTCGTAGCTGCAGGGGATTATTTTCTAAATTAACACTAGTGATTGCTCCTGCCAAATCCAAAGTTGAGGGGATTCATTTATTTCTACTCTCAAGACAATAGCACAATTTTGGGTTTCATATTGCAAGCTCTGAAAACCAAATGGTGGGGTAGTTTAAAAAAAAATAATTCAAACAACATCAATTCATCAGCCTTGAATTCAGCTCTTTCCACTGTGCCAGTTTAACTTGTGCTGAGAAAAGTTGCTGCTCAGCAAAAAAATTAATTCCTTTTTAACAAAATGAATGCATCATACATAAAACATCACGAACCATACAATTAGTAAGCAAATGTAAGAGTTCAGCTCAGTTCATAATTATTCAGCAAACCTATTCAGAATGATTTTTTCCTCCCTGCAGCAATCAACTGTGTGGGCTCATTACCACTGAGAATCTAACGAAGAAACCACCACATAAACTGTACAAAACAAGCCCATATGCTAGAAAAACTTCAGCCCAGCTAGCCATTAGCAAGGAGCCTTTGAAACTCTCCCATCCAGCAAAGCCACACCGTACTGCGCTGTGGCGTGCGTGCCCCCAGCTCTATAAAGATGCCGTTTCATTAACATGTCAGGCTTCAGGTATATCAGTTTTATCCCCTAAATAACCCCCTTGGTGGTGCAGCCATCTGGAACAGCACAACAAAGCGTTCGGTGCCGCTACACGCCGCATGTCCCCGCAGCGACCAGCCCTGTCTGCAGGGCACAGGCTTTGCACAGAAGCTGGTGTCTCTGTCTGGGCAGGGGCTCCTGCTCCTGGCAGGGGTGTCTGGTGAGAGGGATGTGGCTGTTCTGAAGGACAGGTGGTTGGGCTGGCACTGGGAAGGTTTCCAGCATTCCTCCCTGGAGCATTAGGGGAACTCCTGCCTCTGCTCCCTCTCAGCGAGTACAGGGACGGGGCCAGGGGCCCCTCCAGAGGGGATGGTGTTTGGCTGTGTGCACCTGCTTTGGTTCCCAGGGCAGAAGGGCACTCGGGGCACGGCAGCGCTCCTTTCTGGCAGGCGCTGTGGGTGACAGGCTGCGTCACCCCGGGCTCCGGCGAGCTGCTGGCGTTTGCTCTGGCAGAGATCACACCGCTGGCCTCCCGAGCCAGCAGCACTGGAGATGGCCCTGAGCGGTGGTGGGTGAAGACACCCACGGATCCCACCTCCTTCCTGCGTGCCTGGAGGTGACTGGTTTGCAAGGGAGGTTCAAGCAGCTGCCCCTGTACGACCTGCCTTGTGTTCAGTCTCTGATGTCTGCCATCCTGATGTAAAGAGCTCGTGCTTAGTTTTGCCAACAACGTTGTTTTCAGGAAAGTCTGAACTCAATTCCTTCAGACACCTGGCTGCTTCCCACTGTAAGAAAAGCACAACTGAGTAATGGGAGTTCAGGGGCTAAAACTGTTCAGTTGTTCCCAGCAGAGACCAGCAGCAGTTTCAGAGCTTGGCCCTTCAAAAGGACTTTCCTGTTTGTGTCTTCTGCAAGGCTGGTCGCTTGGTTTAGTTTCTTTACCTCTCTGCAATCTTTAGCTGTGTATGTCCCCTGTTGTTTTTTCCCAGATACCTCACTGTGGGTCGTGGCATTTCCTCAGTATCAGTATGTTTTTCCATTGTTTCCCATCAGTTGTGTATTGTGTCCTGTTTATGTCAGTCAGGTGAAAATCCTTACTGCATATGGGACACTGAAGTGTATTTGTTGAACACATCTAAATTCTTCTAATTTAGATCACTAAATACAGCTAAATTAAATACAACATCCAGATGGTATGGTCAGTCTTAAAAACACTAGGAAATGCTAAGGCAAATCTTCCCACCATAACTACTACAGGACAGCTCTTGGGTGTTTGTTTTGCCTTCACATTCCCATCTCTAAAACACATATTGTAGGGTTACAGATTTGACTGGCAGGGGGGCAGGGGAGAGAAATTAATTAGCTCAAATATACAGAACAAAAGTATTGGTTTTGCTGCAGGAACTGTACAAGTTTTATATTTCCTAAATTAACTCACTGAAATGTAAATAAAAGCTGGTACCTCTCTAATGGACACCTGGTATTTAACTCTCCTCAGTGCTTTATGATGGAGTTTGTATGATCAACTTTGTTCTGTTGTTTTCTTAGACTTGAGCCAGGTGGGAATTTCTCTCAGCTCGGTGGGGCAGGAACGCTGTCCGAGCGCCTGGCAAGTCTGGCTCACCATGGGTGATGCCAGCGAACCACTAAAGTTAATCCATTTTTCATCATCTTATAAAGTCAACAGTTGTGAGGAGAGAGAACCAGAGCCCATGTGTACAGTCCTGATGACTTAACGCTCCCCAGGCACTAGCTTCAGGAGCGCGTTCCCCTCAGTGCGTCCTTCTCACATCCTGAAACCTGACATCTGACAGGCTGTGCTCTCCATCCTTCCCTGCTTGCTGCCCAGGCCCAGCTGGGCTGTGCTGGGAGCAGCGGGGCTGCTGGATGCGGTTTTTCAGATGCTGCTGTTTCTCAGAAACTCACCCAGCGTGGGTCAGCCTGGCCTCTCCCAGAGACCCTCCCGCGGGCTGTGTCTGCGGTGCTGCCAGGACGTCCCCACCACCAGCACCGGGCTCCTCGGTAACACTCCAGTTCCTGGGGCTCCCTGTGTACAAGTCCCTCTGGTCATGGCTGACAAGCAGGCTGCATGTTCTGTGGGTGAGAGGAACTCTGGGGACAGTGGTGCCACAATTCAAGGCTGCAGGGCAAATAACCCTGGATTTATGATTTACCATGTTACTTCACACTGACAGAATGACTCACGTTCCAGAATCTTGGCTCTTGGTCCTGCCCTGTCCAGGTTAAGACAAGATGAAGAGCCTTTGCCCACAGGGACTCGTGAAGAGCCGTCCCAGAGCAGCCAGCACTTGGTCTGGCAGTGGGGCACAGCGGCAGCATGGGCCGGCCCCAGCCCCAGTCCCTGGGCAGGGAGCAGAGGGGATCCGGTGCTGCTGGGAGGTGCCCGTGCACCCCTGGCCAGGGATCCCAGCTCCGCCTGGGCCTTCGCACGGGCTGGATTTCACCCACACCACGTCAGGCATCATTTGCTTCTCTGACAGGATTACTCAGGCACACCAACCACCACACAGCTGCCCCCCTGCTGCCTCCCCACAAACACTGGGAGCAGGGAACACCCCTGGCTCCGGCTGCAGGCAGAAAGGGTTAAAAATCTGCCATCCATGAGCATCCTCCTCCAATCACATGGCCCCTTAGCATCTCCTACAAAAGGCCTGATTTAATCCGGGTTGCAGACAACTCACATTGTGCTCTCAGACTTCTAGCGATGTCAGGCTATCGGGTTTCCAACCAATATCCAAGGCACAGCCCCAGCACAGAGCAGGAACAAAGACCTCTTTGTTACTGGGGGGAAAAATCCCCTGAAGATATTAGCAGAGCCGTGGAGTTCAAACTGTTAAATGATTCAAATATTATTTAATGAATACATGTGAAATGAGGTCTCACAACCCAGAACACTTTTTAGATCATCATTTACAAAGCACCCGCCTCTTCATTTACTTCTTTATGAAGTCGTTGCTCTCAGGTTTTAATTACAGCCATCTCGCTTCCAGGCTTTTTCAGGGACTTCACTTGGTGCAGCTCAGGGCTCAGCTGGTGACTACTGCATCTTCCAGAGCCCTTACAGTCACAGCCCCTTCATTAGCCTGGACTGTGTTCTGTGTCCCAGAGAAACAAGGGAGACCCAGAGCCCCCTGCAGAAGCAACGGCGCCAGGTACCGTTCCAGAGGGTGCTAAAAACAAGACTCTGAAGCTGGGGGATCTGTTAGAGCATCGTGCTTTAACCGGGGCTGCAGCAGCACTGCAAGGTTCAAATTCAACACATCCCTTCAGTGCCTTGTTCACACCTTGGATGTGCAGTTCTAGACCAGAGACCCACGTAGCTCTCCAGAGAAGAATTAAAGAAAGAAGGTAGGTGGGTGTGCAGAAAGAAACTTGTCTCCAACCTGAGGAAATAAAGTTCTAAATTTAAATTGGAGTTTTCTGTGCTTATGGCAGTGAGGAATCCCTGGCTGCTCTGGAGCATGGCCAGCAGGTATCTAATCTCAGGGGTAGCACCAGCACAGCCAGGACTGTGTGTGCCTGCTGAGATTCCTGCCTGGAAAGAGATACAGCTTGTCTAAGAAAAATGGAGGAAGGGAGCAACAAGGCAAAGTACAAGGATCCAAGCAAGCAGAGGAGTGAGGGCCAGAGGATAAGGCACAGGGCAGCAGCAGAACTACTTCCAGATCCTGTCAGCAGAGAGCATTGCAAAGCAAAATGTACAACGCATCTGCTCACCCAGCAAATCCTTCCTGTCTCCAGAGCCTGGGAAGGGCTGTACACAGTGAAACGGGACTTCAGCTGCGTCTCCATGGGGGTAGGGGAGGGGAGGAACAACCTCAGGGCCATAACTCACCGTTCAGACAGGCAGTGGAAGCAATACAGGTTCCTGCTTACCCTCGGGCTGCCAGAACTTCACCCAAGTCACGTAAAGGGTCCAGCGTGTCCTCACGTGGGCAGCGCCTCAGGTGCAAGTTGGGAATGTCCCTCTGAAAGCTGGTTTTGAATTACTGTTCTTCTGAGTCACTGCACGTGCCAGAGCTTTCTTCTTGGTGTGGTTTGTACATCGAATCCCCCCTGCAGCAGCTAACAAAGAGGAGAGGATGTTGTCAAGAGGAGCGGTGGATACAATACTCCCAAGTGGCTAAATGACCTGGTGAGAGGGGTGGTGGTCACTGTCCTCTGGGTAATCCCACCTTCCTGCTCTCCTGGGGCCTATGGACACCCCTTTCCCTCCCGAAAAGCCCCTCTTCCCTCCCTTGGGCACGTCCCTGCAAACCCCTTCATCCCCAGCCTGGGTGTGCAGAGGCCGTCAGACCTCGCAGGCAGCACTGTGCTCTTGCCAATTAGCTGCTGTTGATTAAAATTAATTTCTCATATAATTTCAAGCAAGTAGAAAGCCCTTCATAAAAAGAGCCTCAAAACTACAGAGAAAGTATTTTTTCTGATGTCTCTTTTGAGCCACAATCCACCAGAGAGCCCTGAGCTGCCTGCACGGGATCAAGACACCCCAGCTCCAGCCCCGGGTGCCGCTCACACGGCGCCGGCCCGGCCGCGCTCGCTCCTCTTTCCCTTCTGCGTTCCCAAAGGAGGCTCGTGGGAGGCTTAATCAATGACAGAGGCGTCCACAGGGAATGTGCTCGGCATCTGAGTGCTCTCAGCTTCACACAGCCACAGTCAGGCCTGCCTGGGGCCAGGGAGCAGAGGCAGGAAAACAGGGAGAGCAGCAAAGGACTCAGAGCATCTCTGGGAGCCTCCCCTCACCTCGAAGCATCCCTGGGAGCCTTTCCTCGCCTCAGGGCATCCCTGGGAGCCTCCCCTCACCTCGGAGTATCCCTGGGAGCCTCCCCTCACCTCGGAGCATCCCTGGGAGCCTTCCCTTGCCCCGCAGGACTCGGCCTGAGCTGTGCTTGAAGAAAGCCACTCAGTTCCTCTTGCCATCATGCTGGTTGGGGCTGAGCCCTTTGTGGAAGAGCTCAGAACATTCCTAATGTTTGAAGAATTTTTTTTTTTCCAATTAATTTTTTTCTGTCAGCTTAATTTAGGAACACCCCTAGCAGCCACTGCAACCTTCTCTGGAGAAGCTGTTCCAGCCCCACGTGGGGAGAGCAGCAGGATTTGGTGTTTCAGTCCTATGAAACTGCTCTGGAGCAGGATTTTGCCCGTGGAGCAGCAGTGCAAGAGCAGGAAGAACTGAATTCTTTGCACTTTATAGAAGTGCCATGGAAATGCAGCACAAGATCTGGCACAGCTGTGTCTTTCCCTTCGCAGAGAGAGTTTCACACAGCTGGTTTGAGTCCTGCATTTCCGCAGGTGATTAAATAATCCTCGTTAAATCATTAGGGAGATGCCTACTGTGACAGAAGAGGTAATGGCCAGGCCAGGTCAGTGCTGGTGCTCCCACATCAGCACGTGCCCACGCAGAAACCTCCTCCCACCTCTCAGATGTGTTGGTTTATACGTTTTTCTGTGGTCTGGAGTCCTAAGAGGAACAAACGTGCTGAACCTCTATAAATAGGCACCTTGGTGAGTTATATTTAGTGCTTCAGCTTCCGTTTTTTCCTCGGAAAAGCATTTGCAGTTGCTCAAGGACTTTGCTGCTGCTTCAGGAGACAGAGAGAAGGTCCTGCAATGCAAATGGGGAACAGACAAGGGAACAGACGGGCTCAGGATTCACACTGGCTGGGAAAAAGCTCCATAGAACAAGTGTCAAAGGGGACTCACTGGACTCACCTGCTCTCTGCACCTTCTCCTCTCCAGAGCCCTCCTGACAGCAGAAACCCCTTCACACAGACAAGCTGGCCAGTCTCCTGGCTGTTGGCCTTTGGATACGCAACATGGGGGATGCGGGGAGGGGGCAGCTGGGCCCATCTCCCCAGGACCTCAGGGCAGGGGTGACCCAAGGGCTTGTTTGGAGCCGTCTTCTCCTGAAGGCCTGTTATCTGCTGGGGTTCTTTGTTCCTTAGAATTTGTCAGCTCGGTTTTTCACACCCTCAGTCCTGTCTGTCCTATGTCTGTTTGTCACAGCAGTGCCAGGTCAGGGCCAAGCCCAGTGCAGCGTAGCCAGCAGCTCTGCAAGGGCACGTTAAAAATAACCGTTGCTGCCTCAGCACTTGTTTAGGCTGAGGCCTGGCCTTGCCCAGCCGTGTGTGGAGGGGCTCAGCACTCGCTTGGGTTAAGAATTTGGTGAGAACATTAACTTGGGTCTCTTGCTTTACAGCTGCTTTAGTAGTTACTGCAGACACGAAGCATCAGGATAGAAGCAAAGGGATCCAGCGGTGCCTGTGGAGAGCTTGAGACCAGCGGTTTCCCCCGTGTGAACTGTGCCAGACCTCAGATCCTGCCCAACAAACGGAGCAGCCCAAGGAAGAGACGGCGTCGCGCTGCTTCACCGCAGGAGACGCAGCAGCTGCCAGCAAGAGCCAGGGTGCCGCCTGCCTGGGAAGCTGACAACGGGGAGAGAGGACACGGCCCTCAAGTAACCGGGTGCTGAGCTGAGCCTCACGGGTCTTCACGGGCAGCGGAGCAGGTGTGGTGCTGCCAGGTGTGGTGCTGCATGGAGAGCGCCTTGGTGCCCCGGCACCTTTGAGCAACACGCAGCGAAGTCGCTCCAGTTATTCACAGGAACAGGGGAAAAGCTGTTCCACAGCATGAAGAGAACCAGTGCTCAGCAGTCTGGACACGCAGGTTCACTCTGGACACAGCAGAACCGGTGACGTCAAAGTCAGGGGTCCCAGAACAGTGGGCACGGCCGAGGCCCCGCTGTGCTCGGTAGTGCCTGCAATACCAAGGAGTGACAGCACTCCCAAGTACGTGCTGCAGCTCCTACAGACAGGTGAATCAGTGGAGCTTTAGGAAACTCGTGGTTACTTGTCTTATCAGAGACATTCTGAGGCTGCTCTGAGAGCACTTAGAAAGGTGTGAGGGTGGAAAACCCCAACACCCCCAAAATCCCCAAACAAAAATGTTAGCAGACATTTCACCTGACCCTTCCCAGCCCGCATGTTAAGGCAAAAGATGGAAAACATTCCCCTTTCTTTCCAATGATTAAAAGAAACCACTCCAGAATAAAACAAATTCCTTACAAGTCCCATTTAGGTCACAGTTAGGTGCAGCCAAGTGATGTATTCCGAAGGTTACTGCTGGAATATGGTTTGCAGCAGCCTACTGCAGTGAGTAAGTATCACGTTTACATATCCATTGTAACCACACTACGCTCGCTCCCATTACCTCACGTTGGTTTTGCCATCTGGAAGCTACACAAGCTGAGTAGTAAAAAAAGAATTCAATTTTGCATGTACCAAGAGGAGCTGCACGAGTTTCAGTTTATAGCAGGGGATGGTGACAGCACCTTCACAGGCAGAGATCTGCCCGCAGAGCCGTGCCCGCGCCAGAGAGCAGCGCGCAGCTGCGGGGGCTCAGCTGGGCCCAACAGCCCCTTCAAGAAACAAGTTCACACCACAGCACTGGCCCAGAGACCAGCCTGGAAACACGCCTGTGGGAAACCCTCCCTGCCAAACTTGAAAGCTTCCTCAGGCGTCTTTGCCAAGAGACCCACAAATTCACACTGCACTTGCTCAGCTCGTCTGCAGGAGCCATCAGCCTCCACACCAGGCAGGGTGACTTCCTGCCACTCCCCAGTGCGCCTCACAGTGCTGCGGCCCCTGGACACCACCCATCCTCTGCCCGGCACGACCATCCTCTCCTTCCAGAGGCAGGATGCAGAACGAGCAGCAGCTGTAACACAGGAGGACAGCCACAGACCAGAGAGCCACTGCAGCCCATGGGCACAAACGTGCACAGACCCGCCAGCCTGGCACGCGAGGGTGGGCAGCCCCAATGCCCACCACAACACAACACCTTCTCCCTACGCTGCAGGGCTCCATGGAGCTTGAACTCCTGACCCCAACCACCAGCCCCATCCCGCCCGTCACTACTCACATGCAGGTGGGCTGAGCTCACCACCACTGGACACAACCATAGAGGACTTCCAGTCTTCCCAGACAGCTCAGTAAAACTGAATGCCAGCTCATTAGCAAACTGCAAATACTAACACCTAAGACAAGAGACAGAGCATTTTATGATCAAATTTATTTAATTAAATTTCATGAACTGTTTTACTGTAGGTCACACCAGAGACTGCCAAAGTCAACTAAACATTTTACATTCACTACAAGATTCTCTCGTTTCCACAACTAGTCGGAACACACGAAGCCACAGGGTCCCTCCCCTCAGTTTGCATCAGGACTCGTTAACAAGGTGGGACTCGCACTGAGGAGAGCCCAGCCCTGGTGCTGCAGCATGCAGCAGCTCCCCTGCCTGCACACTCTTTGAATCCTATGTGTGTGCACGTCTGAGTATTTACAGACCCAACCTTGGGCTGGATCAGAGGACAAATAACCCAAATAAGCATTTAGCTGCTAATCCAGAAAGGAAAAATAAAAAAAGGAGAGTTAATTTTGCAGCAGGGAGGGCGGGAGGATGCAGGGCACAGCACAAGTGCCTGCACCCGGCTGACAGGGGGTGCCCGCCCTGGCTGCGGGCTGGCCAGGCAAGCTGTGTGCAGCCCCAGCCCACCCTGAGAAAGTGTTGTCACTGCCCACCATGGCAATCAGATCACTCCCTTTGTCAGCAAAAAGATTCCAAAGTACTTGGATGTACGGGCGACTCGAGGTGGAAGCTCAGGCAAGGCTTCCCCACTGAGCTTTCTGGGGATGCTGAGGAAACCAGGCATTAATACAACTTTAACTAGCATTCTTAAAATAATCTGTGTCTGATCTAGCAAGCATTTTGATAATATATATCTACGATATGCTCTGAATATTTCTTTAAAAAATGCTGAAGACATTTTCCCTATTGGAGAGTTATCTACAGGTCTTTATTAAACCATCCTTTATTTTACGTGTTACTCCTAACAGCTACCAGAGAAGTGTGTCAGATGCTACAATTTAAACTTTCATCATATCTGAAAGTATACATCTCTCAAAGTGTATTTTCAACATGAAAAGAGCTAAAATCACAATTATATTCCATTGAGTAATGTGTGTGAAATCCAGACCATTTGCATAGCTTCCAAAGTGGAACTCTGGAAAAGAGCGATGTCGTTAGCAGAAGTGTTAATTTGGAGAAGGGCCATCGCCCCCTCCACTTTCACTGCATGGCCTAAGATATTCTTGAAATATTCTACAAGTATTGTCATACCTTTCTCTAAAAAGCCAGCTCCTGGAAAACTTCAGGTTGCAATTGTTTTATAAATCACAAGCCATTTCTCCGTAATCTTGCCAATTTTAATGAAGAAAAACCATTAGCATCTCAATGTACAAAAGTCCAATAAAACATGAATTCTTTTTTCCTTTTAAATCAGTGAGTGGGTGAAGTTTGGGTTAAACTTATTCAACAGTAAAAGTCTTCCAATTTCCACTAATAGAATTATTTTGTTTTCTGATTTGACTATAGGATAATGACGATCCAGAAATAAATAGCTATAAATACATTCATTGTTCCTATTCCAAAAATAATCACATAGGGAAGACACAAAACTGAAATTAACTTACTGGGATCAGTTTCTTTACAATGGGACATGGGCAAGTTATAGCAGAGTGACTCAAGACAGGAAAAAAAACAAGTAGGGGATAAATTGGTCCAGTATTGACATTCATGAAACATACCAGTTAGCATAATTCTGCAGTTAATTCATCCTTTAAATGATACTACTCAGTTGATTTTTATTTGCTTCAGGTATACATAATGAAAGCAGTTTCCTTTGAATCTTTGCTGAGGACAGGCATAGTACCCTGGAGACACTGTAACAACCCCCTTCAGTATGCATGTGCGTATATATAATTATATACAGATAATCATGCATCCACACACACATTTGTATATCAACACTGCATGTGACGGTTAAATCCATCATCATTCGTCATTGGCAGCACTTGTTCCTCTGACTTGGCCTTGATTACGTAACTGTGGAGAAAGAAAACACACGATTCAGCATTAACAGTGTCCTCAAAGGCAAGTTCCCAAGCAGGCAGTTCTATTCACTGCCAAGAACAGGACAGGGCAGCCAGAGCATCACCGGGACCCAGCAAGGCCAGACTGCCAGGGACTCAGCGCAGGCGGGCAGCAGCTCCAGCCTGGGGAGCATCAGGCTCCTCGGGGCTGTGCAGTGGCTCTGCCTGGGGCAGTGTGACAGCAGTGACAGTGCTGAGGGGCTGGGTACACAGACCCAAGAGCCCCCACCTCTGGGACACCCCGTTTCCCACAGTAAGGGCTTTAACACAATGCAGTGTAAGTAGCTGGTGGAACTGGGCTTCAAGAACTCAGCGTGCTGTGGACAGTCCACAGCTCCCCTGCATTACGTGGGCTCCCTATCCCCTTGCTACGGAGCGCGCAGCAGAACGATGCCCGTGGGCTCTGCTGGCTTGTGCCAGCCAGCTGCAGGCTCCAGAGCCAGCAGAGTGCTGACAAGGGTCACACGCTTTGGGTTTCTGCGCCAGGAAAGCACAAAACTGGGTTAGGTGGCCAGTGCCTCAGGCGTTCTGCCACCCGCCCGAGCCCCCCAGCCGATGACAGTGCAGAGGCCTCTGACGCTCCCCGGACACCAAGGGTCATCTCCGAGCAGTGACACCACAAGGTCATCCACGAGCAGGGAGGTGAGGCCCGAGTGCCACGTGGACACACGTCCATTCCTGCCAGCAATGCCCATCCAACAGAACACAAATCACTTTCTCCTTTGCCATCCAGCAGTTGACTTACACAGCTTGCTTTGCCTCAGAACCTACAGAGAACTCCTCTAGACGTCAGCAGCCAAAGTGCCTCGAACGGAACCCTTCTTACGCATCTAGACGCAAAATAAAACTGTCAGCTACCACACAGAGAACCTGCCACGCTGTTGGTTAGTAAGAGAGAAGTAGAGATCTACATGGCCGGGACCAGAACCAGCCTCAGCTGCAGCTGAGGGGTTCTTGGAAATGGGGTACACTGAGTCCCTTTTTGGTGGGGAAGCCTGGGAACCGTACAGCAGCTGTAAATGATGCTTCTTAGAAATTCGACATTTCAGCGTGGAGCCACACTGCTCCACAGACCCAATGTGGCATTTCTACCCCCGAGGATGGGAGGTATGTGGGTCACAGCGCTTTGGCAGAGCCGGATGCTTCTCTGCTCTGCACTGGTGAGCTGACGGGCATTTAATGAGGCACTGGTGTTCCTCCCCCCTCCGGGAGTCAGATACACAAACCACTAAGTGAAAGATAAAGAAAAACAGTGAGAAAAGGATGGGCTGGGATAGAGAAACTCTGAAAGAACACTGATGAGGATTTCAGGGAGTAACAAAAAAGCAACAAAAGCAGAGATCCTGGCTATAAAAATTGACTTAAGATGAAGAACAGGACCAACAAAAGAACCGACACGTGCACAGAATCCGAGGAGAAAGATTAGCTCAAACCAGGAAGAGGGAAGTGTGATAATGAGAAAGGGAATAGCAAAAGAAAGCAATGTGTTCTAAGGAAATGGAAAGCTGTCTGTATTACTACGCTTCCTTTCTGCAGCCTGTTTCGAAGCATCACAGGACTGCACAGTGCAGCCCTGTCAGAAAGGCTAACGACTGCTCTGCGCGATGGAAACCCAAAGAGATCCCTGCCATATTAAGCACCATCTCACTAAGTGCTCACTTCCCAGTCATCCTGGCCATGAAACAGGATTTAGTGTTATACCTGGGATTTCAGGAAAAGTACTGCTTAGCACAATGGATGCAGTAATTGAATATGAAACATAAACCCCAATTATTTGGGATAAAATCAGCATCCGTATTTTATCCAGCTACCCAGTGACATTTTTGCCTTTAGGTCATTCTCCACTTCACCCCAAAAACCTTGAGATTGCATCATTTATAGGTGTTTGTAGATGCCCCTATTAGTAGAGAAAAGGCCAAAGTGTTTTTAACAGTAGGTCCCCACTCCTCTCACATTTCACAAGACATGAGGAAAGTTGTGTTAGTGTAGCTGATCAATACATTTGTTTTGCAAAAACCTGGCTTTTTCAACAATACATTAAAGTTCCTGATGCTAATGTCTTGCACAACAAGCTACTTTAAATAAGCTATTTGCACTGCTCTGCAAAACAAGAAAATAGCAAATAAATACGTTTGATATTCAAGAATGAGGATAAGTGTTACACCCAGAAACACGCCACCCGGGTTCTGCTTGAGCACTAAAAACCAGCACATATTTCTCAAAAAATATTTAGGAGACATTACTTACCAGTGAGAAACGTGGAACAGAACTGTCTCTACAAGACAGCCACCACCCACAGGCACACAGAGGAGTGTCCTCACACACAGACATGCCGAGCGCTGCCCACTCCCCCATACACACCGTGCACACTGCTCACACTGCCACTCTCCTTCCTCAGGGAAACTGGATCAAGTCGTTTCACTCCAGATAAAGCACTATGGGTGTGCAGAAGAGAACCCTTCTGACAAATCCAGTCAGAGAGAGCAAAGCAGTTACCCTTCCTCCTTCACTGACACCTGGGGAGGTGGCTCTGTGAACAGGCTCATGTCATGGGGAAGAATTCAAGAAGAAACCTGCATGATGTGAGAAGCACCGGCCACAGCCAACCATCCAAACACCAGAGAGAGCACAGCGTTCCCTAGAGTGAGCGAACACCACTCCCTCTCCAAAGTGCACTCAGGGAGCTGCCCAGCAGACAAGCCCTTCAGCTTGTTTGAAAAGAAAGTCTGATTTTACCAGGTGAGAACAGCCAGAGCAGTGAAGGAACTCCTTCCAAACCCAGACAGCATCTCTACACACTGCCTAACGTCCCAGGATGTGGAGCAGAGCAAGTGGGGATGGAGCAGGTCCAGCCAGTTCTAGTGCTGAAAGATGTGCTGGGCACAAACCACAGGATGCACTTCAGAACCACTGCCAACAGCGGCTCCAGAGCACCAGGACCCCCATTTAAAGCTGCCTGGCAGCTGAAAGGAGTCAAGAAAGCAAGTTACAGCTGCAGGCATTGTGCCTTGAAAGAACCAAGTCAATGGAAGGAAAGTGACAAGCTGAGTGGGTTTGGGGCATAAGGAAATCGGCCAAATGGGAAGGAAATAGACTTGCAAACTCAAGGACTGCAAAGAACTTAAAGGAAATGAGCCAGCTTTAAAGTGAGGAAGGCTCACACCAAAGGTCTGCTCTGGGAAGAGACTATAGAAGAAGGTTTCTTGCCTAGCCTGAGATGTTCCTGTAAAGGAAAGAGTAGAGAAAGTGCCCTAGGGGTGAGCTTCCTTCCACACTGAGCCCAAAGACAGATCAGGCTGTACGCACTGGTGCTCAGAGCCACCGAAGTGTGAAAACCGACACTGCCTCGAGCCCATCAGTGTTACTGACTCCCTTGCTGCTGGATCGGCCACTGCAGCGTGCTAGCCAGGCTGAGGGACACGTTCAGGATCGCTTGGAGAGGCCTGAAGAGATGCAACCAGATCTAATGATGATTAGAAATGAAACAAAGCAAGACACATGATGGAAAGCCAGGGTGACAGCTCTGAATTCTAACTGTCAAGTGGTACAAGGGCACTGAATGGGCCTGTGTGTGATGGGCGAGGTACCACAGAGGGGTGCTCAGGGCAGACATTCTGGATTTAGTGATGTTGGAAAAGTTTCCCGTACAGCCACTTCCAGCCTGACACAACACAGCATGCAGAAGCCTCAAGTGCACAGGAGAATCCCTACTGGGGCTGTACCATTCATCAGGGATTGCCCAAGCACACAGTGTGACCTGCATGGGTTCCCAAGCAGGTAGATACACACCCACCAGCCCTAAAAACAGCATTCTTACCGCTTCCAGCTCCTTCTGGGTTTCATCCTCCATCCTCCTAATGTCTTCCATGGTCAGATCAATCCACTTGTCAATCCAACAGAACAACTGGCGATGAAAGTTGGTGAATATCCTTTTTTCTTGCTGTAAGAAGATAACCAGACATTAGATGATAGGCCAACACCTTGCCGAAGACCAGTGATCACAGCTGTTCAGTTTGAAGTGACAATCTTTAGGTGCATGCTGTTTCACACTCCACAGGTTCAGACCCTCACATTTTCCACATCCTTTCACATAGTGAAATTTGGTAATTTTTTCCATCCAAAAAAAGTTTCAAGAAAGTTCAGCACCTCATGTTACTTGAAAATGCTCAAGAATCCTTTCACAATCTGTTCTAGCTCCAGGACTGCACTAGACAGAACAAATGTAGCAACACAACAGCTAGAATAGTTAGTGTGAACTGTACAGAAGTCTACAACAACCCTGTCACAGGTTCTGGCTCACTGCAATTGAACAAGAACAGCCCATTCCTAAAGCCAGCATCACGCAAAAGGGGAAGTACTTTTGACTCCAAAGATGGCACGCTTCCAACTGGTACCAAATCAGCATCCTGGTCAGATCTGACAGGCAATTTCAAAGGCACAAAACATTGAGAGTATAAATATTCAAGATCAGGAAGCCACAGCCCTTTCCTTAGTGTCCATGATGTGGATGATAAAACATGTGTCATCTAAACCACTCCATTTGAATAATTAGCAGTATTGCTCCTGGCTGCTCTGATAAAAACAGTCATGTGCATACAACAAAATCTCTTTACTACTGTACTTCAGACTTGTGCACACATTCAGCTACCCAGGGCACCACCTAAAGCAACCTGTTCACCTGCTCCCAGACCTCCCACCTCCAGCTGCTGACTGTTGTCACAATGCTGATCAAACCCAACACACGGTTCTCAACAAGGAGCAGAGAGAACTTCCTCTGAAGAATCAGCTTCATGTAAAGAAAGGTTATTAAGAGCCCCATCCTCCAACACCCCTCGTTAGACCACAGCATCAGTCTTGGTTCTGCTGCTCACCTCATTCCCTGTCAGCATTCAGTTTGAAACATGTGATGGGCAGCTCCTTCCCAAAACCATGACCACAGTAAAGAGAGTCTCCAAAGCCTCCTTACCCTTGCTGTGCATGGTGGCCATCACAAACCACCTCTCCAATTACCAGTGTTTGCAGCTTTTCTCCTTTGCTGATGTGTTTACTGAAATTCTTAAGCTGCGTGGTCCCTGCAGAGCCACGAGCTCTGGTTACCACCATGAGAAAGGTCTGGCCAAGCCCATCCATGAGGAAGCACCATGGCCAGGTAACACCACAGCTTAGGTAACACCACAGCTTGGGTAACCCACCCATTATCTCAGGATTAGAGAGAGCTGGTGTGATGGTCTAGACCTTGCCTACACAAAAGTTTACATTCAAAACATTTAATCTACTTAAAAATATTGGACAGTCATACTGTGGTGATCCAGCAGTACCCAAGTAAGGTGCAAGCATAGTCTGACACAGCATTATGACTGCCAACAAAATCCTGGTGCACTGGATTCCACCTGTGTCACACCTGGTCCTGCAAGCATTCAGATAAATGAAATACAATACCTTGGAATTAGAAGAAACACAAGAAGAGTTTCCTAAGAACACCAGAACATAAACCCCTAGAGAAACACCAGCATGTTGTATGCCACTTTCAAGTGACAAGAACAGACTCAAAGAGCTCTCTCTTCCTGGCAAGCAGCATTGCTTTCAGCACAGTGTTACACCCACGACACAAACTCTGCATATGCTTTTCCTTTCTTAACCTGGAAAGTTATTCCAGCAGCCAGCACGAGACGCCACCGCTGCGCAGCCAAGACACAAAGGGTTGTACTTGCTGAAGGACAGACACTGGTTGACAGTCAGCAACTGGAAACTTCACTGCTGTTTCTCCCCAAAACCCCATCAACACAGAGTCCCCCTGCCCCCCAACCCCCCTCCCCAGCACATCCCAGCACAGCAGAAGCACGTACCTTTTGTATAAAGTTTTCAACTTTGTTTTGCAGTCCCCACCACTTAAATTTTATAGTCACCAACTTGTAAGCACACATTTTAGGACACTCTTCATCAGTTGCTAGCTCTTTCTGTTTGTGCATAATGGGAAAGAGATTTTTAAAAAATTTACTTCAGTCAAATTAATATAATAACTTAAAAGTATAATTTGGCATATATTAGAACTGTAAATTAGATTATTTATACTAAATTAAATATACTTATAATTTTAAATTATAATTCTAAATACAAGTGTTATCAAATACTCAGAACAGAGGGTAAAGGGGATTAACAATCAGGTTAAATCTGTAAGACAATTCCATCCATGCTGCAAACATACTATGGATTTCTGTCTTGCATGGATTTCCTGCTCATGATTTCCACTGTAACAGACCTCCTGACCCTCTGAGAGGACAATGGAGCTGGATTACAACAGCTGGCACCAAATTACTTTGTCCTTTTGGGTCTGTTGCACCCAGGCAATTACCATCCACGTCGTTCAGGGTGAGGGTGGAAGACACGTGCACCAGGAGATTCAGGTAACAAACCCCTCAGGTTTGCTTCTCTCAGAAGGAGAAAGCCTCATGTCCTGCAGGGCCAGCTGCCCAGAGGGGCTGTCGTGCCTCTGCCTGTCCCCCTCGGCAGGCGGTGCCGGAGCGGCCCGTCCTTACCGGGCACAAGGCAGAGGGATTTCCCATGACCCATTCCAGACCTCCTGACTGCTTCCAGGAGAACAGCAGGGAGATATTTTCTTTGTCCTTAGTGGCAAGAGGAGGCCAGAAGGCCACCTCAAAGCCTGCTCAGAAGCTGCTCCAGCTCAAGCAGCATCCCCAGAAGAACGAACTGAGGGAACTGCAGGAGACACCATCACCATCAGTCTCCACAGCCAAACAGCTCTGAGGTGCCCCTAACACCATACACTGTCACGTTCCTACAATGCTTGCAGCCACGTTTCCCTAACACAAGGGACTGTATCACGCTTCAGTTTAACAGAGCACATTAGGTCACTCTAAGCCTTGTAAAAGAGGAAGAAGAAATAAGGAAGAAAAAACCCTAAACCAACAAACCCAAACTAAGAAGGGAAGCTGATAATCACTAAAAAAAAAATCCAACCCTGAAATCTGTGTTTGGCTTGAGTAATAAACAGTTACTGTAAGAAGCCCACAGCTTTCTATTCTTCCTATCTGCAAGTCTGCAGACTGCTGTTCTTTACATCCACAACACACTGTTATGCAGAAATACTTCACAGCATTTTTAAGCCTGATCGGTTTTAACCATGAAATGGACAAGTCCTGTTGGTTGTGCAGGCAGCAAATGATTTTTGTATGTTAGATATATCCCAAAGTAATTCTGGTAAATAATGTGTATTTATTTATTCATGAGCACAGTGAGCAACCAAGAGATCACTCTGCAAGCTTTGCTTCTGCTAATGCAGCATAACGGCAGTGAGGAGCCAGCTTCAGGAGCCCACTGAAGCTCTGCTGAGATGTCCAGCAGCTCCCTGTGCTGCCAGGTTGGTTTCCATCCCTTCACACAAACCCAGTTCCCTATCTTTTCCCCAGGTTAATGGCCATGCAACATGAAAAGCACTGTACCACCACCTGCAGCAGCAGAGAGAACGGTCAGCACTGCATGAGGATGTCCCAGGAGCTCCAGCCTCACTCCACAGCAGGGCAGGAGCGACCTTAAGCCCTCGAATCCAGGCTGCTTCCACTGGGCAGCTCAGGCGGCTGCGAGCGAGCGTGCCGGGCAGGGTGGCAGCGAGCAGGGCAGTCAGGCATCTGACATGTAATCACGTTTCTGGCAGCAGGAGGTGGGGTATCTTCTGCCTGTGGTGTGCTGGCACAGCCAGGCTTCAGACAGGGAGTGCCCCTTATCTTGCTGCTTTGCAGAAACAGTTAAATATACAGAAGTTTCCAACTAATTTTTTTGCATTTTAAGTCACCAGGCTGGTGACTTCCAAGAACTGATCACAGTGTATATTCAGATGTAAACGTTGAGTATTTGCATAGTTCATTAAGAACATTTAATTTTTAGCAGCGATATCACAGAAGTAGCAGACTGTACCTTTGCTTAACACACCTGGAATTTTAACGGAATACAAAAAAGAAAAGTAGTACTGAATTTCTGCCCTCTGTTTTGAGACTAACACTGCTAGCACTACAGAACCACAAACTGTTTGTCTGTGCTGATAAAGACTTGATAAGGTGGTAACATCAGTTCTTAGTACCTTCCAGTTTGGCCCCAGAGGTCCTCTCTTCGTCTTAATGGACTGGAACAATGCAGGGTCCTCATCAGCTTTGTAGTCCTGTAACATAAAAATCTGAGTCAGAGAAAGCCCAAACCACCCCAGTGCATCAAGCTCCTGTGCATCAGCAGGCTGTGTGCACTGCTTTACAACAGGCATCCCTGTTCCACAAGTCATACACGGTGGGGAAGAGCAAGTATCAAGAGTTAAAGATGACAAATGCTTCCCACACACGGGCTTACTTAACTTTACTGATGAGGGCTATGCCAATTATTATATGGAAATGCTACTTTGGAAATTGAGGAAGGGTTAAAATCTCTGACCTCAGTGACTGAGAACACATAAGGTTTACACAATGCATGAAAAACTTCAACACCCGTGCAGCCAAGGAGAACTGTACAAGTTTAAGTTACTTTAGAGCCACACAAATGCTTGGTGGGTGCTACAGACAAGCTCAAGAAAGTTTAGAGGAGTTCAAGGTCTCATTTCTGCAAGCAAATTTCAATGAGGACAAAATCTGCAGAACGTGAAGTGGAAGAAATACCAGCAGAAAAGTAGCTGCTGGCATTCCCCTGCCTCCTACGTATGAGCTGCCACAAGCCATCACATTTGCAAACTGCTTCTAAGGTGAATTAAAACTGAACCTTCCCCTTTCTAGCACAGCCCCTGTATTCAAAGTTAAATACTAGCAGCAGCAAGAGAGATGTGAATTTAAAAAACAGCTGACAGTTAAAACTGAAACACCGACGGTTCTTCTGGGCATGCTGAAGTCATCTGCTGCATCTCTGCTGCAGCAGCAGCGTTTTGGAGAGCTCCTTTCCCTAGATGACTGAGTTGCAAAGTTCTTGTAGACAAAGGCATGAGCATAAGCACAAGTAAGATAAACCTGAACGCTGTAATGTTACGGAGCAGGAATTGTCAGCTGGAGTTACACAGGAGACCACTCTGATCTCCTGCCTTAGTGACCAGCAACAGGCCCTTACAGAAGGATGCAAACAACCCAGGGCAGAGCTCTCGCTCCAAGCAGTGAACAGTCCGGTCTTCCCTATTCTGTGGGGGCTTCTTCTGGAAAGGATATGAACTCTGCTGTTACAGAGGATCATGCAGCTTGGGATTCCTCTCCACTTCTACTCTTGGCCTCAGTTGCACCCTGTGGTAATTACTGACTAATGTATTACGAGCTGTGCAAGAGTATTTCCATCACACATCCTTCTGAAGGGATTTTGTATTTATTCACCAGGAAAATCCAAATGAACCTGGGAAAAAACAATGCACTCGAAAAAATTCCAATCAAACTGCCTCAGCTCTCCCAAAACAGCTCCATTTCCCTGTTTTTCATGTTTAATTCATGTAACTCAGATTCAACAGATGGTACTAGTGCTTACACAATTGAGGAGCTATTACATGAATTCATTGTTTCAGCTGTCAGAAGTACTGAGCATCATGTGTATGACACCAGGTTCAAATCTAGATTCTTCCATTGGCAGGGAGGAAGGCAAGCTACTTCTAGACTGAACTCCGAATCCTCAGAGCAAGGCTACACAAATCAGTTGTTAATGCTTTCATAACCACTTTGGCATTTACAAGGCACTTTTTGCAAGCTAGATGGAACCTGAAAATCTAGGAGGTCCTCCCAGAGGAATGATTTCCCTTACAGAGAATCAGCTGTTGCTCTCTGATACTTTTTCTTCCCCATTTTTCCATATGGTTCTTTTAACAAACCCACCTACACTTTGTGTTCAAATCGGCTGAAGAAACCTTTTCATAGATCCCCCAGCAGATCCCCCTGTCATTAATGTATCTAGAAAGTTTATTCAGATAAACTTCTGCATTAAGCATTCAAATATGTATGTTAAGGACTGAGCAAATGCTTCCTAGACACACCTGAGTCGAAGCCCATCCCATCACACGGCTGATCAATGTGCTCCAGGAAGTGCCACAAAGTCCTATTTTCCTCTACTCCCTCCAAGCTGAAGTGACATGTTTCTTTGAAGGACCCAAGTAACAGCCAGCAAACCCCAGCAGGGCTCCCACAGGTGCTCAGACAAAGCTCTATCTACCTCACAGGGACAGTCTGAGGATCAACATAAGCGCTGTATGCACGTGTTAACCTGCAGCACCTATATGTGAGTCCACTCACAGCGTTAGAACTGCAGACAGACCAACAGCAATATCTGCATTTCAGTAAAACCCCACTTACTGCTGGTTTGACTGGAATAAAGGATGTCTTTTTTACCAACATGACAGAGAGCAAATACACCCTCCGTGTACGATGGCTCCAGCACATCCAGCCCCAGCCCTGGTACACCCAGCCCCAGCCCCAGCCCAGCCCACAAGGCAGCCCGCTGGCTTTGTTCACAGCCCGTCTCCTCCAGGAAAGCAAAGGGGGAGGCGAGCAGAGAGCACGATTTACAGTCCTTGCCAGCAGCTGCAGACCTCTCCACTCATTAGTTATTTGCAAATACTGTGGGCAAAGACAGCTGCAACCTACTGGAAAGCTCAGCTCCTGCAGACTCTGGAGGCTGGATGGGATACACATCCCACCCCAAATCCTTGGCTGGGGAGAAAAACAAAAAACAAAACAAAAGCCCCAAACAACAACCAACCAACCAACCAACCAAGAGGCATCTTCTCTACAAGAAAATCACCTTTAAGAAATGAAATATTCTGCTGCAGTATTTACACACAATAGAAATCTATTTAATGTCTGAAATGACTGATTCTGACTGTCTTTTAACAATGTCTCTCAGACTGGATGGAAGACACTGAGAGAAGGATCAGGCTGTAGGAATGGATAAACCATTTCCCAGTAAGCATTTCTTCTAGATAACCAGTTCCTGGCAGGGGTGCTGCTGCCATTCCAGTGCAGCAATGTGCTCAACAGAGCCACACAATACAAGAGCTTCCATGTTTTAGTGCCAGCTTGGTAAATAAAGTCGTGCTCTGCACTGGAGGCTTAGACTGGGGGTCTGAATAGCCCAGGGAGAGCCCAGACCGCAGCGGTGCAGGGCGCCTGGGGATACATCCATACCACACACTTTCACCAGCAATACCCAGGGGTGCTGCCCAGCTGCAGCCCTGTATGACATCACCATATTTAGGACATTCTCACAGGTAAAGAGCAAACCTGAAGGCAACAGAAGGACAGTACCAAAATGAACTCAACACATGTAATATGCTGGGCTATTAGGAAACCAGGAGAGAACACAGCACAAAACACCTTATGATACTAAAATTCTACAGTACATCTTGGTTTTTGGTGCTTTTTTCTCCAGAATACATTACAAGTGGAAGAGATGGAGATGACAGTAAGAATGATTGATTATGGGAAGCAATTCCATTAAAACAAACAAAGCAGACCATGAATCTTCAGCCTGGAGAAGACAGGACAGAAGGACAAAATACTGACATCCATAAAACCAGGGAGGGAATATATCTAACTAGGGGCTGGAGTTAGTAGAAGGTGAGAACCATAACCAGATAAAATTGTCAGCCATCCAAAACAGAAATTAGAATCTTCTGAAGGAAAATCGATTCCCTCCTGACAGGCAGCACGTGGGGAGCCCACGTGTTGGTGCTGCAACAGGACACGTTACCAGGCTGTGAAACTTTTTCCTTCAGGAGAAGGACAGGTAAGCTGCAGGTCTAACTCCTCACTGAAGCCACACAAGCACATCCTCATGGGGATCAGGATGTCCTGGGGTCTGTTTCCTTAGAATGGCTCACTCTGCAGAGATTTATGACAGCAGACAACACAGCTCATCAGCACTGGATTTACCATGGAGAGCACCAACACAGAAAGCCCAAAACTTTATAATACTCAAGTCACATTTGCTAGCAAAGCCTGTGGTATGTCACACCGAGTCAGCTCTTGCCATGTGCATGGCACAGTGCATCCCACACCTTACAGGAGCACGCTGCAGGGTGCAGATTTTCAAACACAATGATCAGAAAACCATCAGGGTCAGGACTTTGTCTGGGATGTGAACTCCCCCACAGGTGCAGCTGTGACCTGTGGGTTTATGTGGTGGCAGTTTTGCTCTGATGCCACAGGGAAACCCAAGCCACACAGCAGGACGTTCTCTGCCACCCTACCTCTCTGCACAGGGACATCAGGAACTGTAACTGTGCTCTTGCATGCAGGACCCACACAAGCACAGCTGGAAATGCTGGGCAAAAAAAGGTTATCTACAACTACAGTGTGGGAGTGAAACCAGAAATTCAAAGAAAACAGATCAGTCATGCAGAGTTTTCTGTGGCAGAGAGCACATACAAAAGCTTTGAACTGAGACCTTTCTGGGCACAGTTAACCCAAACCCTGCTAAGGAGAGAAAAAAACTCTGTCCAGATTGAAGTCTAGGTGGACAAGGGAGCTTTGTAGGAGCTCCTCTCAATACACAAACCCTACCAGCATGCATGGAAGAAGACTGGACTAGAGCCAAAGTAGAAATAAACAACAGTTCTTTGCAGGGTTTAAGAAAAATATCTCTGCTGCAAGAGCTTAACTCCTGACAGCAACAAGTCCTTCTTAGGAAGAAAAGCAGGCAGCTGTTGGAACAAATATTACAGCTAAAAAACCCTGAAGCCCTCTTGAAAGCTAGACAGGCAAAACATCATTATGCAGCAGCAAAACAACACAGAACAGCTAAAAACCATTTCAAAGAAATACACAAATACAATTTCACAGGCAGTTTCTGCTCAAAATCTCAATATAATATGCATGAATGCAACAAACTGTTATAAAGAATTTAGAGAGACTGTGAACCACACACAATACAGTAATAACCACAACAAACTCAGAATCTGGGTGCATCTTTACAGTCACTTGTAAGACCTGCTGGAAGCAGTAACAGCACTGCTGCCAGCTCACTCTCTGAAGTGGTATAAAACTTGAGAGCATATGCACAGGACAAAAGGATTTTAAGAAAACTTGCAGCACCTAAGGAAAACAATACAAGTCAGAAGTCTCATCTGCAAACTCAGGAAGAAAGCTTCCTGAACACAGAGCAGGGTAAGACCAACCAGACAGGTGAGGCAGTTCCTGGCTTTTCAACTCCACACTGCATTAGCTCTTTTGAACAGGAGAACACACACCCCACCCTTATTTAGCAGAACACACACACAAAGTTGATTGCAGGAGGAAACGTGTAGTAGCACTTTCCCTCAGTCTGATCCACAGCTCTGTGAATACTCCTCCACAGCACAACAAGAGATCAAAACCTGGTTGATTAATGTATGTCACATTCCTACCTCAGTGCATGAGCCCCCAGGCTCTTCCCAGAACCAATCACCAGCACTGCTGTGCACCCAGCTGACAGCAAGCAGAGCTGTGTGTGTTTTGGGCAGGTTTAGCTAAATGGCTTTGAGTAACAGATGTCCTACAGTCATGCCCCTCTCTGAAGTCCTGCAGCTCCAGGACAGCCATCGGGTGAACTACTCCCTGAAACCACCTCTCAAGGAGCACCCAGGTTCAAACCAAACCAAACCCAGCCCTGTTCCATCAGCACAGGACACGGGCAGCCCCGGCTGGGCGCTGGCTGGCTGGCAGGTAGGAAGATGTAGCAGCAGCCAGGACTGTATGGGAAAGCCAGAGGGGATAGAAAGCAGAAAGGGGGGAGGAGAGCACTAGCAAGAAAGTCCCATTTCCACATCCACAGCTTGTTGCAGGGGATGTGGAGTTGAAGACACAAACTCAGCAGCCAGCCACAGGCACCGCTGAAGAAGTGAAGCAAAGTTCAAAGTGTTCACAAGGCATTCTGATTCTACACCAGTAAACACATCCCAGTATGAAGAAAGGCTCTTTCTGTAAGCAGGCTGAAGACTGAGAGACACTAACAAGGCCATCTAATCACCACCTCATCCTTCACACCCCTACTCTGAAGAAGCACTGGTGAAGGTTGAACAGGTCACCTGCTTAACATTGTATTTTTAGAGCTTTGTTTCAAGTGATACAATGAAGAACTGCTACAATCTAGAACAAGACTTTCAATTTCTTCATTGCACAAAACCAGCTATAAACTCAATTTCAGCTTTTTTGTTTGCACTACCCTCTTTCTTACAAATTGCTTCCAAAAACGTAGCCTCTTCTGATGGTAATTGAGTGTTCACTTCTGCTTACTCTTTAAAAAGTTTTACTCTCCTGGGAAGTCATTTCTATATACAAATCATACAAAGCTACATAGATTGCATGCTGGAGATGATTAAGAGAGGGCAGGGTTAAATTTATATCTAAAGAAAGCCACAGATGTCAGCCAAATTATTTCTATACATACTTAAATGAGCCTGAGTTAACATATGCATGCCATTAGCATCTTAAAGAAATGTACTATTTTTATATTTATGCTGGTTGTAGTTCTGAAACTAAAGAAACTGCCATAGCACGATGGGTTGGACAAGGTTCATCCCCTGAACACAGGGATATATCTTGAATGTATGATAATCTCTATCAGAATTGCTGGATCTTATCAATGTATTTCCATTCTCAGCCGTGCTGCTGTCCAACACAGTGTGTGGGGGCTGCTTCTCCAGGCAAAACAGGTAATGTTTCATTTTTACTCTCCAAACCCAGCAGCCTTCCCTGCATAAAATAAGCCTTTACCTCAGAGCATGTACCTGTAGTTAACTTTGCTCCCAAAAGCTCTTCCAGTTGCGTTAGCTGAACTTCATAGAGGTGTCAGCATAAATGCAGACTCATTCTCATGGGGCTGTGAGCAGCAGAGAGAGAAAACAAGGCCAGGAACTGCAAATTCTCCTAACATAAGGGACTGTGATGTGTGGGTCCCAGAGAATGTTTGCTAACTGATCCTTAACTGACAAGGAAAGGGGGCAGACAAGTGGAGTGGAAAGGGTGTCAGCCTACAGCTAACTCAGAGTTATCGAGGTCTGCATAAAAGTTTGAGAACAAAGTCAGTCTTTGTTTAATAAAGTCAGGACTCCAAAAAATTGCACTTCTGGGAGATGAAGTGAAAATGAAAATTTGAATCACGTGGTGAAAATCAGTCCCAGGTACCTGACACAGTGAGGGGCTATCCTGCATTTCAACATATTTCCTAAAAGTGTAAAAGGTTAGAAGTTACTAAAAAAAAAAGACAACATAGAAACATCAGAAGGGACTTGAGATTAAGCCAGTGTGCACTCATAGATTTGATACTCTGTAGGTCAAATACACAAAAGAAAGGAAGGAAAACAAAGAAATAGGAAAGAGGGGATAATGTACTGAAAATAGTTCCAAGGACTTCCACATATGAAATGGTTTCCATGTGAAGATGGACTTAAAGATAAGGACCCTCACCTTGGAAAAATATACTAAAGTAGTAGTGGAAGAAGAGTAAAATATGTTTATTCACAATCAACACAAAGCATTGATGGATTAGCTGCATCCCACGTCCATATCCCAATAGCAGAGCATTTACTTACTCCTGGTTCTACTTGAGTTCTATCTGCAATGTCAATATGGACAACTTCAACACTCTTCCACGTGTTTGGATCTAAATTGTGCACCTGCAGGAAGAGAAAGAGGAATATTTCCATGCTGTCCCTTACACACTGCTGCATCTATGTGTGCCATGGATTGTTTTCCTGGATGTCTCAAGGGCAGTGTTCTAAAAACCCATCCTTTCTTCCTCTGCCTTTCTAAAAGGGAATAATCTCCACAATTACACTTTAATTCACTCACTAACCAACTTTAGACCCACACAAAGCCTTTCTGAAAGCACTTCCTGTGCACTCAGGAAACCTGGGTTTAAGATCAAGCTGTATTCTTCTGTCACATCGTTAGTGTTAACAAAACCAAGCTCTAATTGGAAACATTACCCACTCAGTAATCTGCATGAGCCTTTTGATCCACAAAGCAGCCATACAAATTCCAAGGTGCAAACATGGCAGGTTTCAATAACCTGACTACATCTAGTGGGCTCCCCAAGTCGTAGGGCTGCCTTTAATATGGACCAGATGAAGCGTGTGTGGCACGAAGGTGTGTACAAGCCTGAAGATGCATTCAGTTTCAGGTCTGCAGTCTGTTAGGCACACTTAAACTTACAGCAAGCTGAGCTGTCCAAGAAACAGCCTCCTTCTCTGCAGCACACCCAGTGCTACAGTTCATCCCAGCACTGAGAGCGTACTGACAACTATTCCGTTGTGGATGGCTTGTCACTGCAGATAAAAACCTCTCCTGAAGAGACCTGTGAACTGAATCAACTGTCCAGGGAGGAAAACGGGAGTATCACCAGCCTGGAAAATTCACAGCAGCAGCTCCAAGACATAACTCTACAGAAGTGTGCAGAGAGGAACTCTGAGAGCCTTCTGGAACCTATTTTCAAACCAACTTGTCAGTTGTTAGCACTAACATTTCTAAGGTAAAAGAACATGGAATTTAAAGAAGTTTTCAGTAAGCTCCTTTCAATATGTGGGTGAGAATCAAGCACCTGCACTGACCTCAACATAACAAAACCTCTTTTCTTGCTCTTGCACTTCGTCAGGTGAGACAGCTTGACCACCTTAGAAGGATTTGAACATTGTTCTTGGTTGTACATTAATCCCTGGTAGGGCTTTGACTTCGTGCAGTGATTACCCACCATTTTCAGGCATGGAACACTTTATCTGGGTGACTATGTACAGAGCTAATGCTCTGTATCCCAACCCCAACTCACGTTTTCTGTTGTCCCCAGATCTGGTTTATGCCAGGTCTCAATTTTTATGAAGAAGTCATCTTTCATGTATTCATTCTGTAAGAAATGAAGTGAAAAAGCATGAGTCTGACTACACCCCTCTGCTCACAGTTTCAGAAATGGTATTGATGTGCAAGCCACAACTAAGCCTCAGCTAGGAACAAATTCTATTTAATCATAAAGAAACAGCCCCCTTTCCTACACACAGAAATAGGTATGATGAGGTAAGTAGTATCTAAAGCTCAAGCCTCAGCTACAGCAGGGAGTACTAAATTAAACCCAGGCAAGTCTGAGGAATCCAGCTCTAACTTTCTGCACCCAAACAGAATTAACATTGTCATTTACCATCCTTCTTCCTCAACCCTGAAATTCTTTATCTCTGTGTTTGAGTAAATTATTAATACAGCAGTTAAGATAAAACAACTAAAATACATTTGCATGAAGCTTTTAATAAATGAGACTATCCTGAGAGGCAAGGGTAACAGCCAATGAACATTACATGTTCCTCTGCAGCTCGACTATGAACACGAAGGTCCAGCTACCCCCAAACCTGATGTCTAAAGACTCCACAGAACACTTCTGCTTCCTGAAGGAAGGAATCACACGCCAGCTCACACATGTAACATGAGTCAAGCTAAACAGTCCACATGCTCCATGTGCTGCATTCACCTAGTGACAATCTAAGTTTGCACATGAGCAGATAAAGCACTTTCACATTAAGCTGACAAGCCTCCTAAGCAAGTCACCAAGTCACACACACAAGGAAATAGCCTTAAGGATCTCTTTCCCATGCACCTTAAATAAAGGCCAGACTCCCCACACTGCCAGCTACAACGATCCACTTCAATTCTCAGTTACCCATTTGAACTGATTTTATTTGTAATGGATTTTATTTCATTGCTCTTCCTGTGTTTAAGAGGTAGCATAAGCCTCTGATTCGGCCTTTTTTGTTGTATTTTTTCTTCTCTTTTTTTAGCATTATGTCCTGTCAGGACAGATATTATGCAGCCATAATGGTAAGAAAAGGCATAAAAGAAAATGTAAAAAATAAAAGCATTTCTCTAACAAATCACAGTTCTTTAATTATAGCTAAGTGCAGACAAATAAAGTAACGAAGTAAATAAAGCAATAAAGTCTGTGCCAAGAACCCGGGCAAAGCATGCAGAAGGTTGGAGCTGGCTTCCTAGAGTCAGGGGCGACTGTAGCAGTAACAGCAGATAAAACACACTTCAAAACCCTCAGATACTCACTGTCACAACTGGCCATTGGAGACAGGGCGATGGAGATGAAAAGGAAACACAAAGTGTTATTAGATACAACGTTCCCGAAGAGCCTCACATGTAACAGCTGCTTCACAGTGTGAGAAACACTCAGAATCAGCCCGACAGCGTTTGTGTGCATCAAGCAGCGTTCTGGCTGCTGACACCAGCTCGCCAGCTTCACCCTTGAACTTCCTTATGGGACACTGCAAACTATCCAGCACAAACAAGAGACTGCTCCTGGAACTTGCACACTGGGAAGCATTGAACAAAGCAGACATCCTAACAGAATAAGGAACAGAGCTCTTCCCAAACAGGCTCAGCTCCAGACCTGAAGAGAATCAGCTCTTCAGCCTTGTCCCTGGGACACTGGATGGGAGACTCTGTAGGAACTGCTCCGGGGAGGCTGCTCTCAGCAGCAGCTCTCCTTTCCAGGAGAGGAGATCTCACAAGCACGACATTAACCCCTGAAATACACCTCCCATTTGGTGGCACCCTCTTCTCCCCTAAACCACCCACCTGGACCACCTCCCGCCGCAGAGACCTACTTGTTCTACAGTAGGGGTAGGCGTTCCAGGCCTTCTCGTGGAACACCAGGGAGCCCTCTGGAGCGATCATCCGCACGAAGCCAGGAACCTTGCTGTGAAACACAAGCACCCACAGCACTCTGTACAGTTCTGCCAGCTGAAACCCCTCACTCATTGCTTTTTCTCTAGTAAGAAGGGCACATTCTGCCTAAGCACCTTAAACATTACGAGGTGCAAGTTACCTACAGCTAAACATGCAGGAACTCCAACAGTGTGACTGATCACCAGCTAATTAAGAAACTAAAGAGGGAATCATAGAATGGTATGAGTTGGAAGGGACCCCCAAGGGTCACAGAGCTCCAACCCCCTGCCACAGGCAGGGCCACCAACCTCAGGCCTGGATCTACACAAGGTTGCCCAGGGCCCCATCCAACCTGGCCTTGAACACTTCCAGGGACGGGGCACCCACCCCCTCTCTGGGCAGCCTGTTCCAGCACCTCCAGCACCTTTCTGTAAAAAACTTCCCCCTAATATCTAATCTAAACCTTCCTTCCTTTAGTTTTAATCCATTCCCCCTTGTCCTGCCAGTCTCTGCCCTTGAACAAGCTGATTCCCCTCCTGTTTCTCTGCTCCCTTCAGGCACTGGAAGGCTGCAATGAGGTCCCCCCACAGCCTTCTCTGCTCCAGGCTGACCCAGCCCAGCTCCCTCAGCCTCTCTTCATAGGGCAGGTGCTCCAGCCCTCTAATCATCTTTGTGGCCCTCCTCTGACCCCTCTCCAACAGTTCTACATCCTTCTTGTATTGGGGGCCCCAGATCTGGACACAGGACTCCAGATGGGGAAGGTAATAAGATAATTGAGAAGGAGCCAGAAAATTGTGGAAGCACTATGATCACGATGAAAGCTGTGTTTGCTTTTCTCTTCAAGACCAAAGACAAGTGTTGAGGGAGGGCACTGCCCTCTGGGTCCCTCCTCCAAACTCTCTAGCAAAACCTGCAGGTTCATCAGTAGCCTCTCCACTGGCTGGGATGGAAGGCCTTTCACCATCTCCCCCATGCCTGCAGAGGAAGCCTGCAGCCAACTGCAAACACATCCAGCTCTGCAGCTTTTTACATCTTTTTTTCCACGACTACAAACACCCAGAACACTGATTCTCACAGTCTGAGGACATATTACATACTCTAATGACGTGGCTGCCTCTGCAGTAACAGCAACTGTTAATCCTTGGAGGTTCAGACCCCCCTGGGGTCAGTTTTCCTAATAAACTCAGGTTTCACCCCCTCTGCAATGCACAAGACTTCTGAAAAAACTCTTGACCTGACCCTTTCTCTCTCAGAACAGCATTACCCTGCCAGATCACAAGAACTTCTATGGTGCTTTTTAGGGCACTTCTGAAGAGCATTCTGGCAGTTGGAACTCCTCGAATAGCAGCTCACATAAAATCATTCTTCTTTATAAAGCAACAGCCATTCTCCTTTCCTCTATCCCTCTCTATCAACAGTCCTGTCCTTCGGGCTGCCCTACAGAGCACCTGAGATACCAACCCATCATTGTGGCTACACACTAAGAACTTGACTTATTTCTATTCAGCCATGAATCTGCCTGTTCACAGATCACACATTTTCCATGGGTCTCCATTACTCTATCCCACATTTTTAAAATCCACTGTATTTCACATGTGTCCCCACTCACCAGAGCATTCAGGCACAACTCAGCAAATTAAAGAGTGATGGAAAAGCACAAGCACCCCAGAACAGCACACAACAGGAGCCTGTCCTCACATTTAAACACTTCTCACTCCACACCAAGTGACCATAACACCTGTGGATGCTCTCTCACCTCTTTAAATGATAGATTTTGTGAGTGTATTGTCCCTTCTCGCCATCCTTTTCATAAGGCTCATTTTTTAGGACTTGGATTCCTTCACCACCTCCTGTTTCATTTTTGCTAGCTTCTGCCACAGAATAAAGCTGCCCGACTTGATACTGAGAAGAGAAGCACAATGTCGATGCTGAAGTTAGACACAACTTTGAAGCATTAACAAGTTTAGTTCTTTCCAGCGAAAATTCTGTAGTAGAAACAAAATGATCAGGGATGTAAAATACACCACAAAGAAATCATACAACAACCTGCTGGCAAACTGAGCTGTAGCTCTCAAGCTCTAGGTCTGTGCTCAGCTTGTTCCACACCCATCAGCGCTTGTTACAGCACACCAACTTTGGTACTTTCATTTTCTCATCCTAAAGTGAAGTACACAGGTTGTTCTTAAGTGTATACAAGAAATACAATGTTTTAGTGTATAAGATACTGAAATGACTGGGTTCCAGCCCTGAGCCTCCCCAGTTCATACTTTAACCAGCTGGACTCTCCCCTTGCAGGACCCGTAACACTCGCCCTGCCGAGGGAGCGAAGGGAAACCTTTTCCTCTGATTTAAATGTATCTCAGCACCATTTCAATTGCTGGTTTGCAGTCACTCAATGCCTTGGCCAGCAGGGAAATCCTGCTGCAGTGCAGAACTGCACAACTTTCTCTTCTTGCTGGTGAGCCTGGAGCGGCTCAGACACAGGTAAAGGCTCTCTGCCTGCAGGCACTCACCTCCTTTGAAACTCACCCATCTGCAAGAGCTTAACTCTGCTCGACCCATGGCTGACACATGCAGGGACTCAGGTGTGGCAGACTGGTGGGTGCACAGCACAGGGAGCAGCATGTGGATCCAGGCCAGTCAGACTTACTGAGACACTGACACCCTCCCACCCATCGCCCCAAACCACAGGCAGGTAGGATGAGGACATACCTCTTGCACTGAGCAAGGTAACACCACTCGGCTGAAAGGGAAAAAGAGCAAATTCAGCAAAATGAATAATGAGGCTTCGTGTGCAGGTAACAGATATACACATAACATCCAAGAAGCAAGTGTCAAAATGAGTAATTCAAGTTTTCTTTTTAGAAGTGCTCCACGACAGTAGTGCTGCATGGATACAATGCAACAAACCCAAGCAAAATCCAGTGACAAACACGTTACAAAAGGGGGGAAAAAGAAGGGGTGGTGGGGTCTCAGAAGTGCAGAAGCTGCAGAGAACCAGGAGATCCAGGACCTGCTTCCAGCTCTGCTGTAACTTTCTGTCATGCTGATCTGGGTTAAGCTTTAAGGCAAGAGCTTTTTTCACGTGTCACGCAGTGAGCACTCCCACCTGTACGGTTTAAAAGGCCCTCAGAGCCCACAGATCAACTCTGGTAACTACAGCAGCTAAGAATCACTCAAAAAGCAGCCCCAGCCTGTATCCTGTTTAGGTGGCACTAAGTGTGTGTCAGGTGAGTCCTGACACAACACACCAGACAGCTCACAGCAGTGTCAGGGGACGCCAAAGGTGGTTCTTCACAGCAGCAGCAGCTGTGCAGGCTGATTCTCAGCTCCACCTTGCACAGTAAAATGGGTGAAGACAACGCGAATCACTGTTGGTGCAAACCAACGCCACTGAACAAGGATTGTTCCCAGGGCTCTTCGGTGACGGTACCTCCTCTGCTGCCAACCCCACAGCCATTCTGACCCAACGCAAGGCCACTGCCACACCAGATGAAGGTTTGTCCATTTCAGCCTGTCACCTGCCTTGCTGAAACAGCTTTTCTGAACTGCCAAACATTCTGGGAAACAAACACAATGAGCTTCAAGTGTTGGGAAGCATCAAGCTGAAAGCAGAGCTTACATCCCAACACAGAATGGCCAAAGAGCCATCAAAGTACAGCTCCCACAGAGAGCCCTGTCAAAAACTCCTTGAGCTGTGTTTAGAGCTGGCTCTCACCACCAACAGAGCCAGCCGACACCCACCCACCCTGGCATCACCAGGAGCTGACTCCATACCCAGAGGACAGGCCCGTGCCTCACAAAGCAGCATAAGGAATTTCTGGGCAACTTCAGCTTCACTCTTTAACAGGAAGAACAACGTGTGAAACAGGAGCAGAATCAGGAAAAGGCTGGGAGAGTGGAGGTACAGCGAAAGGGGAGGAATTGAAGAGAAAAAATGTACTAAAGGGGTTTATCTGAGAACGATGACACCTAACTCAGTAATTCCAAAGGGCTGACTACCAAGGAAACCCGCTGAGGACTGGGGGGCGAGCACACAGCCGAGCAACAGTCCCCGGGAAACGCGGGACCGGCAGCTTCTCCTACAGGGGCGGTTCGAGCCCTCGCTGAACGCAGGAGCCGCGGGGTGCTGCACGCTGCAGCCCTTCCGTGCGCCCCTTCTCCCCGAGGGGTCCCTGGGAGCCCGCTCCGAGCTCGGCCCGAGCCTTTGCAGCTACTACACCGAACCTACGCGTCGCCTCTAGTAAAGCCGAACGGGCGGCGGGAGGGAACGGGCGGCGCCGCGGGGCTCCGGCCCCCAGAGCCGGTAACTCGGAGCGACGACGGGCAGCGGCACCGCGCGCGGCCTGGGTTCGGAAGCACCCGAGGCAGCACGGAGCCTGCCAGCCGTGCAGGGACACGGCCCTCCGCCCGGCAACACCCCAGCGCCAGGGCCGCGCCCGGGAGCGCCCCGGCCGGCGCACAGCTCGCTCGCCCCGGGGCCGGCACCGCCGGGCGGGGCCGTCGCGGCCGCGAACACGGGAGCCCGCGGCCTACCCGCTGCGGGCCGAGCCGCGGCCCCAGGCTGCGACGCGGGAGCGCAGAGCGGCCCCGGGCCCAGCCGCTCCCCGAGCCCCGCGGACGGCAGCTGCGAACCGGGCGCGCCCGCCGCCCCCGCTCGGCCCCGCCCGCGGGGAGGGAGCGGCCGAGGCGAGGGCCCGGGCGGTGCCGGCGCCCCGCGCAGCCGAGCGAGGCCCGGCGGGGCTGGGAGCGGGCAGCGGGGCGCGGCGGGGCGCAGCCGCCCGCCAGCCCGCGGCCCGGCCGGTGCCGCCGCCACTCACAATTCCTTGGTCAGCACCATCTTCCCGCAGGCCCGCACCGCGCACGCGCCGCCGGCCCGCGCTGCCCCGCGCGCTTCCGGGCGGCGCCCCGCCCCCGCGGCCGGGGCGGCCAATCCCGCCGCGCCGTGCGGCCTCGCGCCCCGAGCGGATCCGGCGCGCCGCGCCTGCGCGCGCCGCCGCCACCAACCCGCGGCTGCCGCGGCCGCCCCGCCTCACCCGTGGGCGGCCAATCGGGGCGCGCCGCCGGCCCGGCCCCGTGACGCCATCGCCCGGCGCGGGCCGCGAGGGCTCAGCCCGGCCGCTGCCGGCCCCGGGGCGCGCAGCCGCTCGCCGGGCTCTGCCCGCCCCGAGCTCTCGCCGGCTCAGGCAGCCGGCCGCCCCCAGCGCGCCCGGGCCGGAGACCTGGCGCGGGACAGAGGCCGCGGCTCGGCCGGTGCCGGGCTCGCAGCCCCCCGCTCCACACCGGCAGCTTCCGCCGGCCCCGGCAGCGAAGCCCCGGGGAGGCTCCTCTGGGCCCGTCAGCTGCGGGTCCGTGAGGAGAGGAGCGGCCTGCGCGCCGGGGGCGCCGGTGCCGAGTCCCGCCGGCCCGGGCAGCTGAGCTTTGCTGGGGGCAGGGCGGGGGGACGCACCCTCACCCCAGGGCCAGGGCACCAGATCCGGGTCCCTTCTCCCCCAGCGTCTCCATTGGCACAACAGTCAGACAGCGGAGCGGGGGCAAGAGGAGAACTCGGCTGGGCTGGGGGCAGGGAAGAAGGAAACGAAACCTTCACGGGGCACGTAATCGGTACAGGGAAACGCAGAGCTCCCGGCAGCTCGAACGGCTGCCTGCAGGAGCCGCTCAGGTGCTGCGGACACTTGAACTGCAGAGCAGGAACGGGAAATGGAGATGGAGGGCAACAGGTCCCAGTGAGCGATGATAAACCAGCTGGAGGATTCAATACACACAGCTGGGGAAGCCTGGAGACCCGGGACGAGGAGCAGATGATAAAAACTGGTTCCAACTTGGCTGTTCTGAGGAACACAGCAGAACTAAGATAACCTGGGACTGGGTCTTGCAGAGTCCTCATCCCTGGAACAAGGACCCAGCCCTGCTCACTCTCAAAGCCACCACTCCAACAGAATGGAAGCATGTGTAGCTGTGGAACGGGTCACAGCATTTCCTCTTGCAGGGATTCTCACTCTGAATAATGCTGCCCTGTTGCTGACACAAGACCAGTGTCATTTTAAATGGACATTTGTGTCAGCTCTCAACCCACAGGAAGCTTAACCACACACAGACAGCACACACCTGTTAGTGCTTTGGGGTAATTTAGTATTTGATGCCCCAAAGCAGCCAAGGCAACACAGCGCCCGTGTCCCCCCGTTTCTGAACTGCATCCTCCTCCCCAGGAGCACTCCCAGGCTCACCCTTGCCTGCCCTTTCCCCTGAGAGGCCATCCCCCCCCCGGTCTGTCTGCCGGGACCTGGCACTAACGGTGCATTTGCACATCAGCTCCACTAGAGCAGGAATCCACAGATAGGAAATGAAACGTTGCCAGACACCCCTCCCACAGATAAACGGCTCCGAATAAAATCCTGTTCATGGCTATTTTCGATCAAGTCTCTTGCAGTGTAAGATGCTGTGGAAACTTGTGCCTGCGCTGGCAGAGTCTCCAAGGCAAAGAAGTGAGGAAGGGCTGTGCCAGGGCACACTGGTGGGGCTGTAACCGGCTGTTTCCCCACATTCCCCAGCATTCACTACTTTCCTTTATTTGGCTTTTCACAGCCCTGGCTGAGCACAGTCCCTGCTGCTGCTCCTTCCCCATATGGACAACATTTGTCTCCTGTTTCTCAGCCAGCTGCAGCGTGTTCTCGCCACAACCCTCCTTCGTTTGTATCTAGATCGTACCACACGCAGGTATCATCCGAGTAGCTGCATCCTGCCCACGCCAGACCCCACAGTCACCACTGCAGAGCAGCCCCAGCGCCTCAGCACAGCCTCTGCTCGGGGTGGGACCCTCCGTGGGACCCTCCCCGCGCTGCTGCGGCCGCCCTGCGCGGGGAGCAGCTGAACACCGCCGGGGGCTGCGCATCGGCGGCTCCTGGCGTGACTCAAGGGATCACGGAACACGCCTGGTTCTGAAGTTCCTTTGGCTGCTCTGGTTTCAGCACCGTGCCCTGGTGCAGGCTTTGCTCCGACACCCTCCCGCTGATTGCAGCAGGACAATTAGCTGCAGCCCGCTGGCGGGGTGAGAAACCAGGAGCTGCGGCGCCTGTGCGGATGCAGAGCCACTGCTGCTCAAACGAAACTGCTCCCCTCCGTCCAGCCCCTTTCGTGACAGAAGAGGGACATGTAACCACGGCAAACTTCCTGTACAGTGAGCTGAACGTGGGAACGTGCTGAGGATTTAAAGACTCTTTTACACTAAATATCCAAGTTGTGCACATCCACACACGGGTTGTGTTGCTGAGTGAGGCCAGGTCAGAACAGCCCAGCTCTGACATTCCCAGGAGACTGGAGTCCTCCCACCTGATCGGCCAGCTCCCGAGCAGAGGGGGTGCCCACACACCTACCCCCCTGCCCGGGTTGGCCTGTTTCCCTCTGCACCTCAGAGTACCTCCCAGGTGTAGCTGTGTGTGCTGGCCACGCACAGGAGTGGCAGTGCCTGTGCTCCTGTTGGCTCCCTCTCACCAGCAAGCACTGGGAGCCTGAGCACTACTCAAGAGCAGGAACTGTGTTTGCAGTGGACACTTCTCAGACTGACAGCCACTGGGTAGCACAACACCCCCCTCCACCGGCTTCTCACAGGGCACCTGGGACAGACTGGCTACAGAGAAGCAGAAGGGAGATTTCAGTCAGCAAGTTCCAGCTGACATGGGCATGGGGAAAGCATCATACCTTCAGCACCTGGTTCTTCCACAGTGGAGAGGGGACTGGGGGATCCCTGGAGCTCCTTCCAACCCTACGTGTCCTTTGGCTGACGACTACAAGACAAACAGCGAGTAAATACGGACACTCCACCACCTGCCAGGAGAAGGAACAGCAATTCCCCATCATCATTTGTAACAGGAATGCTACAATCTGCCTGGAGAGGAGGAGGAACCTCTTGCTGACCCCTCACTTTGCAGGGGAAGCTGAGCACAGCTGCTGTACGGCACCTCAGCACAGACTGCAGCTTCATGCATGGCTGCTTTGCTTCTGGGGAGCAGGCTGGAGCACAGGCGAGCAGCCAGCTGGGTGTCAGGACACAGAGCAGTGTGCCAACAATTCTTCCCCAACAGCATCCTAGAACAAGACACTGAAGTACTGAGAGAACTCATGCTTTAATAGACACTGAAGTCACAAAGAAGGAAGGCCAAATGCCTTAGCAATTTCAATAAAAATATGAAAATCTTTTTACATGGTAAATTTCATAATATAAAAAGTTTAATGCTGTCTGGAAACAGAGTTTTAATTTACAAAGGAAGTCCATATAGGCCAAACATGGCTAACACTGCATACAAGGAGAGCAAGTGCTAAAGGGCTGCTGCTTGGAAGAGTCTCTGCTGACAGTCCTCTCTGAGTTACCATCTCCAAGGCTCTTTCAAAGGAGTTCTGCAGCTGAGGGCCAGGTTTGCCACAGGCACCTGCAGCCTCTCTGGACAGCATGGCAATGCCATGAACCCAGAGCTGCCCAAAACCATTGTTCCCATCCAGCCTGGCACCACCAGAGCCACAGATCTCCCTGTGCCCCTGCATCTAGTCTGCAACTGGAAAGAGATGTTCACAGAACGAGTCTGACCTAATGAAATACAGCCCAGAGTGACAGGTGTGGGTGGAGCATCCCTTCACTGCTTTTTCCTTGTTTAAGGAAGGTATGATTAAAAAGAAGGAAAATCAGTACCAGGCCAGAGTACAGGCTAACCAACAAATCAAACTGAACTGGATTTTGACCAGGGAGGTTGTTTCCTGTTCCCATCAGCGGGAGCTAAAGACAGTGGGTAACAGAAGCTGTCATCTCACACAGCAAAACAGACTGTTCAAAACCAAACCAAAATTCATCCTGTGGCCTTGGGAACGGCTGCACGTGGAAGTGGGTAATACCAAATTCTTATTGCTCACTGTACGAAGCAGTGTTGTCACTTGTACCATGCACAAATACGACGACGACAAACGCAGTTCAACTCCACGAGGAATTTAATACCAACGGAGCATCTTCACTGCCTGAATTTCTCCACATACTGGGCAAACCTGATAAAACTCTTTTTTTCCTCACGAAGGGGTTGTTTCTCATTCAGGGGGTGGAGGAGTGAGGCACAAGGTGTGTGAAGTGTCCCCCAGCCATGAGCAAGCATGCATCTTCATGGCTCTCACTAAGCCGGTGCAAGTGCCCCGTGTCAAGCCAGTGGGAACACATTTCCCAAAGGACTTGTTCTAGTGACACTCACCTTCCATACTCAGACAACACCAATTTCCCAAATACTGCACTTCCTCTACATCCCAACCATTCCCTGCTTCTAATGCTCCCCCCCACCCCCTAAAAAACAACAGGAAAACCATCCCACCCCCACCCCCCTTCCCTTTAGCTCTTTCTGAAAACTTTAAGCCAGTCTGAAACCCACTGGCAGCATGAAAATGGGCTGTACCAACATGGCAATATATAATGTCTACAGATTAAAAGATCCTTTAGTTATGGAAGTAGTAAAGTACAAGTAGAGAGGCTTATTTCTGGCATGTTATGCAGCACTACAGGGAGTATTTGCTGTTGCTATAAACACAAAGCTGCCCACTTCCATCCTGGGTGTTCCTGGGATGTCGTTTTAGAACAGTTATGCTGGTTAGAAACAGATGAGGTCACACAAAGTCTCTCAGCAGCCTTGTGACCACAGCAAGCTGCAGGGTCAGCAACACTGCTGTCCACGTGACGGGCAGACGCTGTACTGACTCTTTCTGCCCCACTACTGTAATTGTCCTGCCAAATGACAAGAAGATGGTATCTAGCACCCAACCATCAGAGAAAGATAAGATATACAGACAGGTAACTTGCATCATATGAGCTGAACAGATTTCCTCAACTCTTTTGCTACATTGTAGAATATGAGTAGATGAATAACTCCTCATTGTGTCTTTCTGCACCAAAGCTTTTGCCATCATCCATCCCTGTTAGCTGATGGTAACAGCACAGCCCTCTGCTCTCTGCCTTTCATGTTTGTGTTCATTTCTTGTGACAGCAAAACTGAAAACCTTCTCCTGAAACCAGTGGACTCTAGAATATACTCAAAGCAAGCATTTGATATATGCACTGTGAGTAAACTGAGCCTAACTAACTTTATACTCCAGAATCCAATTGAATCCTCTGTCCTGCTATTACGCTCTTCCACCAAGATCTCCAAGAAAGTCACAAGTGATCAGATCTGCATTTTCAAGAAGAGCATCCAGACATGGTAAGTGCAACAATTGTCTCCATCAGCAACGTGCCCCTAATACTTCTACAGAGCTGACTGCACTCACCGTTCAGGTCCAGCTACAACTCCGGGCCCGACTCACTAAGCCTCACAACACCTCTGTGAGGTAGGTAGGTAAGAATTACAATCCCCATTTCGATAGAAAGGGAAGACGAGGCACGGAGAGGTGAGGTGATTGGCCTTCAGTCACTCGGCAAGTTCTGGGAGTTCAGAATAGGAACCAAAAGCCTTGGTGATCCAGTGCTCTGACTTCACAGCACATGGTGACACACCTGGATCTACACGTGCAGTGTGGCGACTCGATGCTACCACGTGCCCGTGGTTCTCAGTGCTTGGACATGGCCACGATGATTCTGATCACATCACTGCATCTGACAGCTGCTCAGCAGAGTCTGCAGCCCGGTCCCTAACCCCTCAACACCAGCCAGCCTGGGCAGCTCACTTCACCCTTCACCCGGGGTGCTTTGGCTCTCTGCTCTCCAGGGATCGGAGGGCGGCCGGGTTCTGTGCACGGCTGCTGCTGCCTCACATACGCCCTGTGCCTGCGCTGACCTGCACCTGAGCTGACCTCTGCCCGTGCTGACCTCTGCCCGTGCTGCTGCCCTGCTCCAGAAGAACCCCGTTTCGCAGCAGGAGAAGCTGTGCAGAGTCACCTGCCCGTGACAAGCTGTGTGAACAACCCAGCAGGACCAGCGAAGGCTCTGCCTGATCGGGCCATTTCTCAGCCACATACACTGATGTCACCCTCCTGCCTACCCTGGAGCTGTACAGTAGTGCCCTGAGCTGCAGTGTCTGTAACCCCTTTCTGCACACAGGGACATCTCTGCCGCCCAAATACTTGCCAAGGTGAAAACGTGACCTTCCTAATGCTGTGCTGCAGAAAGATCAGAGCTTTCAACAGGAGCAGAACCTGTCTGACACACGCTCTCTGCTGAGGCTCACCCTGCTCGTGATGCCCCAGACACTCCTTCTGAGCAGCCCAACCAGCAGAGCATCACGTGAAAGGTTTCCCTCCAGAAAGAGTTACCTGAGACGAAGGTTTTACAATGGGGCACCTCTGTCCTCTTGTCTTTGTTTCACCAGCCTCTAAATGATGCCAGAGAACTGCCAGTATATGCTGCCATGGAGCTTTACTGCCAGCATGTCCTTGTGTTTGGCTAACTTGGCAGAGATATCTAGAGGCAACGTTATCCCATCCTCTCTGTCAGCCTTTGAGAGCAATCGAATAAATGGCTTGTACGTCTCCAGGCAAAGACTTGTGCACACTTTCTTTGTGGTAGACATGAAAGTCCTGCCTCCTCTCACTTCCCTCTCCAATCCCTGATATGTATCATTTCTGGATCAAAAGCCAGCTGAAAACTATCCTGCTAGGTTAGGAAATACAAGCTCGTATTTTATGGACAGACAACTGGATTCATCTGACCTGTTGCTGCAAATACTGAACACTACACAGAACCTGTTACTGAGTGAGTCTGGCCAAGGCCCCGGAAAGGGGAACTACAACCCATCTGTGCAGGGCCGGAGTGCGACACCGCGCCAGCCGGGGCCAGCCTGTCATTCCTGTGCACCGGCAGCTGCGGGGTGGGCACGGCTGCGTAGGGAACGGTCCTGTGTCCGTAAGGGCAAGTGGGCAGAAGCAAATACTTTTACAACAGGTAAGTCATCAGCTGGTACTCGAGACGTTTCAACATTTGGAGGAAGGAAAAAACCTTCCTGGTGACAGGAACTTGTAGCCGTTCCCCGAGGGCAGCCTGACGGGGCGCGCAGCGCCCGGGGCGCTGCTGCAGGCTGCAGCAGCTGATGGCACTGCCTGTGCAGGTTCAGGGTGCCTGTGTCCGTTCGGAGGGTTCTTCTGTGGAGAAGCAAGGCGTTGCTCAAGAGACAGCTCCTTCAGTTCCATCCTATCTGCTCTTTCTTCTTTGTTGTGCCGTGGAGACAAATTGAGCAAGCTGAGGACATCTTTCTTGGAGGTCATTGTTCCCGGGGCTCCTCGGAGAATCTTTATCGGGCCGGAGGAGTGATGGGGAGTGCTCTGCCAGAACATCTTTAAGTTGTGAATCGCCTGCACCTTCTCATCAATGGCAGCCAGTTTTAATTTGTCTATGTCTGGGGCATCAGCTGGACTTGAGCGAGCAGAGCCGGCCGAGGAGTAAGAAAGAGCAGGAGATGGAGTGCTGCCACCAGGAGACTGATGCCCTGAGCTTGGAGAGATATTTCTGGGTGATTTAGAGATATGAGCGCTGTAGGGAGAGCTGGGGTACTTGAGTTTAAAGTGAGGCTGCTCAGTCAAGGACCCATGTAAATCACAACTTGGAGATGGCTGCCCACTGTACTGACCCGTGCCTTCTCTGTTTGACATCTCCGATGTGGTGGGACTGTTATAGCCAGAACTCACTTTCTGCAGGGATGAACTCCTTGTTGGAGGCTTTGGTTTAATGGAGAGAGGGGAAGACTGATTCTTCTGACTAGAGCTGATTGGCCTGCTGAACGCACTGGTCTCTGAGGATCTGAATGCAGACACACCTCCTGGGGCAGAGGCCCCATCATCTGAGTTGTTGCCCTTGCTTATTTGGCTGCTGCTTCTCTGAAGACGTTCAACAGCAATGAGGTGACTCTGGGTTTCCTCCAGAATTTTTTGAGCCAGCTCCTGGGGATCAAGCTTTGGGTTACTGTCCTCCTGGGACTTGACAGTGCTGTCAGTCTCAGTGCTTGACTGGTCAGACTCCCCTGTGTCAGAACTTGCAAGCTTTCCCACCTTCTGGAAAGGTGAATTTGGACTGGGAATGAGAGTCATTTTAGCTGGAGAATTTGGGGTGCTTACGCTCCCTTTGGAGTTGACAGACTCTTTAATGCCTCCAGTCTGACCAGTTTTGGGCTGTTTGTGATCTGGGGAAAATGCTGCTTTTATGTTTTCCTGGTAACTGCCCAAAGGCTCGTTGCTGATTATAGAAAAACCTTCATACTCTTCCTCATCTTTGCTGGCCACAGTGCTGGTTTGTGGTGACAACTGGCTCTGTGCTGCAGATCTGTGTGCATAGATGTTCTTGGGCCTCTCAAAGTCCTGGCGTCCTCTGTGCCCCACACTGTCTGGCACGCTCTCTGGCTTGGAAACAAAGCTCATGGAGGAAGCAATGGAGCTCAGGCTATACACAGAGATGGCATCTGATGCGATGCTGTCGGGGCAAGTGGGAGAGAATGGCGGGTTCTGATACTGGGGCACAGGGTTGGAAATGGACTGGGCAGAAGCCAGTGACTCTAGTGATGAGGAGCTGTCCAGGCTGAGGCGTTTGGGCAGCTCTGTAGAATCTAAAAAAGGAAAAAAAAGTACAAATAGGCCCCTAGATACACAGTAAGATCAAACACAACCAGCTAGTGCCCTTACCAGATTTAAGAGGAAATGCTGTGAAACCTGTGCTCAGGCTCTATGCTACTTTAAAAAGCCCAGCTACTGCTCAGGTGAGAACAAAGTATGCAGAGCCCAGGAAGCACAAAGCAGGAACCTCAGTCCTGGCACCCCAGATGAACCTTGTGCAGTCATTTTTTTATATCTCAAAACCAAGGGTGAGTTATTCAATCTCCAGTTGCTGGATCCTATGTCCAGCTTTGGCCTCACCGAGTCTTAGTGTTTGTTTCCCATATTAAAACCACATTTGCTGCACTTGTGCCACACATGGTCTGTATGATGTATGTGAGATGTATGACCTCCCCAAAAGATAAGAGTGTGAGATTTCAACAGGAGCCATCCTGAGCAAACATCAGATGATACAAGAGGCAAAAAACAACTAGTAAGTGGCTTTACCAAAAAGTGCCAGCAAGGATTGCAGAGCAAAGTGCATGGTCCTCCTGTTAGCTTGTTTCCCAGTTTTCAGAATCACCTCCTCTTGTCCAACTTCACAAAGGTCAAAACCTGTAGCAGAATGTGGAGCAGAAAATCACTCCTCTCAGCAAGACCCAGGACCCCAAACAAGTGTCATTCATAACACAAACAGAACAAAGAGGTATGAGATCCTGCAGCATCCTGAACGATGACTCTTCACCTACAGGGCAGGGCTGGCTGGTTTGTGTTTATTGCTCTCTGCATGCCTCCTCCAGCAGGCGTTGGAGTTTTAGGGTGCTGAACTGTGAACACATGAACAAATCACTCCTGTCCACATGGCAGGCAGAATTCACAACTAAAAAAGCCATCACATGGCTAAAACTAGAAGTGCACCACATGGAACTGCCAGGGAATGATACACAAATCCCACCCCAGGGAACGGTGTCCCACCTGGCCCTACCATTCATCACCAATCCAGTTTCCACACAGAAGTGGGTGTGAAGAAGAGCACAGACCTTGGAATTCAGCAAATGAGTGCTGGGTGCAGGAGGCATGGCTGTGAGAAAAGACTGCAGCCTTTACATGCTCCTTGAGCAGTCTTCTTGGATGTTTCCTTTTGCAGCACTGCCCCTTTCCTGCATTGCCCTTTTACTAACTCTAAGCAAGGTCCAAGCTGGAACAGAACCTAGTCTGATACTTGGTTCTCCTCTGTCTTTTCTTCAGGCTGTAGACCCCAGTGCATACTATCACCCTGGTATGCCCCCCCTTGCCCAGTGCCAGGCTTCCCTGCCAAAGGAATGACTGGCTCACTTCAGGCAGAAGCACCCTCAGAAGGGTGTGCTATGAACAAGGGTGGAACAGGATCCCAGATTAACAGCTGGGGTTAAACCAACCTGACAGCACCAAGCTGCTGGCAGCCCTGGAATCTATGTTCTGCTGGCTGGGGAGATGTTCTGGTGCACGAGAGAAAAATGCACCAATCAGTGGCCAACCAGAGAGGAGAAGGCTCCGTGCACGTGTGCTGAGCAGGGGGATCACCTCTAGCAGCAAGTCTAAAGCTGTGAGTCTCATCACCACTTCAAGACACCTTCTGAGACACTAGCTATAGTTTTAGAGAGACAGTGGAAGGAAGTGTGCTCCTACCTAGAGCTGCCAGAAACTCATGGCAGCCAGGCAGCCTCCAGAGTTGGACGCTGATGGAAACCTGGATTGGTGCAGAGGAGAAATCTTGCTCCTTCTCGCCTGCCTGGAGTTGAACCAGGACTTGATGCAGCTGAAGGTAACAACACAAACATTAGCCATTCCTTAACACATCACATCACTGCTTTTCTGACAGTCAGAGCTAAGGAAACACACTGCAAACTTCCCTTTCCCTGAACACCCATACACTCAGCTGCTGCTCCTGAACAGAACAGTGAGATGAAAAGATCTGGGCAGAGGGACACTCCAGGGACAGCAAGGACAGACAAACAAATTGCAGCAAGGGGACAGAACAGGGGTGAGGGTAGGGGTGGGGGTGGCCAGTGGAAACTGAACATTAAGGAAGCACAGCAGGAAAATCTGTGAAGTGAAAAAGGAAAGAGATACTTTGGGGCTGCTCACAGAAATATACTAAAGCCTGTTCCATGACTGAACCACAGTCCTCTCACAAATCCCAAGAAACTCAGTCTCAGCATTTCACTGGGCAGAACTAGTCATATGAAACCATGGAAGACTTTCCTAATACCTCCATGGCCTCCAGGAAAGAAGTTTCTCAACTGTGCCCAAGGGGCAGGAGTAGCAAAGTAGAGAAAAAAACCCCAATGTTTATGAAGATCTGACACAAATGAAGGTGCCAGAATCCCATGCAATTAAAAATACATCCAGGGCAGGAAGGATGGAAAGTCCTTAGTCAGGCAGCAGCTAACCTCAGGACCACCCATCTCTCACAACCCACAAAAGCCTAGAGAGTCTTTTTTCCAGAGGAGCACTATGGAGTGAATTCCAGGCCTGAAGCGGGCTGAGGACACTGTGCAGCACAGGGAAATGGGTCTGCAGTGCCCGAGGCACCTCAGCCTGCACAGCCCTGTCACTGCCCAGCGTGTGATACTCACCATTCCCACCATATTTTTAACAGCCTTCGGGCAGCAGATAACAGGACAGGAAAAGAGAGGAGAAAAGAAAGAACACAGGTTATTCTGTGCTACAAAATGTCTGTGACAGGGAACCCTGCAGCGACACATCCACATGCAAACCAGCATCCTGACTGCAAGATGCTCTCCCCTGAGAAAGACGGGACCACTGGAAACAGCCTGAGCTGTGTATCAGGAGTCCCACAGCGTGGGAACAGGCAGCTGGAATCTGGGAGTGCCCAGCTCATTACAATCAGCCAAACACTCAGCAGGCAGGCACTCAGGCCAACCCACATTCTGGCAGGGGACTGAACATACAACAAGCCCTTCTCTTGTTTTCCCTGGGATAGATACAGTACTGGCAGTCGGCAGTCCCTAACTTCCCCTTGCACATGCAGCAGTGCTGAAGCTCTCTCTATTGTGGTTCCTGCTTTCTGTTTGGCCTTAAAACCAAGCATCTGCTACCCAGAGCAGAAGATCAGGCTCCCTGCCTTGCTGCTGCACTGATGCCAAGAGCACCTGCTCCCCTATGACGCCGACTGCCCAAGCAGGACAAACAGCAAGGACAGCCCTGCCCGAAGTGTCAGTCCTGGCCCAGCTCTGCTCTCCTGTGGGACAGGCAGAGCCTCACTGCTCACCAGCTGAACTGCTGAGAGCCAGGAGGGACAGAGCGACTACCCGCAGAGGAAGGGAGAGCTGGGCTGAAAAACCCTGACTTGTAACTGGAGAGACTCTGGTGCAAAGGGAAACGCTGCTGGGGCCTGGGCCATACAAGACTGTTTGCAGAAACAATGCAACACCCCTGCCAGTATTTACTGCCTGGGGCAGCTCAGGAAACCCAAGTGCATCTTCTGTTAGCTGTGTACAGCCATCTGAATGTTTTTCCTTGGCTGATTTAATTATCTGAGGCAAGAAGGCAATTGTGAAGTAACCTCACGGTCACACATTCGGTCTGTGGGAATGTCATCTCTACTCATCACACCCCTCTACTCCAGGCCTTCCTCTGGCAGCACTGAGGAAAACACAACCCTGCCACACAAGTCTGGGGCACTGGCAGAAGAGCCAGTTGCCATCAAGCACAAGCCTCTTGAAATCTCTCTGGTGCTCCTGCAGATCAGAAGAAGACACCCTTCCCTTGCAGCACTCGGGCTGACGAGGCAGGCTGCTCAGTCTCAACAAAGCTGGGCTGCTGCTTGTATCTTGTGCAGGGACTCAGCGTGACAGAAAGGTGGGGAGCCCTCTGAAGCTGCACAGAGACACCCACCACAGCACTTCCCTGGACACTTGTGCATGGGGAAAGGGGAAAGGGGAAAGGGAGTGAACTACAGCCCATTCACTATGTGCAGTGTGTTCATTTACTAAAGCAGGCACACGATCGAGGTAAACCTCATTAGAGGAGTAATCAGAACAGGAAGGAACATGTAATGGAAAGCCAGCCAGGCTGGTGGCACAGAGAAAGGGTAGGTTAGGCTAGGCATGCTAGAAAGGCTGGGGAGAGGGGAGAATGTGGAGGAGCTGGGGGGCCAGCGAGGAGTCCCATCGCCCTGTGCCCTTCTCTCGACTGGCTGCCAGCAGCAGCACAGGCTCTCAGCTTTCTGACTGACCCTGCACTGTCCCACATCAACCACACTCTGGGACTTAGACATTTACAGTGGACTAAGAGCAGCCAACACAGGCCCTAGACAGGATGGCCAAAGAGCAATTAGTGCTCCTACCATTCACTGCCCAGATTTTCCTTCTCCCTCCCTGCAGTAGGTACCACGTTTTGAATTCTGTCACTGAACAGGGACCCAAGGCCACGCAGTGCTGTAACACACCTGCAGGTTTCTCTTCTGGACACAGGCTTTCATTCACACCAACAGGCACATCTGGAATTTCAACCCTGAAGGCTCCTAGAAAGCTCTGTGTTGGTAAACCAGAGCATAAACCATTCTGTGCACTTTACTGACCTGGGAAGAACCATTTGTGAACTGGTACTGGAGGAAAACCTCCCAACTCACCCTGTTGATAAGCTGTTCTCCTGTTTCTGAAGCTGTGATAAGTTTACAAAGTGCCTGAAGTGCAGGGTTAGGCAGACCTGAAAAACATCAGCAGAAATGGGGATTGTTCAGTATCTGCTTCTTCACTGCTAGAAGTAAAACCACCTGCAAAGAGCACAAACTCAGCTAAGTCCTGAACGCCCCCCACCATCACTGAACAGTTCTGGAAGTGAAAGCAAAAGCAGGAAGCAAAAGGTCCTCCCACTTTGCACCTGATTATACATTTTCTGACTGAGCACTGGGAGAAGGAATAGTCACATCCTGCATCTTGGACACTGGACCCAGTGGTAATGGGGTTTAATGATGGAACCTCTAGCCTCCTGAATACTTCTACTGCACAGGCTTGCATCCAAGAAAGGCAGGGAAGCGTTGATTCCTGCTTGGACCGACGAGGACAGGGCCAATAGCTGGCCTGCTTCTTACCCAGGAGGGACTGTATGGTGGTGCTGCACTGCTGTAGCCGGTCACCGGGGTCAGAGGTTGGGAAGAACACTGCTGCTGGCAGGCCGCTGGCTGGAGGGTCCAACCGAAATCCAACGGCGGTGAGCAGCGCCTGCCAGCCTGGAATGCCACCCACTTTGTTCTCCACGCTTTGCTGGGAGGTGTACATGGAGTTGTGCTGCCCGTTCTGGATTCGCTGCAGTGACTTCTCCACCTTGGGGGAAAGCACAGCATCAGCTTGTTTGGTAAGAGACCTTCACCAGCTGCTGCTTTCTGCACAGCAAAGAGCAACAGCAGCAGGTTAGGAGGCAGCAAACTGAGCGTGGAACCTGGCCTGGCATGCACAGGGGGGTGCCAGTGCCTGGAAAACAGAGGTATCAGTAACCCAGCACACACAGCTGTAAGATCACTCTGGTGTCAATGTTCTCTGGGGTGCTGGGCAAAGTAATGCCACAGGAAACTAAGCACAAGTTTGACTGCCATAGTTTCCTGTAGGTGCTGCAGCTGCATTTCTCCCTGGAAGACGACTGACAGTCAGGTTCCAACCCTTCACAGAATCACAAGATTCTTCACACACACTGCTTACTACCAGGGAAGAGTCTGCAGCTACATGGTCAACAGTGAAGAGAGACTGTGTCCACAAAACCCAGGAACTGGGATGCCTGCAGTCTGCACAAGTTTCCCTCATCCTACGGATACTGCACAATCCTGTGGGACCACAGAAGGCAGACTGGGAGGAAAAAGTATTACAAGTCATGAGAGATTATTCTCACCATCTGGCAGTTTGGCTTCAGTCCCTGTCCTTGTGCTCCCACCAAGCTACTGGCACATATGGGGACAGAAGTGCCTCAGCTTCCAAGGATGCAAAGAGAGAGCAGTCCCTGTGCTCTGTGTCTCCAGGACTGCTACCTTCATAGCTCTTGCCTTGTGGAAACAATTAACCCCAATAACTATCTCGTTTTTAGAGCAGAGACCCAATTCAACAGCTAATGCAAACCAGATGACCTGGGGAGGATCTGTCACAATACAATGCAAGACTTGGCTTCCTTGGCTGCTTTTTGTTCTGGACACTCCATCAGATGTCCCAGTCTTTTCCCACAAGACTACTTGATGGAAGGGAGAAGGGTTGGAGGAATATATTCAAGTGTGAGTGGCAACACATCAGGGTGTTTCTCTTCCCATTCATCATGAACAGATGCATCCCCCAGGTACCATTATCTCCCAGCTGTAGGGCCTGCAGTGCCCCTTGCTGTGCTGGCTGCAGGTGGCAGGGCTTCCTGGCTCTTACCAGATGTAGCAGGACACGCAGAGCATCTCGTGCCCTTTCAGGGTGCTGCAGAATCTCAGTCAAGGCCTGTCCTACTAGTGAAGAAGGGCTGTTCAGCTTCATATCACTCCCAATAAGCATGAACGCTGCAGGATTGAGAATAAGAGACACTCAACCTCCTTTTGTTTCGAAAATGTTCAAAACAGCACCAGGAATCCTCTGCCCTCTCAGGCTAATGGAATGATTTACTGTGCCCTGCAGAGTGGTAGTCTTTTCCCAGAGCAGCTGCCCACTAGCTGCACAGTCCCACAGACTGAACTCCCAGAAAGCTTCCAGAGGCTTCTTACTGTCCTCCTATATTAAATCAATACTGTTTTCCTGTTCAAGCAAGCAGAAAAGTGCTGTATTGCAGCTAAACTTGTCCTGGCATGCTCCATGTCTCCTCTACAGCACTGGAAATCAATAGATGCTAAACAGTGCTTGCAGAGACCAACCTCTGAGAGCTTTCCCTGTCTGCCACAAACCTGGCCTGGCTTGTGGCCCATCGGAATGCTGGGTGTCCCACACGTGGGCACGAGGGGCTCTGCCTGTCCCTTCTCATCACTGCTGTGAGGTGTGTGGCTGCACCTCCTCACTCTGCTCTATCCCAGACTCACCATCAGGAGTCAAAGGTGCAAGGCAGGGATTGTGGGTAACGAACTGCCTACATACCACAGCAGGAGCAGTACTAAGACATCCTGAGTAGCTGGAAGCCTCTACTTGGTGGTGATGCCAAGCACCCATGTCCATGCTCATTCTTTTTTGTCTAGAAATCAATCATTTTGGTTTTTTTAATGCTCTTTGAGACAGAAAAATCTTGGAAGGAAAATAAAATAAAGATTGACTTGTGGACTCTAACCTACACTCAGCTCCCAGTCTTGTCCTAAGGCTGGACTCAACCACCCTGTCAGATCAACTCCAACTGCCCACGTAACAAGCTCCAGTGAGTTCCCCACTCCTGCAGCTACATTCTGCTTCAGAGCCATACCCACAACAGCTTCCTGAATGAAAACCCACGGCACTGCTGCCTGAGCAAAGCCACCTGTTTGGGGAAGGCCTGCAGCTCTCAAGGACTTGTGCCAGGAAAAAAATGCCTTTGTACATAACCCTGTAGCACCACAGCTGAACTCCAAGACTTTGTCTTTCTAAATCTCAACTCACTCATCAAGCACCAGCACTCCACCATGGAGTTTACACTGCTGAGACACTTCCTGTGGAAGCAAGGGAAACCTTTCTCCTGAAAGGACCAAAGGAGTAGGCACTACAAGGTTCATGTCACAGAAATCACAGCTACTGGCTGCTGCTGCTCCAGCCTCCAGAAGAACTGATCTTGCCTTCTTGTTAAGAGTTTCACTGTGTATTTGCTCCAGCTAACTCCATCCCAAGAACACAGGAAGCCCTGTAGATTTCAAACATAAGGAATGGGCATTGCACAGTATTTCTTTCCAGTCATGAAACCACTGTGATGAAACACACATCACCTCCTAATCACTTTAAATTATATCAAATTCATAATCCACTTACTATGAACAGTGAAATACTGATGTTTCCATGTCAGTGACATTAGCCACTCTCAGCTGAATCAGGGTCTGAAGTGTGAGGGCTGAAATCTGGCAGAGCACAGGGCGCACACGACTCCCAACTACCCACCCCCCTGCTCCTTGTGTAACCCAAACTCGGCCTGAGAGCCCTTCCTAGAGACCCTGACCGGTCTGTCAGAGAGCAGACTCTTCCTACCTGCCCAGTTGGACGGATGGGAGAACTGCTTGCTGCTCTGCACAGTTTTCATTGCTTCTCCGAGGGCTGCACTGGCTTTCATCCCATTGAGCAGCGAGGAGTAGAAGGCATGCACAAACACCTTGGAGGCAGCCACAGGCACGGGCCAGAGCGAGACGAGCACGCACTGGGCCCCGGCAGCCAGGAAGGCTCTGGTCAGCCCGATGACGCCGTCGGCCGTGACTTTGCTGCTGGATTCCTGGTAAGAGCCAAGAACCACCAGTTTGACAGGGAGCCGCAGATCCAGGACATCAGCTGCCGTGAGCAGGAACTCCTGCAGAGGAGGGCAGTCTGAGATGCTCTCCACATCGCTGGCATCATCCTGCATCCGAAGGGATTCTGGGATTGTGTAGGGGTTCCCAAAAGAACTCTTGCTGCTGGCTGGATTGCTGTCAGTGTTGGGTGTCAGGACCAAAGCAGCCAGTTTCCAGGAGACATGGGTTGCAAAATGGACACATTCTGCCTGAGTGAGGGCACTCATCACCCTCTCTTTTGTTGCTGCACTGCCAACCAAGGGCTGGCAGCCCAGTAACTCAGATACCATATATGCTTCCTCTTCTGCAGAGGGCATAGGTCCCCATAGCCACCTGTCCATAACTGCTGAGGGAAGCTTGGGATTTCCTATGACAGCTGCCATTGAGGTAGAACTGGAGTAAGCAGGAGAATTCTTTCTTGCATGGGACTACAGAGAGAAAGAGAAAGAGAAAATAGGGTTCAAAGAGCTGTTATGGTACACTATCTGGTCTCTTTGGCTCTAAACAGAAGCCTGGTTACCACAGTTACAAACAAGCTTTGAATTTCTTTAAATTCTTCCATTAAACTATTTCTAAGAAAATCTCCCCTCAAGTCCAGTCAGGATCTCTATCTCCATGCCCTAGGTGAACAAGTAGGTTCAGGAACAAATACAGGAACTCCACCAGAATCTCCTTCACAGCTGTGGTGCTCAGTGTGCTCATCAGCACCAGGAATGTCTTGGGAAGGTGGTACATTTGTGGCTTCTATTCTTGCACTTGGCACAGCAGGACAGAGCTGCTGCAACCCTGGCAGGTACAGGAGCCTGCACCCCACAGGATAGGCTCTACCAGAGAGGCTGCATAGGCAATGTCAGACCTTGGAGCTGGGATTCAGCGACTGGATGGACGGCACTGCAATGAGGCTGAAGCGCTCGTAGAGGTACTCATTGGAGGAGCTGCCCTTCAGGAGAGCAAAAGGAATGAGGTACAGTTCTCCCTCCAGAACCAGTATCAGCTGGCGGTGGCGGCCAACAGGCCCACTGGAATGCATCAAACCCTGGAAAGGAAAGCCAGAGAATCAGCCCGTCCCTTTCAGTCCATCAGTGCCCCAGCCTGCACTTCCCAAGCAACAGGCTCTAGTCTGACCCCCCATCAGGTGTGGAAATACACACACCAGAATCACGCTCCGTGCAAGCACAGATGTGGCGTGAACACACGTTGGGACTGGACCCATCTGCAGAGCCCGACTGCTGCTCGCCTGAGCACAAGCCACCCCCTGGGATGAGCAAGCCTCGAGCACACCAGCACACTGTGCAGACCCCTGGTCATCACACCAGGGCCCAGCCCCATCACAGCACAGCAACCTCTGCTCCAGTGCAGCATCTCTTTTACCCACCTACGCCTTGTCAATGTTATCACCTTCTCTTTTGAAAGAGAATATCCTGATACGGAGTTTCCAAACAGCAACTTCCTATGTAGAAGGAAACCATCTACAGATGGTGTCTGTCACCTGTGCTTCAAGACACCTGACACTGGAATCAACCCAGAGTCATGAACAGGTTAAACAGGAAGCATCTTATGGATGGAGAAGTGAGGCAGAGAGATTAATAAGCAGGGAACACACAGATAGGCATGAAAAGTAGCAACTGCTCCTGGCCCCATGGAAGTGTGGGAATTTCTCTCTCATTTATCTTATGTATTTTAAACATTATATCAAATGGAAACACAGACTTGAAACATGAAGGGTGCAGAAGTAATGTCAGAAATCCTGAACTGCAGACATGTCAGCTATTAGACAATGCAATGGAAAATAAAGGCTTATTGTGCATTTTGAGGGTGAGGATTACTACTTGCATGAAATTTTCTATGTAACACTCAGACTAATGCACCCTGGTCCTACAACACAATTCTTTGACTCCCCCTTGCTCGGGGTGTGTCTGGAGCAGACTTCCAGGCTGCACTGCGATGTGCTGACAGCTGACGATTCATTTCAGATACACTGACCCCCACCTAACTAGCAATCAAAGAGTAACAGGCATTTGCAGTCAGTCTCAAGCTTTAGTTCTCAGGCAGCAGCGCAGATGAATGAACACTACTAAAGAAACAGAGAAATCAGTGCAGCAGTCTCCTCCAAGGGAGTCTGGAGCGAGTCAGAAGTACCACAAACCAGGTCAGCTATGAGGGAGAATGTCAAACAGTGGCAAGCTGAAGGGACAGGGAGGTGCTTTTAAAGGCATATTGTCATTTGAAGAGGGAACAAAACTGCTCAAGGGCAAGAAGATTGTTATTGAAAAGGAATTAAAAATAGTTTCTGACCTCTTGCTGTTTCTCCTGTCGCTACAGCTCTGGAGCTCACCCTGCCCCACAGACCGGGACAGAGACGCAGGGCAGTCACTGACACAGAGTGGCCTCAGGAGCCTTCCTGCAAACCACCTCTGCTCCGTCCTGACACGCTGTTTACAACCCCAGCAGCCCCAGGGAGGCCTCCCTGCACTGGCTGCCCGGGGCGAACCAGCATGCCTGCTCTGCAGCCATGCCCACTGAGCCGTGCCCCTGCTGCGGAGCCAGAGATGACAAGCAGAAGCTTCCCACCAGGGCCCTTTCTGCTTTCCAGAAGTGTTTTGGGGTGGTTTTGTTTGCTTGTTTGTTTTAATTCATATTCTGTTTTACTTACTGCTTCAGGAGCTTTAGCTGTCAGCAAGACACTCAGAGCATCTGAGCCACAGCGACATGTGCCTAACAGAATCTCTACTGTTTATGTAAAGCCCCTGGAGTTTATTACGTTTCTCCTCAAGATGCTGTATGTGCACTTCAGAAAAAAAGCTATGAAGATCATTTGTGTTTCACATGTCTCCAAGAACTAATTTCAGGGTGAGTTCTAATGAAAAAGAATCTCTCCAGTGAGAATAAGGGGAAAAGCAGGAACTGCCAAGCACGGGAACATGCGCTCTACTTCACAGCAACGATACCAGCTACACTTTGATTTGTCACCAAGGTGGGGAAGTCTCTCGTCCTTGACTCGTGGCTGTGCAGGGTTAGGCAGCTGACAGCTGCTGGCTTGGACAGGCCCTTATGGGACTGCCTAATCACACACAAGACCTGAACTGCATCCTTTTAGAACACGACCAATTAGTATTAATGAATTAAGGATACACTGTCTGCTTAGGTTCATCAGAAGCATTATACTTTGGCAGCTGCTGGAAGTGGTATCAACAGCTACATCCCTTGTTTCCACCTTACAACACACCCAGCTGCACCATCTGGGAGGACGAAGTGCAAACCCCCACACTTCAGATGCTGTCCCCAAGCTGCCTCCTCTCGCTTTCCCTCACTGCCAGAGGAGTTTGGTATGTTAATCTCTACATTTGTCTGTGCCAAAGGCTTACTCCTTCCATAGGTCCTATTAGTAAGTCGTAGAGCGCACGGAGGGGGGGCTTGGTGAAGGAAGTCTGCCTCCTTGGAAGAGATGATGTTCCATCCTTAACAGGAGACATGGTACTGCTGAACAGACTGGTCATGCTCTGACAGCTCCTGTGGGCAAAAAGCAAGTGAGAGGTTAGTTGCAGAAATCTGAGGTCCATTACAGGCTGCCCTGATGTCCTAACACTGACAGTGAGCCAGTCCCTGTCCATCCAGACACTGTGCTCCATACAATGCCTGATGGCAGGGCTCCCCTTCAGCTTCACACCACGATGAACAATGACATTTAGGGCAGGGTGAGCCAGCTGCAGGCAGCATATTACACTGCCATGGAGTGTTTCTCCTGAACTGCTGTTGTATGCACAGCAGTTGTGTGCTGGCAGACATGAGACCCACAAACAACCCATCGCAATCACAGGAAGATTCGGGCTTGGGCTTTGCACCAACTAATCCAGCAGGGCACCAAAAGGAAACACCACAACGGGCAAACAAGAAGGCATGAAGGTTGTGCCTGCAACTGCTGTCAGTCCTCTGAATGGCTCCACAAAGCCAGGTGTGAGAGCTGACCTGGGGCCTGTTTCTGACATCCCCAGAGACACAGCCCTGCACGTGTTCTCCTGGCAGCCCCAGCCACCAAGCAGCACCATGCCGAAAGACTGAGATAGCAGTGGTAAAAAGTTACTGCCCTGTGGAGGAAATGATGTTGCCCCATTCTGGTCTGACTAACCCAGCAGCTGTGCTCCCCAGAAAGGTTACCCACGGCTCGGTGCCAAGAACAACCATTTCATGTGAAAAGGATAACTCTCCTCAAAGTTTTAACAGGTGGGCCTTAAAGAAGAGCTGGGGGGAGGGAAATGAGACATTGAGCAGTAAAGGCAGTGCAAGGTCTGAAGTTTAACCAGCCCCCACTGGTGCTTTCCAGTAATGAACACAACCAGCTCAAGCAGAAAAGGCCACCCATGAGGCAGCACATACCCTGTTGTCCTCAAGGGGCCAAATCGATCCAAGGGAGGTTTGCATGAAATCCTGGTCCAGATCATACTCTGATGCTGCTGCACAGAGAAAGACTCCCCCCATTCTCAGTCTCTGTGAAGCACAGCAGTGCCTGGCCCCTCAGATATCTCCCAATGCTACAGGCCTTTGCTGATTCACACAACAGGAAAGCCGCCTTAGTTTCCTGATTCATGACCAAGCTCACACACTCTGTCAGGACACAAGCCTGCAGTGACCTTTATTTGACACAAAATGCCTTGTCTCTGTTCCTTATTTTTACCTCTTGCCTAGATCAATTCCTGGCTTACAACACAGAAAAGAAAGCAAAGCAGGAAATATTCACTCATCCAGGATACAAAGAGGAAATTCAGCATCCAACAGATATGCTGATCAGTGACATCTATTAACAGTCAATTGCATATCTGCTATAGGCATACATATTTGTGTGTATGCACATATACACATACATATACATGCCTGTAACACACACAAACATACAGGCACAGTGTCTCCTCCTGTCATCAGACTAAGCCAGCATGCAGGAAAAGCCAAGGAGAGCAAAAAGATTGCACTCAAGTGCACTCCTCCTACCACTGAGAAACCACAGGCTGAGACATACCCCTGGCCCTTGCTGACACATACCAACAGACAGAGGCAGAGAATTTATTTCTTCCCTCTTTCTTCCCTCAGTTGCTGCAGCTAGTCTGCAGACCCACCTCACCTCACATCTAAACCCTCTTCTCTAAAGAAAAGATGCTGCTGCCTCCCATGCTTCCCACTCACAAGTAACTCAAGAATGCAAACGGGCACCTGGGGTGCACCTACCCCGCTCTGCGATGCAGAGGTTCTGGTGAAGGTACAAGCACACCGCTGCTACTCAGAGCTGCTAAAAACGTGACTCAGTGACTTCCCCAGCAGCAGGTTCATTGCAGGACCAGCCTGGCCTCAGCACTGTCGGCTCCCCCCCACTGCTCTGCCCAGCTTCACTGCGGCAGCTGGCTGGGTCCAGCAGGCTTTGCGCTGCTCCAGTAGCACAGGTCTAAAATCAGCTCAGGAAACATACACTGTGCTTTCCCAATCTCACACACTCCTTGTTGCCCTGAACCCTGTGCTCAGAGCACACCCTGCCTGACACACCAGCCTGGAAGGGCCGGGACACGCCAGTGCTCACCTGGGAGCCAGTGAGCCCGCAGAGCTTTCGTCCTGCCCTTCCCGAGCAGCAGCCATCGGCCAGCAGGTGGCACCCGCCGCCTCACCGCCTGTACTTAACACTCTACTGCGGGGAACAGCGCCTTGATTACTCCCACCAGCAGAGCCTCCTTCAGCTTGGTTTCACAGCCAAGCAGCTCTAGATTTATTCCTTCACCACTTGCACTGCTTTTTATTAGAACAAAACCAAGGGAGTATCATAAATCTTCCACATCTTTTGCCTGTGTGTTTGTGTACACAAAGAAGAGGGAGAAAAATCCACAGAGGGATGATGGACAGAGATCTGCCGTAGCAGGCAGAGCAGCCCTGGGGCCCTGGGCAGCCCTGCCCTAATCCTGTCCCTCCCAAACCAAGCAGCTCTCCAGGTGGCTTCTCAGGTATCTGAGTCCAGGTGACTTCAATGTGGCAAGAGACTGCTGAATCTTTTGGCCAAACCCCTTCTGGGATGCTGCACTGATCATTTCTACCCTGATTTTGCCATGTAGAGGGGTCCCCTGATTGCTAGAACAGTAAGATCATTTCAAAGCCTCTGCACAGACTCCCCAGAGCCGCTTATTTATAACCCTTTGTGTAAGGCAGCCTGGCCCATGGAGGAAGCGGCACACACAGGGCCTGAGCACTGCCGGCATGTACCAGGGTTAACTCTGCTTCCGCCCTTTGTCGGGAGAGGCAGGAACAGAGCAACTATCCCAGGACAGCCTCAGAGCAAGGGGGAGAAGCCAGTGTCACGCAAGCCAGATTTACTTGGCCTACAACCAGCCTCACAGGGCCTGGCTTCACTTGCAGGGGACAAACATGGCTGCCAACGGGCAGGAAGGAGGGGTTCAAGCTGCTCTTGCTCTGGCACTCATTAGGACTCTGGACAAATGCTCGGCACTCACTGAACTCTCATCAAATACTCCTCAGGACCAAGCACTGCCACTCTGGAGAGCTGGGGGTCAGACTTACTGCTGCAGCAGATAGGACAATGCATCAGGCCTGTCATTCTGTGAGCCTTCCTCAAAGAGACCCTTCCCAGAGATGCAGCCCTGGATCCTTGACACACAATACCAAGCTGTGGGAAGCTCCAGAAGACATTCAGATAGGAGTTCCCTGCAGACACTGTCAAGGATCTGCAATTATCTCAGAACCTACCAGCAATTGCACAAAACCCACAGACCTCCCAGCACACTCTGCCTGTGTGGTCTGTACTTGGGCAGCTGCAGTGCTGCACCCCATATGGTACAGAACTAGAAAGAGACTCTCCAGCTACTGTGTTTCTACCTGCCTCCCAGAGACCTCTCTGTGTCCTGAGCCAGCCAGCATCCCTGGCAACCCCCCCCACTCTGCTCCAGGGGCTTGGCTGCACCATTCTCCAGGACAAGCTGTTAGGCCCGAGACTGTCAATAGCACAGCCCAGATGGCCAAAATCCGCACTAAGGCAGGGTCCCACACCAAGAAGAGGGGAGATATGCTCAGATATTACATGATGGTCACCAGGACGAAACCTTGAGCAAAAGAGGAAAAATGGTATCTTGGCAATAGCCATGCTTTTCCTGCTGCTGAGGCTCTGTGTGAAGGCACCTTCTGCTAGATCCCTCTGGCTGGATTCACAGAGACTCCACTCTGACCAGGGCCCTGAACTTGCTCTGGAAATCTCCCACTCTGCTTGTAGTACCAGCCATGGACTCTGAGCACACTGACTCTGCTGGAAAGAAAGAAAGTTTTTGCAATCCTAAGGAGGCCTGGGAGACTGCAATGGCCTTGGCAAAGTGGATCTGCAGCTTAAGTTACATTGCTCCTTACTTCCCAATTTGCCTTTTGTAAATTGTCTCTATGCTGTATTGCAAAAGCTGCTCCCAAGGAAGTATATTTTACCCTTTGAGCACCATCAGGGCTGATTCTCATGTTTTCTGCAGATACATGAAGCATAAACTGTATCCCCATGATGGTGGAGAGGCCAAACGAAAGGTGGGGGAGCTTATTCAGGTACAGGCAGTGTGTAAGATATGAGCAACTGTGATTATCTTGGGAGCTCTGTCAGTGGCATCCACAGCTTCAACAGCTACTGCCCAGTACTGAGATCACTGCAGCAATTCCTTCAGTGCGTCTTTCTCCTCCAAAACCCATTTTTTCTCAGAAGTTCCTTAAGCTCACTGCCAAAACCCCATACTATTCTCTGCTTAAAAGCCAGGTTACCTGATGACAGCAGACAGGGGGCACCCATCCCAAACCAAGGGCTTCCCTTCAGTCACCCTCTTGTCACCAGACATGGAGACTTCATGGCTCCAAACAGTCCCAGCATCTCCAAGACCTTATTTTCTAACATGGGAACTTAACAGCATGTGCAATCCCTGTGCATGAGGGAACTTGGACTGGCCCCAAGCCATGCAAACTCCCCTGGGCATCTCCAGCATGCAAGCACACGATGTGGACATGCATTCAGGCCCCACAGGAGGAATGCCTTGCCAGCAGGGAAGATAGGCCCTTATTCTCCTTTTACTTAAGTGCCCAAAGTGCCCCATCCCTGAGCCTCTCCCAAAAGCTGCAAACTCATTCCCTGACAAGACACGTGAAGCAAGCTCCTGGGTGTGAGTTCAAGGTAAGGGCCTTGGCTCCTATGGAGCAGAAAGGCACAGACACTGCATGGCTGGCCTCTGCAGTTTGAGGGGCTTTCTCCTGTCCTATACCTGATGAGCTAGCAAAGCACCTCAGCAGTCCTGGGGATCTGCCTGTTTTATCCCAAACCAGCAAGTTCTCGTAGTTCATTAGTGCAGCAGCTCAAACAGATAGGCATGTGGATTCTGGAATGAAAAACAGGCTAGTTGTTGGTGCCAACAGACAGTCCCAGTTTCACAGGGGTGCTGTTACAGCCCACAAGCTTCAGTGATGGCTCACAACACTGCAGGCTGATCGCATTTTCTTTTCCAGCTGAGAAAACTCTGAGGTATCCTATCCTCACAGTCCATCCTGGAGCACAGCTCTAGCCAGAAACCCACTGGGTTGCATCATGCAGCATCTCTCCACTGGAGAAGTGGGAACACTGGAGGAATTCTGAGCAAGGTGTAAGCAGCAGAAAACGAGTGGAGACTGTGCAGCTAGCACACAGTCCTGCAACTGGAAATGCAGCATTCTCAGGCATTCTCACCTGTTCAAGAGGTTGTTCCTGCTGACCATCCTCAGGAAGCCAGTCGGATCGGTCATTGAGTTCAGCTTGTTATTCATCTCCTCAAACTGTTGGTCCATGATATCCCCAGCTTCACTCTCGGTCTCGCTGCTGGCACAGGCTCTGCAGGGGGAACAGCAGGATGAAGGAGTCACTGATGCAAGGCAGAGCAGCAGCACTGTGACAGACACCCAGCCACTCAGAGGCAAGGCTTTTCAGACACGACCTCAACCAAAGCAGCAGTCAAATTTTCCCTGGACTGCATCACCTCCTCCTGTTAGGCACACAACAGCTACCACCCCATCCCCTGCTCTTCTCCCGGGCACTCCACTCCCACAGGTCTCAGGAGTGGCACCCGTGATGGAAACACAGGATCCCAATTCCCACACACTGCAGGGACAGACTTCTGGAGCTGCAGCACAATGCAGCTCAGCCCTGATCAGCCTAAGAACGTGTGGTGACCCCTTTTCAGACTTCCACAACAGTAACTCCAAGCTCTGTATGCTACCTTCGCTGGCAAAGCACAGCATCAAAACGGGGCTGTGTTGCTGCTCCTGTTACACGAACAGGGGACGTACAGAGAAGAAAATATTACTCCATCAATGCCACTGGGAGAGCAGCAAGATAGAGGGAGACCGAGTCCAACTCTTCCAAACTTCCCATCTCCTGGCATTAATATCTAAATTACCATCTCAGTGTAATTTTCTGTCAAATTGCTGTTAGCATTTTTTCTGAAAGCAGAAGGCAAACACAGCTATTGTATGTGCATTTTAACAGCCCCTCCCTTTAATCAAATAAATGATTGCCATAAGATATGGCTCATCACAAACCTTGGAAGTTGTACTTAGCTGAATCTGCTATGCCACCTGCTGAAGTCGTCTTGCAACTCATTTCTGATCCCTTCTGGGTTTTGACAACTTGGAGCTCTTCCTCAAGGGCACGTTTTCCAAGGAAGAGCACACGAATCAAATCAACACCCAACACATACTTGTCCAGGCAACTAAAACTGTCCCTGTGCTGCTGTACTGTCCACAGGGCATCTTGTAAGCATACTGCCAAGTCAGTACCATTTAATAACCTGGAGGAGTAAGTCCTGACAACAGCCAGTCACTCTGGGTGAAATGGGGGTAGCTGAACAACAGTCAAGGGGGGAAAAAAAAAGACAAAGCAAGGTTGTCCACAGCTGCCTCCTGCACGTTTCCCCTCCAGCTGCACACAGTCCAGCTTCCAGTCCTGGCATGGTTTTCAGTAACATTCACAATGAGCATTTGCAGCCCCCTTAAGAGGCAAATATCTTGAGTTCATGAACCCAAGAGAGCAGGCCACATGCTCTCCCTACAGAGAAAGAGGTCAGTCCCAGCACAAGCTCAAGCAGCCTTTTAAAGTCCCTCACAATTTATTTGCAAGTATATGTCATTTGTCAGCGTCACTGGACCAGCTGAAAGGAAACACGTCCAGCACAAAGCAAAGGCTGCAGTGTGGGGCTGAACACCAACCACCACAGCACAATCCTGATGGCACATCCCATGACAGCATCCTTTGCTCTCCAGGAGCAGAGAATGGGAAGCTGTGCCATCCTGGAGGTGCAACAGTGCCTATAAACATGCCTACAGCATTACAGAGGGAAATGGCACCTCAGTTTGAACACAGAACGAAGTCACACAAAAGGTTTGGCATGTGTGCCATACATGTTTAAATGCCTCTGATCCTTGCTGGCAGGAAGAGAGCAGGTTCCAGGGACTGCAGATGACAACTTCTCCTGGGGGCCTGGCGTGCTGGAGCAGGGTGGCAGTCTGCAGTGCTGTAGGGAAGCACTTGGCCCATGCAAGGGAAGAGTTTCAAAGCAGAACATGATGTTCACTCACATGGAACAGACAAGATTTGTTTGTTTAATTCCCTGCATGTAATTTTGAAGTGGGGAAAGAGCTTCTGCCTGTGATCATACCAGACCAGCCCAATGATCTCAGAGGCACGCATTAAACCCAGAAACCTTAACCAAAAACAGGCCACTACCATCACCAGGGAGAGAGGAGGAGGCTGACATCACAGGAAATTAAAAACTCACCCCAGAATCTAAAGACTGAAGGGCTCCTTTAGCCAGAAGGGGAATCTGTGGTGACAAATGGTTAATAGAACCCAAAACAGGATCTGAGAATCTGTTACATGAGGCGTAACTGCAGATTTCTGCTGTGTATGTGCATGTCCAGGGGGGTTCAACCACCGACGCCTGGAAATAGATGTGACCTTCTAATCACTCAATCCTGATGCTTTAGGAGAAGGGTAGATGGAACCAATTCTGTCTGGTTTTTACTCCCCCTTCTTGTCCTCCCCCTATCAGTATTCATACTCTGGAGGGAGTGCCTATTCTCCATAAAGAACAGAGAGCTCACAGCCCACATGCACATGTGAGACAGAACCAGATGAAGCATCAACAGCTGAGACATCTTCAAACCCCAGGAAACACGAAGGCTGAAGGGAGTAACTTTTAACAGCCCCTCTAACGGGAATCACACAACTCTCTTCCACACAAGACTTGAAACATGCAATCTGGAAGATGTGACTGACGCTAACAGAAGCAGAGGCCTCAGAAGAGATTTTACGTAAGAACCCAAAACCCCTAAGCACCTCTGCCACCATTCCTGAGAAGTACCATTTATATGTTAGCAGTAACTTCATGATTATCATCATTTGGACAGCAGTGCTTATGTGCTTGTAGCTGCTCAGGGCTTCAGCATGAAGGAAGGTACTCCCCTGGGCATGTCTGTTCCCTTATGTTTCAAGTATTCAGCTGTCTGAGAGACCCTTTGATCTTTCTCAGAGTACTTAATAAAAAATCTAGACTAACAAGCAGTTTGTTACTGCTCACAGTGAAGTGCATAATCCAACCAGCTGTAAAACATGTTCATCTCCCTTCAGAAAGCCACCTTTACAATCATCAAGGGTTGTGCACCTCTCTAGATGTACAAACCCACAACATGCCCAAATGGGACACAACTGTAAATCCATCCATCACAGGCAGATGTGGCCATCACTGGAGAGGAGCTGACTGTCACTGCCTCCGGCTGCCAACTGCCTCAGCGTTCTGAGGTAACACACTCCCACCCCAGCAGCACGCAGTGTTTCCAGCCCTGCCAATGCCTCTGTGGGGCCAGTGGGTGATTTCACAAACAGCAAGTGCAGACCCAGCTCATGGGGAGGAGCAGGTCCTAACGTGAGCCCAGCCTGAGAGCTGACCGCAGGCTCCCTGTGCCAGGCCCACCATGTCGGCCACCAGGAGCAGCAACTCATCTGTTCATGCTCAGAATCCACAACAGATCTAACCAGCATTTCAGTAACACTTGTGAGCTCTGCATTAGCCAGACTGCATCCCTGAATCACTCACTTCACAGTGACTACAGCTCGTCCTTCCCCCACAGCACCACTAACTGCTCAGTGACCCTCCAGAGAAGCTGCAGACTCCAGTGTCGTGCTCAGACAAACAGGATCAAACACCATCTTCACCTGAAGTTTTCTGAATACCAGACAGATTTTCTCTAGCTGTTTTGTATCTTGCATCAGGACTGATGGATAATCCCTGTTGTGGTCCAAAGATGTTTATAGATGGCAGTAGAAAAAAAAGAAAGGCAAAGAAAATCATTGTGCAGCTACCCCAAGGGAACAAAACCCCTCAGGAAATAAATTCAACCTCAGACCCCATGCCTTTATCTGTTTCCTAGCTGAAAAACCACAGAGATCACTGGGACACTCCTTCCCTCTTTGGAGACCAGGGCAGTGAAGCTGAGAGGTTTTCTTCTAGACACACCTTGTCCATCTCAACTACTCTTCTGCCTCTTTCTTCTTAACTTTCCTCTCTTGCCTGCAAGACTAATCCATGGCTCATCTTTGGGTTTTTTCTGGTTTGGGGAGACGTTTCCTTTCCTCCTTTGCAACCTGTCCTGTCAAACATGGCCACAAACCTGCTTTATTCTGCTGCCTGCACTTCTTAAGAAGATGCCATGGGTTATGGCCTGTCAGGCCTTAGTGCTCTGAAGCAGAGTCCAGAGATTCTGCATCTTCAGTTAGTCACTGCATGAAGACTCTGGGACTGTAAAACCTGCCACAGTTGGGAGAGGAAGGGACATGGGTCTGGAGCCTGGGGGACTCAGACTTTGCTGCTGCAGAACAACACTTCACCAGCAGACAGAGTAACCCAGAAGAGCCGGCGCCTCCACTCACACCGGTCCCCGGGGCTGGTTACCACACTGGCCAACACCCAGAGCCTGGCCCATCTGCACCAAACAGAACCTGCAAACCACTCCGTGTTCCTAACCCACCCCAAGCAAAGCCATCCCTGCCTATGCAGCAAGGGTCACTTTTAACACAAGCTGAACTGTCACCACATACTTCATCCTTTAGGCTTCACTCACAGAAAAGGTATGAGGAGAGGGACACCCCCAACTCTGCTCCTCAGACAGGAGCATTCAGAGACAGCTCCTGTAAGCATCAGCACAGAAAGTGTATTCATACTCATCCGATCAATAAATCACACCAAATACTGTGAGAGATCATGTGACTGAGCAGAAGCAAAACAGACTGATTTGTGATAAATCCACAGGATATAAAAATGAGGAAGCACAGGTGTGGTACCTGTCTGAGTAATGGTCTGGAGTGAGACTCCTCTGTCTTTGCTGAAATTCATCAGACAGATAAAATCACTGTAAATTATTTACTCTGCTATAGCCACCAGGGAACATATTTGGAGGGGGGTGAAATTCCTGTAATATTTGCAGGTTTTCGTAAGTAAACCTTTGAAAGAGAATTAATTACTCTGGAAACTGTAAGTAGGACAGAATCTGCCCAAATACAGTTAAGACATGACATCTGCATCCTCATCTGATCTATGGATTCATTACCCAGCCTATGGGTTCAAGCCTTATTTGCATATGCATACAGAATTACACAGCAGAAAAACAGCTACAGATACAAAACCAAAGCCATTTTCTCATTCCTGCAATGAAAAGATGTCCCCACTCTGACTCTCAGCTGTCAGTCTCTGGATGTCTTACCCATCCCTGCCATGAACTGCTTCCAGGAGTGAGAGCTGGCAGCAGGACACCAGCCCCCCCTCACCCACTCACCGTGTGTAGTAGGAGTCCACCCCCAGAGCCTCCCGCACGCTGGAGATGTACTGCTCCAGCACAGAGTTCGTTGTTGTTTGCAGGGTCACACTGTTGGCCTCATGGAAGTCCCCAGCACTCTCTGTCAGGCTGTCACCCAGGTAATACTCATGGAACTTCAGAATTCCTGCAAGGCACCAGAACCACGAGGTTATTTCCAGAGGGCACGAAGAGCACTGCAGGCAGCTGTCCAGCACGGTGCCACAGCCCCAGCAGCTGGCACTTCCACAGGCCTTTCTGGCACACTGCAGTACAGCCTTGCTCTTAAAGTCTGGGTTTGCACAGGATGGCTCAAAGGCAGAGCAGTGCTTTTACAGATGCTCAAAACGCTTCTGCTATTGCAGCACTCTCATATAAATTATAAAACAGATCTTTCATACAAGCACCTACCAGAGTAATTTGTGTTTCAATAGATGCACAAGAAAAATACCTATTAATAGCCTCTGATCACATGAATGGAACACACAAGGCTCCAATGCTGACCAAAAGTGTTATTACTACAGCAGAACCTCCTCAGGTCATACAAAGATTCTTCATTTTATTCATATGCATGAAAATACATTACATACAAAGAAAGAAAAAGATGGATTAAAGCATAATGAAATATTAAAAGACAGCATTTCACACTGCATAAAACAGATAAAGGACACTCCATTCTGTTAAGAATTCAACTATTGCAGCAGATAAAACCTTCCTCCACTCAGACTGGCACATTCTTCCTGGTGTAATTAATTCTACAGCCTGTGATCAACAGTAAAAGGCTGCTCTGGGTGCCCTGTTTGGCTCGACAGCATGAATTATTAAACCAGTTAACAAGACTGGAGGAATAAAGAATGAAGCAGCTCTTTCTGCAGCCACAGCTGCAAATGCAGCATCAGCCAAGAGGCTCTACGGGTACCAGCTCAGTGGCACAGCAACAGAAGATGACACCTAGCTGTGCTGGAGTCACTAGTGCTGAGCTCCTCAGCAAAGCTGCTCCAGTGGAACCCTTGCAGCTCCACAGCCCCTCTCCCTCCCCACACTGGAGGGTGCCTTCACGGAGGCAGTCACAAACCCATGGACTTGGGGGTGCACCTGCTTTTCTACAAGGCCCAGTGTGGGCACAGGGGTCATGAAGCCCAGAGGCAAACCCTACACTTCCGACCCCTATGATTTTAGTATGCTCAGCTTGATATTAATACTACAGAATAAATACAACATAACTACAGAATAACAGAATAGTGCAGAATTACTGGCACTTTATTGTGCAAACTGCAGGCCTGAAGAGCGTTTCAGGGACTGGGGCACAGGAGGACAATGCCATCTTACACTTACACATGCAGAACACCCCCAAAAAGCCCATCTTCTGATCACTGTCATGCCATCTGAAGTCAGGCATGTGTGAGTGTTTGCTTCCCTTCCCAAAGTGCTTTTGGTGCAATCTGAATAGTGCTTTTTATCTCTTTAGCTTTGTCATGGTGAAGGGCTGCAATTATTAAATTATATCCAGAAAGACTCATGAAAATTTACAGTCATCTCTTTATTAGATAATGAACAACAGCTGTCTGCAAAAAGCACCCTCTTCAAATTAATCCTCCTTGCTCCTCTATGATAAGTGTTTCCACATTCATATGAGGAGAATTCAGAGGATCAGGCAGTTCAATGGCACATCAGGAAGTGGGGACGCCCTTCTGTTTCTGCAATCCACTTCAGAGTATAAATGTCAAAAGCTTTTGGAAGGATAAAGCACAGAAATGTAATTAAAAGTAGGGACTCTTATGCCTAGAAGATTCTCACAGAACCAACATACTTGGAATCTCATTACTGCTCTGCTCTGTGGGAAATACCTAGACTGGAGGTTGAAAAATGAAAATATTAAACAGGTGAAACATTTCCATCTCCAGGTGAATGTCAAGGCCCTGAAGCAGCACTTCTAAGTCATTATTTCCATGGCTATGCCACAGCTTTCAGTCTACTCAGCTCTAAGGTACCAGATGGAAAGGATTCCCTCCTACACTCCCAGATTCACTCCTAGCTACAGATGGTACAACTGTCCCTTTGCAAGGCTTATTCAGAGGCTCTCATCTCCAAAAAGGACCTCACCTGCCCCAGGAGCCAGCAGCCAGCTGTACAGATAACCTGCAGCCAGGGAGTAGTAGAGAACAAGTCCCCTCTGGCCATTCACTGTCTCCAGGACTTGGTCAATGGTCACTGGAGAATAGGGATCCGAGTCCTGCTGCCCAGTCTGGCGTTCCACAAGCAGGTCAGCAAATGCCCTCGTTCGTCCTCTCTCTGCCACTGCCAAAGCTTCATCATGGTGACCTGAAAAGACAAAGCCATCTCAGACCTGACACCAGCGTGGTCTGGAGCACACTGTGCCGGAGCAGGCATGGATGCTATCTATCCCAACCCAAAAAAAGCCCTCGGAGGCACACTCAAAGCACTTACTACTTTAAAGAGGAAGTCTCTGGGCTGGAATACAGTCCCACAGATCAGCCAGACTGCAGGCAACACCACAAAGTTTAAGAAAACGAACCATAGAATGAACAATGAATGGAGGAAGCAAGAAAGAAAACCCAAAAGTGCCTAAAGCCCAAAGCAGGAGACCCTTATTTGTGTCCTAGCAAAGAAATGCTGCGCTGCATCAGGCAGATGGCAAGCGAAGGGTGAGTCGTGAACTGCCTCCCCACTTCATGCGAGCTCTTGGCATGAGCCTGAGTTCAGACTCAGCCTACAGTGGCACCTCTTACCGAGACTGACAAGGACTCGCTGCAGGGCCTGATAGGAGGAGGTCTGCAGGTCGAAGAGTGACAGCTTGTAATCTGTGCTCAGCTGAACCTCGTGTCGGATGGTCTCAAACAGTGCCGAGGCTCGGTACAGCTGGGAGGGAAAACAGCCACGGTGACTTCCTTGCAGACACAGCACAAAGCACTGGCTGGGAGAGCTGGAGGATCCTGGGCCAAGATACCCTCAGGGAGGGGAGGTCTGCCTCAGCCCTCAGGACAGCAACATCCCTGGCAGAGGGGAGGTGACTTTGGAGCAGGAAGGCACATGGGCATTACCCTGCCCAGGAGGCACCAGACATTCCCTCCCCTGAGGACAGGAATGACCCAAATGGCTCAGAGGACACAAGCCTGCCAGCACTGGCCAGAGCAGACAGCAGTATACCTGGTGCTGAGACTCCTCCAGGTTCCCACTCGCCCACAGGGAGAGGCCGAGGCCGTGGCGGATTTTGGCTTCATCTTCTCTGCGTCCCAGCTGCTCTGCCAGCCTCAGTCCTGAAAAGGAGCCAGTGAGAGAGGGCCAAAGGGAGAAGGGGCTTCGGCAGCCCCGTACAGCACTTCTGCCTCAGCAGCCTGGGGGCCGTGGGCTCAGGTAGTCCTGGGGTGCTGTGGAGGGCAGAGACAGCGCAGAGCGGCTGTGCAGTGACACTGAGCAGGACAGTGCCAGTGCCAGGCAGCACCACCACTCAGCACCAGTGTGAGAGGTGCCTCAGCAAGGCAGACACTGCGTGGACAAGACCTCCCAGGGGAGGTTAAGGTGTCCCCGAGACACACTGAGTAAGTCCCTACCAGAGACTGACTTTGCAGCACCCCTCCCGTGTCGTTCCCTCTCCCCATACTCCAAACCTCTTCCCTCCAGCGGGCCCTGCTGCCAACAGGGACTCCTCCTCTCAGGCACCATGGGCTTCCCACGACTGGGGAGCAGAGCCCTGGCCACGACCTCGCAGCTCAGCAGCAGCCAGTGTTGCGGGCGTGTCAGGAATTCTACGTCACACCAGGAGAAGGAGCTGTGTTTAATTTCTCTCACTCCAACTTAATTGAATTCCCTCAGTTTACTGGAATCCTGCCAAGGTCAGTTTCAGGAAAACCACACTAACTGATGTAATTAATCCTTCGGCTTCCAGCTCCATACACTCCAGCTACGCTGCTCATCTCCATCAGAGAGCCACCACCTTGAGCAGATGCTGCTTGCAGGCTGGCATCCCTTGCAGCAGCACAACTCATGAGCAGCGCTGGCCCCGGTGCTCAGCAGCAGCAGATGGCTTCCAGACACTGAGGGCTGAACCTCCCTCACCTCCCCATCAAACACAACTTGCTTTCACTCACGGTGTAGAGGACATTCACCCACCTGGTCTCACTCCCACCTGACACAAAGGAAAAGCCAAATGGCTATCAGCAAGGCACACATCAGTTTGAGGCCTGCTCTCAGGACCAGCTACATCCAACACCCTCTGATCCCAGTGCCAGTTCCTTGTATGCAACGCTATTTATAGAGAAGGTTTACATCTTCTAGGCTCAGGCACAAATAAACTTTATAAAAGAGACTGCCAGGCACGGTCTGGATTCAAGCTCAAGCTAGCTGAGATGCACCCAGGAAGGCACAGACCGTGCTCTGCAATGCTCTGTCTGCAGGATGCCAGGAAGGCTCCAACTGACACAGCATGCTGACTGTAACAGGTGCCTGGACAGCTACTTACACTGACGCTCAACAGCAGCTATGGATGTCTGCAAGGGCTTTTGCATCAAAGACCACTACTAAACATATCCTTGTACTGCCATACTCACAGTCCCTCACTTCTCTCCATGTCCTTAGGCCTCCCTCCTATCCCCTGCATCTACAACGACATGCTGTGTTGTGTAATTCAGCCTCTTACCTTCCTGCAGGTACATCACAGCCTGAGAGTAGTTCTGCAAGGCATGATGAGTCCTCCCCAGACTGCTGTAAGACACAGTTTTGGCTACAAGGTCGTTCATTTGTGCTGCAATGCTGAGGTGCTGCTCCTGATAAACTACCGCCCTCTCGTAAGTGCCCAAGGACTCGTAGGTCAGTCCCAGGTTCCCGTAGGCCCGGCCCTGGCAGGTGGGGTTGTTGGTCTCCTCTGCAATCTGCAGGTCCAGCTGGTGATACTGCAGGGCTGTGTCGTACTCTCCCATCTGCTGGTAGACCCCGCCAAGGCCACAGGCAGCATCGCTCTCCAGAGCTCGGTCCTTCATCTCCCGAGCGATGTTCAGCTGACGCTCCAGGCAAGAAATAGCTTGTTCGTAGTTCCCCAGCTGGCTGTGCAGGCTGCCCAGCTCCCCGTAGGCCTGGGCTTTGTTAAATGCCTCCCCCAGCTCATGTGCCACCACAAGCCTCTTCTCAAAGCACACCAGAGCCTGCTGCAAACTTCCCATAGCCCTACAAGGAGAGAAAACAACAGCATTTATTTTGCCAGTATTTTCTTGAAATAAGGTGTTTTGTCATTTCCTCAGATCAAACCTTTCAGAGACAATCAAGTCTCCCCAGGAGACAGCCCCAGCACCTCTGAATCAAGCTCCTCCTTCTGCCACCCTATAAACATCTCTGCCTCTCAGGGCAGAGCAACACCAGCTTCATTATTCGAGGCAGCAGCACAGTCCTCAGCAGCCTGAGGACTCTTTACTCACTTCTATGCCACATGCCCGTGTATCTGTGCCATGGTCAAACACACCCAGTGAGTACCACAACGCATCTACCTGTAGCTGTGCTTCCCCCCTCAGAGCACACACACAGTGCTCCTTACCTGTGCCCACTGCCCAAGCCCCGGTAGGCCTTCGCCTGGTCCTGCATTCGGTTCAAGCTCTGAGCCACGGACAGGTACTGTTCATAGTACTTTATAGCTTCCTCAAAATCCCCCAGAGCCTCATAACAATCTCCCAGGTTCCCATATGCTCGGCCTCGATCTAACACAGCCTCATTTCCACTGAGCTGCTGCAGCATGGCCAGCTGCTGTTCAAAGTAGCCAATGGCTTCCTCCATGACATTCATGTTCATCTTGGTAATGCCCATGTTTCCGTAGACTTGGGCTTCTATGCTGGGGTCCTTCAACTTCTGCCCAAGCTCCAGCTGCTCTTCGTAACACTTGAAGGCCATGGTATACTTCCCAAGTGACATATACACTGCAGCAAGGTGACCATGTGCTCTGCATTCACCCGGCATATCTCCCAGCTCCTGGTACACCTCCAGCTCCTGCGTGTGGTAACCTAAAGCCTTGTCACACTTCTGTATCATTCTGTAAGCAGAGCCCAATGCTGCATAGGCACTGGCCTCCAGTCTCCTGTCTTTAGCATGATGGGCTAAGCTCAGTTGCTGCTCATAAAATTTTATTGCACCATTTACGTCTTTTTTACAGACAAAAATATCCCCCAAGTTCCCCAGAGCTCGGAATTTGGCCTGGGAATTGTTCAGAGACTGGGCCAGAGACAACAGGTACTTCTGACACTCCTCTGCTTTGCTGAAGTCCATCAAGGCTTTGAAGGCCAGGCCCAGGTTGCAGTAGGCTTTGGCCTGGCTCAGCTTGTCGTGAAGGTCCTTTGCTAAGGCAAGATCCTGCTCGTAGTACTTAACAGCTTCTTCATAGTTCCCAAGGCAGTAGTGGGCATAGCCAAGGTTATGGCACACCTTCCCTTCCCCTTCCATGTCCTGCAGCTCTGGGGACAAGCGCAGGTACTGCTCGTAGTACGGGGCTGCCTGCACATACTCCCCTCGTGAGCAGTGGAAGTTGCCCAAGTTGCTGAGGGCGCGTGCTTCGCTCTGGATGTCGCGCAGCTCCCGGGCGATGTTGAGATGGTTTTGGTAGTGCTGCAGGGCGCGGTCATGGGCACCCAGCGCTTGATAGGCAACTGCTAGGTTCCCGTGTGTAGATGCCTGAGAGGCACGGTCGTTCACTTCCATAGAGATCTGCAGCTCCTGCCGATGGTACTTGACAGCCTGGTCGTACAGGCCGAGCGCGTTGTACGCATTGCCCATGTTTCCATAGGCCCGGCCCTGGGCCGCGTAATCGCTCAGCTCCTGAGCTATGGACAGGTGTGTCTTGTGCAGCCGCAGCGCAGTGTCGTAGTCACCCTTCATCTGGTGAATGATTCCTGAAAAGGAACAGAAATGGGCTCAACAAAGACATCCCTCTGCCGGGGCTCCTGAGCATCCCGACAGTAGGACAGTGAAGCACACAAAACATGACCATTAAAACTCTGTGTGGCTAGTTTATGAACCATGGTACCTGTATTACATGGCATGTGCAGTCACAGCAGACTGGATCTAATGCCTCAGGAGGCATCTTCCACTTTTCCCAGTTTAATCACCGATTCCCTGGGAACTCTGGGCTTCTACAGGTGTTCTGGGAGAGTATCCGAGGCCAGCTCAAGGGCCCAGGAATTACACCAGGAACACGTACACCCCTCACTGTTGGAGCACAGACTGCCTCAACAACAGAGTTTACATTGCACTACCACGGTGCTGCACAGCACATGGACTGCTTGCTCCCAGGTCACCCTCCCAAAAATGCTTACACCACCATATCCCAGCTCCCTCCTCAGAGCAGACAGGAATGCCTCACAGCCTCTGCCATCCCATGCACGCTCTGATGCAATGCTGCTGGCGGGACGAGATGCCCATGAGCAGTGAGGGATGAGGGGAAGTGGTCTTGGGTGAGCTAGCCAGTCCCTCAGCAAGAGGGGAAGAGATGGACAAACACACCCACCATTTCTTGGCCCTAATTCACAAGATGCTTTGAGAGAAAATGTCTCCTAGGTTTGGGCAACCCACCAAGCACAGGAAAGAAGGCACAGAAGTTCTGTAGCTGCAAAGAGATGCTGAGCCCCACGGGAGAGACTCTCTACCATGTTTTGTGAATAAGCTGAAGTGTCGTCTCTGCGCTGCACCGGGATCCCCTGGGAGCTGCAGAGGCTGAAAAGCCAGCTCTCCACACGGAGCCTTGGCATCCACACACACCATCTGCTCTGCAAAGGCTGCCAATCTGAGGCTTCTGCTTAAACTCCACATCTCCTCGTTGTGAAGGGCTTGATAACTTGTGACTTGCCCTCAGTCCATTACCTTCTGCTTACCAAGTCACAGAACACACTCCATCTCCCTGCAGAGCACTGCAGCAGCTGGGCTGTGTTAGATTCCCTGTCTGTCCTGCTCAGCATTAGATAGCACACTTAAGAGAGCTCTCCATCTACAGCAGTGAAATGCAAACAGAGAATTTCTGTTGCTTCAGCAAAGAGGCCAACCCTTAAGTTCTGGCTTGGAAACACACATTTAGATACATTTTTTTGCCTGTCAGCATGGTTATTCTGATGAGGTTTTGTTTTGCATGTGGATTAGATGAAAGAGACAATTACGACTTGACTTTTTAATTGGTACTGGATGCATTTTAAACAACAGTAATAGACTTTCTCAACAAGAACTGCATGTTCTCTTTCTGCAGTATAACTTAACTCTGACAGAGAAGACATAAAAATATAGCCAAATAACAGCTGAAACGTGAGATCCTGCACTCAGAAGCTAGGAAAACTATTCTAATTCAAAGTGTAGAGTGGCTGAGTCAGCATACCAACTGAAAGTTATATTTAGGCTTAAATCCAACAGAAGAAAAATATTCTCTGCTGCACCAAAATGCTTTCCTTACCCCCACACCACCCAAAATTCTGGAATTAAATGCTGAAAGCATAATTAAATCCAACGCTGCTGTAAGATTAATAATGATCTTCAGATTAATTTTCTGTTCCCAACTTGACTGATTTTGAGCCAGCAGAACGGTGAGAGAATTTAAGCTGCAAGTGAATACCGTGAAGGCTGAGGAACACGAGCAAACTGCTTCTGTCTGCAGCAGTGCTGGTCTCTGGCGTGAGGCAAAGCAACTACAGTGAGTACCAGCACTTGAGTGAATTTCCAAGCTCATCTTGTCTCAACATTTCTGTACCCATCTGTCAGGTTTTTTATGATGCTGAGTAGCACAGAGACAGACTACACTGAACATACAGGCAGCCAGAAGACATGCTGCATAGCTTCAAGTTCTCTCTTCTAGCAAAAGAGCTGTGGTCTGCCCAGTGGCAAAACCAGGAGGAGACAACCCAAGATGGCTTATCACCACACTGATGCAGGGAGGAAAACCAAGCAGCAGCTTCCTCTGTTTCCCCAGGCTGCATTTCCTGAGTTTCCTGGATGTGCTCAGGAAGAACTGGGGCAATTCCCCAGAAAGCAGCCTGTGCTTTGGAAGAGAGGCGAAGGGAAGTGCTTCTGGTCTCTGGAGGTTTGTGCTCTGCCAGATGCATCCACCGTTCTCTGCAAAAGCCCCATGGTAGATGTTAGAGGAAGCCAGACTCAAGGCTTCATCCCCAGCCCTCCCGCCTGTGGGTGCCTATCACACTGACAGACATGTCATCAATGCTCACTGCTGCCTCATGCCAGGCATGCCACAGGCTCTTCAGTCTCACAAACCTATTTTGCCTTTTGTTTTTCCTAATTTGTGTAAAGGAGGAGATTCACAATGCTAATTAGAAAGCTAGGACTGCTCTGTTTTCTCCATTTCACCTTATCTTCTTCATTCAGCTCCTGAAGACTTGGCTATTAAGAGAAATTAAGCAATTCATCAAGGCCTTTTCAATTACCTGCTGTTGATAACATCAGAGTACAATTAGCATCTACAAATGAACCAAGTGCCAGCTGCCAAGCAGAAGCAGAAGCTAATTTACAGCGTGGGGCAGCCTGCAAGAGCTGAGATCCAGGGGCTGCCAGCAAACCCGTATTCTGTACCGTCAGCACCAGCCCTGTTGTGCCACTCCCAGCCAGCTGAGAACACATCCCTCATGACAGCTGCAACAGCAGCAGCACAAGCGCCGCACCCCACAGCAGATACGGACGCATCGTTGGTTGCTTCCCCATCCGGCGCTGTGGAGAAGCAGCAGGAATGACTTCACTCTGATGTAGTTCAGTCCTCCCCAGCGGGATGCCAACCTGTCTCCTCAGAGGAACATGAGACTTCTACACTTATTTTAAGATGGACATTCTGAAAACAAACTCAGCTGGGATTTGACCCATGTGTCTCCCAACTTACAAGGCAGCAATATATTGACATACCCAGCTGACAAGCTCCCAAAGAAATGGCCAGGTAATAAACCGTGTCACTTCTTGCCTTAGCACAAGATTAATGCTTATTTCTGACACCTGAATAGGTCTTCAAACGTACTTTGCCTTTTCGTTTCCCTTCTGCCATGAGCTTGTGCTTGCTGGTGCCTTTATGAGCAGGTTAATAATCGAACACAGGATCCGTTACATTGGCACACAATCTGCCAAGTGCCTGCTTAATTTATTAAGGCAGCCTGGTGAAACTGGGGTAACTAAGATGACAGCACACAGCAAACCTGCATCCTGGCAGCAGCTCTGATAGTCACGGCATTCCCTGACAAATCCTTCTCTGTGTCGGGGCCTTACCTAGATTAGAGGAGGCTCTGCCTTCAGCAGCTCGGTCCTGCAGGCTCTCAGCGATGTGCAACTGCTCTTCATGGTACTGCTTGGCCCTCTCCAGATCCTGCATACACCTAGCTGCATGGCCCAGGCCAGCGTAAGCTCGCATCTCAATGGCCTTCTCAGCCAGCTCCTGGGCCAACTCCAACACGTAGTTGTGATAGGACATGGCCTTGTCGAAGTTCCTCCGGTAGTGGTACGCGCTGCCCAGGTTGCTGTAGGCTCGAGCTTCCTCCCGCTTGTTGCCCAGCTCCTTGGCGATCTTCAGGTGCTGCTCGTGGGACTGCACTGCATTTTCAAAATCCCCCATTGCAATGTACACTGCTCCCATGTTGCCCAGCTCCCGTGCCTCAGACAGCTCATCCTTGGACTGCTTTGCGAGGAGGACACACTGCTTGTGGCTGGCCAGTGCGTTTGGGTAGTCCCCAATGGCTGTATACACGTGGCCCAGGCTGCTCAGTGCTGAGGATGCTGCCTGCAGGGATGAGAGAGAAAAAGTAAGTGCCTGTATTCATGGAAACAAGTCAGATGGCCCCAGTCCCAGAAATCAAAGCCACAGAAGGACATTCTGGAGAGAGAATGTAACTACCAGCTAGAAAACCTGCTCCTTGCAGTTCCTGTACAGCCCCCAGGGCAGCTCAGGCAGAGGCAGCGGGAATGGGGAATGGATTACCTCCTTCTCTGAACAGCACAGGGCGTGTGTACTGGGGAGAGGGGAAGGACGGCACTGCAGGGGTGCAGAGACCACTGAGGAGTCAGAAAGTGATCGCAGCAGAACACTGCACTCTGGGAGCAGCACAAGCTGTAACTGTACCTCAGGTCACTGCTTAAACATCGATGCAAGTCTGCTAATACAGCAACCAGCCTGGTGTAGGGGCAGCTCACAAGGAATCAGACAATGATATTCACCTGCAGAGAAGACTGCAAGCGAGTGCTCGCCCCGTTCCACCCTCCACCCAGTAAGGTCTGATCAAAGCAACAGACTCCTGAGACCTTGCAGGCTGATGTCAAAGCACCACCAGAGACCAGCAGCAGAACGTGCAACCTGACATAACCACGCTGCAGGCTGAGCCACTCTGGGGTCCCCAGAGACTCTTCTTTCTAGGGCAAGCAGCTGCCGAATACCTGCTGCTGGAAAACTTGGAGCCAGGACTTGGCTAGGAGAAGGGAGATGCCTCTGCTGCTTATCTTGCAATGCCACTAGCCAGTGTGCAGTCAGCATCTTGTACTTCTGCTGGGCACAACACATCGTGCTCCAAAGAGCATAGTTCTTAGGGTGCAGCATCGGGGTCCTTCTAGCACAACATCACTCGTTACTGAGCCCCAGTCAACCTTGGGACTGCAGCAAAGACACCAGTATTTCAGCAGCTGGAGCCTCTGTCCCTGGGGACAGCTTCAATAAACACAGCTATTTTAGAAAACTGTTCTTACCACCGAGCAACAGCTGCAACAAGACAAATTATCTGAGAATGAGACTCTTTTGCCCACTGCATCTGCCAGGACACAGACCCTCCTTCCACCTGGCAGAGCCGGAGCCCGCGCAGCCGGAGAGCAGGGCAAGGAGCCAGGAGCAGGGACACGCTCCTTCTGCCTAAGGCACGCCTGCTGCCTCAGCATGGCTGTTCACTCCACAGTCCTGACCCCGAGACACCATGGTCCCTGCACACGTTTCCTTTGCTACTCAGCTGCTGTCCTGACCCAGTTCCACAACAGCCATCTTCTCCAAGCCTCCAGAAAGAAGCAGTCAGGGCGAGCGAGTGCAGAGAACAGCCTCACTGCTCCCTAGCACCCTAGCTCAGGGAACATCCAGCCCACCCTTCTGCCCTGGGTGGTGACACAGCATCAGAGGACACTTGTCTTTGCTACCTGAAATGTCCCAAGCCAATCCTACCAAGGAAAAGGCAAGCCTCACTCTCTCCCAATTCTTTACTGTGCTCCCAGCACACCCTAAGGCCAGCGGCCCTGTTCATGCAGAGGATTCTGGGCTCCCCAGTCCTCTGTTCAAACTTCCTATTAACAAGCCAGGTCTCTGCACTGAGTGGTGTGATGGGGAGAAGAGGCTGTGAGCAGGGAGGGCCCCCCTGAGCTGTCCCAGTGCTGGACACAAGGCGTGCTCCTCGTGTTCTTCCTTTGAGCTCAACCACTGGAGAGGCCTGCGTCGCATTCTCCTGGTTTGTCCTGCTGTGACCTGGATGGCCCTCCAGTGCAGCAGATATCTGCACTGCTTGAGGAGCAAGCAGGCTCCTTTCTGGGTGTAATGTGCCTAAGCTCTCCCATGAAATGGGATTCCTTATGGTAAATGCAAGTGGTGCAAATGAAAGCACCTCACAGGTCAGGCCAAACAGCTGTCTCCAAAATTTGAACCCCATGGAGCTGGGGCAAGGCTTTGGTGCGATACCACTGACATGGGCACCAGCCTAGCGCCTGGGAAACGCAAGACGAGCTGTGAAAAGTGAGCCTCTTGCTCTGCACACATGAGAATCTGGGAATCATTGAACCTTAAAGGTTGGAAAAGGCCTCTAAGATCATCAAGTCCAACCACCTGTCCAATACCACGTCAACCAAACCACGTCCCAAAGTGCCACAGCTACAAGGTCTCTGAACACCTCCAGGATGGTGACTCCACCGCCCTGGGCAGCCTGCTCCAACGCCTGGCCATTCTTCCAGGGAAGGAAGCTTTGCTAATCCCCAATCCAAGCCTCCCCTGACCCAACTTGAGACCGTTAAAGAGAGACCTTCCTAAAGGTTATTTTTACTAAAATTACATCATGACTGGAAAACTAATGCCAAGTCAGGAGGATCTAAGGGCCAAAGCAAGAGGCTGACAGCACAGGGGACAGGTTATTTTTGTGATCAGCAGCATTAACAGAGCAACTGCAAACACACTCTGCTAATTCAAATTAATAGGGAAACCATCTTCTCTATCTTCTCTGATACAAGAGCTTGAGGTGACAGATGAACTATTAAACACAATTTGTAGGTCTTAAGACAGAGAAGTTAAGGAAGCTCTTGCATGGCCGGCTCCATAAATAACCAAACTGCATTTGTTCTCCCTGAGGCATCCTTTCAGGCAGCTTAATTAGAACAGGAGAGCTGCTAGGATTCAGAATGTCTCATTTTCACTGTGTTGCAGATGAACTGCATTCAGCACAAGGGACAACACAAGAGCAGCAGCCACCCTCAGGAATTCCTGCAGCATCCCTGCAAGGCCACGGTACCACTGCACAGAGCAGTGGGACAGGGAAGCCCTGGGCTCAGTCCCACAGATGGCAAGAGCAGCACTGGGTTTCACGCTACCAATGCCTTCTGTAAGACTAACACACCTTAGTGCCAGGCTGGGGACAAAGCTCCTGAACACACTGACACATGATCAAATGGTTTCTTGGGCTTATGAGGTGTTTCTCCAACAGCAAGCACCAGAGGTGGTGTGAAAACCAACTAAACCCCAGGAATGAATGGCCCACTGCCTCTGGAGAAGCACTGGAACACATGAAAGGAGAAATAACCCCTTTTGGAATGAGGAAGCCAACACCACTTGGCAGCACTAGAGACATGGGGTCTCCAATTGGAGACAGGCTGGCCAGACAGACAGACAGGCTTCCTACAGGACAGGGAGGGTGGCTCATCTTCGGCACAGGGCACAGAACATCAGGAACCACAGCTGTACTGCCCCCAGCAATGACCTCTGCACAGCCGTACTGCCACCTCCACCTCACTCCTCCTGCTGGGAAACTCCAGCATCCAGATGGGTGCCCAGCAGGGCAGCAACACCTTGGGAAGGAGCCTCAACTCCAAGCGTGGCTCCTCCCTGCTGCAGCAGCACTGGCAGAGGCCCCAGAGCCTCCTCACTGCACAGGACCAGTTGCCTCCCCGCGTGGCAGGGCTGGGAGGGGGCCCTGCTCCATCCTGCCCAGACTCGCCCCCGCCTAGGGGCAGTGGGCCCTGGCAGAGGGGCAGCTGGCCCTGGCTGGAGGCTCAAGCAGCCCAGTGAAGTGAGCTTCTGTCTGACACTGCTGAGGAAAGGCTCTTGCCTAACAGAGGGTCTGAGGGGGCTGTTTTGAGGCTGCTACATATCCAACAGGAATGCTTTTGCTCTGAATTGTACTCCAGTGTTACACAGTTCTTCACAGTATCGAGTCATCTGCAATCCCATCTTGCCCAGGCCCAGACCAGAACAGCGCCTGGGGCCCGTCCCAGGCTGCAAGGTGCATCCGAGCTCCCTTCATCCTGCCAGCAGGCAACGCGCTCGCTGGGGCACAGAACCAACCAACCATCAGGCCAACCTAAGACCAAGCTGGGCCAAGCTAAAACCAGCATGAGGCCATCGACAGAACTGGTGCAGCCGCCTCCATCAATCCTGGAAGACAGGCACCCCACCAGCAGCATCCCTGATACAACCAGGAAGGGAACAGAAACATCTTTCTGGCAAACAAGGAGTCAGTGAGAACTGGTGTCTCCTGGGCCTGTGAGGAAAAATGGACCTTTATGTGTGCAGATTGCTGAGTAAGATGAGCTATGGCAAAGAGCCACCTAGACAGAGACTGAGATGATGTTAATGGGTTGTGGCTGGGGAAAAGAGGCAAAAGGGAAAGCAGCAGATCTCGGACTTTGTGTGCCTAACAGAAACTTGCCACATGCAGAGACAGATCATGCTGTACAGGGGAGGAAATGTGCAGGTTTCCTACACTGGGAAGGAATCTGTGTGGCTGGTAATGTTTATTCTCAGGGCTCACGATACCTTTGCTCAACTGCAAAGACATGAAGCCTTTCCAGGCTCACAGTAAAGACATGAAGGGCACCAGCTTGGCAACCATCCTCAGGGCACACAAAAAGACCTGGGTTACACAACATCAGGGCCAGATGCGCGAGGACAAGAGGAGCAGAGAAGTAAGTAGGAAGAGGCAAAAAAGAGAAATGAAAAACGAAGATAAATGTAGACAAAGGCAGAAAAGCCTCCAGACCCTCTGGCACGGCCTTCCCCACTTCACCCCAATCCAGGTGCTCCCAGGGAAGCACTGCTCAACGCCTTGGAGCCCGCACGAGCAGAGCCCACGGCACTTCTGGCTTCCCCGGGGCTGGCTGCTGCAGCACCTCTTCAGCAGCAAGACAAATACCATCCCTGTCTGCGTGCTCTGGGGGCAGTCAGTGGAAAGCTGCGGGATCCGACGTTGAAGCAGCGCTGGGGAACAATCTGGTGACTGCGTCTGCTGGGGACACCACCGACTCACTGCAGGCGGTTACTAATAGGGTTCCAGAAGATAAATCCATCACCATATACTTAATAAAACCCTTTGCACAACAGGATCCACTAGGAAGTGGCTCACACACTGGGCCGAGAGGGTGGGGGTATGCCCACGGGCAGGAGAGTCCAAGCGTCGCAGGGGCAGCGCCAGGCCGGCAGTAGCTGTGCACGGGCAGCAGGCACTGGCTGTGCTAGCACAACCCCCCGCTAGGTAACAGGGTGACAGGAGGCTGCAGCTCTGTGCCAGCAGGCTTTGCATCAGCAAACAAAAGAAAATCAATGCTTTATATATCTGACAAAGACAAATTTTACAGCGGGGGTTGCTTACACCTCCAATTACACAATTTATCACTTTAATAGAAAGCAGATTCTTCTGCCACTGAGCTGAGGCACAGAAGGGAGCTCTGAAAAAGGTTTCTAATTGCTCTCTCTTTCTTGGGAGCAACAGCCAGCTTCGGGTTTTCAGCTGAATAAGGTGAAGAGTCTGATTTTAAGCAGATGTACATCGCTGAATGTCAACTAATAGGGACCTGGTGACTTGGAAAGATGAGTTTCTTAGATTTCATCCTTGCCAGAGAATGGTCTTTTCCCAATTATGTTAAACAATTCTTTAACTGACTGCACAGCCTCCTTAAATGAGAATACTGTGTAGTATTCTAGGCAGGTAGGGTGAAGCGCTCTGCTTGGCATCTCACTGTAAGGTGTCCTTAATCCCTGAACACAGCCACCAATTAGGATTGATCAGACTGAGCTTTTCCAGCCTAGGTGGGGAAATAACTGGCATGGACTGAGCATTTGTGAAATTCAAAAGCCTGACTGCAGCCTGCTCTGACATGCTGTTTCTCTCCACTTCCATTCTCCCTCCAGGCAGGCAGCAGCAGCAGTGCCGGATTTGACACGGGCAGTGGAGCTGTACCCAAAAGATCAGCCATGCATGTTCATACCAGCTGTGCTCAGGACAATCAGCAGCTCTTTCCAAGCAGCAGCACACCCTCTCACATGCACACTCCTGCTCCTGAATGCACGCAAGGACTTCCTCCATTGAGTGTATTTTGGGGGTGGTGAGGGGAAGGGACACACACACAAATCATTAAATCCAAAGGCATTAACAGGATGAATTCTACTGGCTTCACCATGAAGAATACAACCTCACCACATCTCACATCAGGGTAACATTTCTGTAGAGCGATCAGAGAGCTGAAGAGAAGCATGTAAGCTCTTCCAGTATGTAAACACACAAGCTCTGTTTGATTTATAGATATGGGCTAAGTAACTGCTGTGCCAAGGGGATGAGTGCTCTCAGGACCTACCAAAATGATCCACTGGCTGCAAACTGCACATTACCTCCACTTCTGCTAAGCCCCTTTATTGTTTCCTCAGAACCCACTGGGATTCCACAACTTGCTTTGACATCTACTGACTGATGCACTGACACAAGTGTCACACCCAGAGCAGGTGCCCATTGCTGTTCAGTTGCCCTTCCCTCCTCCCTCACAGGCGAGGCTGATGTGCCAGTACCACATGCAGCCTTCCTCCTTTGTGAGGCGTGTTTTTGAAAATAAGAAAGGAAGCAGGAGGCATTATTCTCCTCCTGTGCATTATCTGCACACAGAAAGGAGGAACAGATTTGCTTTTAGGTAATTATTTCCTGGGGAAAAAAAATACAATACACTGGAATCAATACCCTGTCCAATCCAATTTACTGTTCGGTGGCCTTGGTCTTTCACATTAAAGCTACCAAAAAGCTAACCCCAAATTGGGCAAAGCCATGGAACAGAAGCACCAGCATCTGAATGTCTGGAATGAACTTTGTAACTACTGCAAACTGAAAGGCAGTAACGAGGAATTAATGACACAATACAAAGACTCAACAAATACAGCAGGAAGAGAGCACTGCAGTGCCCTCTTCATTGATGGATTAAATCCATAGCTCTGCAGGAGCCAAGGACTTGCTGCTGCTGACAGAGGCTGCGCCACGTGCTGTGCTGACAACCCACTCCCAGCCCTCCTTTTCCTCACTTGTTCAGGGAAATGACAATGTCCTAGAGGAGTGATCATTCTTCCTGCTTCAGAGCAGAAAAATCACACCAATTATGTGAATCCAGGCACATCTGAACAGCACCACTGTCAGGTTATTCACAGTCATTGTCCTGAAATCAAAGGCTTCAAAGGGGTCCCTGCCTTTCAGCTGCTCCCTTGGAGGTCAATAACCCCACTCCAGTGGACAATCCATTCACTCAATCTCCTCCATTATCATTTAGGAGACACATGTACAGCTCTGCCTAGAAAACCTGTCAAACCAAACCCCAGGTACTCCCCTTGCAGAACTGCAAATGTTCCTGACCAGGTCGGTGGGTTTTGCTGGAAAGCAGAAGCAGCAACTATCCTACACTGACACCCATTTCCTAGGAGTGAAGCTGCTTGTCACTCATCCTGACAGGCTGTTCACGTGGGGCACACCGCTGCTCATGGTGTGAAGGGTGGGTACCCAGGGCAAGCTGGGCTCCACAGCACTGAATCCTCATGCTGCAGTGTGCACCAGCACAGGTACCCAACAAAGCAGACCTCAGCATCAAGTCTAAGCATCACCTGGGGCTCAAGTATCTTGATCCCAAGAAGCCAAACCTTGGCAACTCTCTGGACATGGTCTGAAAGGCCCCTGTGTGCAGTCACTGTGGGGAGGATGGCTGACTTTTACTGATGTTGTAAGAAAAGATGTCCTCATTCAAAAAGACAAGCTTCTCCAAGATGGTGACACTGAGGAGTGATCCATGCCCTCGCCAAAGTCAGCATGGTACAAACTCAGATCCCTCAGCACCTGAAGTGCTTTGTGCAGCCAAACAAGCCTCTGACTCTGCAGCAGCGTGCTGACCTGTGCCAGCCTGAACACTGCTCTCAGAGCTGGCTGCCACTGCACTGTGAACTCCACACAGGAAAGCCCTGGCTGAGGCAGCCTTCTGAAAGCCCAACGAGCACTGCTCCCCCAGTGCAGCTCATACACACGTTTTCTGCTTCATTTCTCTTACTGCAGCCAGGAACAGGCTCTGTGGAGCAGCAGGTTCTGCAGATACTGGGAGGTAAGTAGAACCAGAAGACTGCACTTCTTCCAGCAAAAAATTTGTGTGCTCTGGAGGTCAAGTGGGGACGTTTAAAGGAGATCCTCAGGAAGTATTACATTTCCCTTTTGAGCCACAAGTCCAAACAAAACAAAGCATATGGCCTTTTAGCACATTCCCAAATTTCCTGCACTGGTCAGAGTTCCCTGCGTTCTGCCCAGCCGATCACATCTGAACCGGACAGACCTGCATGAACCCAGCCAAGGTGGCTTCTTCTACAGAGAGCTGCAGAAGGTAAAGGCAGTGAATTTATGCTGTCTTACACAAATCCAACTACTTGATGTTCAAGTGCTGCGGCTGCTCTCAGGACTGAACTCATCCTCACACCCACGCTGGTAATTCAGCAGCACTGGTGCCCTAGAAGACCCAGAATCCTCAAACTCACTCATGTGCCAGGTGCTTTCCTAGCCACTGGTACTCAGCCTTCCTCCGGGCAACGAGGCAGTCTGTCCTGGCTCCCTAATGAAACAAGGCTTCTGTCTGCAAGGAGAGGCTGAACTCAACGAGGCAAAGGATAGCAGTGTGCTTTTTAATGAGGGTTTCAATGTCTACTTACATCACAGGTCAGATTTTTGAATGCCGGTGGTAAATCAGAGACCAGTATACTTCAGCAAGTATACAGGGAAGAACAGGGGTTGGGAAGTGTATGCTGCAACACTGTATGCCCAGAGCCAAACATCTGGGCCAAAGAACTGTAGTGAACTAAAAAATGCTGCAAAGTGTCCAGAAAGACATTCTGCAGACTTGAGTCAAACCTCTCAAGTTCTCATTCAGCTGAACTCACAATATCTGAGACTTCAAGGGCAGTGGGCGTAAAAATAAAGCTTCTGTCCTGTTAGGAAATCTGGAAAAGCAATCTGCTTCAGTCTCACCTAACTGTGCTGGCTGCTTCACACCCCTTCTTCAGCAGGCCTTGGCAGCGGGGTTCAGCAGCTGCTACCCCAACCTGCTTAGCCAGGTCCTCTTATCAGGTGCCCAGGTTGAGGTTTCAGTTCCACAGATCAGACTACCCTCAAGTCCAGCACAAAATCAGCAACAATTATGGAAGATGTGGACCAGGATCAGCAAAAGCCTCCTTAGAGTTGGGAAAGCATTAGCACCAGTCCTGGTAAAGCAAGGATACTCTTCGGTCCTGCATGGTCCTGAGGATGCCAGTACTGCTCTTGGCAATGGCTCTTAGGAAACAAAGGATGCTCAAGCCCCAGCGAGTTTCTCATGTGCTGGGATGCCCTGCGGAGCCCCCTCCTCCCCCTCCAGCCTGGCTGATCCCTGGAAATCCTGCTGGGCATCTCCACCACTTCAGCTGCCAGCCCACCCACTGGTGCATCTGGGCCGTACCCATTTCTGACAGCAGGGTACTGGGAGACTGAGGATGAAGCTACACACTGAGCGACTCCTGGCAGCTTCCAGCCCTGGGAATAACAGAAGTACATGTAAAACCAGCCTGAGTTCAAGCAAGAAAGCCCTGTGATGCTAGGCTTTGTGCAAGGGCTCAGACTAGACAACAGCTTGCACAGGGAAAGTGACCCCTTCTTTCTGCAAGTACCCAGCCCGTGCACTGCAAGGGCCTGATCTCTTCACCAGCTTCTGGTTTCTGTGGGTAATTTCCCAGTGAGTTCCAAGGAACTGATGCTGGTCTCACCGCTTTGTGGAGCAGGGACTGGGAGCAGTCTTTTGCCTGAGTGGGGAGCAGCCTGATCATCCATTCTGTTGTTTGTAAATCCTGTGTAAAGTGTCATGGGATTTAGGAAGCTGTTTCTCACGCAGAGACTGAATCAAAAACCAGCTTGTTTCAATTTCTTGGAAGTACCTCCAGGACTTCAAAGATCCCCTCAAAGAACTCCAGAGGAAACCAGAAGGCATAAATGGAGAAACAGGAGCGGAGAGGTAGTCCCATGCACTAATGCATATGGATGCACCACAGTCACCCACACTTTTTGGTAAGATACCAGGGTTTTTACACACGAAGAGGAGGACACTGCTGCAAAGTGACCATCTGCAATACATACAGTGCTGATGCAACGGGCTGGGATCTCTTGATGTTCTCATGGTATCAGTAACAGAGAGACACTAAGCTCGTAACAAGAGCTCTCACATCATTTCCAGTACCTTCTCTTGAAAAAGCTCAAGCAGCAAAAGCTATCTGCTGTTTAATACAGCAGCAGTCACTGCCTGAGCTGGCCACTCCTGCACTTCTGTTAGCAGTGGCTGCATTAACCGTTAACGTGATCAATTAGCAAAGCCTTCTTTGGCCTGTGCCTTACTTCCAGAACTCCCCCTGGATGTGATAAAGCTGTAAGAAATAAGCTATGCTCTCCTCTTGGTCTTCCCTGCTCATGTTGCCACAGGCAGCAGATAATCCAGTTCTGGCAGACAACTGCCTAGTAAGTTATTCTGAAGCAGTGGCTTCACGACAGAAGAGGAAGAAGCACAGAAAATAGAGAAGCAGAGAAACAAATACCTTCTCTGCTCTCTCTGCAAAGCCCTGTCTCTCACTGCAGCAAGAACTACTTCCCTGCTTTCTGCCTCCGTAGCCTGTTCCTGACATCTTAGTCCATGTTTTCATGCATGACAAATTGCTTTAGCCTGAAGACTCTTCCCAGTTCTCATTTGTGAGGTATTTATATCCTGTCCTCATTTTCCAGACTGTTTGCAAACATAACAAGGTAACTGTGGTCCTAAGACTTTCAGATGTTTCCGTTCTGCAGGACCTGGCAGCCCCAGGACAGACCACGGCTCCTGGTGGCTGAGACCCACACAGAGGCCGCGGGCAGCCTCAGCCTGCAGCTCGGAAACGCGTGGGATGCTCAGCACTCCACTGAAACCGATGACAATGAAGCACAAATGAGGAAGCAAGTGACCAGGTGATGGCTTCAGGACTTCCAGGGAGAGGGAAACAAAGCTGACCCTGTGAGAAACTGCATTTTAAACCACCTAAAAGCCATGCACATGACATGGAAGAGATCACCACTACAAATACCAACCCATGCAAAGCTAAATTCTGCACAGAATAGGAGCAGCACCCAGCCCGCTGCTGTGCACCCAAGTAATGAGCGACACATGAGCAGAAGGATAAACAGAAGGGGTTTCTTGGCAGGAGTTAAGATACTGCTCAGAAAGAACAGGCAGACATGGGAAGAGCCTGTTTCACTCTGCAGTATGGAAGATCTGGGTGTGCTTTCTATTTTCCCAAAGACGTGCTACAGAAATCAAGGCCTAATATGAATCAGATTTTCCAAGCACACGTTTGCTAACCAGAGGAGTCCTCACCTCACTGCACAGCTTTCTCAAACTCCCTCAAAAACTACCAACAACTGTAAGAAAAAAGATCACGTGCAGACACCATGTCTCATTCATGTGATTCTCGGTCTGTGACAGGGCAGTGGGATGGGGCAGTAACAGACCAGCCCACCCCACAGCACATGCAAGAAAGAGGGACTATAGGACCCTAGCCAGAGGCTGTTGTCTTTCCAGGAGCATGGGGCACTGTGATAACACAGAAGACAGACAGCTCAGATGTGGCTGCAGGGGCTGAACCAGTAAGGACAAACAAGCTGCCACCACCATCTACACATCTCTCCAGCCTGCACAGGTAAGGGACAGGAAGGTTCTCCACCCTCTCTGGAAGCAAAGGGCTAATGCTTCTGGCTGCCTGATGGTCCCCACTATCCCTCTTACTGGATCATGCTCTTCTCCAGTTGTTCTCCACACAAATACAGGATGTAGCACGTACAACAAGACACTTTGTCAGCAGTTCACTACATCCCATAGCCATAGAGACAGAAGTGCCAGACAACTCGTTAGTGGAGTCTGAATCAGCCCCAAGACACAATTAACAGCTGTTCATCATGTAACTGAACATTTATGCTAAAAAATGCACTGATCACAGGCAATACAGACACCGAAGAACAACAAACCCACTGTATAAATGTGCTGGCTGCTTGGCTGGGCACTGGCACTGCAGTGAGGAAGAGCTGTGCTCCCTGATGAGCATAAGCTCTGCTCCAGGTCCTCATCAGTGATGGGCTGCAGCAGCCTGAACCTGAGGGAAGTCTACAGAGCTGCAAAAAGCCTTTGGATGCCTGACAAGGTAACCAGGAGGGGAACCTGGCCCACAGCTATCAGCTGCACATGTTCCCATGAGCTCACAGCACGCTGACGTGCCCTGTGATGGGCTCTCCAGAGAGGAAGGTTCACACCTCCAGCCAAATCTGCAGCACAACAGCAAGCACAGCAACCCGTGCAGCTGAAGCACAGTTATAATTTCACCTCTGGCAGGAGCCCCGTGGCTGCCAGCACAGTCCAAACACAGAACTCACTCTGGGCCAGGGCAGGATACAGGCAGGCAGCCAGGGAGGCACTCCGTGCTCTGGACAAGCTCTCGGGTGGTTCTTTCAGAAGGAAGTTCAGCTAGGGACACACACACACCTTGCTGAAGCACAAGCTGGAGCTGACGCTGCCCCAACACGTTTCCTTGGAGCCATCCAGCTGGCAGTGCAGAGGGCGACCAGCTCTGGGCGCTGGCAGCACCCCAGCCGTTGCAGGGCAGCTCGGAGCGCTGCAGGCGCAGCGCAGTGCGCTCCAGCAGCCCCCGGGGTTCATGTGAGGAAGAAGGAAGTCTCTCCTTAAAGGGTAGCTGTGCCACTAACTCAGACTGTGTGCCAGCCTCCTCCCTATCCAGCTCAGCAAACAGGTTTTTGTAAAATGACTGGCAAGGAACAGGGGAAGAAGAAATGTTCGTTTGCCCCGTACCCTGACGCACATGAGGAGTTGAGGCAATAGGCTAAATACTCCCAGCGCTGCTATTTACTGAAGATGTGGTTTGTGCAGACAAAGCATAGCAGGAAGGACACCTGGAAAGCATTTCCCCTTCCCTTCAGGAAGGGGCAGAAAACCTTGGCTTTACAGAATTTGCAGATTTCAGTAGAAAGGAATGACTATCTATCCTTCTGCATCTCCTTCTGGAAATAAGAAAGTGAAATTTGATCTCTGACTTGCACAGCCTGACAGTAAGTAGCTGTAGTCTGCAAAATGTAGGAGCTTTATGCTGTGTTTCACTGCTGGCTCGGGAATGCTTTCAAGGGGACTGGGAAAAACTAGAACTGCAAACCTAAACTAAGCACCAGCGGCTGAGCTGCACACAAAGTACATTCAGACAGCTGCAGGATCTGCAAATTCCCAGCTGAACCCAGACCCTGACTACGTCTGTCACTGCAGTCGTATTTCACTACCACTCCTCCTCCCGGGATGCACAGCAGCGGGTTATCCCTGACAGCCTTCCACCGTGACAGTCCTCTGCTGCAGCACAGGCCTCTCCTTGCAGCCAGCTCCGTGGCCATGCCCTCTCTGCAGCAGAAGGGCAGCACCTGACAGGCTTCCTGAGCCTCCTGGGCTTCCAGCCCATGGTTTTTCCCTACAATGGAAATTTCTGTGTTCTGGTGTTTACCCCACCCCACAAGAACTGTCACAGATATATATGCAAGAGGAAGGTGACACAGTAAACCCACCAAAGCCTGCTAACTACACACCTTTTCCTCAGCCACTTAACCCCCCAGATCTAAATGTCATCTTCATCATCCCCATTTCCTGCAAATACTCAACCTTCTGGAAAAAATGATAATCTGCTGAAGCTGCCCCAAACAGGAACTCTGCCTCACAGTGCCACTGCTTCAAAGAAACATCCTGGTACAGTGAGGTCTGGTTCACCAGTCTGGGTACTGAGCTCACCCACCTGCTGCAGACAGTTCTTGGGGCCACAGAAGCTCAGGGAGGTACCCACGTGCCAGTGACTGTTTGTAACAGGCACTGAGCCCAAGCCAGTTCTGCACCTATTCCTTCCAGAGGGGACGTGAGGGGAAACTCCTTCAAAACCAGGCCAAGAACGATTGCTGCAAGCTGCTGGGCATCCTGACTCAACACAGGGGCAAGCTGGCACTGACAGAGTCCATCACTCTGTCCCCTGGGTCCCACCACCCTTCCCGCAGTCACGCTCCCTGTGTGGCCTGAGCCGAGCAGAGGCATCGTCACCCCAGCCCCAGGGAGAGGTCAGAGACACCAACACTCTTCTTCCTCGCCTGGCGCCTTCTGCTCGCTGCCCCCAAGCGCAGAGGGATGCTGCAGCTTTAACAAGCAGCCAGCTGGGCTCCAGACGTGCTGTCCAGCCGACACACAGGAGCTGCCAACACCCAGCGCCTTCCTGGCAACACCACCCTTCCCAAAAGCTCAGCGCTGGCAGCATGCTTTTACATAAGCATTAATTTTATTATGGTTGGTTTGTGATTTTGCCTTCCTGCCCTGCTATTTCTGACTGTGGGGCTGTAATAGAAGGCGTCCGACAGCCCAGGACAGAGGGGAGCTATCACATTGCGGAGCCCCTGTGGCATTGGTGGCCTCTGGAGACAGGATTCCAGCACAGCCTATCAGGGTTTGGACACAGAACCCGCAGAAGGGCTCCAGAGTTCTCCTTTCCCCTTCCATTTCTGCTCATCAGTCCTCGCAGCTTCAAAACCCTCCCTTCAAGTAGTGCTTTTCCAAATGAAAAGCTCTGGAAGGAGCCAGGTCCTTCCCAGCAGCCAAACACGTCCCGAGAGATCGGCCGCTGCCAGCTCTGCCCTGGCTCTCCAGCCTTACAGAGACCATCATGCCAGGCAGCTCTGTGCCCTGCGGAGAGGCTGCAAAGAGGGATACAGGAGACCAGCTTCACAGCCACTGGAAGCTGTCACATTTACTTTCAGACTCTGACCCTGGAAGAGCTCACTGGTTCCTCGAATTCACTGGCGTTTATCTTCCATCCAGACTTTAAATAATTGCTGAGTCTGATTTTCTGCCCCACCATCTCCTCCTACAAAGGATCAGTCTGATTTATTCACAGCTTTCAGTGGAGAGACCCTCAGTCCTTAGTACCTCACCATGCTCCCAGAGGTGAGCCCTGTCCTGTGCATTCAATCTGAGTGCTCTCAGCCTTGGCAGAGCAGACCTCCCTGCTGCGCTGCTGGTGGCAGAAAGAAGCCTTCTGTCAGCAACCCTGCACCAGTGTCACGGCAGGACAGTCCTCTGGAGAAAAGCTCACAGGCTGCAAGCTCCTGATGCTCATCAGAGCTGATTCGGTGCTGGGATAAAGACAATGAGCTGACACACCATAATGCCAGTCCTCCCTGTCAACACACCCTGTCACTCATCTTCCTGCATGTCAGGAGTCCCTGGGCTGTGGGGTCAGGGAACCTCTCGTGGTAGAACTCCCAGCCCTTCCACGGGCACGATGTAAGAGCTGAACAGAGCAGCAGCCAAGCTGCCAGCAGGGATTTTCCTCAGCACATGAACAGCAGACAATGTGCACTGACACTACAGCACAGAAAGTATGGAATGTGTCGCAAACCTGGGGTTGCTGGTGGTGCCAGGCAGGGCTGTAGCTCTGCCTGTGCCTCTGCAAGCAGCAAGGAAACAAAAACCCTTCCCCCTGTGATGCTCTCATCCCTGTTCTGAAGCACCAACGTCTGTGCCAGACAGCATGCCATGACCTCAGGGTAGCAGTGGTTAAACTCCAGCAGCCTGCAGCTGGCTCTGAACAAGGAAGGAAAAGACAAGCCTGTGCCCAGGGGCCCACCAGCCTAAGAGCGTTTTATTTCCACTTCTGTGCACGAATTAAGTGGGTCTCTGTCAGAGCCAGTGCTAATGGATCTGCCCAAAGACAAGCTCCCTGACGCACACACGTGCGCAGAGCCACAGCCCCCCAGCCACTGGGCAGCATTCCACCCCTCAGGGAGGTACAGTCAAACTCTGTGCCGCCTGCCCAGGGGCCGGAAAGACCCAGCGGAGTGGTGCCCACCCTACCACAGCCAAAGCACCCGTAGGTGTATCTGCACCAGCCTCATCCCAGCCAGCACAGGAGACATGGCTGCAGGACTCTGGGGGGATTCTCAACTTGAGCCCCTTCCCAGGGTCTGCAGCAGAGGCCAGCGCAGCCCTCACCGGAATCTGCTCTGCATCATCTCTGCAGAGATGACAGATGACCCAGCTGCGCTGCTGTTTCCTCATCAATTGCATCTCAACAGTCTGAGAGCTGAATGCCTACACTCACCTCCACCAGAAGAGCGGTCACTGTCCTTCTAGGTGGCCCTGCCTGCACTCCCCTCTTCCACTGCACCGCCTTTCTGCTGTCACCCCTTTAGGATGGTGTCCTCCTGACCACAGTGACCATCTGCAAAGCTCCACAGGAACCAAAGAATGCACGGAAAGAAAGGCAGAGTCCCTTATGATTTCCAGTTTCCTGAATGATCTCTACTTTTAAGCCTGGTAATTCTTTTAGAAATGACCTCACAGAATTAGCTCATCTGAATTTCTTGACCAGTCACTGCAGCTGGTCAAAAAAATCCAACCCATCATGTAGCACGATGGAAAGTATCAGAGTGACACTGATGGCTGCTTCATGATGCCCACTACAGCTCCTTGCTAAGAACCAGTCCTCTCAGTCTGCACTGACCAAAGCCACATGTGCGTTCAATGCCCCAAGGTCTCTCTGGGAGATGAGAGAGGTATGTCAAACCTCAAACTCCATCCTTCCTCTGGGCACAAGTACCAGAAAACTGCCTCAATGTTTCTGGGCACTGTGCACAGAGCAGACGACCTGTCTGGACGTACGGACTGTGTGCAGTGACACCATGCTCCTAACAGGAGCTGCACGGGCTCCCTGTGCCAGGGAGAGAGACATTTCAACTCTCCAGCCCAGCCCACACCCCCGATTCCCCTCTCAGCTGACAGTCTGCCGTCCCCAGGCTCGCGTGGGGCAGGGCAGGTCCGAGTGCCTCAGCCTGACCCTCCCCAACCTCCTCCCGGGCTATGGGACACGACGCAGCAGAAGCCCCTGGTGCAGAGCTCAGAGCCCATCGCTGCTCCCCAGGGCAGCGGTCTCCCCTACCAAGGAGCGCTCTTCATACCTCCTAAGCCAATTCTTCATACGGCTGGAGGTAAAACAATTACCTCATTAGAGCCGCACACCAGATTCCCCTCTGGGGGAATTCTCATCAGCACTACTGCAGCTTTGTAACATCTGCGCTGTGAAACCGCCTGCGGAGGGGCCGGGCCAGGCAGCGCTGGGGGGGATGAAGAGCCGCGGAGGGGCCGGGCCGGGCAGCGCTGGGGGGGATGAAGAGCCGCGGAGGGGCCGGGCCGGGCAGCGCTGGGGGGGGGGGCCGGGCCAGGCCAGGCAGCGCTGGGGGGGATGAAGAGCCGCGGAGGGGCCGGGCCAGGCAGCGCTGGGGGGGATGAAGCGCCGCGGAGGGGCCGGGCCGGGCAGCGCTGGGTAGGGGGCCGGGCCAGGCCAGGCAGCGCTGGGGGGATGAAGCGCCGCGGAGGGGCCGGGCCGGGCCGGGCAGCGCTGGGGGGGGGCCGGGCCAGGCCAGGCAGCGCTGGGGGGGGGGCCGGGCCAGGCCAGGCAGCGCTGGGGGGGATGAAGAGCCGCGGAGGGGCCGGGCCAGGCAGCGCTGGGGGGGGCCGGGCCAGGCCGGGCCGGGCAGCGCTGGGGGGGGGATGAAGAGCCGCGGAGGGGCCGGGCCAGGCAGCGCTGGGGGGGGCCGGGCCAGGCCGGGCAGCGCTGGGGGGGATGAAGAGCCGCGGAGGGGCCGGGCCAGGCAGCGCTGGGGGGGGCCGGGCCAGGCCGGGCCGGGCAGCGCTGGGGGGGGATGAAGAGCCGCGGAGGGGCCGGGCCAGGCAGCGCTGGGGGGGGGCCGGGCCAGGCCGGGCAGCGCTGGGGGAGGACGCGCTGCGGTCGGATGATGTCATCAGAAAGCGCCCGATTAATTTCCTGCGGCTCCAGCCCGCGGGACCCCAGGCAGCGCCGCCTTCCCGCCCCGCCCCGGGCTCCTTCCTGCCAGGAGCTGTGAATTGTCTGCCCCGATGTGCCGTGAGCTCAGAGCTATCCCGACTAGCCGTCATTCCCCGGACTCCTCCCAGAGAGAGGCTGGGACGGTGCAGACCGGCAGCCCGAAGGCGGGGAACGGCCCGGCACTGGGGGGCCGCAGCCCCCGCCCGCACTGGGGACCCTGCGGAGCAGCAGCTACGTGGATCAGTCTCAGGGCAGGAACAGGGACCCCTGATCAAAAAGCTATAAAAACAATGACGAGTAACAGCTTCTCTGCTCTGCATGAAGAGAAACAAGGGAATCGGGAGTGATTCAGGAGGCTTCTCAGCTGGTAAAGTCATCACGAACATGTCTAGCAGCTCCCTCCCCCGCCACAGCCCTTCCACAACCCACTGAAAGACACACCTCTCCAAGGCTTACTTGCTATTTAAATTGTAAAGTAACACTTCAGCAGGCACTTAGCTAATCCAAACGGGTCTTTTCAAGGACCTACCAGTGGAAACCTCTTTCCCAGTTCCTCTCCCAGTTCTCCTCAAAACTACTTACTTTACATCAGTTGACACCTGCCCTGCTGCCTCTAGTTCCCCCTTCGCTTGCCACGCAATCCCCAAACCCTCCCTTTTCCCATACCAGAGAGGGGGGAAACAGCTTTTGTGCCTGTAACTGGTGCTAGGATGCTGCTTCTGTCCTTACAGTGAACTCTGGGTGGGAATCTCCCGGGACAGACACTCCAGGCCACCGCAGCACGCTTCCCTGCGCTGGCAGGGAGCCCAGCCTATTGCCTCCAGAGCTCAGTGGTAAGTGGTCAAGGCAAATCACATCCAGTCCAAGCAACCCCCAGGCCTGACACAGCACCGTATTTCCAGGTTTGCAGGGATTCTTTTTCTTTCCACCACTTTTTAAACAAAGTGCATTTTATGTGAGTGTTCAGGATGGGAGCTGGCTTGCTGCTTGTCTAGAAAAGGCACAGCACGGGATGCACCCTCACTGAGTTCCAATCGGTAGCAGGAGGGTAAACACGAGCTGCTGACAGCCGGGCTCCGCTGCAGAGAGGTTGTACTGACACCTACTCAGCAGCAGCTTCTGCCCCCAGAGCCCATGAGCTGAGGGCAGAACGGACGGGAAGGGAGAGGGGAGCAGAATGATGCGCTCAGAGCCACATGGACACACAGTACAGGCAAACCAAACACCTGCCACCTGCACTCACACACTGTATCCACTGGTGCCATTTCATGAGCAAATGGCCAGTGAATGGCTGGGAAGAGAAATCACAGCTGCCAAATTCTCAGAGTAACAGGGCAGACAGACAAGGCTTCCTGACATGTTCCTGTCTCTCTAGAAACCCACACAGTGCTGACTCCCAACTCAGTCTGTTTAATAAGCGTCCTACCTCTCTGTCCTTGAGCTTCATGGCGAGCACCAGCTGATGCCTGTGGTTAGTCAGGGCCTCCCGGTAATTCCCCTTGGAGAAGAATGCGGAGCCCAGGTTCCCGTGAGCTCGGCATTCTCCCGTTTGGTCACCTGGGGCACACAAACAAAGCACAGGTTAGCTAACCAAGGCATCTCTGCAAGCATCCAGCAGAAAGACTGGAACATGCTGTACAAACGATGCTCCAGCATCAGAACAAACTCATCCTTATGTTCAGTACACAGCTGACACTCTCCTCCTTGCTGGCCTTCAAAAACTTCTACAACAGCCATCAACCTTATTTTTAGAATTGTTTCACTTTCTTCTCTGGCCAAACACTTGGCAATTTCCCATTCTTCAATGTTTATTCCTTGCCTGACGTTAGAGATTTGTTTGTGAAAGTCAGTCAGCAGCCCAGGCTTCAGACAAACAAGGAGTATGCCAGCTTTCTCCAGAAAGCAGCTCAGCTCAGCCACAAAGCACATCTACTACTGTCTTCAGGACAGCAGTCCCCATACTTTCAGGGAACTTTCCCAGCTGGAGTCCTCTGTCGCTCTTCTCCACCTCTCAAGGTTATGCCTTACAGTCTCCTCTCCCACAGCACCCTGAATGCTCTCAGTGTTGTGCAGGATATATATATATATATATAGAGAGAGAGAGAGAGTATATGAGAGGGTTTTTTCCAATCTCTTTATTTCTCAAACCCTCTTGTTCATCCGTTGTCTCACTCCTGATCTGTTCCTTCCCTGGCTCCTGCCTCAGAAGCTCAGAGTGAGAACATTTCTCCACCAAACTCTTGAAAAACCATTTCAGTTTTGAGCCCAAGCCTGCACAAGGAGTAAGACAAGTTCCCACATGACTGACACTGAGAGGACCCTGAAAAGCCTTAGCACACCCACTGACACCCGCTCCCTCACACAAACAGGGCTGCAATGCCTGTGGTTTGCACACTTCAGAAGTTTCAGATCTGATTTAGCAGCTTCTGAAATCCCAGTGAAACCCGAGCGTCGTGCAGAGGTGCTGAGCATTACCACAGCTATTAGTGTCTCCCACTGCACCAAGCCAGCACTGGATCTCACCTAAAGTCTTGGCTACATCCAAGTCTTGCTGCATGTATCCAGTGCTTTTCTCCGTGTTCCCAAGGGACCAGTGTGCACTGCTCAGTGCAGAGAACACCGATCCCCGCAGCTTCAGGCTGCATGTGCCGATCTTCAGGGCAGCCTCCAGCACCACCACCGAAGCCCCGTGGTGGCCTGCAGTCAGGAGTTCCTGGCCAATGACAGACACCACAACAAAGGGGCTCTTGTCCAACTTCATCTTCTGCAGTTGTTGATAGGTGGGCTCCAGGGACTCTGAAATACAAAACACACAGGCAAAGTTACTCAAACCAAGTTATCTGCATCTAGAAATCACCCTCACAACCCATCTTCAGTTTCTGGTAATGCAATTTAAGGGCCAGACTGCCCAAACCAGGATTTATTACAGGAATGCTCCAATGCATCATCTGACATCGAGCACTTCACCACAGACCAACTAGCAAGCTGATGTTTCCCTTGCAGACAGCTCAAGCAAGCTTCAGGAAGACAGCTCAAGAATGCAGAGCAGTCTCATGCTCAGCTCTGACACTGGAGTAATGGCAGAAGGATACAGAAACCACCTGCACCATTCTGCAGGAAACTGGAAGCAGGCCACAGCACTAAGAGCACTGCAGTTTCTGATCCTTCAGCACTTTCAGCTGAACATCTGCAAAATCTGCGTCTGTCCAGATACCACAGCACACAATGTGTGCCAAGAGAGGTGACAAACTGAGGAAAGAAGCTGTTCTTTCTTCTGCAGGAAAAGGTGCTCCTGCAGAATGACAGCACTGGACCTGCCAGACTACTTACAACTGCTCTAACTGTTGGCATAACTCAGGTGCTAACACATCTTGGCTGAACGTTTCAATAAGGATGTCAATAAACAGGACTTTAGAATTAGCTGCCCAAGATGTCCTCACCTGAATCAACACTACCACAGCAACCTCAAAGTCCCTTGCTCCCTGTTTTCATCATTTCTGCCTCTCTACAATCCCCATGTGTACAAGCAACAACAAAAGAGGATTTTAACACTTCCCTGAAAATGCCAACAGTGTGAGCACGCCAGTTACCAACACCCACTTAGATCCTGGGATGAAATGCAGGCACAAGAGGACAGAAATAGTGGCTGCAACGTGCCCCCACTTATGCTCATCACTGCAAGAGCAGGTACAAACTCGGTTCCTGTCTTAAGCAGCTTCCGATCCCAGCCAGGTAATCCAGACAGTCCAGGCAAGCACAGGGAGAGAAAGGGACACGTGGAGACATGGAGAAAGGAAGAAAAACAACAATACAGGGGAAGTGCTCCTGGTAACCCTCAAGTCAAGCAGGAAAGAGAACCAACATGGTAACAGAAGGGCAGACACAGAGTTCAGTGCTGCTCTCATGCAGCAGCAAATGGCGAGGGTAGAGACAGCCACAGGCGGGTGAAGGATGCAGCAACAGTGACTCAGTGCCCAGGGAAGGGAGCTTCACCGTCATCTCCACATACTGTGTGCCCCCACGCTCCCTAAATCCCTCAGTGACTGTATTAATACTCTCTTGGTGCCACTGACACTTACAGCCCTCTCCCCTTTCTGGTGCTCCTCTTCTTTCTCTATTGCAATCATCCTGGATGCTACCACTCACATCAGTCTATCCATGGCTTCAAATCACCATTATCCTGGTGGAATAAAGTTACAAGGAGGGTTTAGCCATGGGCAGCACCCAGAGAGACCTTTGTCTGTCCTAGACAGCAAGCGCTCTGAAAGGGGACCAGAACAGCCTCAACTACTTAAGTGCTTGCAGAGTGCTGAGCACAGTGGGATTGGGACTCTGAGCAGTCATTACAGCAGTACAGCATACACACACTCACAAGGTGAAAGTAGCACTTTATAAACAAGGCTGATGTGAAATCTGCCAAACCAGTCACTGGGAGGATAACCACGGGAAAGCAGGAACACTGGGAAGTGCAGTAGGGAGCAGCATAAATAAACAGCTGCAGTGCAACAAGGAGATCATCCAGCCCAATGTGGGGACACTCACACAGAAACACCCTGTCACCTGCATTCTAAGCAGCAGCCACAGCAACTCTGGGCACCAAATGAAATTAGGTTCACAAGGTAACTGCTATTTAGGACAGAAACTTCCAGATGAATTAACATTATAAGACAGAGAAAAACACTGTAAAAAAGGAAACACCAGCGTGGATATCTTTTCATTTCAGTGCTTCTTGGCCCCTAAGCCCTGCAGCCCGCAGCAGCATCTGCTGAGGAGGAGAACTGCAACGTTCCCTCCTGGGAAATATGATTACGACACTGCACACACAGCGTGCAAGAAAAGCAGAGCAAGAGAGGAGACTGCTTCCTTACTCGAGAGAGGATAATCCTGGAAACAAGGACAACATGAAATGTTGAAACAGCTAATGCAGCTTCAAGGTCCCTATGATTTCAACATTCTTCCTGAATATAAGTGAATTAGCAGAGCAGCCTTTTTTGCCTTCTGAGCACTGTGTTTTGAGAGACATTAGTACCATGGAAAAGCTATTGACATGTTCTTCTGGGCACACACTGGCCTGGAGCATTTAAGACTCCCTTCTCCCAGTGGCCAAGCACCGCCACACCATGGGAAGCTGTTCCCAGTAACAATAAAGCCTGGGCCACCACAGCACACAGCTCTACCTGCACTGCCACCAGACAAAAGACAAGCAAGCAAGGACTTCATTCCAACTGCTGCACAGCTCCATTCCGATTCATCTCCAGCGTCTCTCAAGCTGGGTGTCACCATCTTGCTGTCCCACTGCACTCCTCCTCCTCCCCCGGGCTCCTTTCTCATCCAATTCTGTGATTCTGTGATTGTCAACACCTGCTGACTCAGCAAAGAAGCCAAATCCTGAAACCCTTCCAGGTCCTCCCTCCCTCTCCACCCATGGCCTGGAACTAGGCCTCCACGTGCCCTGTGGGCAGGACACCATGCTGTGGTGCTTACCTCGCATGGGAGATTTCATCGCGGCCTCCACCATGCCCACCAGAAGCTGCAGACTCTTGGGATCTTGAGCCAGTCCTGAGGCAAAGGCTGCCAGAGCATCTGCATGACGGCCGAGGTACTGCAGGGCCACACCCTGTCGGAAGTATGCCTGGAACGCCAGAGGGGAGAAGCGCCCGTTACTGCACTGCTGCCAGTCACAAAGCACAGTCGCTGTGCTACACGGTCACAGCCTGGCCACTCCGGTGACATGGCTGTACCAGGAAAACCCCACAGCACAGGCTGGTCAGTGACCGACACACCGCTGCTCATCCCCCGACGGGATGACCTCCTCACTCTTCACAGGGCCTCGGAACCCCTTTGGAGACCCAGGAGGGTGATTACTATCAAGGCAAAGCTTTCCTCTTGAGCTTGGCTCATGACCTATTCTGTCCACTTACAGCCCAACTCTCCTTCTCAAGTCCTCCACTTCTGCTGTGGCGGCTCTCACACATACACACCCACCCACCCACCCACCCACACACCCACACACCCACACACAAACTCTCGTCCTTTCCTGTCAGTTCTTGCCAATGACTCCAGTGTAAACACCTAGCACCAGCAGAGCCCAAAACGTACTGAAAGCTCACACTGCAAAGATCCAGACAGGAGCTGAACCTTCCCTCTCCACACACATCCCCAAAACAGACACTGTCCAGCGCTGTCCCACTCGCTGGGTGCAGTATATATACACAGACCCGTAACACACATATATGTGTGTGTGTGTGTGTGTGTGTGTATATATATATATATATATTTGCACCCTTCTTAGCTTGAGGCCAGACTCCCATAATTTTGAAAGTTTAAGAGCATTTTTCTTTGTTTTTTCCTTTCCAAGGAAATCACTGATGGGAACGTGCAGTCCTTTCAAAGTAACTTACATCTCTGGTCACCACGTATTTCCATTCCCACTGCAGCCACACCATCAGGATGCAGCTGCACAGCATTCCCCAGCAAAGCTGCACCTCTCCCCGAGCTGGCATGCACGCACAGCCAGAACTGCAGAGACACGTTCTGCTCACACATACAGCCCTGGCAAAGCCCAGAGGGCATCCACAGCTTCCTTGAGAGCTGCTGGGGGAGCGATCACAGAAGCCACAGCCCCGTATTTACTCGAAGTACTCAGGTGTATTTGCAGTACATCTGGCACTGTAATAAAAAGGTCTTGAATCTTTAACCACCTTGGATGCTCATTATTCAGGTTCTATCTCCGTGTCCAGCTAATACCTTTTTCAAGCAAACTTTGCTACACTTTTGGTTCATTCCAACCTCTTTCAATAGCACAAATAAAACTGTCAGGGCAGAAGAAACAACATTATTTGAATGTCTTAAAAAATGCACCATTCCTTGAGATCAGCTCCTAGTATTGCTTCCAGGAGTGAAACCTCATTATTTCTCTCCATCACTAACAGAAATCTGCGCTCAGGATACATTAAGTATACATCTGTGGAAGTCTTTTTACTTAAACAGGATAAATCTCCAATTAATATCCAAACTGGTATTTCATTAGAGTGTCCAGACACTTTTGGAATCCAATCCAGGGAGGCAGAGATTACGGAAAATCAGAAGTGACATGAGAAATTTCTAGACATGAATATTTAATCTCTTTTCCATTAGCGAGCCTTGATTGTAGAACCACTTTTAATGAATTCGATGAAAGCAAAATTCTTTTCATTAACCTTTAGTATAAATGTGTTCTTATTGAACCAAATAAGCTACTGTACTGGAAACCCTATTCAATGTTAGTTAGATTATTAGCATGAAGCTTTAAATCAAAGAAAATACAAAGAACTAACAACGTGCTGTGGCCATCAAGCACGAGTCCTCCCAGCAGTGAGCGAGCTGTCACCTCAATCATGGCATACACTTTTAAGTCCTTTTTCTCCACAGAATTATCACTTCATTCCTTTCTTTGCCACCTGGAGACAGAGCAGTGTGATGCAGCACAGCTCCGTGCTGGGACTCTTCCAGCCACCAAGGCTGGTCCAGGAACCCATGCCTGCCCGATTCATGGAGGATGAGGCACAGACACGCAGCAGCCTGCTGCAGAGCTCCGTGGTGTGTGCAGGCACCTCCAACACCTCCTGCTTTACAGGAAGGCAGAAGCCTGCCGCCTCCTCTCTCAGAACGCACAGGCTACCCAGCCTGGTGGCAGCCCAGGGAGCCCACGGCTGTCTCACCCAGCAGAACAGTACCCCAGCCCAGGGTGTCAAGGGGAAGGCATGGGCTCTTCTGTGGCAGCCTGCAGAAGACAGGGATACCACGGGGTTCTGCTGCCAAGGTTTGGATGGGATGATAGCACAGTGCTCTCTCGCATCCCATCCTACGTACACCAAGGCTGTAGGGCCAGTTCTGATGTGCTCTTCTACTACAGGCACAGCAGCAAGTGGCTTTCCTGTCTCCCTGAAGGAAAACGGCCCTGTGAGGAGAAGGGAGGAAAAGCAAGCTCAACAGGGCACAGGTGAAGCCTCTGCCCTGCTTCCAGCTGCCCTGCAGAAACTCAAGGGAACAGCAGCTCCCAGCTGGTGAAAACACACCACAAATGGGGGGAAAGAAGAAGAAAAAGGGAAAAGAAAAAGAAAAAAAGAAAAAGCAGCCTGGCCACGAGTCTCAGAGCGCCCTGCAGAGGAGTCTCAGGCCTGTTTGGCTCACCAGTGCCAGCCTCCACCACAAGCCAAGGGCCCTGCCTCACCGAGACACAGCAACGGCTGCAGCGGGGACATGGGGTTTGGGCACCTGCCCATCCCACCCTGTCGCTGAGCACATCAACCCTGAGAAAACAAGAGTCCTCATCCCCCAAGCTCTGTGTACCGAGGAGACACCACGGGCTCCAGGTGACAGAAGAAAACAAGAGATGCACCAACAGTGTGCAATTCAGTGCCCTGCATTCCCAACGTCCCTTCTGGAAAGTGTTTTTATCCCCCAATCTATTCCTGGAAGTCCCTCCTGGAAACCACTTAATTTGAATACAAACACAGCATTCAGAGCTCAAAAGAAAAAACTATTAATCATAACTGAAGGGAAGATTTTGGCCAATTTTTCTCCTGCAAAAACCCCTTCCTTCCTCTCTCCTCCCGTTTCCAGGCTGTACACAGCACTCTCCACACATTGTGCTCCCCCAAGACCTTTCAAAGAATAAATAAAAAGCATTCACATCACCTATTTCCTCCCCAAGAGGCAGTCACAAGTTAGCTTAGCATTGGAATAAGACACCGTATCAAGGGAAAAGATCTGCAAAGAGGTAATGGTGAGAATCGCCCTTTGGAAGAGGAGAGGGAAGGGAAAGGCAGGGAGCCAGCAGCTGCAGCTGAAGCCATGAGACAAGGAGCAGCTTTCCAGCCCCGACTCAAGAGTCTTCCCACGCTTCAGCCAACTGTAGGGTTTTATCACACCATGCCAAGACAGACGACTGCTCACTCTACAGTGAAAGTTACATTAACTTCCAGCTAAGAAAAAACTTGATTCTTCTTAGGAAGATTAAAGCAAGAAGAGAATGATGCTTTGACAGGACAAATGAAGAACAGGTGTTTTCTAACCTGTGGCTCTTTGCATCCTCAGTGCAATGCAAGGAGCTGGAAAATCCTTCTCATTTTATCAATCTCTGCATCATGCTTTTAGGAAGGCACCGTGCAAAAAGACAGTCTGGAATTTGGCCCTGGATGCATCTCCCTCAACAGAAGCATTTCCTCCTCTCCTTGTGTTAGCATGACCGAACACGTGCTGTTCCTATGCCCAGGTTCAGCAGCGTGCCAGGGTGAAGAGCATCAACCCCCCAGCCAGGGCCAACTCCCTGTGCAGTACAGCAACTGATGTGCCTGCTGCCAGCCCCAGAGAGCAGGAGTACTCCAGGCAGGAGACTTCAGGGAAGGGAAGAGGATTAGAAGGCAGCTCTGCCCACAACCCATCTCACTGATACTAAATCAGAGAGGTGTTAGTGCATAACCCTGTGCAACCAGGGACCTTGAGCTGGGACTCAGACCGTACCACGGCCCCATCCAGCCAGGCATTTTTCAGTCCACTGGACAACAAACCCCACTAGTTTAGAGATTTCATACAGCCAGGGTGAGATGGCTGGGAAGGACAGGCAATGATTAGTGCTTTTTGTCCATAATACTTGAAAGCACTGTTGACATCCTCGAAGCAAAAATAAGTTATTCTAATTAATAAACTTGCAAAATACATTTGGCACTTGAGACTTCAAAGCCATGCAGAAAATTGGCCCTGTAACAAAGGCTCCTCATATAGCAAGTCCAAAATGCCAGCGATCTGAAGTTGCACTATGCCCAGCACAGGACCCATGCAAAAGGGAGCAGGTCTTCCCACCTCTTTCAGATATTCCACCCCTTTGCCCCCCCCTTTTTTTCAGACTTGCCTTTTGCCCCAGACTTTTCAGAACATGCCCTGTTTACATGGCAAGAATATAGTTCCTAGTGCTTTTCTCTACCACAACTGTATGAACAGGACACAGGAGATGACATCCCCCATCACACACTCCCGTTTTGGGGAGGTGACAGTGGCTGCCAGTGTCTGCCTAACCAGGCAGCTGTAAGCACAGGCACTACCTGTTCTGCTCCGTCCACTGGCCCCTGCAGTTTCTACGCAGGCTGGTGCTTCTATCTGAGTCTGTCACAGCCCATTTAATGCACAAGGAGAATCTCTACCTGTCCCAGGAGGAGTTGCCACCGGAATGAATGCTGCAGTGTCCGGGCAACACAAACACGACTGCTAGTTTTTCCATCCTCATCCTCCCCATGCACAGGCCCCTCTCTGCAGACAGTCCCTCTGCCATCACAGACTGTGACACTGGTGCCTCTCTGCACCTGCACTGCCCCACCAGGGCCCACCCGACAGCCCCGCCACCAAACACCTCACTCACAGAGTCCCTCACATCATTTGCTGGCTGCTTTGTAACTGGATCACGGAGGCAGAAGAACAAAACTGGAGAAGCATCAGAAGAACTTGGAGCAGAAAATTACTGTACAAGAGAAAACTTGAAAACAACCCGCTCGACCTTAGACAAAGGCTGTACACTGGGAGGAAATCCAAAACACCTTTATGTTGGCTGTGGACCCTGGACAGCCAGCTATCTGGACAGGAAAGGCAAACACACAGAAAACACTTCTTCCACAACACTCCCTTGGTTTGCCAGATCAGAAGATGCTGGCAAAAACAGAATGAATAATCTATGAAGTATTTAAACAGCCTGTCCTGAGTCTGCCGGATGCCTGGACAGACAGACCCACCATCAGACATCTACCAGCCAAGTCCCTCACTGCACCCACTGAGCCAGGCCGGCTGCTGATGAACCCGACACATGTGACAAACCAAGAGGAGGAAAATGTGGCAACAGCCGCTACGGCTTCTGGGGGCCAAGCACCAGGTTGAATCTTTCCTCTCCCCTTGTAACTGCTTTACAGCCAAATTTTAGAGAAAAATACAGGACAAATCTCTGCTGTGGGATTTCAGGAATGTGAGGAGAGGGAAGAATGCGCTTAAATTCAGAACACATGCAGCACAAGCATAAATACTGCCTGCCGTCCGCATGAACTGCACTCCCACTCCCCCAGGGCACGGCAGCACCCCGGGTACGGCTCCCGCTGCGCGGCCTGCAGGCCTGCCCCGCGGCCTGCCCCAGCGAACAAGCACCGACCTGGCAATGCACTGTCTGTGCAGCACAGCTGCTTTACCTCCTGCCTGTTCCCAAGGTGTCTCTTACAGGAACGACACTGCTTGGAGATGGGAGTTTGCTAAGCCCCACTGAGCCTGTACAGAGAAAAGAGCACGGGGTGGGGCGTGGGGGGTGTGTGTGGCAGGTGTGTGTAAAGCATCATGCCCTGTTTTATCCAAAGGGCACTGAATTATTCTTATTAATTGTGCTTAGTAATTGTGTGTATTAGCACGTGATAGCAAACAATCTTCCAGTCTTTGTCAGCTACATGCTTAAGCCCTATTTAATAGCAAGAACTAGCAGTGAATAACGAGCTCTGGACAAGTGACGACCAGGCCGCTGCTGCCCAAACACAGCATGGGGGAAGCACAACCGGACTCCTGTGTTTAAGGCTGACAGGCACCAACGCAGGTACAGCACCTGTAATTCCTCCACGAGTCAAGAGAGAGACCTTTCCCCAGTTTCCAGCCAAACAACTTGTTTTAGAAATTGCAGAAGAGGAAGCACCTTTCACCCTGCTCAGGACTGACACCAACCTCGGCAGGATATTATTATTACAGATTTAATAGAGACAGAATTACACAGAACTAAAAATAAATGGATTACACGACACTTGTAGGCTGCTTCTCAGTGAAGTCTGGGGCAGTGGCAGGAGTGCTTTTAAGACAGTATTACCTAGTGCTTTGTTTAGTTTCAGCACTGTACCATGATTTCAATTGCATTGGTGTTTGATATTTAACTGCCAGTGTACATCTGCACACAATTCTCCCAATTCTAACCATGCTGAAAGCGTTGAGAACCTTCGCAGAGCTCCAGAATATACAAACATATGCTACTATTTGTTCTTATACCCTTAAAAGCAAAATCAAATGAAAAAGCAGTACAAAGGGAAAAGAGTGAATAATAAAAATCATGTCCTGAACTGGAAGACATCCACCACAAGAACTCTTTTTGCTATTCAGCTTGAGTGTTCCAGCACAGACTTTCATTGTCTCACTTTGAATTACTCATCTGAGTAGCAGCTCAAATGACTGCCCCCCCAGCATTTCTCCGTTTTGGACTCTGGCAGCTGTGCAAGTTTAGGTGGATCACACTGAAACCCACAATAAAACCCAGAAATGAGACATTAAAGCATCTGGTCAGCCCACAGTCATGAGGCTTGGCATTCAGAGCAGACCCAGCGGGGGATATTTCCAGGGCCCGTGTTCGCTGATGCAGCACTGGTGGGTTGGACAGACCATCCGACAGAGGTGATCTGGATTCCTGGTGAAGATGGAAGGTCTCTTCCCAGCTGCACAACTGTTGGTTAAACTGACACTGTGCTAGCATTTGTAATCGCCACCTTGCAGCCAGACTACTGAAGATGACCACAATCCTGACATGAGAATGAAATTCCACAAAACCTGGACAAAAGAATAAGCAACACTCCGGTGCTTCTCACTCTCTTCTTCCCAGGCCAGCAGCTCTGGTGGGCACCAGTGATGTGACGGCCCATCTGCAGGCACAGCTGGGGTGCAGCAGGCTGCCTCCAGCCCTGGGCACACACAGGCCATGGGACCCTGGTGCAAAGCCTCCTTTCAGCCCCTCAGTGTGCAGGGGAGGGTCTCCTATGCAATGGTACCAAGTGACCAGCAGAGACAGGAATGTGCTACAGTCCCTGTCACCATGGGGCAATGCTCAAGTTGCCTAGATGGACACCAGAGATGGTCACCCAACCATCTCACCAAAAACAACAGCCGATTGCTCTGACACCACCAACCCCCCATCCCCAATCCCCAGCAGGACCTGCCCTGCCATCCCCAGCACCTCTTCTGCATGCAGGTGGGTCCTGCTGGGTCACTCTCTCAAAACTTACCTCCAGCCTTCTGGTTTCCTCCAAATCCCAGCACTCTTCCTCTGCCCATAAGACTTGACCCTCCTGGCTTCACTCTGTCTGTAAAATCCCTGGGAGCCTTGCTCTCTTCTATTACCCACGGTCCCTTAGCCTGTTTGGAGCTGCTGACTGACTGCTGCCATTCTGAAACCCACATCAGGCTGCTGTGGGAATGCACACACTTGTCCTCACTGAAGTTAACAGAGATGAAACAGGATTCACCAAACCCAAGACAGCTGGAAAGCAGAGACAGTGACTTGCATACCAGCGGCTGGGAGCTAGAAAGCACCATCTCCGAGCCCAACAACCAATGAAACCTTAGTTTTCTGTCAGCTTTCTCCTGCTTTGTGATTTCAGCTGTAAGCTCTGAAGCTGAGTGTGCTCACAACCAGCAGCTGTATGAGCTGGATGTTCCAGAAGGCAGGGCAAACAGCATCCTCCTGGGGTACAGTTCGCTGGGTACTCAAGGATTTCGCCCACTTATGGAGGGACTTCACCAGGTGAGTACTGAGCTCAGATCTGAGGGGGCTCGAGCCTGGTACTCAGGCTGGGGAAGTACTGACGCTATGGCAAGGGGCAGCTAGCCTGGCAAGACTCAGCCATGATAAAAAGACAAGTGACTTTGTTCTCAGCTATAAAAATCTTTGAGGGAAGCTCCAGTTTCACTGAAATTTCTTTCTATTTCCCTTTCAGCATTACAGCAGAGGTGCCTGAAGCCCCTTTAAAAAAACAGGGCTGCTCGCTGGAATGGTTTTAATAACAGTACTTCTGACAAAGAAAACAAAACACCCATGTTTAATGCAATCCCTCCTTAGAAATCTTACGCTGGCAATGAAGCTGGTGGTGTGGATAGTATTCTGCCCCTTTTAATGGCAATTAAAAGCCACAGGCAGGGAAGACAGTTGCTTGGTTATTATTTTATTTTTTTAATGTTTCTAGCAGATCATTGGCTTTTCTCCCAGTCTCAAACTTCGTATCTGAGGACTCTTGTTTCTCTTGCTGAGTCACTCTGGTATGAGATATCTAATCTCCACACAAAGATGCAGGACAATTATTAGTGAATTTGGGTGGCAAATCCAACTGGTAAGGCTCCAGCTAGGGCCCACAAAAGCTTGATCCCTCCAGAGTACAGAGAAGAGAGCAGGAGAAACAGGAAACTCCCAAGAACATCCAAGTCTCAGCACAATACATTTTCCTGACATTTCAGTCATCATTAAGAGGATAAGCACAGCCTCAAGAGAATCCCTGCTTGCCTTAACTTGGGAGAGTAGGAGTCGATAATGTCCATGCTTGCTTTAATGTCTGCAGTCAGATCTAAACTGTTTAGCAGGTGAGACTTAGGAGAAACAAGTACCAAGAACAATCACAAGCCACGGCAGAGACAAAGCTCCCTGGGAATATACCTTTCAGACAACGACCAGCCAAGCATCCCATGCCTCTGTGCTACCATCTAGATTCAAGCCCAACCACAAAGTCATTGCAGGTATTTTAATTTCAATTCAAATAAACTGAACTGAGAAATTGAACAAAGGAAAGAAACGAGCAGCTTTTGGCCAGGGAAGGACACAGCCTGGCTGCACAAAGCCAATGAGCAGCGCTGAAGAAAGGACCTGGGAATCCAGACTTGGCAATGGGCAAGTGCAGCCCAGGTCAGTCACCCAGACAGACACAAACAATAGGAAGTAAAACTGTTGGTAAGACACTGTGGTACTGTTACACCAAAGTGCTACAAAACTGAAGGCTGACCAGACGGGCTGCAGAGCAGTGGTCTAACAGGTCTCCACAGCTTTGTTGTTTTGCTTTCCCTGTGGCAAAAGGATGTAGGGCTCAGAAGTACTTCAGGATACTTGAACCACCAGCACAAAGTAACACCACAGCAGCTCAGCTGTCCTTCCCTTCAGCTGCATGACAGTCTGGCCGCTTCACCTAGCAAACAATCTGCCTACAGCCTCACGAACTCAACTCAGACACATAGAAGACGATCTATTCAAAACTGGCTAACAAGAACATTAAGGTTAGCAATTAACATACGCTGCAATGGTGTAACACCACAGCTTTGTGGCTTAAATGAACACTGTGAAATCAAGTGTCATCTTCTTGAAGCATTCCATCTGGAAATCTGAACCAGATGCGACGGAGAGGTGACAGCTCAGTGTTGCCATGGAGTTCATGCTCACTGACGGACCCGTAGCTTCTTGTGCAGACTCCTTCCGACCCCTTGCCAAGTTACAGTCTCCAAGCAATCACTGAAGGAGCACGGGGGACTTCTGGGGTCATCCAGCAAGTTCAATCCTCATTTTCACCTGGAAGTATCTGATTCGGCATTCTTGAGTGAGGTAGATGGGTATTAGGCGCACTAGTCAACAGTAGAGTGAAAAGATCCAGCAGAAACCCTCTGAGGTCTCATTAAAGACACCACAGTTTAAGTTTGTATACAAAGAGGGAGAGGGTTAGAGAATGTCTCTTACCTTACCTACGTATTTTATCCAAATGACTCAAAACCCTGTAACTGCTGAAGTCAGAGGTACTTCGAACAGCATCAAGTGTAAAAGCAGTTTGAATGTCAAAAGAACTAGTGTGTGACAGTATTTTAAACAGGCACTTTGGAATTTTTAAACACAGATGGGTTTCCCAACATGTGAGAGACATCCCACTGAAACAACAGCTCTGCATACAGCCACACATTGACAGAGGTGCAAGCATGCTGGAACACCCCTCCAGAGCCTCCAGAATGACACTGGGCTTCGTGGTAAAGCCCTGAAGCCACTGCGCTCACATACACCTCCCCGGGTCCATTCTGAAGACTGCCCTGGTTTCAAGCCATATCCCCATCTCAGAACAGGAACAAGTGCAGAAAGAAAAAATCCCATCCCATGGAATAGGACAAGCTCCAAGAGCCATCCCAAAAGACCGAAGATGGTGTGCACAGTAGCAACGGCACAGGATAAGGGGACGTGCCACATACTCACACCGAGGTGGCTGTAGCCCCGCTGGATGGAGCTGCCTGTACCCTTAGAGAATCCCCAGGGGCTGTGACAGAGCAGCCCAGCACCGTCTGCTGCAGACATGGGTTCCTGCCTCCTGGCTCCCGGTCCCCGTCCCGTCCCCCTGCCTGCGCTCAGTCTGCACTGCCTGCCAAGAAAGACAAAGCTGATGACGGGGGAAAGGGGAAAAACCAAACTGGCAGAAGCACTGAAAATATAAATCTCTTTGGCCAAGGTGAACGTGGGAAAAATTCTTCAGGAGGGGTGTCACATGTAGCAAGTTTTGCCAGACCATTACTCCTGTAATGCAAAGGGGAGAAACACCAACACCGTGTTTCCTGACGACTCCCCTCCTTTATCAGAGACCTCTGAAGCACCGAGGAATTTGGCAGTTGCTATGGAAACCGCTCGTTGTATTGAACAGCCCTGAAAGGGTCAGCGGGTACTATCACACCGGCCAATTGTAAATTATTTCCCTGCTAAACATCTACTCCGGTTTGGTTGCTAGGACAGCATTTGGACTGACTCTGGAACAGGCTCATTCTGCAGCGGGGCTGCCGCAGATCAACCCAAAAGCAGCAGCTGTGCTCTGGTCCCACACGCCTGGGCACAGAGCAGCCACACCCAGGACAGAAGGGCTGCGGGACTCTGGGCTGTTCCTTCGACACATCGGCACCGACCCAAGACAATGGGAGCTGGCGTGCAGAGTTCACTTGCACCGTGATCCCCAGAGGTTTCACTCTGCTGCTTACAACAGCCAGGAAATAAATAACCTGCCTGGCTGACCCACTTGTGCCTCTGGAGAAGGGACAAGGTGAGCAGCACACTGCCCACCACAGCGCTCAGCTTCGGAACCCTGAGACGGGACCAAGCCCTGGCCAGCAGGAGTCTGCACCCCAGGAACACTGCACGTCCTGTCGCCAGGAAACAAGGGAATCTGCCTGCCTTTGTTCACATCAACACCTGGAACTACAAATGCCAGCTCGCAGTATTGATCCCTATGGGCAAGAAGACCAAGAGCACTGGCTGTCTTTCCAACTTTGCTACTGAACTCACTCCACTTGTTTCAGTCCCACAAAGTGCTTTGCTTCCCAAACTCCTTATTAGCCCCATTTCTTCAATGTGTGTCTACTGTAAACCTGAAAGCATCTGCAAAAAGTAACAGGACCATAGGAGCAAGGTTTCTTTTGTGGAGGATACAAACAGCTCTTCCCTTTTTCTTCCACCAACAGCAGGCTGCCCTAGGCACCATCACCTGGAAATGCTTCTTCCAGCATCTCGCACCTCCAAGTAACAGCTGTACATAATTCAGATACCTGGGGTGGGTAGCAGAGACCATTTTATTACAGAACATACCTGAATTTAAGAGGCTGCACACTCTCTGATCACAACTGTGCCCAAGCTCTCTGCACAAGGCAAGCCTTGTTCCTTGCCCACACATTCTCTCCATTCTTCACTTGCCTGAAATTATCCAGGTGATGACCAAGAAAGCAAGAGCTATGTCTCTGTACCCAAGTTCTGGTCTTTCTCGGATATCCTGTGAACTTCATTACTTCTGTAAAGTCCTGGTTTGGAAGAAAATATTCTAAACTCTGAGGCATGCGGCATGGCTGGCTATGGAGACTTCAGCCCTTACTCAGACTTTCCATACCAAGGAACCCCAAGAAAAATAAAGTCCTTTCTCTGTGCAAACACAGGAAAATTTCCCCTTCATCAGGCAGTGAGTTCATAATATTAATGCTGGTTCTCTTTTCTAAAGTCATCCACCAGGCACTAGAGGCCCCCACCAGAAGACGCCTTGGCACTGCTCTGCTGGGACACAAGAGAGGAAGGAGAGCTGGCACAAGCCCTGAGCAGCCTCAGCAGGGCCAGTGAGGAGTCAGTCTCAGGATGCTGGAGCTTTCCTGCTCTCCCAAGAAAACTGACAGCAGGTGAGCTCATTCAATCAGGGCTCTATCCCGAAGCACACACACTGAAATCCCTGTGTTGTCATACTCTGGCTTTGCAGCCACACTCCCGGGTCTCTCTGGAAAGCAGATTCCCCAACGACTCATGCAATTGACATTCCTTAAAAAACCCTCTCTACCCAGTGAAGCCCAACAACTTGAACTTAACAGGAGTCTCCCAACTGCTCTGTCCCCTGAAATCAGCAAGTTGCCTGCACAGCTCAAGGGCATTTGGTGTGTCTGACATAGGTTGTTCTGTCGCTGGCACCACATCACTCCCAGTGCCCAACAAACATCATCAGCCAACTCCTGAAACTTCCAACAGCACAAGGAACGTGCTGAGCACAGGGTGCCTGGCTGGAAGCGCCTCAGAGAGAAGGAACAAACTGCACACTCGGCTCTTTACATTAAAAACCAGGCTCTTCCCAAAACAAGGGGCCTCATGGCAGGCAGCGGAAGGAGCAAAGCTCGGGTCAAGTGAGGGAAGTCCAAAAGGTGCAGAGCATGGAGGAAGGGACTGTCTTCTTACAGCTGCTCAGCAACTGCAAAGCAGGCACACAGCACAGAGGGACATCCGTGTCACAGCCACTCTGGCTAACAAATTCTTTACATCTGGCCTCTGATGCAGTCTGGTGCCAGAAGAGCTTCCCTCCACACAACAATCTGAGCACCTCCAGCAGCAAGGACTGGGGAATGCTGCTGCAGACAGCCCAGTGCCACCTTCCTGGGGCCAGGGGACCACGAGTCCCATGCACCAAAGCTGCTTGACAGCTGAACCACCTCAAGTCCTAACACTGGGCTAAGGGGCACAGCAGCTGCCCCAGCAGAACTGACAGCGCCAGGCTTTTGGTACCAAGGATCCCTTGTGGTACAGCCACCGCACAAGCCAGCTCCTGCGTCAACCAGGGGTCCCCCGGGACAGGCAGAAACCACGCCGACTGTCACAGAGCGAGGCGAACGCTGCAGAGACTCAGTCAGCACAGCTCCTGAGGACAAACCTGTCCTTAACTGCTTCTTGCAACTTCCTCTTCCACTGGCCTCTATTTTGGCATTTCTACAGGAGACTTTCTGACACAACAGTACGTTGCCCTTTCACCGTGGCATTCCTGAAGGATAATGTAACCATGGGGAAAACTGAAATCCATCTCTAGGGAAGCAGAAAGCAGTAATTAGTTTGCTGAGGAGAGCTCCAGACAATAGGGATGGCTGTGGCCTCTTCACTTCACATGAACTACAAAAATTTGAATAACCTTCGGCAAGAGGTTTAAGCCAGTATGCAACAGGAAAAATCCCTGCATGAAGTACCAAGAAAAAGCCACAGAACAAAGAGCAGAAAAGCACTGTCTGCTGCTTGCCACCAGCCCGCAACTCCACTGGGGTGCCAGGAGGTGAACAAACAGGCTTAGTGAATAATTGAAGGCACAATAATGAAACCTCAGAACATCAGAGACATAATACAGTTTTGCAGGTTTCATCACAAAGCCTTTGAATTCCCAAATAGACACACTGAATAATTTATCCCTGTGTCAATACTGGGTCAGCAGCTGCTCACTCATAGCTAACCACGGCCAACACGCTTCAAGACACTTGAATGGGTCTGAACAGATTAATGAGCAGGGTCTGGAGGGAAGAGGCAATGAAAACTCAACCCATCCACCCCTCCCAACACTGAGCTCAGAACCAGCAGTCCCGCCATGTGCCCAAGGCCTCACTGGTACAGAGCCACTTTAGTGCTGCCCACCACCACCTCATCCCAGTGCTGCTCCTTCCTGTGCTGGGCTGGCTCCAGGCTGGCATTTACCCCCCACCACCGAGCAGTGCTCAGCCACTGAGAGCCCAGAGGGTCACCGGGCACCCCCAGTCCCACCAGCCACAGCACGGCATAAAGAAATCGAGCCAAAGGAGCCAGCCTGTCCTTTTGCTCTGCAGCACTCTCAGTCACAGAGCTAAGGGAGACACCCGTCCCAGGAACCTGACCTAACAGCCTTGTTATACAGGAAGGTAGGTATGTGGGGGAGGGAATAAAACATGACTGACAGTATGACTACAGATCTGCTGCTTTTAATCTGGAATACTCCCTGTGGGCTCCTGGCTTCACACAGCAGCATCTGCTGTCCTGTACCTGAGCCCATCCTTCACCTGCAGGCCCACCTGAGCTGTGTCCACAGAACTGCATTCACCTCTGAGATACAACAAACTCTCCCACAGCACAGCAGACCAAGAGGTCTTCTATGGATCATCACTGATTCTGCACCATCCTTCAGCAGAAGATCATTTTCCTTCTCACAACCTGACCCATTCAGAGTGCTTTCAGAGACCTCACACACAGCTCAGCTCTGCTGTCTGCTGCTAAAACAAAGCAGCCCAAGGCAGCCACACCACAGAGCACAGCCTGCTGCAAAGGATTACAGTTCATGCCCAGGACTAACTTGTGGCAACTCCACTTCAGCACAGCGAGCCACACACCAACCTCTGCGCTCGCTGCCTCAAGCCCTGGCTCCCAGCTCCCGCAGGCTGCACGCAGGCCCTGGCCAGCAACACCCAACAGTTCCTTTATCTGCGATCAACAAGACGTTGCAGTAATGCTGAGGACAGCACCCAGTGCCCAAGTACAGCTGGACAGCAACCAGCATTCAGAGTTTGTGAAAAGAAGCCTTGCTGGGCAGGGTCTCTGCTGGCCTTGACCCCACGGCCTGCAGCTATCAAGCACTCCCTTCCAAGGCTCCTTGCTGCCATCTTTGATAAACTGGGCCTGTGCCCCAAGGCTCTTCAGTCTCTCGATACACAGAGCATTGCAGTAATACGCGGGTACTGAGAAGTGAGATATTTTTAAAGGAAAAGTAATGTGAGCATTAAGAGCCTGGGAAGATCTGGTCACTTACATGACATGTCAGACCAACACAAAATACAAGGAATGAAGAAATCAAATTCACTTCGGTGTGCACATGTGTGCTCATGCATATGCAACAGAAAGAGACATCCAGACACAGATCAATCATGCTATCATCATATTAACATCAGAAAAGTCAGCTTTGTGTTAGCGTTTGTACACCGGTATAGAAAGAGACATAAAGAAAGATGTAATTGGCACAGTTGCACCAGGGCCACTACGTCCCTGTGCTGTCCTGCAGCAGCTTTGTCTGCACATCAGCTAAGCAGCCTTTCATCTCATTCTTGCATAATGAAGTGGAAAACAAGAACATCACTCTTCAGGTCTTTGTCCAATACTTCAGTAAATAATTCCAAGCTTTTCAGTCTTTATATGGCAATCTTTCACATCATCTGTTCTTTCTCATCACACATCTTCAAGTGTATTTCTAACCAGGGTGCCACCTGTCAACAAGGAAATCCTTTGAAAGACCACAACCCTCACACAGGGTCCTGATCTTATGTGCTTCCACCGGAGAAACAGGGCAAGACTGCCGTGCTGTCCCCAAAGCATTTTCCCACCACCTGGAAATGAGGACATGCACTGTACTATTCCTCGTATTTTTAATTTTCTTAGAATAAACATACAGCATTAAAACCTAAGTGTAGTAGCTTGTCGTGGTTTTGCCCCAGCCGAGGGCCGCACCCCACACAGTCGCTTGTACTTTTAAAAGGAAGGGGGAAGGAAGGTTGGGGGAGGGGGAAAAGGGAAGGAAGAAAGGAGGAAAAGAAACCACAACCTAGAAACCAGAACCACGCAGGTTGGGATAAGGATAGTTTACTAAACAATAACAGAAAACTAGATATAACAATAACAGAAGTTTAAAGCACAAAATAGATGAAACTGGTGATACACAATGCAGTTTCTCACCAAACCACAGAACCCAGGCCGCACAGCTTAGAGCCCGTCCCGGAACCCAGAAACTGCCCGTCCTGGCGTTGTCTCCTCCTCTTCCCCCCAGTCCCCCTTTATACTGAGCATGATGTAACTGGCATGGAATATCCTCTTTGGCCAATTCGGGTCACCTGTCCTGGCTGCGTCCCCTCCTTTCTCATTAGTAAGGAAGTATGAAGAACTGAGAAAGGTCCTTGATTGCCCGGCAACAACTAGAAACATCAGGGTGCTATCAGCATTGTTCTCATCCTAACACCCAAACATGGCATTCCATCCACTGCTAAAAATAATTAACTCCATCATAGCTGAAACCAGGACATAGCTGTATGCAAGTACAGCTGCTAGAGATGAAGAGTGTACCAACGATGCTCAGGAACACAAGGGAGGCTGAAAGCAAGAGTTTCTCCAGGACGAGACTTGCTTCAAACAGCAGCAGAGCAAAACCCTACCTCAGTAACCAGAGACATCTCTGTCACACTAGGCCACCAGATTTCACAACTGGGGACCCAGACAACCAAGCAAGTGTGAAGCACAGGAAACACCACGTGATTTGCTTACTAGACAGTAGCGTTGGATCTCACAGGCTACTGGCATGATGTAACCTTGGCCAAGTCACTTCTCTCTGTATTGCAGATGAGCAGATCCAGAGAACACCTACCACTCTGCAAATCATGCAAGACCCACATGAAAGGAAATGCTTTAAGTGCTGTTAAGCAGAAGACAGAGTCTCATCTTGCCTCAGAGCATCAGGCAGCAGAGTTCTGCAGAGGTACGTTCTTGATTTAAGCAAATACATGAAAGCTAAAAACTCTTAACTGAAAAGTGAAGCAATTAGGAAGTGCCTTTTTCTGGGAACATGCTGCTTCCACTGCAGCACGACAGAGGTTATTTTGAACTTATTACTTTGACTGGATTCAGCTGAAAGTAATTAAATTTAGTCACACAAGTCTGATCCATAAATGGAACCTACAAAAACAATTACCATAGCTCTCAATAGATCAGTAAGGAACAGCAGCCCTGTTTGATGTGAACCAAAAGGAACATTATTTACACTGCACAAGAAATCACAATAACTCAATCCCTTTCCAGAGATTTTATTTGAAAATTACAATTTTCAGTGAGCAGAGTCACAGGTTATAAATTTCAGCCATGCTCTGCTCCTTCCCATTTACCATCCTCAGGAGCAAAATAGGCAACTGTATCTCGAGTCAAAGGGGCTGTTCCCTACTCTGTTCTGAAACCAGGTGATGGAAAAGCTAAAGTAAACATGCAAGAGACGGGTCAACTAAGCATCAAACTTTTTAAAAAAGACTATGTTTTTATACTTGTTTTTTCTCCTGTGCAGAAGCTGATGGACCTGTGAAGCAGTTGGCATCGCTCAGCCCAGGCCCTGCACATACATCTCACCTACACCAACACTGCTTCCTGTTATGCAAAGGGCTGTTTGAGCCAGCAGCCCTCAGGTTTTACACACCCCTCAGTTTGTTTTCAATTCCCTTCTACCAGTCTCACTAGTCTGCACTTTTTAGAGGTAGATTTTGGGCACATCATCCTCTATACCTCATCCAGCATGGAATATGTAAGCAGAGCTGAACAAGTAACAATACATGATGTTCCTTTAGCATAATGAATACAAACTTTTGCTTGCTTGCCTCCAGAGGAAATTCCAGGCATTACCTACAACACGCAGCTGAACAAAAAAATCCAGAGGGAGCAGGACAGCAGTGATTTCCCATCTCAACGAAGATGTCAGGACCTTTTCTTTGCATGACCACTCACCCACCAGCTCTGCCTTTAGGGGTGTGTTTACACTGCACGCTGCAAAAAACCTGAACATCTGCAACTGCACAGCACCAAGAGCTAACTGACAGAGTGCGTATCTGGCTACGCTTCTTTCCAGCGGAGACTGCACGGGGACCAGCGCTCCACACCCCACACAGGGCAGCACCCAGCGCCAGCTCCTGACACTGCAGTCAGTCTGCAGAGTCCCCTTTTCCCCTCCATTTTCTATCTCTCTGTGCAGGCACAGACATACATTGAAGTGCAGCACTGAGTCGCGCAGGAGAAACAGCTTAACATGCTCCCTCTTGTCAAGAAGATGAAGAGCCTGTGTGTGGCTGGAAGTGTCATCTGTCACACGCTCGCTCATCAAATTTGAATCCCCAGCTGGAACTCCAATCCAGGGACCCAGAGAGCAGAAGGTCACAGCAGTAAACACCCTGGCTCTCAAATATTAGCATCACTGTCAGTACGACCACGCTCACCTTCATGGTACCACAGGGATAACAACCTACTTATCATTATTGCAATTCCTGCTACTTCACAGAAGACACCAGAAACAACAGTTAGCAAGTACAACATAAATAACAAAGACCAGAACCACTACATGCTGTAAAATCTTTGTTCTGCTGTGGAGGACTTTCACTATTCATCACATGCAATGAGGTCTGCAGCAGCATGGCAGCATTAGCAATGATTCACTGCCACAGGATACTTCTCAACCATTGTATTCAGCAATGTACCGTTCTGCAAGCTCTTCCTTTTCAATCTCTGCACATAAAATACAGGGCAGACACAGGATCTGTGAGGAATGAACAGAGATCCCCACAGACTGTAAATAATACAGAGTTGTTATAAATCTTATAGGACATTCACTATCAGGTTCTAATCTTATATGTAACACAAAAATTACAGTTATCATTTGATAATTTGAGCCCATCCTTGATGGGACTGAACACACAGATTCTGTTACTGTGGAAAAACTGCAGATACACAGCCAGTCTCGAGAAGTGGGCCATACGACAGCCTTCACACGAGAGCAACTCAACTGTACATTAGTAGACCAGGAATCCTTTAACAACCTCTTCAGGACAACTACTCTGAACCTGGAGCTTCTTAAGCCTGACTATGACAGAATTACTTTGAACAACATCTTGGTATTTACACCCTGACAAAAGTCTCTCCATGAACAAAAAAAGCAAACAAACAAAAAAACCCAGCAAAACTTTCCACAGAGAACCTGAAAAAAATGCCTGGAAAATGCTGGTCAGCGTGAGAAGACTGGCCAACACTGCTAGCCAAACATCAACCGCTGCCCTACATTACCATCAGCAAATGCCAACTCGGTTCCTGGGCAGACTTCTCACACCACCCACCCTCCTTCGGGGAGAAGGGAAGCTGGGGAAGCGGCCTGTCAAGCAGTGGTGCTGATGTGTAATGCTGTGCCGGTGCATTTCATAAACAACTGCAAGAGTTGGTCTACTAACCCAGTGGAAAGGCAGCCAACAGCCAGCACAGCCTCACCATCTGCTCCACCCACAGCAAACGCAGCAGTCTCCCAACCGCCCGCATTTTCCTGCCATACACAGCACTTCAACCCTGCAGCCTCTCATCACTAACCCATCCTGGGGATGCAGTAGTTAAACACGGATTTAGGTACCTCTAAATGTTTGCTCCTTCAGTAACACACTCACATTTAAACAGATGAAGAAGTAATTCAGCAAGGTCTGAAGGTTTAAATTTTAATCACCTGCCCCTTGCCCTTTCACACGACTGCTCCCAAAGGAAACAGGCACTTGAATCAATAAGCCTCTGCTCTGAGAGGCACAGCAACCAGGGAACACACTATCCCCACTGCTTTTCAATACACACATCCCTACTCTACACACTGACGCCCTCTTTTACAGGCACCAGCACTCCCTCCACAGCTTCCCTCCACATCAGGAGCACCACTGTGGAGCAGCCCCTGGGCAGTACTGGCCTGTGCTGGAGATATGCTAGAATAATGTAAAAGATTTGCTTTCAACGAAAAATAGGCTAGAAAATACAGAGTTTGTGATGGCACATAACCCTGCTCCCAGGCTTTGGTACTATAACCAGCTGGGAAACAGAACTTTTAAGCCAGCCCAAAAGACCCCATACAGCCACCACTTCAGTTAGAATAGTTTTTTGAATGCAGAGATTCAGCTGGGACTCAAGCCTGGAATCAGAGAGTTCCACCTACATCAGACACCAGACCTTGTTGACATGGCCACCAAGGCTGAGCATGCACACAACCAGACATTTCTGCACCAACCTTGGTTTTATGTATCTACCTCTATGTGGCACATTTCACTTGTGTTCATCAATAAATTATGAAGCGTTAGCTTAAGTCATTGGATTTATATCAAAAGACAATTAAATGCCCTAACTTATCTTATTGTTGGGAAATTTCTCTATTTAACAGCTGTCTCCCCCTTGCTAATATAATCCTATTCTCCCCACCATCCCATCCTGAAAAATCTCTCCACGACCTTTCCCTGTTTATACATGTTCAATAACCACAGACTTTCATGTTCCCCGCTCACTGTCAGTTATCCAAACGGTACAAATTTAGTGCCTTTGATCTCTCCTCATTCATCAGTCCCTCCAGGCCCCTAATCACTTTTTTCACTCTTCTCTGAACTCCCTCCAGTAATGATGTGATTCTAATCCTCTGAAAAGAGAGGCTTTTGGCTTCCGCTCTTCACACAGATGCGAGCAAAGCAATTCGGAGACTTCACAAGCTCCGGGTGCAGAAGTGTCACCAGCCACCGAGTGTTAAACAGTGACACTGGGACGACAGGATTGTCTCAGGGACACTACAGATGCCAGAAGCTGAAAGGAAACACAATTAAAATTAAAATTAAAACGATGAGCTGATCAGCACTTTATATACAGCCATCAAGGCTTTGTGTGAGCAAAAGCCACCTTTCAGAAGCAGCAGCTGCCTGCTGGGTGCTCTGAAGAAGCCAGGCTGAGAGTCCCAGGATCCCCCGAAACCGCAGCTTGCACAGCAGCTTCCTGACCAGCACACCAGGTAGGCAACTACAGGGCAGGGACCGGGGTCTTACCCCAGTGCCTGAGGGCTGTCCAACAACCACCACTGTGCAGCAGCCGTGTCTCAGTGGGGAGACAAACTCTGCTCACAGTGACAAAGCGCCCGGCAGCCGGCCGGCACTCCCACCAAAGACCCCATCAGCGCGGGGGCCTCCGGCAGCCGGGCACGGCCGATCCCTGACGGAATTCAACCCAGCTCCCATGAGCTTCCAAGTTCATCCGTTTGTTCACTGAGTTGAAGCGACACCTGGGAGGGAAAAAAGTAATAACTGCAATAGCATAGCTGACAAAAACCATGTGTCAGCACATAGCAGCTGGTAGAGGTGAGGAAGAAGGAAGCCTTCCTTCCTAAAAATGGCTCCTCATTGATGTAGACAGACACAAACACAAGGCACAAGCATGACACAGCCACGAAGAAAACAAACTAGAGATGCTATACATGACACTGGGGAAAGGCGGTCCAGTAAAATCCAAACGACAGTTCAGGAACAAGCTCGAGCTTTTCCCATTGCAGCTTGGAGACTACCTGCAAGCTGGGTAAGAAGAAATAAAATAAATCTTTGCCCAAAACCACAGCAACCTGATTTTTAAAATTTATTTTCCTGATGCCTATTTTTGACTTTCATGTTTTAAAAACTATTTTTGAAATAATTTTAAATGCTGTTAAAATATTGCTTTTATTAGTATTGGCTGAGAAAAGATCTTTAGTTTTTTTACAAAGGACTCTAACTTTGCTCAGTATTTTTACGTTGACTTGAGGATTCTTCCAACTACTCTACACTAATCTCTCCCTGATTATAAATCCATCAGCACTAGTCTTACTTCCATCTGAACTACAGCAAAATCTGAGTTTTCCCTATTCTTACCACCACAGAAAATTCACCACTAAACCACCCCAACCCTCCCAGTGTATCTTAGGCCGACGTGGCAGCGTGTTCATCTGGTGTGCAAGCTCTTAAGTGCCCCCAAGCCTCAGAAAGGCCTCAGGATCAGTGCCGAAGCAGGACTGGAGGTGGGGCTGGGCACCCAGAGGTGCTGCAGGCAGAACAGCATATGGTCTGGAACAATATCTGATGAACTTCCAACAGAACAGCCCGCCCCAGTGACATTTTCCATGTCTGCTACTCACCAGGCTCAGAGGACCAGAAACCTCTTGTAGTGCTTACACAGCCCCTCTGCCACTCCTCTAACCCCCTGTACACTCTTTGCTACAGAGTGGCTGTCCTCAGTATTTCAGACCATTTCCCTTGGTGCATTTTCCAGTAAGCACATAACCTACGACAGTGACTCTCATTTGACAGCCAGTAAGCAAATACCTTTCCAATTCTTTCCACCAATCTGGCTGATTAACGTGTTCCTCACTGCAGTTACAGGAATGAATTCCTGACCAAGGGAAGTACCTCACCAGGGTCTGCAGGACTCTGCCTGCTGCAGAAACTTCCCGTGTCCCATGCAGGGATTATACCAGGTTCCTATTCATACTGGATTAGACGCACACCACCACTCCATCTCTTGCCTTCTCACACATCATGTGAAAGCCAGGGCAGCCCTTATGCAAAAATAAAATAAAAAAAGGTAGGAACAGCTCAAAATTCTGCATTTCAGTGATTAAAGGGTATCACACAGAGTCAGTCGGGCCACAAACTGTTACTCCCAACAACTATACGCCTGAAGGGCACAAGGTGCTGTGCTGGGAGCACAGAGGAAGGGAATTCCTCAAAGCAGAGTTCACACCAGGAAGATGCTGATGGAAGCACGATGATGGGAGTGGCGGCAGCAAGAGCCACCATCTCGGTGCCACTGCAGTGGCTGCTGGTGACGTGTCTCCATGGCTGCAAGGGCTGCAGTGAGGGATGCTTGTGGAGGGACTGGGTGGCTCTGGCAGCACCTGGAGACTACACAGGGCTCCCGCTGCTGCAACCCAGGTTCTGAATGAGTGGAGATAAACAGAAATGGGAACCCTTCCCAAGTCAGTCCACCTCAGAGCCAGTTTGTGAACACCTCAGACCTTTCCCTTCAGGTGGGGCACAGCAGAGGAAAACAGGGTGCAGGGCTGCAGGACAGGCACCCCTGAACAGGCTCAGGTGACTCCAGGACAAGTGATTTTAACGCAGCTGTAAGATCTTTTGCACAGGTCAAAAGCCCCAGTGCTGCCTGCGTGACACCCCTCTTAGCAGGGCTGGGCTGAACACTGCAAATGTTCCACCTGGGAACACTGTACTGGGGTGAGAACAAGGCAAGGAAACACTGGGGCTCCAGTGGAACCTGCACTTGGCAAGTCGATTCAATGGGACATGGCAAGTCAAAGAGCAGCAACACCAGAGGTGAGCAGGGACACCTCCTTGCATGGCTTTGCTGATCACCCACCACCCAGACAGACACGGGACCCAGCTTGACATGACAATTACTATTTCAACACTTGCTACAAGTGGTAGTAGACATACTCTGGCTCCAAGAGCAGGAGGTAGTACATCCCTCTACATGGCACAGATGATCTTGGAGTGGGGTCCAGGTTTTCTTCTATTTACTACAGAATCCCCAAATTTTGCAGAAAGCAGGCAGGTCAGTCACCATCCGGACCATGAAGAGTCTAATAATCTTGCTAACGATGCCTCTGGAGATACCTGCAAGATCTGGGATCATTTATGCTGCAGTGAAACACAAGTGTACAAAGAGGGTACAGGTTAATGTAGCTAACATGAATATCTATAACGGGGTGAATCATGGTTTTAGCTGCTTATTGGAACAAAAACATCAATCAGTCAATGCTGAGATGATTAACGGGATAAGATTAAGGTTAAAACTAGAAAATCTATTAGCCTATTTAAGAATAAATGCTGTACCTGGCAGATCATCAGTCTCTTAAGCCTCAAGGGTTTAGATGCTCTGTGCGAATGGGACCGACGCAGCCGAAGGCTCTGCAGGAGACCCACTGCCAGTGGCTGTCCTGCCCACCTGGGGCCATGCACCTTCTCCCGAAACCAAGCGGGTGTGCCACAGACCCACACCTCAGCTGCAGCTCAGCAGCCACCGTGTACCACATCCTCTGTGTGGGGTGCAGCTCTGGGAAGGGCTGCTGCTCACCACACAAAGCAGGAAGAAGGAGAGAGCATCGAGGTCGGCAGATTCAGCTTCAGTGCCTGCATCCCAACAATGAATTCAGCTCCTAACAAGAGTTTTACTCAGAATGCTGAATTCACCCAGCCTGCCTCTTCTAGTCTGCATGTATGCTTGTCATTCAACTGTCACACTTACCCGTTCCCTGGGTGTCGTGACAATAACTGGAAAGAATTTTAATTACTCCTCAAAAGACATACTGTCTCAAGGAGACAGACACACGGTCTACCTGCCTTTTTCAGTCTAATTTCCCTTAGGAACACTCCTCTCTAATGCATTATTTTGCATCAGACAATCTACTGTGCAGAGCATCTCTCCAGACTGCACTAATTGTTTAAGTTTGGTGTTTAGCACTTCCTGCTCTCTAAAGCCATGTCTAGAGCCAGTCGGATTGCGAGAGCCCCGGGTCAGCCTATTCTGAGGGGTGCTGAACCACAGAAAGGAGAGAAGAAGTTCTGAGGATGGCAGGGGTCCAGGACCTATGAAACACAGGTTTAGGAACACTGTACCTTGGCAGAGGATGCAGCTCAGTGAGCAACCCCTACAGGCAATTCCCTAACAATCCATACCCTGGCACTGGTGAGAATGTTCAATTATGGGATAATAATGTAAAAAATATTGCTGGGTAACTGGAATGATCTAGTAATACGGTGCCTTACACTTTTCACAAGTAACTAAAGGTTGCTGTGCCTGCTGGATTTTGAGGTGTTGGGGGAATAAAAGGGGGGGCAGGGGGAAGTGTCCTAACCACTGCAACACATCCATGTCCAGAACAGACCTCCCAACTTCAGGGACAGAGGACTTCACAGGAAAAAAGCTGCAGAAGATGGCAGCTGGGTACCTGGAGCACCTCCTTACTAATTATCCCAGAGTGCCATTTGCTATGTCACCAAGGAAGAAAGTGTGTCAGACTGCAGCAAAGCTGCCTTCAGCAGCTTATGGAACGCTTCTCTAAGCCATGATGCAATTAACTGCCAAGAAAGTGCTGAGGCAGGCAGAATTAGGAAGCTATAACAAATCAAGTACATAATCCTACACCATTTACATTTAAAACAGCTGAATTGCTTATAACTCACAGCGCTGTAGCATGTTTACAATTTTATTTCATACAATCTAGATGTCTTATTCCCCAAGCAGGACAAATGAAACAATCCAGCTTCAAGGCCAAAGTGGGAAAAGCCTCCCAGAGCAGCCCAGCTCTCCAGAGCTTCCTGGCCTAGGTGGTAACGCCTGCCACTGGCAGAATGTTATCTGCAGAGAACTCCAGGCTGGTGTGGGTGGGAGGGGCCCTCAGAGACCCCCAGTGCCCCCCCTGCCATGGGCAAGGACACCCCCACCAGCCCAAGGTGTCCAAAGCCCCATCCTGCCTGGAAGTCTACCCAAGTTTCTGTGCTATCCTGTAACATAACATCAAGTGAGCTCTTCTGAACCACAGAAGTGTACAAAATTATCCTGGAAGTCTCCCAGCACGCTCCCTAACCCAGCACGCTAGCTTCCTAAGCAGCAACGGGACAGGGTGAGGGAAAACAGACATGCTCTGGACTCTGAAGGCCTCTGTAGGAGCCTATTAAACAAAACAGCCCCAAACACAAACACACAAAACCAAACAAGAAAAACCTCCCTTCTTTCTTAAAAGACAGTAAAGGCAACGTATGACACGATCCTAAGCTGCAGTGTCAGTGAAAGAACACACGTTACTCCACACGGATGTGGTCAGCAGCCCTGGCACGAAAATGGCCGGGCAGACCCAGGTCCCACAGCTATCGAAGGTGATGGGCGCTTCTGCACCAACTCAGACGGATTTCAGATTGCACTGCTGGGCTGAAATCACTTCCACTAATTGCTCAGATGAAATTGCCAATTACCCAGGAAAGCAGCACACTGAGCCCAACACACCTTCTGCCAGCCACACAACGTACAGAAGGTGTACCGTAAAAAGCCACCAAAACCCTCAGCGTCACACAACCGCTGCACGGAGGCTTGTGGCACCCTGTGACCCAACACCCAGGGCTTTGCTACCCCAACAGCTTGGCCTGAGCAGCCTTGGCAATGGCAGACACCCGCACGGCCCAGGGCAGTGCTGGGCTCCGGCCCCAGCGCAGGTGGGAACACTGCGGCTCTCAAGGTGCCAGGTACTCCTGCAGAGCCGCTGGAGCTGAAGCACAGCTGGGGCTTACACCCATATGGCAAATTTCTCTCTCTAATGTAATTTTGATACCAAGATGTGTTAAATCTTTGATTTTATTGGCAGATGCTGACTGTATTTGCCTAACCTCTGAAGCCTGCTGATTGACACTGTTAATGCACTTTCTAATAGATGAAAAGGCAAATGACAGCTTTTGGCTTACTTTCAAGCACATTTCTTCACTGCAAAATACCCTATAGCTCAATCTGTGTTTCATACAACCTGAAATCGCTGTTCTTTATTGTGTGGCTAATAACTGGTGGCATACCAAAGAAAACAGGAGCTGGATAGGAGCTACTTTACTTCCTCAAAGGAACACGGTTACTTCATTTCTTTAATTTGAGCTGCACTGATCTCAGAAAATCACTGAGCCCCAGGCTGGTTTGGATGGGAGGGGCCCTTAGAGCCCCCCCCAGTGCCACCCTGCCACAGGCAGGGACACCCCCACCAGCCCAGGGTGCCCAAAGCCCCATCCAACCCGGCCTTGAACCCCGCCAGGGATCCTGGGGCAGTCCCAGCTTCTCTGGGCACCCAGTGCCAGGGCCTCCCCCCTCCCTGGGAAGGATTTCTGCCTCCCAGCACCTCTCTAGCTGCCCTCTTGCAGCTGAAGACCATTCACCTGGGCCCCTCTGCCCTGGGCACCAGCCCCTCTCCAGCTTTCCTAAAGCCCCTCAAGGGATGGCAGAGGGCTCAGAACTCTCCCTTGAAGCAGCCTTCTCTTCTCTGGGCTGAGTCTGGCTCCAGTGCTGGGGACCACCAAGCTGGACGTAGCACTGCACTGGGGGGAAGCCCTTGGTACTTAAGGTGTAGTTAGGAAACCAGAACTCCCACTGCCAGGAAGGCACCTGGGACATGATGAGAAACTGGCAAGTCTGGGAGAGAAGACCCCATAGCGGACTGGCAGTGGGCTTTCTCTGCCCAAATATGCCAGGTATGGGTCTGCATCTGAGCAAGAGCTGAAATTCAGTGCCCAGAAATTCATGAAAGGGCTCTCCAACCATAACAGATTAACATTTCTATGGAAAATGGGATAGTGCCAAGTCATAATAGTCTCTGTAAAGTCCTAATTAACACAAATAACACAGCTGGATATTTTATGTATCAGCCTTCTAAGTCCCTCCTTCCTGCCACTTAAGAATAAAAATAGTAGCATGTTTTATGGAGGCTAATTCATGGCTGCTTAGGTGTGATCCCACTTTAAGACAGGGCAGAACTGCCAGCCCCTTGCAGCTATCCATACAGGCATCCCATAGCGGTGTTTGCTGGGAACTACCTTTCCCTCCATTCACACTTGGGTTTCAAGGCAGATGAGCTGTTATCATCACCTGGCAGGTTACAAGATAATCATAACAGAAAAGGAAATAACAACAAGGTAAAAGAAAACCACTAAAGATTCTGAAAGAGAAACAGCAGAGTTTGCCGTGAGACCTAACAGTTGTTCCATCCCTCTGACAGCAGTTCAGTTCAGCACACATTTCAGCACGCTTCCTCACAAGCACACAGCAGCTGAATTCACTGGAAGGGGGGCAGTTCCACATGGCTTTGGGGCCTGCACCCACAGAGCCTCAGCCGAGCAGCCCCAGGCAGCCAGGGTCCCCCAGCGCTGCCCAGGCGCTTCTGGCTGCAGAGCACGTGTCCCCCAGGCCAGGCGAGTGCCCCGAGGCACAGCAGACACACCACCACCCAAGCGAGACCTGAGGCAGGCCGCGTTCGGCCACGCTCGAGCCTCCCCACAGCAAAGCCTCTCCCTCTGACTGCTGGGCGCCAGCCAAAGTCTGCACTGCCTGGCACGAGGCCGACACGAGCTGGTTTGGGCCTGCGTGTCCCCACATCAACGCGTGGGCTGGCAGGGGAGATGTAAGCAGCCTGCCTGGACACAGCCCCGCAAGCCGAGGCCTCCCCAGGCCGCGGTGAGGGACACCCCCTCGTTCTGCTGGCATCGGCTCCAGCTCAGCTAGACTCACGTCCTAGGACAATACCCAGCTGCTCCCTCGTGTCCATAGCAGCCCCCACAACAGCTCATGTCCAGGAGAGATTCAACCATTGGTACACTAAGTGAAAGTGCTCTTACAAACTACTTTCCATTAGAAGGACAGAAATTTGCAAATACAGCCACAGAACTTGATTCTGATCCTGGAGTTTCAGATCAGGTTATCCCATAAACATTCCCATCTCAGCTGTATAATTTTGTTCCAAAGCAGTGGACATCAGGCAAGAAACTAAACAACCCTGGATCTGGGTTATTAAAACAGCTGAAGTCACTGAATCGTTCATGCTCCCAGGAAAGGCATGTAAACACAGTTTGCAGATGAACCCACACTTGGGTTCATCTCACAAACTTCATTTACTCCATTAAATGGAGCAAGCTGGTTAAAAAATAATAAGAACTTTGATAGGAAGAGTCCCGTTTACATATAATGGAAAAAAGTTTTTCTGAAAACATGACCCCCAACCCTACTGTCCCGGACTTCTGACCTTACCCCACAGCGCCACTTCCCCAGCCTAGTTTTGGACCACCTTGTTCATCTCGCCCAAGGTATCCTTTCCCACTCCTCCACACACATGCTCTTATCCCCACAGACTCTGTGGCTGAACCAGTCCATCCAACCCATACCCAGGAACTGTACAATTGCACTGTACTTTGCCAGACTTTGATGCTTAGCTGCTCCTGTCAAACCTGTATTCTGAGTCGCCAGTTAAATATACTTCGAGATACTTGTTCTTGCATATAGACCCAGGAATCCCTATTGTGAGGGTCCATTAATCAGAGCAGAAGATAAACTTCTGCTTAAACAAAACAGCACAGAGAAGAATATTACCAATATGCAAAAAATCACTAATTTCACTTGGCAGCCAAGGATTCCATTTTTCCACGTACACTGAGAAGTGACGTTCAAACTTGTCAGAAAGACTCCAAATCATGACATTCTTCTCCAGCATCCAGTTCACATGCAGGAGCCTGATAAACGAATCCAGCAAATAATAAGCGATGCAGAGCCCTGACTCCAAAGCCACCCGACACGCGGCTCTCTGCAGGGGAGGACAGAGCCACCAGCCTTCCACAACGGCAGCTGTGCGACGCGGGGCCGAGCGGGGACCTGAGCCCTGCCCAGAGGCGGTTCCACATCTCTGAGCACATATGAATGACCTGGGATTCCGAGCGCAGGCAGCACAGGTTCATGTCCTCTCTGAGCAGGCGGAGAAGACGCTGCAGTGTCCTCGAACAGAACACCAGGTCCCACCCATTCCCTCACCCCGCTCGTTTGCTGAGCTGTGATCTTCTACAGCTTGCCCTGCACCACACAGGCTTCTTACTGGCACGCCACAAACCACACCTGAGGCTTCGCTTTGGCATCCACGAACACCACAACACACATGTACAACGTGCACATTTCACACCTTTACCAAGTACCACATCCACTTCTTTCACCTTCACCCACATCTGACTTTCTTCTTGTGCTTCTGCACGCTTATTTTTAACATCTTTTGTCAGCTCCTGAAATAACAGGCCCAGTTTAAGAGAAGCATTGTGCCTATTATTGATTTTTTTCTCCTAAACCAAACTAAGGCTTAGTACAAATTCAAGCGGATGAGCAGGATTAAAAGGGTGATACTAGATACACAAGGAGGTTACAAAGCTCTTTCACAGTAATGAAGGAAGACTGCATTAATCTCTTAAAAGGATTCAAATGCTGCAACTAGGGCAATTCCAGTTCTTAACAGGAACAAATTAAGACAATTTCCCTTGCAGAAATTTCCATAATTACAAGTAATTATCTTCTGCTCTGAAATTCTCCAGTACGGCACTTCCTGCAAAGAGTATTCCTGTTGAAAGCTCTCCTTAGGAAACACAGGAGGAACCATTTCCTGGTGAATGGTGTATTGTCATCACACTGATTAGCCCACAGTTCTGCTCCACTAGAATGTGCATCTATCTTTGGCAGTAACAGCCAGAACCAGCAACCCCTACTTGATACCCTATCACGAGGTTACCGTGAAAGGCTGAAAGATAGAGGCTTTTAAAAGCACTTGCAGAGAAAAGGAGGAATAAGCCACATCCACAGATGAAGTGAAAGGAAGATCAAGCTGTAATACTGCATCGTCCAACAGAGTTCTCTTCTGCTGTGTAAATAAAAGGCTCAAAGGCAGCATTTTGATGCAGATTCTTTTTGGGTAATAAAGACAAGTATGGCAACAGCTGCTGCAGTATTTGTAAAACTGTATAAACTCAAACAAAATACCAGTGGTTACCAGAAACTAAGCTTTGCATTTCTTCTTCTTGTGCACAAGGAAAATGTATGTTGGAAAGTGTAGTTATTCCTTTTTGTTTTTCCTAAGCAAACACGTACAATCCCACACATCTTGTCAGCAGCAGCAGGCACAGTCTGCCAGACTGCTGCCACAGCGTGTCTCTGCTGCCATTTAATATCCCAGTTATACTTTACCCCTACTCCTGTGCTGCTGGGACACGCACAGGGGTACTGGCAGCACAGCAGAACGGAGACGGCTCTGAGCCCGTGGCAAGGGGCTGGGCAGAGTCCCCTGGACTTCTGCAGTACAGTGGTGGATCGCACTTGCTCATAGCATAGCATCTTCAGAGCATTTCACAACATCAGTTTTCAAGTGAAGCTTATTAGAGCTCATGCTCTACCCAACAGCTCAGCAGCACTATCAAAGGATCAATCCTGACCATGCTGCAAGACCCTGCGTGTTCCCAGACAGCTGGAAACCAGTAATCCCCATGGCAGAAGTCCCTGAGACACAAGTACTAGAGATGACAAAAGGCGCCAGCAATCTTCAGCAAGCAGGACTCCTGCAGTCACAGTCTTTAAGGGTTTGGAGATGGCATTTACCCTGAGAAGTCCAAAAAGCAAAGCCCTGTCATCGGCAGCCTGTTCAGCTGCAGAGCCTACATCTACCCCGACCCAACAGCTTTGGACAGAGCTTCATCATTCCAAGTCAGTGAGAGAAAGGCAGGACAGAGCTCTATCACTCTGCAGAAGGACGGATTACCAGCTCAGATTGCTGTGAATTCAGGCACAGCATCATTCCAGAGCTAAGTACGATATGGCCTTAAATGGAAAAGATCTACAATCTTTAACAGGTCAGGAACACCATCCTTTTTTGTTTATTTAAGCATATAAGAGGGTAGAGTTAGATTTTAAAAGCCTCTTATGAAATATGAGATAGGAGAGCTTACTGTGAATGCTTTTAAGTGCCCTCTGCTACCTGCCAGTTAGAAAATGGGGCAGGTGGGGCAGTAGGGGGAGAAGCAGGGATGGGAAGGAAAGGGTGGGGGGCATCAACCTGATTATTTTCACCTAGTATGAGCAGAATTATGCAAAACATGGTTGATCTTCCAGCCTGAAAAGTCAGAGGACTTTCCATACTGGCAAATCCTAATGCAACCAACCCCAGTGCTGCTCGTAACCTACTGATCTGTACCAAAAGGAACCCACAGGTCCTTGGCAGAATTACCATTGTCTTGCAAGCATTTCTTAGACCTCCTTCTCCATTCTGTAGCAGGGCTCCTTCCACCCTGCGCAGCAGCAGGTCACTCTCACAGAAGCAGCCCACCCGGGAACCAGCCCGCTCCCTTCCCTAGGGAGAAGCACCCTACAACCCCGAGGTTCTACAAGGGTACAGCATGACTGCACACACCATGCTTTCCTAACAGGGCTTCTGTGCAACAGGCCGTGCAAGCACCACTGCTAACAGGAGTAACACCGTGAAACCACAGCCCATTGTTTCCAACTCCATTAGCAGAGACCATCTGACAGAAGGTGTCTGGGATCACGGGGAGCGGAGGGGGAGCCCAAATCCCACCGGACTGAGTGGTGCTCCCACCCCTGCAGAGCTGGACCTGCACTCCCAGACTAAGTCGTGGCATGGAGAGACAGAGCCACGAGCTGTGGTGCACAGCTACAGGCTAAAACAAAGCAAACAAGCAACCGCCTTCGCTGTGGGATCTACCATTACGCCTTTGAAAACCAACAGTGATCAAGATGAAATGCATCACTATGTTCTTGAGCATGTATTTAAAATCCTAACAGAGTGCTGAGACGTATCATAATACTGTAGACTTGAAAAAAGAATACAGATCTCAAAAACAACAAATTATGGCAGAAATATAAAAAGATCTCCATGAATTTACTAGCAGCATATTTTTTTCTGCACTGCAGGATGACTACAACAGCTGATCGCTTATAGAGTTGGTAGGTATGAATGAATCCTCTTACCAGTGCTCTTGGTAAGTATGTCAGTAACAAAGGGATTCTGCAGTTCATCACTGTGTTGTTATTAACGATTTATTGAATCTTTCATGAAAGAGTAGCACCTGACAGCGATTTCAGGCTGTGTCCAACATTTAGACATCATAACAGAGCAGCACGTGACTCTCAGATACTAGAGGAAATGGCATATAAAACATTTTCTGGTATCAGGCTTCTTAAGTCTGCAAAATTTACCACATTCCTCCTGCATAACAAACAAGTCACGTTCAATAAACTTGAAGCATCACTTTCTTTCAACTTGTTGTCTTTAATGATTCTGAAAGGAGTGCTCTCTCACCTGGGCTCCAGTATCCCATTATGTGATCATGAGCATAATGATTTTTAAATTATTATTATTGGATTTTAAAATTATTATTATTATTCACAGATAAAAGAATCTGTATTAGCAGACCAGAACACATCACCATCGAGCCATTCTCCTCCTCCCTCATCCCAGAGCCTACAGTGGGTCCTAGCAGCGGATGGGTCAGGGTAAGGCGAGTCTGGGGCGACAACACCCAGCAGGTATCACCACAGCACCACATTTCATACACCAGGGAGCAGCAAGCATCCCTCGGGCAGTGCAGGGCTCACATCCTCCAGGCAAACCGCGCCCTGCAGCCTGGGGAAGCCTCCACAAGGCTGTGACAAGGGACAGACTGGAAAGAAAGATGCCATTCCTGCAGCCTGAGCCACTCAACATATTAACATGGCTAATTTTATGCTCTTCAAAGAATACAATCAATGCGACACATCAGCCATATCTGTACCAGGATCACGTGTAATTTAATTTCCAGCCTCCTGAGAGTTTGCCAGAGCAGTTGTGCTCACCCCAACGCACTGGACATCTTTTGCTTGGGCTTTCCTGGCTCCCCACAGGAACAGGCTCACCCCGTGCACTGGTGTCCCATCTGTCTGCACCCCCAGCTCCGACAGCTTTAGGGGCCACTAACCATTTGCCAGAGAACCGTATTCCAGTGGCAGTGGCTGCCCAGGCCAGTGACATGAACCCTGCTCTGCACCGGCCACCTGCTAGACAGAGACACATGGCGAACCCGAAGGGAAATGGAGTCAGAGGAAGGTCGTGGGAGCCCACAGGAAAAGAGTCTGTACTCGTGCTGGTGCTCGTGGAAAAAACTGTCAAACAATACTTGTTCTCTAAACTTAGAAAAATATACATGGTTCATGCAAAAAAAAAAACAGTCACACAAACTTTTTTTGCATTAACTGAAGGCACAGTAATGCCTTACACACCACAGGCTACACTCGTATCTCAGCATCACCAAACAAAGGAGCTGACTCCAGGTTTGCACACAGGGCTAATAAACTGCAGGCAATCCTGCACTACACCGTTGTAAAACCAGAAATTCCTCAATGAGCAAAATACCTTAAACATCTAATAATACAAAAAGTGGGTAAAGCAAAGAACATGAGTATAAATCTAATAAATCAACCAAGACTCATGATTCAGTAGAGCAGCACACGTCCAGCTTTTGTAGTGACAGCTCTCATATACGGATGTGTTGACAAGGCAGAGGCAGCAAATCACTTCTGGGAAGTCACTTTCTAAACGACCAAGGGCTTTCTCATTGTTTGTCTCATTACAAAACGGAGCAGCAGTACCTTCTCCAGCAGCTGGCATGAGATGTTTCCGTGAGACTGCTCGGTACAGCACATGACTGCAACACTACAAAGGCACTCGGGCCAGGCCAGCAGAAATCCTGGCTGTGCTCACGTGAGTGTGCTGGCAACACGGACAAAATAACCTCTGCTGAGATTTTACTGGTACTGCAGTTGAAAACAGAACCTATTCCAACACGAACATAGTTTCCATCACATCATAGCAAGAGCAGGAACTACTTCTTGCTCAGACTAGTAAGATGCTTGACAGTTCAGGCTAATTTAGCGAACTCCTGTACCCTCAGCACTATCGAGTCTGATCGCCCAAAATCAACCCGACGTGGATGCAGACAATGATGGAGAGGAACAAAAACCCTGACGTGGTGGTTTAAGCAGAGGCGAGTGAGCCAGTACTGCAGAGTGAATCCTGACACTGGAAACGGAATCTTCCAGAGCCGGGGAGTCCAGCCAGCAGCCAAGAATAATATTTCAGTGGTTCAGTCGATACTGCTGTAACCATGGCCTGGAGGGGTTTCCACAGCCATAACCACAGGAGTGACTGCACATTCAGTTGAAAATAGTAAAACCAGACATTTAAAAATCGGTAGTTTGTGGACATCTTAAAACTGGTTTGAAAGGAGGCACGGAGGGGCTAGAGACACGCACAGACACTCCCACCGAGCCTGCCCATCATCTGTCTGTCCTGCCGAAGACACGACGATGAGCAGGAAGAACTCCTCTCAGGAGGAGCAGCTGCCTGCTTAAAACAAATCATAAAGGAACCGCTCCGGGAGAGCTGCAGAGGCGAGGGACCAGCGACACAGAGCCCGAGGGGTGCCCGGGGTGCAGGGGAGGCGCGCTCCGGCGGGACGCTGCCGTGCGGCTCCTGTCCCTTCCCGGATGAAGGCAGCACCATGTCACGCATCGCGCCGCAAAGAAAGAGCCGCGCCGCTTCCCGCACGGTTTTCCGAAGGAACGGAGCCAAGCGCCGAGCCGGGAGCATCCCGCGGGGCCGGGAGCATCCCGCGGGGCCGGGAGCGCAGCGCGCCCCGTTCGCGGGGGTCTCCCCTCGGCGCTCGCCCAGCGCCGCCGCACCGACCCGGGGGCCTCTGCCCCCTCCCCGCCTCGGCGGCCGCTGACTGAGCACCGCCCCAGCCGCGTCAGGAAGCGGCCCAAGGCCGGTCCGCCCGCCCGGGCCCCAGCGCGGCCGCTCCGCCTCGGCCGCCCGGGCGGGGCCCGAGAGCCGCCGGAGGGGAAGGAAAAGTTCGCGACGGCCGGGAGCGGGACAGCCCGTCCCGGGGGAGCCGCCCGGGGGCCCGGCCCCGCCGCGTCACCCACCTTCTTCCGGGGCTGCCATTTCATCATATTTGTAGAGCGGAGACGCGGAGCATCAAGGTCGCGCCCGGGTGCCGGCGGCCAGCGCAGCCCGCGCTCATGCTGCCCGGCCCCGCCGCGAGGCCCGCGCCGCGCCCCGCCGCGCCCGCGGGAGAGGAGCCGGCCCCGCCGCGCGGGCCATAGGAGCGGGGCTCTCCTCAGCCGCCGGGCGCCGGCTCCGCCGCTGCGCGCCGCCGCGCCCCGCCAGCGCCGCTCACGCCCGCGGCCCGCAGGGAGCTGCGGCTCCCGGGCGCATCGTGCGCGGCCGCCCTGCGCCGCCTGTGGGGCGAGACCCGGCCCGGCGCCGCCCGCCGCTCCGCCGCGCACGGAGGCAGAGAGGGGCGCGGGCGCCGGCAGAGCCCCGCCGCGCCGCCCCCGCCCCCGCCCCCCGGCGCCGGCGGCAGCCCCCGGGTCCTGCCGCCGCCCCGCCCCGCGCCCCGCCCCTCGCGCGGGGCCGCCGCGGGCCGAGGCGCGCGCGGACCTCCAGGCCGGCAGGGGGCGGGGCGGCGGCGCCCCCTCCAGCCCCGCGCCCCGGCAGGGCCAGCGGGAGCCCCCGCCGGGGCAGGGCCGGCGCCCGGTTCTTCCGCCCCGCAGACCCGGCCCGGGGCCGCGCCGCCTTCCGCGGGCGCCCAGCAGCGCTGCCCTCCCGCGCGGGCACCGGCCTTCCCGCAGCGCAACCGGGCGCGGCTCGCAGCGGCCCGGGACGGGGGTCGCGCCTGGCGCTCCCGCCCGGGCGGTACTCTGAGGCGAGCCCCAGCGCCTGCGGCGATGAGGTGCCGGCCGCACGGTACCGAACGCGCTCCGCAGCGCGGGCTGCAGAGGCTGCTGCGGGGAGAGCAGCCCGCTCCTGTCCTGAGCCCGCGTCCAGGAAGGGACAGACGGCCAGGACGAGCCGGGACTTTCCCGTGTGAGCCCCGTCTCTGTTCCTGGGCAGCCGCCAAACCTTTCCCTGCGACACGGGAACACAACGTTGGGTTGTGAGAGTAGAAGAAAACCAGAGGAGCCCGGCCGATCACTGTGCGGGACGTACCGGGACCTGGAGCTGAATTCGAGTCCATCTTATACATCCATCAGAAGGAGGAACCGTTCAGTTACCCAGCTGCCCTAAGGGACTGCTGAGGTGTGCTGCTCCCGCACCGGACCTGTGCAGGTTGTTACGGTTGAAACAGTCCAGGCGACTTCTCAATATGACCTTTTGTTCTAAACAAGATGTGAAATTCAAAACATGGCCCACGAAGGGCATTACACCAACACCCTGCTGTAGGATGCAAGAACTGATTTGATTCTGAGCAGCTCTGGCCTCTCTCCCCAGTGACAGCATTACTGGTTTTACTGAATTGTAACATTTTCTCTAGTCAAAGAGAAATCTCATTTTCTTTCCCTGGTAAATAAAGCAGAATATACCTGTAGAAATTTAAAAAAAAAAAATTCCACTTGCCAAAATCCACAACCTGATGTTCTGCTCCCTCACTACCAAAAAAGCAGCAGCAGGGCCCGCAGAGAAAGGAAGCTCTTTGCTCCTGGGAGAGGATCACAGTGAAGGTCATCCATGTCACAGTCCCCTTCATTCGCTTCATGGGGTCACGTACAAGGTGTCTACGACTTAAGAGGCTGTCCAGGCTCTCCGTCAGTCGGTGCCTCCAGCCCACCTGAGCCAGCAGCAAGTGCAACAGTGCTCCTTGTGCAGGACAGAGGACACGAGCTGGAACCCTGGGGAGATCACAGAATCATAGACTGGTCTGGGTCGGAAGGGACCCCAAGGATCACAGAGCTCCAACCCCCCTGCCACAGGCAGGGCCACCAACCTCAGACCTGGATCTACACTAGGTTGCCCAGGGCCCCATCCAACCTGGCCTTGAACATTTCCAGGGATGGGGCATCCACCCCCTCTCTGGGCAGCCTGTTCCAGCCCCTCACCACTCTTTCTGTAAAAAACTTCCCCCTAATATCTAATCTAAACCTTCCTTCCTTTAGTTTTAATCCCCTTGTCCTGTCATTGTCTCTCCTCTCTCATTTGCCTGTTGAAGACATTTAACCAGAAGCTTATTACTGGAGTATGTGTGGTTTCAGCTTCCTGTTGTGGCTGGAGTATTGGTTCCGCTGTGCTTTCCTCCCTGCGAACAATGCTGCAGACAGAAGGTTGAGCTGGGCAGCTTAAGCATTCTGCCTGAGCTCTGGGTACCGCTCTGAGACAGCTCTCTAAAAATGAACCGAGTCTCAGGAGAGTTAAAAACCCTCAGTGTGTGAACACACCACCATTCCACTGGGTTTTACATTACCGAGGCGGTGCAGAGTCACAGTTTCATTGCTCTGATGAATGACCAACAGCGCAGCATCTCAGAGGTGAACAGTACATTTAATGGCAAATGTTGCATCAAAACACAGATCAATAATTATTTCCTGCTAGGTCCCTTGGAAGTGTAGCAGTCGGCTGCTTTTCACTGCATTGCCTCAGCCCTGTGCCTCAGGTCAGGCGGAAGTTGCCTCATACCAGGGGATTCAGCTCGGAGCCTCCGCCTCAGAGGCTGCAGCCCTTCCGCAGCGGCTCCACGTGTTCGGGTGAAGCTCAGGCACCAGCTCCAGAACACTGGTCCCAAAGCCGCCAGCAGAAGGAGTTCCCATCTTGTCCTGCGCTGCCCTCAAACAGCCGCTCCCAGCTCTGCATTTCTGCACACACACCTTCTGCTCCCAGCAGCGTACTGCAAACACCACCCCAAAGGAGATGCAGCTGAAACACAGAGTCCTGAAAAGCAGCAGGGACAGAAAAGACCAGGCGTGGCAGCGCAGAAAAGGAACTCCACCTGGTTTAACTCATCCTGCACATCATGGAGCTGTGCCCTTCTAGTGAGCCAGTGTGCCCTGAAACTAGCTGATTTCCTTACATTTAAGAACCAGCACTGACAGTTCTAAAGAGTTCTGTCAATGGCAGAGTCAGGACTCGAGTACAGAAAACAAATGCTCAGAACCAGACAATGCCATTTACCATCACGCTGTCAGAAAAAAGCTTAATGCATGGACAGATTGCAAAGTATGTTGTTTTGACATGATCAACAGGAGGTTTTTGAAATTATTCCTGAGTAAAGATAATTAACAGGAAGCGAAGCAGGAGCTGTGCACATACACCTGTCACAAAAGGGAGAGAGCTGGTTCAGTCCTAATCTTAATTCTTCCTCCAGTGATTGGCATTTCTGGTATATTTAAACTACTTTTTTTTCCTGCTGTTGAAAAATGAAATAAATGTTGGCACTGCTCTCAAAGCCATAGAAAATACCCAGAATAAAGGCAGAATAAATGCCTGGCATCTGAAGGAAACAGCAAATACTATTCACACTTTCAAACTCAGAGTGTTATCTGAATTCTTTAAAGAAAAGGCATTATGATTGTTGGTTTTAAATTAAGGTCTGTTTCAAAGCCACTCGGTATTTAGTGACCCAACTGCCAGAAAAAGCCTGAAACCATCTTCTTGTGCTGGCAGCTTCCATCTCCTCCATCATAAGAACGGAATCCTCATGTCCATTTCAAAGTGACCTGATTCATTTCCTCAGGTAAATGAAGCCCAGTGCTGGTGCTTTGTGCAGTTCAGTCCAGATCAGCAGACAAGTTGTGTAGTAATACAAACACAAATGGAAGATACGCTGCTCTCCACCCCACAGCTAGAGGCCTCTCCGTTCACTAGAGAAGAACTGGTTGAAAAGTAACAACCAGCTCCCCTCCCCAGCACCTCTGCCTCAAAACACTGCTGGTGCCTGCAGAGCCACCTGCCATCACTGCCCATGGAGGAGGATGCCCCATTCGTGGAGCCTGACACGTCTCTTCCCTGTACGAAACAGCATTACAAGTCCATGCTGAGTGAGTGGTCCAGGCTTCTGGTCGCTGGTAGGAGCCCCCAAGGAACAGAGTTTTCTCTTCCAAACATACATCAGTAAGAAATAAACATATTTTATTCCTTCCAATATTTAGGAATGAATAATGGTCAGCATTTCGACTGGTTGGTACGAGACCCTCCAGCAAAACATCTGGCTACACCAGTACCTCTTTTTCATCCTCTCCCTGGTTCACCAGTATTTTTAAAATTCAGACTGTCCAGCAGATTGTGCCAAATACCTGATCCTTTTCTCTCAAAGATGCTGACTGACATAAAAGAAAGCTCTGTGTTATTAAGACATACCTGATATTAGATTTCAATCATGCAAGTTAATGAAGGAAAAAAATACCTTTTGAAGTGTCTTTTCCAAATTAGTCTTTGGCAAGAACCTAGAACAATCTCCTTTCTTGCACATCCCTTCCTTTTTAATAACTTTAAAGGTCGAGTACCTTTGTTACACCTTGAAATTCCCTCCACTCACCCGAAGTGCATCACCTAGAAGCAATCACATAGACTGCAAGTAGCAAAAAGTCCTGTTGCAGATGGCGTGGTTGGCAGACCACAAGCTAGGCTATCTGAAGTGTATGAGAAGGCAGATTATTGTGTCACTCTATGGTTTAGCAAGCAGCTAAATTGGACAGCATTCAGCAGGTACATTCAGATTTAGAGTAACAACCTGATGTTACGACCAACACTTTCCTGTGAACCCACTGGACTAGTAGTCTGAAAGATGCCAGCATTTTAACAGTTAACAATACACCAACACAGCAAGAGGGCTGTAGTTCACGATCCTAATAACCAAGTCCCTTGGCAAATTCATGGAGCATAATAAAATCACATCCTTTTATCTGTGAATTTATTAAAGTAGCTTTCAATTCATTACAATGATTCTGTGTCTGTCTCCCTGGCTGCCTCAAACCAGCATGCTGAACACAAACATGGCACCTTGCAAATATCCGAAGATCAGATACAGCACACTCCATCTGAGCTACTGCAGCTGCTAAGCAAGCGTGAGCTACAGGATTAGAAATGTCTCTGGGGAGATCTCCCTTGAGGTGCAGCAACTGGTGGAGTTTGAAACGAGCAGATGATAACTCCTCTCCACTTATGGCCAGTTCTCGTGCAACCTCTAGTCAAAATTTACTTCCAACTCCACACTAAAGGTGCTTTGGGCACACAATCTCCCTTCCCTTTCTTATTTAAGAAGTACAAAGTTCAACTACAGTTGGTGGGGTCACTTGGCACTGTCACAGCACGTGCATCGGAGAGCGGGCTCAGTAAAGGGCAGGAAAGCCAGGAAAGCAATTCAAGGTCCTACAGAGTTTTGTGTGTTATGCTGGTCTTCTGGTCCATCTACCTTTTGTTCCTGTTGCGTTTTGCTACCAGAGTACAGCTTTTTGCCCTGTTCTCTTGATAATAAAGATTGATTGTTCTATGCTGTGTAGCAGTAGCACAGATTATTTTCATTATTAGGTTACCTGGGGTTCACATCTCAGCAGCTGACTCTCTTCAAAGGACTGAAAATCACTTCAGAAAAACCTTTGTTTAGTCAAGCAGAAAAAGCTCTTTTCACAGGGGTATAATCCAGACTGAAAAACCAAGGAGCAGCCTTAGAAAACTGGGGATACACTTATCTGGAAAATACCACTTCTGACAGGAGAAGCAGCTGAGAAAAAAATGGTTGCTTAATACTCATTAGAGAGCTGTGGCATGATTTAGTTCACAGAGATGCAGAACTGAACCCAAGATAAGGAGAAAGCCTACAGCATTTATTACTGGCAACTGGCTTCACGAAGCTGTAGGGGCAGGGGAGGGAGATGGTCACACAGGCTGAATTATCTGAGGACTGTAGGTGCCTGTTACTAATTGCAAATTACTCAGAGGTACCATGAAATGATCAAATAGGTTAATATGAGACTAGGGCTAATCTTGTTGTGATACAGATTCTCCTCTCAAGTTCTGATGCCTGAGCTGGGACCCAGGGAATGGATTCCTGCCCAGATCGCTCTTCCACACTGGTCACAGGGATCAGAGGACGCTGCGTTGCATGTTTCACTCTCTGATTCCTGCCCTGGCTTCAGGCCCTCCTTTGTAAATATTTTCTTCAGAAAGCAAATCTAGCTTGGAGTGGTATTTGTTTAGTACCAGGAGGGCAGACTAGATGACCTTCCAAAGTCCCTCCCAGCCCAAACCATTCTGGTTCTCTGGTTCTGTGACACCCACCGTTGACAAGCCGAAACACAGGCAGCAGCAACATTCCCACCAAGGTGCAGAGACGGGTGAGCAGGAGTCTCTACGGAAAATAAACCCATCAGAAAGCACCCATCTTTGCAGGGCATGCAAGTGCATGTCCACCTTTCCTCCCTCATTTGGGACACTTGCCATAAAATTACCCAGTTCTCTTTTAATTGAAGGACCAAGTCTTGTGATAAAACCCCATCCGTTTCACACCCTTCATGAAATAAATGCTGCACTGCTCTCTCTGCCACCCTTTGGCACTCCAAATGAGAGCCCTGCTCCGTTTCACAGCACAGCAAGAGACTCTGCCCCTCAACTGTGGGGGGGTTTATGCGTGCACATCTAAGCACTACTCCTACTCTACCTACATGTACCAGACAGAAGAGGAGCAAGGGAACAAGCACTATCACAGAGCGAGAAGCAGAGAGGGCCTTGAGACCATCTGCATTCAGCAACAGCCAAAACATTTGTGTGTTACCAGCACTGCTGTCGTGACAGAGCTGACACACGGCACCACACCGCCTCCTGCAAGAGAGGACACCACCTGCCTCGCCGCCAGACCCTGCGCGCTCCACGTCCAGCACTCCAGCAAGCAAGGTGCATGCAGAACACCAAACTCCTGTCCAGGCCTGTACCAGAGGAGCTCTCCAGAGAGAGTGCTGTCCACCCAAGGGCAAGGATTAACAGAGTGGCCAAACTCATCTGCAGCAGGGACAGACAGCAGCAAAGCGCAGGGAAGAAGTAACAGAACAGCACTGATTCGTCATGGGCACACACTTCAGTCAGCATTTTAAAGTACTCAGGAATCAGTATGGGGGGAAAATCCTTCTTTATTTGCTAGGGAAAAAATCTCACTATATATATATCCCTCTGCGAGACAGAGGTGGGGGATTTCCAGCCTCAGGATGGAAGTTTCAGTCACAAGTATGAATTTTCTGGCTAGTAACTGTATTCACCAAGAGAAGTGTTATTTAAACGCAGCGCTGTGCCTGTGAAGTATTTATGTGATAGTCATGGCAAAACACGTATTTCTGCAGTTTATTGGAGAGGAAATATATCCTAAATTTTAACTGTGTCTTACCAAGGAAGGTGTTTGCTTTCAAAGTGATCGTGACTCTGTTATTGGCTTAAGAAGTTCAGCTCTTTCATTACATGATTCTGAGCAGAACGCATCGTGTTTGGGACCTGCTTCTAATTATGACTTCCCCCTCCCTTTTTCCATAGGAAGCACAATTACTGCTGCTATGGAGACAAGTGTAATTCAGTCAAGATGTGGGTCCCAGTAATACTTGGGAGGCAAAGATTTACGAAAGCATACCCTTTCTGCTATCGGTCCTCTCCTGAGAAGGGTCTTCTCCCAGTCTTCTCTTGCTGACTTCCATCTCTGCTGCCTCAGCTAAGAAGTGAAAGGGGCCAAACAAATCACCCATAACCCTCCAACACCTGCATCACACCAGCACAGTCGGGGAACTGGTCTGCCCCTCTCACAAGGCCGGTGACAGTGGCAGGATCCACACAAGCCATGGCAGAGCCACAGGCTGCAGACGGAGGGACTGGCACCCTGAGAGGGACACATTGTCACCTCCCTTCGAGGATCTTCTGTAGATTCTAAAAGGAATTTAGCTTGAGGGTGAGGGACCTCCTGTCTCTGTGCACTGAAACTGCCTTAGTTTTCAGGGCGTGTCATTGTTTATTAGTGGCAGAACTAACTGTGCAACAGAGCCCTCCTAACTCTGTAAGGACAGTACATCAGAGAGCACACAATACCAGCAGAGCCCAGAAGAGACATCAAGGGAAGGAAAGTGTTACTGTCTGGGCAGAGTGGAACCGATCTGATTAGGACAAGCAGAGGACAGCTCTATGCATGCCGTAACAGGAGTGGAGCGACACCACGTCCATGCTGTAATTAATACCAGGCAAGCAGCTAATCTCAAAGGAGAACAATTTCATGACCAAAGCTGTAGCCTTTAGATTCTCCCTAAGCAAGGAGAAAATCCCCAGACTGACCATTATCCCAGCAGCAGCATCTTGCTTCATCCTTTTTGTCGCCCACCTTTATCCTGAGAATATAAACGGATGGAAATGTCTGTCACTATTCACTGTAGTCAAACCAACTGGTTTTCCATGACCCTTTGGACTTTCTCATCTCCTCTCATTATTTACCTCAGACTTGTAATCAGGGTAGGTTCTTCTTTCTCCTATTTCACAAGTGGACATTTTCTAATGCTACAGATACACATGGGCAATTTGATCAAACTGCAGGTGAAAAGTGTTACCCAGCTTTGAGAGCTCCTGTCTCTCTGCCCTTAAAACTGGGATTCTTGTCTACCTCCTGCTGACTTGGGTTTTCCCCAGAGGAGGCAGGTTCAACTTGCAGGCTAGTTCTCTTGCACCTCCTGCCAGAAAAAAAAAAGGGGGCAGGGGAGGGGGCAGAAAGAGGAGTGAAGAGCAGGAGAGAAAGAACACACAGGAGAAAGAGAGCAACATGCCAGAGAGGGGGAGAAAAAAGCACGTGCACAGGCATGTGTGTGTACCTCTGTGCACGTGTGAGCGCTGTCCTGGCACCCACGCCACAGCACTCTGAAGCATCTCATCTGCCCAGTTAAACAGCAGCACTGATGGACTCCAAAGATCTGAAAGCAGTGCTGCACAGCCAGCAACAAGGATTTCATTGGGGAACACACAAGGAGTACTGTGAGGCAGAGCAGGCATGGGGACCTCATGAATGGGGAATTGAGGAGTAAATATTTTTGACCATAAGCAGAATTCAAAGGCAGCCACAACGTCACTCTGTGCTCCAGCACTCAGAGCATCCCCTCACATCCACGAGAAGCGTTCCCAAACACTGCAGGTCTTTGAGGAAACTCTCCCTTTTCACATTCCAGTGATTTCAGAGGAGATGCTGCTGTTCATACACTCAGAAGCTGCTCTTTCCTCCCTCTCCTCCCCTGCTCCCGCTCGTTGCCAAGCAACTCCAGCCATGCTGCAGGCCCTGCCTTTTACCCAGCAGCAGTGCAAACCCTTTCCCTCTACTGACAATTACAAACCTGAGAAGGAAACCAGACAGGCTGCAGCAGGAAAGCATGTTTCCCTGGAGCACTGGGACTGTTTTGTGGGAACCTGGGAGGTTGCAGCCTGTCTGCAGGCAACAAACCACGGGCTCCCGAGGCAGCTGAGGGGGACCAGGTCCCCCCTCCACACCCTGCTCAAGCACAGCCACCCCAAGACAGGTGCCAGGGCCACGTCCAGGTGCCCTGCAGTATCTCTGGGAAGGAACCTCCTCCACCTCCCTGGGCAGCCTGTGCCAGCGCTGGGAAGCGTTTCCTGATGCTCAGCACAATGGCACTCCTGGAAGTGCTCTGCATTTCCAGCAGAATACCCAGAGAGTATTAAAGCTCTTAAACGTCCAAGCCCGCTCAGAGCATTCTCAACCCCTCAAAGTATTCAGGCTGTTCCCCAGGATCAAGCTCTGCTTTCTTCTTCCCACCCCCCAGTGTGTGTGTACATACAGGAGTTGTTACCCACAGTGCTCTGATTGTTACTCAGGAGCCAGAACGGACTCTCCAGTCAGCTAAGCAGCCTCAGAGAAGCTCTTACTATCCCAAAACAGGAGACTTTCACTAATTTAGTGGAAAAGGCTATGTAATTAAATCTTTTTCTAGATACACTTACAATGTTATCTGGTTCCTGCCAATTCATAAACACCAAAATACCACTTTTATTCCCCGAGATCCCATGAGCCCCTTGCCTGCTCCTCAGAGTACACCTGGGTGCAAATCCTTTCTGACAAATCCAGCTGCCAGACTGAAAGCAATCTTACTCTTCCCAGTCCAATCCCACTTGGAATAAAGGTCTCAGATGATGATCACTTGCTGGATGAGACGATGATTTAAAAGAATGTTTGTGCTGAAATGAAGGAAAGGAATGAGATTCTGTCTCTAGATATGAAATAATACCAAGGAGGGAAGTAGACAGCTGTGGTACCTTTAAAGAAACACGAGCACTGTGGAAACGTATCCATCAATATATCCATTAATAAAGCTAGGAAGGACAGTAAAGGGATAATTTAGAGAGACTAGCCACAAAAATAGAGGTGGAGGAGAAAGACAAACTGTATTAATTAATTTCATGTAAGAAATGCAGCTAATTGCATTGTCTCATTTGCCAAGAGCCCCAAGAAGCAAAGTCAAGCAGTGCTTCAGTGGTGGTGATTCTTCCTAAAGAGGGTCTGTCAGAAACCCTGCAGTACTTAAAAAAAGGGAAGAAACCCAACCTGCTTTAACAAATACCTTTCCCGGAGCTCATGGGTTCCTTTGGAAGAGGAAACGGGGGAGGAAGTTACTGAGTTCTGTGACACTCTGCACACTAAATTTGTCCTGCTTTTCAGGACACAGAACAGACTTTCTACATTTAAAGAAATGCAAGGTTTAATTTAAAATTCTTTTTTTCATTTCCTCTGAAAGGGCTACACAATAAAACTACTGTATTGTAAAAGATCTGTTTTGTCTATTCAAAATTTCTCTTCCACACAGTGGAAATGCAGGTATGTTAAACCAGCTATCCTACTCCTGAGGCCCTGAGATACTCAACAAAAGATCCTGTAACAGTCAGAAACAGCACTTGTAACTCTCTGAGGAGTCTTCTCTTTCTGATTTACAGTGATAGACAGCTCTGCTGCTGAACTTTCTTGTAAAATGTGGAACAGGAATTTCATTTGTGCCTGTTCATATATTCAGTTGGGACCATATGAATAAGAGATGTGACACAATCCATCCATATGCAGTATCATCTCTTCCCCAAACTCTTCATGCTGAGGCTGCACAGCAGCCCTCTCACTGCAACAGCATCACCAACGGAAGAAAGGAATAAACTGAACTTCTGCACAGTGACAAAGTGTCTACAGATGCACAGCAGCGAGCTCAGTAACTTAAAAAGTCAGGTAAATCCTCAGAAAGAGGTTCCAGGGGCAGTTCTCCCTCTAGGCTACAGCTAATGTGAAGGGTAACTTGTCGTTGCTGTGTCAGAGAGAACCATTTAAAGGTGGGAAACAACCTTGAGGTGCTGCAAAACTACACAGCATCCCTGAAAGCACTGAGGCAGGGACAACTTGGACACCTAAGATTCTCAGAACAGAGCAGAGCAGTTCCAGTTGGAAGGGCCCTACAACGCTCACCTAGTTGAACTTGCTGTTGGAGAACCGTGCCCAGCAGGAGGTGTAACTCCCAGTGCTGCCAGTGCAGAGCTGCCAGTGGTGAGCAGCCATGCACAACCTGAGGGGGTGCAGCACCCCCAAACTGCACGCAGCCTGTTCTCTCAGAAAGGGTGCGACTGTCTCATCAGCAGACACAGGAATAGTCTAGTACAGTTCACCACAGCCAGGAGTTTCTGGTTCAGTTTTACTGAGCTTCACCCCTTTCACCAGCAGGCTGAGGAGAGGCCATCAAGTGGCCAGTGTCCAAGGCAAGTGCCCGTCAGCTCAGCTCTCCAAGGGAGCACCCTGCTACAGCAACAACACTTCCTCAGAACCTCCCCTGCAATGACAGTTTTCAGCATGAAGCTGTGCGAGTATTTAACTAGGACAGCCTAAAAATAGAGAAGAACATAGCTGCTTCATTTAACTTTGTGTGTTCAAGCATCCAGCACTGAAAGAACATAAGGCTTAGAGAGGTACTGAAATTTTTCTACATGGAGAAACAGAAGGAACCAACCATGCAGCAATTCCTGTCTAAGCCTTGCAGGAAAGGCAAGGGGTGAGCTATCTGCAAGAGCCAGAAATAAAATAACATTCATTCTGGACCTACATTAAAATGGTCAATGATGATAAAAGATTCATTTTAAACACTTGATAAAGAAAAATACCTCAACCATCCAATTAAAAGGTTACGTAAAGAGAGGTTTACTCATAATCTATTTTTGCAATTAGCCTCTTTTCTTACTAAAGATTTATTACAAGGGCTGATCCCACACCAGACCCAAAAGCATTCTATCATGGGCAGGGTGATCACAGTAAGATTTTATTCCAGTAGTAAAGCAGCTTTGCTATAACCCCTCCTACTGCACTTGTTTCTGAGCACTTCACCAGCAAGTTACTGCTAGTGCAGGAGGAGCACAGAAAATGCCACTGAAACAGGAAATGCTACGAAGGAATTCTATATGGAAAAAGGATTGTGGCAAGTATCTTGAACCTGGTATGCAACAGCTCTGACAGACATACTGGACACGTGTCAGAAATACCAGAAGAGCAACTATGGGAAGGAATTACTCAGCTGGTATAAGCAAAAATAAAGAGCAAAAATGAACACGAAACTCTGCGAACTCTTAAGATCCAGGAGAGGTCAGAAGGGCCCTGTAGATCTTGAATTTCACTGTTAGGTGTGATGCTGTCTTCTTGCACTGTATGTACAAGCCATGACAGAGGAGAGAGAGACAGAATAGTCTGATGTATTTTCCCTGCCTGGTCACAGACTTTCACTCTGTTGAACAATGTGACTCCCGGGCCTCCACATCACTACCTGATCACCAGTCTGTAAGTATCATAATTTAGGTAAAGTGCTGCCATAAGCTCATGTTTATACTTCAGAGAAGCTTGCTATTATCTCTCTGATTAAATATCCTTTCTAATTAACCCATATAAAGGCTTAGGCCTAACAAGCATAACTTTAAAAGTCCTAAACCAAAAGCAGTTTTACAATGGTTTATTCCAAATCATTACAGCCTCAATTAAAAACTAAACTAAACTAAATAAAAATTAGAAAGGTGTTCAAGTTGCTGGGCTGAGCTGAGCTGCCACAGGAGCCACGTTCCAGATCAGACAAGTTGCTCCAGATTGCCCAGAGAAGCTGTGGCTGCCCCTGGATCCCTGGCAGGGTTCAAGGCCAGGTTGGATGGAGCTTTGGGCACCCTGGGTTGGTGGGGATGTCCCAGCCCATGGCAGTGGGGAGCATTAAAGGGGGCTCTGAGGGCCCCTCCCACCCACACCAGTCTGGGATTCCTTCGATCTGGTAGCCTGGCCTATTACATCAGTCATTTACTCTCCTTGGTCTTGATCCTTCTGACACACCACACAATCCAGTCCGATCAGTCTGGGAGCATTCATCTGTGGATCTTCCTTCTACAGAGTGGAAAAAGTGATGTAACTTGTGTACAAGGAAGAAAAGTCCTTTCTGATGCCACTTGTTAAAAGTTTATGCCTTGGAGCCTGAAGTCTGAGAGCGTTTATCATGTCTGGCCAAGCAGAGTGATATTTACAGGACTCTGCTCATCCTTATTGAAACAGCACAGAACATAATACTCCCCCTTAGCACCAACGGATACAGAATCACATCATTCTAGGGGTTGGAAGGGACCTCAAGATCATGGAGTCCAGCCCCTGCCATGCAGGTTCCTGCTGACACGGGTGCCCTGTCTGCCACTTGTTACCATTCGCATGTCAGAATCGCTCTGGCACCCCAGACAGAAGGGAGCAGATCCCTTTGTGGTGCATGGGCTCAAAACTCAGCAGAACAGTTTAAACTCAACAAGAGTAAAATATGACTCTTCCAGCAAGTCACATTCCTCTGAGGCAACGATCAGAGTGCATCCTAAAGAGACTCTTCAAAAACAGTTCCAAACATTCCAGAGTGGCAATTTATCTGTGTAGCTGGTACAGGAGACTTCTTAGTAGCCTTGTATACAGGCCAGCAAGACTACAATGTCATCAGTTAGCAATAATCCTTTTAGCTGGAAAAATCATCAGTAAACACAAAAACCAGCACAAATATACAAAACAGAAAAGAACATCTCAAGCTTGAAATGCTGTCCCACTGGACAAGGAATTCCTGACTTGGCGTTCTCCTGTTGCTGCCTTCCAGCAGCTCCTCTCCTCCCTTAATCTCTCAGTGCAAAAGGAAGGAGAAGCAAAGCTAAATTTAACTCTTTGTGTACTGATGCCCAGGCAACACACACTGTACTGAATACAAATATTCTTAAATTACCTCAAAATTTAGAGCAAAACTGTACTGTCACCCTCAAGTGCAGAAAAACAGAAACCCACCTTGGGCTTTACTGCATGTGAAGCAGTGTGAGTAAGAGATTTAAATAATCCCTGGAAGCATGTTAATCTGTCCAGCGAGCTGTGCATCAGTCCAGAGAACAGTGGCTGGCACCAGAAGCCTCTGTTGTGATGGTGTGACCATTTGTAATAGGAAGTAGAAGAAACGTGGAAACTGGAGTGAATGGGTTCCTTTAATTCACATCTGCTGCCAGTAATTCATACTAAGAAGCTCTAGATAAGTTTTCTGGATAAAATAGCAGCTTCTCAGAGCCCAGCTCTGAACCACAGAAAAATGCTGAATAAGGGCTTCTGAACAGACTGTGCTGAGAGCAGAGACCTGGGGCATAGGGGCATCTGTGCTCAGCACACAGCCTGGCTGAGAGCAGGCTCTGCACAGGACATTCCTCTATCATTTCTCAGTATCTTTATAAAGATGTTTTTCCATTTCTCGGAGCGAGCTCCAGCACACACATCTGGCAGCTCACTGCAGTGTGAACACCATTTACTGGCTCTCCATGCATATGTTATGCATCCAATGACATCATACACTCCTCAGCTTGCCAAAGTCAGTCTCTACTGTACAGACCACCAAAACAGAGCCTCAGAATCCCCCTGGGGAGAAAGGGCTAACTTCCAGCCCAAAAGGTTTTCCCCTTGCAAAACCTTATTTAATGCTTCATCTGTTGTGCTGTGTTTTCTCCTACTCACACCCATTCTGCTTCCCACCTACTTGAAAACAAGTTTTCAAATCATTCCTAAACTGCTTGTATTTTACCCTACACATAAACATTTTCTCTCCACACAAGGCCATAACTTCTCTGAGCAGAACATGCCTTTTCCCCTTTATTCACCGTGAGTTTTTAACTCTTTAACAACCTGAAACATGGAAAATCTGTATTTCCAAAAAAAAGCCCCAAACCACCCATACTTGTTTCTCTTTGCTATGGGTAACCATGGGTGATACCAGGCAAGTTCACTGCTCTCTGGAGATGCTCACCTGTGTGACATTCATTACTGACCACTGCAGCACACTTCTGACAACAGGTTTTACCTTGCAGGAGAGATGAGAAGAAGAATAATTGTGTCTTCTGAAAAATGTTTGTGTTCAGCCATGCCTAAACCTTTCTGTAGAAGGCAGGCAGATGCCCACCACTTAAGATACTCACCTGCGATGTGGAAAGCCCTGAACCCAGGCACTGCTGGAGGGCAGTCCTGTCCATCTCAGAAGCTTCTCTCCCAGAGCAGTGGAACTGCCTACAAATCAAGGGAGGCATAAAGCAGCCCTTTGCCACATGCTCTCCCAGCAACCTCATGTTTTTGAGACTTCCTAAGATATAGTTGGACAATTCTGCATCATGCTCTTCAATGGTCTTCTCATCAATGAATTTACCTAGTTAATAGTGGAACCCCAAGACTTCTGCAGGCTTCTATAACATCCTACGTTATATATCCCACCAGACAATTAACTCACGTGTGGAAGAAACAAAATAAGGATGAGGTAAGCAAGGTTGTCAGATTTCCCTGCAATAATTTCTCTAACAGAGGTGAACAATAGAGTTTCCATTCCACCCATTGATTCCATTCAAATAGGCTTAATTGCTGTCTGTAAAGTAGTTCAAAAAGCAAAGAAAAATAGAGGTTTCAAAATGAAAAATTCACTCTTCCTCTCATGCAAAATAGTTTCATGTGCAACAAAGCCAACTCACTCATCAGTCAAGGGTCGCTCAAAGGTTACCCACAGAAATATGACAAAAGCTAGATCTGTCACAAATTAACAAGCATGTTGGCTCAAGGCAACGGCAGCCTATAAATCCCTTTTCCCCCAGATACTACTTGCATTTCTAGATATAGTGGTTCTGTTGAAATCTCCTTTGCTTGCCACCAAAGTGCTTCCAGATATCAGTGTAATGTTCCAGAACAGAAAACTGAGGGCATTTGCTTGATTTCAAGTCACCTCACTTCTAAATGGAAGAGTTTTTTTCCTATTTCCTACCCTAACTCAAAGGGTTCCAAGCTTCAGCTGCTGCATTTGGCAGCAGTCAATTGTACTTACTAATTGTAGCTACTGACAGTTGATCCAGGTCAACTACAGAGACAAGCTTATTGACAACAACCCTGGCTAAAATGGGCAAAAGACTGGTTTAAGAGCAATTAGTTAAGCCTGGTCTTTCTAGATTAGTTGGGCTGGATGAAAACCAAGTTAGCAGTGCAGAAAACACTTTTCATGGCAAGATACTCTCAGCTGAAAGAGTCTGCATAGAAGATTTAAAGAAAGGTTAGCCTGTGATCTTAGAGATGGAGCACTAATGTGTTTAATTAGAATGCAATGCAGCAACACTAGATTGAGACATAGCCCAACATGATTAATTTCCCTGCTGGAATGGCTACAGCAAAGCAGAGGGGGTAGCAAGGCCATCATTTAATGGCTGTGTCCACCCACTTTTCTCCACATGCCTGAAGAGGCATTCTCCTTCACCATATGCTTGACTGTCACTGTGACAGCTGTGGACAGTGTACATACCAGCTAAATAGAAGCTCATCTTAATTTATCATCTTCTCTATTAGCAATTACCCTTGTTCATTTCAAAGTCAAGGTCAGTTTTATTCAGATTATTTGTCTTTCAGAACAGCGTGGATGTTCTGAGTACTACTGGTTATTCAGCACCAATTACTGTTGATTCCATTAAAACAGTAACAAAAATCTAGAGCTGAAAATGTGTCTCCTTGAGTTTTACTTTTCAGAACATCATCATGAAGAGGTGTTGGACAGTAAAAGAGACCTGAAGCATGTTTGGAAGGAAGACTGCAGGTTAGCCTACGGCTACCTAAGGCTTACTGGCAGTACCTTGAAAGCTGTCCCTTTCCATAGTTTTAGGATGCCCCTGACAAAGGTTTAGCCATGAAACATCAGGCACCAGAACACACCACCCATGTGCTGCTCAGTCCACACAGCCAGCAAAGTGCCTGCAGCGTCCCTGGGGCTCAGCCCACCTCCCAGTCAGCAGCGGAATGGAGTGTCCAGCTCCTAAGCCTCCTCCCTAACGCAGGCAGCACGGCGGGTGCCAAAGACTGGAGACCTCACACATCTACACTGCACGTGTGCTTTTGGGAGAAGGTTTGAACTAGCTGGGCTGGAGAGGTCCATTCCAGCCCAGACTGCTCCACAAGTCTCATGACTGTGCTGCAGTGGGTGTGCAACACAGGCTCCACGTTCACACAGGACCGAGTTTTGTGCTGGTGTGAACAACAGGAACCTTGTAGTAGCTTTCAGTATGTAACATGCCCACAACATGTGGCAGAGGCCTCCTTGCTGGCTGTTAAACTTGCTCTGCATGCAGTATAGGCATTGCTGGAATGTAAATAGTTCTCACATGGCCATGTTATTTCTGATACAGGCCTGTCTATACCACTTATCATTACTGAAAAGCACTACTACACCCTAGTTAAGGTCTCTTAGCATCTGCCAAAAAGCTGCAAGCCATACCAGCTCCATTTCGACTCCTCCATTTGTAACACATCTAATGAGCAGATGGTTAATTTTTGTGATGGGGGAATAAAAAAAGTAAAATTTTTGTTGGTGCAAGTGATTGGGGGCACTTTAGTTTTTAAAAGCCAGTTGTTTTGGACATCTGCTCAAATTCTTGATGGCAAATTTAACCTTCCCTACGTTACTAAAGAAATATTCATATCCTGCATTTGTCTGCAAGTAAAATTAAAACCTGTTAGATATTGGTCAGAGGTTTTTAGATATTTAGCAGTTTGGAAATCATCCAAGACTAACAAAATTTTCTTGTGCCTGGTTCCTGTGCATTATCAGCAATAAAGTCCTTGTACCTCTTGATTGCAAAGGGTATGCAGTTTTTGCACCTCATTAACAGACAGCAGGTGAAGTTACAGTGTGTTTGAAATGCCACCGTGTGAGCAATGCTGCTCTTCACTTCTGTAGTTTCCTCTGAAAGGAGAAACTAGACCCAGCAAGTGTACTGATTCCCAAATGCAATGCGTCTCGATTCAGCTGAGGGGGCTGGGGTTTCTTTCAGACACTGAGGGACTGGAGTGTTCACCACTATGAAGGAAATAATTCAGCTGATAATTTAACTTTCTGTATGTGCAACTGCTCAGATTTGGGGGGTTTGTAGCAATACACAGACAGTCTCAGAGGCACCTAAACTCACACGCTGCCTTCTTTACCTTTACTGTGTTAGAATGCAACAAAATTAAGCTAACTGAACATAAAAGCTGCTTCAGAGGCCTCAGTGTCTGAAAGACCATCGAGCTCACCACACTTACCTTATGGAAAAAACTGTCTTCCTTTCTCAGACTAACAGAATGAAGATTTATAGATCTGCTACATTCAGGTTGCTTCTTTCTGTTCTCCAGTGTGATTTTATAAAACAGGAGTTCGCAGAAGCTACAAAATTTTTAATTAGTGAAACACAGATGGTTATTTTCATACAAAGTTTAAGCACCAAAACCAACACAGCATCCTTAGAAATGCATAAAAATATTTGTAGCTCCAGAAATTATTCATCACTGTAGTTACTACTACGGAGCACTCTAAAGTAACAAATACTTTAAGTACAATTTTGTGTGGGGAAACAGTAGGGGGGAAAAAAAAAGTGAAATATTTAGAAGGAGAAATTGTATGAAAGCGTGATAGGCACTGGGTGTTTCTCAGCCTGAAATTAGTTGCTGTTTTGGATCATTAACTAAGAGCTCCAGTGCTTACTGCTCCTCTCTGCACAGACTCCAGAGCCAGGATCATTCTTCAATGGAGCCCAAGTGTGAGACAATGCAGAACAAATGTGGGAGGGCATGAAATCATACAGGCAGTGGATTTCTTCCTTACTCTCTGGAACATTAATTTAGGCTCTTTAAAAAGCCGTGTTTACTATACACACTCCTCTTATTCACATTCCTTTTCTGCTGCAGTCCGAGTTCTGTTACAGCTTTCCAAAGCCTTAATGACTGTACACTGCAATACCAAACATTTCCCTCTGCAGTTAAGTGCACATATTTTCTCATTTTAAACCTAGGAGGGTGCAGGGCTATAGCTGTCTTTTCCCAAGCAGTCACATTATTTCTAGGCACACTTATATAGTGCAGCCAAAGCCAAGAAGCTGACATTTTTTATTTAGTACCCGTGGGCTGTAATAATGAAAAATTTACTCCCTGAAATACAGTTGCTTTTCATATCCACCACACTCATGGTGAAGAGTAATTTTGTCAACACACTCTAACAATGGTAACTTAACAAAAGGTATCAACATCAAATAAACATGAGCCTGTGGCACTTCTGAATTCTCCAGAGTGAAGCGACTCGTCCCTGTTCCTCGCAAAGATTTAAATGAATAAGAGGCCTTGAAGCTTGACACACATCTCTAATGGCACAGGAGAGGATTCAGGGGGACTGAAATTAAAATAAATTGCTATTAGTGACTACAAGCCTCTGATAACACTATGGCTTACTGCAGGGGAACGATCATAGGCAAAAACAAGATGGCCAAGCAAATAAAAAAATAATCAAGAAGCTCACATGTGTCATAACAGAGGGATGCTAAAGGTTACATCTACAATGGAATCTAAATCTGGATTGTGTGTTTTCTAGTTCCTACCCATCTGGTAAAAGAAAAGCAAAGGAGGACAGGATGATTATTTTTTGTTTTGGACCAATGAAAACTGAGTTATGGTCTAAGAATAAGTAGCAAGAAAATAAAATATGATCTGTCCAGAAATCCTGTCCTGAACTAGCCCGTAAGTCCAACTGAGTGATACAGGCAAGACCCATTGATACTGCCCAATTCACGGGGGAGCTGTCCAGCAAAACACAACCTGAATGTTACCATGGTAACAGAAATAAAACCATGCTTTGTTAGGTTTTTGTCCCCCAACACAACACTTAGAAGAATTCTGAAACTGAATTCTACTAAGTGTTATGGCCCCATAGAACAAATGGGCTTAAAAATGACTAAGTTCCTGAAGAGAAGTGATAGCAAAATACAACAGCTCGGATGCAACCTCTGGCTCAGAAAGTCACCGAATCTCTCTGACAGCTATCAGACAGAAACATCTGCTAGGAAAACATTCACCCACACATCCTGTTTCCTTAACATCTCGTACCAAACCGTGTTAAACTGCATCATGGGGACCTTCACCATGATCCCGCACGGCACTTCTTCAGGAGGAGGAGCTGGCAGTCACCATCTACTAGCTGAAGAGACAGAGCATTAAGAGACAGAAGAAGGCTTTTTCCACTTCTCACTGACCAGTTGCTCATGTTATTAGCATTATTTGTTATTTTTTTAAAAGAGAATAAAAAAGGAAGATGACAAACCCTGTAGAGAGTGCTTTAGATTGAACTGATGACAGTATCAGCAGTCAAGCTTCCCGTGTTGTCAGCAGGACTTTAAACACACCTCTCTGCCAGGTGTGCCTGCGCTTGCCTCGATCATACAAAGGCCTACTGTCTTGCAGTCAGAATAATCACCAAGGGATGCTTTTGAAACAGCTCTGTATTTGCTATAAAAGTAAATTGTCCTGTTTGTCTTCTAGCTTGTTTTATGACCCTCATTTTGGATCTGTCTCTAGCACCTGGAAGACATAGACCATCTTCAATTAGATGTCAAACAACAGCACAAGCAAGGTCAGAGTTGACAGAATCACAGAGTACCAGGCTGGAAGGCACATCAAGGATCATCTGCTCCAGCCTTTCTTGGCAAAAGCACAGTCTAGGTAAGTTAAGAACATTCAGTAAGCTCAGACATACTGGGAATTTCATAGGATATGACAGTTTTACATAAAGATGTGTCCATAACCACTCACTGCAAAGGATCCTAGCACACACATCCAGCTCAGCAGGAGTTTGATATCAACAGAAATGAGCACACACAATAGCTTTAGAAGAAATGGCAGAACAAAGGGTGAAAGGATAGCGTAGATTCATAGAATCATAGAATGGTATGAGTTGGAAGGGACCCCAAGGATCATAGAGCTCCAACCCCCCTGCCACAGGCAGGGCCAAATTAGATTAATTAGATTAATAAAGAACAACAATTTTCTGTTCCTCCTCCTAGCAGTAACGCTGAGGAATGTGTTGTATTATGATATGACCACAAGGTCTATACTCTTAACCAGACCAGAGCACAGATGACTTATTCGCCCAAGATGCTGTACTTCAACAGCATGAGGACAACAACAAATTTGCAGCACATCACATATGCCGTTCCTTCACCTATTGGGCCACCAGGAAATCAGACACATCTTTCAAACAAATATGGCAAGCAAACAATGAAAAGAAATTGGTATTGATAGAAAATGAACCAAGTATGACTTTGTGAAGCAAAGGACCACATCATAACAACTGCTGACTTCTAAGGCATATAAAAGATCTGTCCAAAGACTTCTTTGTTGCTGCCAACTGAAAGGAGACATAGTAAGGACTAGACAGCCAGCAACCTTTTTCCTCCCTGTCACACAAAAGCAATGCTGGACAGACTTCCCAGATACACTTGTTTTAGCGCTCATGAGTATGTGAGTGTATAAAATCATCTTGCTTAAATATTTTGTGGAATAACTGATGTTCCCCCTTCTGCTGGATCTCACAATGGTTTTCATGTTTTGCTTGTGAAGGAGGAAAGCCTGCAAGCAGATAGCCACAACAAGTAAAATGCAGGCTACAAAAACCAAAATTAAATCACTCTGAAAAAGGACAGAAAATTATGCCCAGATTATGTATTTCATGCAGTATTTCAAGAAGGCTCCTTTCCAGTTCACACACGAGATGAGGGTCTATTTACAAAGGTTTCAAAGTACATTCTCTGTTAGCATCCAGAAAAACTAGGTCTTGGTATACATTTTTGAAGAAGTCCATTAAAAATGCATCATAAAACCATAAATGTAACATTTTCCAAATAAAAAATAGGTTTTCCACTAGGGGAAGTGAGCAGTGGTCTGTCTAACACATGGCTGCACTGTATTAGTTCTAACACAAGAAAAACTAAAGGAACAGTTCTGAGCTACAGGCCTGTCAAGCACAGTGAATAGGACCATTACCAACACTCAGTGCAAGACTAAGAAAATCCATCAGATACAGAGTTTGGTAAGAACATTCTAAATACTGGAACGCTAACAAAAAAGTTTGCCTTCATTATACTTTTTTTTATATACATCAATATCCATATGTTCTATTGTTGCTATGAGCTGGCTCCTCAGCAGCTTTAGAATGAAAAAAAGCAGCACAGGAATTCACACACCACTGCCGACTTCTGGAAAAGTCATCAGAAATTATAAAAATAACTGCACTGAAGACCTTACAAGTCTTACATTTCATGTTTGGGCTCTAATGATAGACTTCTAATAACTTCTGGAGACATTTAGTTATTTGACTTCCAGGAGGCAAACCTGACATTCCAAAGTTAAGGGAAGAAGGGAAGAGTTCAAAACTAACTGAAATCCAGAAAATAAAATCAAAACTCGTGTTTTGACTCATTATGTGACAGAAATTACAGTACTGTTCAACTTTTCTTTTTTTTAACCTCAGCAGTAAAATTCTCTATTAGTATATAATAGTTATCATTACTATTAGCAATTTATTTCTGATGTTCCATATAACAGAAGAGGCTTTAGGATTTGCCCTGTGGAGCACAGGAGAAATCACATACAAAAACACTTGTGGCAAAAAGGATATTCACCTGCTTCCTATAAAAGTTCAGATGAGGGTCTGAGGCCTTAGGACTCTCACAAACAAAATGGAGAGCAGAAACTTTGAGAGAACAATGCATCTGTAGAAATAATGCAAATTGCTACAGATTTCTTCCCTGTTTTCACTAGTTTGAACTGTCATCATGCTTTTGACTCTGGAAATATCTATGCTTGATGCAATAATTAATAATTATCCCGATGCTGCATTTCCAACATCTATGTTAGCATGTACACATCACATCCTACTTGACTACAGGGAAGTGAGTTGCTAGGAATAATGTTACCTGAATAAATCCCTGGTGCATGTTCAAAGGCCAGTAAGGCAAAACTGTTAAGCCATGCACATACCTTCAGTTATATAGTGCTCAGCAAGCCCTGCTCTAATTAGTTGGGCTTTTTTGATCTTGTGTATTGTACTATGTACACAATATCATACTATGTGCACAATATAATTTAGTGTTTCCTACTAACTTGTTAATCAAGGTGATTTTCTGCTTTCTCCATTTTTAGTATTTTCTCTTGCCCACTTGTACTCCCAAACTCTCCATTTCATTGATTTCCTTAGAGACAGGCTGAGGCTGCAGGTCTGTGATGAGGCCCCAGTGATGTGCAGACATGCCATGGTGTATCAGACTGCACACCCAAACAAGAAATGCGGGTCTCCACGGGCATTCTTGTCTACTGCAGAATTACCCCGATCCAGCATCCTCGAATCGCTCCTGTTCTTTACTGCCAGAGAGCCACCTATTGGCAGCTCTCAGAACACTGAGGTCTCGCTGCAGTCCTTTTAATCCACAGGGTCTAAGACACTCTCCCTTGCGCTGCTCAAATTCTAATCTTTGGGCAGGCAGAACATCACAAATTTAGAGTTGGTGTAAATCCAACATGCTAAACACCTAACAAAACCAGGACTATTTGCTGCAGAACAAACAGAAACATCCAAGGCACAGTTGTTTGTGATTTGGTTAGTCGAAGCAGCAAGTAACATAAATGTAGCACGAAGAACAGTAAATGGAAAAAAGGGGCTTGCAGACACTATCTTAACAAAAAATAGAGCAAACAATAACAAGGCAAAGAAAAAATATGTGTCTATCTACCGTAAGTTTTAAAGCAACCCATTCTAGAAAGCACACACAAGAGGCAGTTGCTCTCCTTCCATTGCACCAGTGACACACAATATAACCTCACGGGGCCTGATTTATTAGCACTCACACACCAGCCGTATGCAGCTTGATGTCAAAGGAAAGGGAAAAGGTATGAACAGCATGGACTTTGAGGAAAATAATTACTGAAATACCTCTTAGAAATGTGTAACAAACGTGAGCCTTTCTAGACAGCCTGAGAACCCAGGCCCAGTGCCACAGGCAGGCCCCGAGCGCCCTCTCACGCGCGCTGTGCTCGGTGTCGCTCTCCACAGCTCCCTGATTTCAGGCAGAGTCACCAGGATCAGAATATTATGCAGGAAATTAATCTCCCAGGTAAGGAAGCTCAATCATTATATGCTGGGAGAAATTAAGAATAAATACCTCATTTTTACAAATAAGCAAGTTGACAAAAGAAACCACTGCAGAGCTGAAAGCTGATGGCAAAATCCATTCTGCAGTTAACTCCCAGGGCGTCGTGAGGCAAGACACAGAGGGTGACAACACATGATGACGTTTTAGTCTAAAACTACTAGATAAAATATCCAGTATTGTGTCAGCAGATGAATACTTTTTAAAATTGATATCCTGATATCTGGTGGCTATGAGCAAGAAACAAGGTACTTTTTAGTAACCACCACCCTTCCAGATCAAGGTTCATTTCTGAAAGTCAAAATTTTTTTCAGGGATTAGCTGTGAGAGAGAAATAATCTGCACCTGTCCATTGAATATTCAGACATATCACAGAATCACAGAAAGGCTAGGTTGGAAAAGACCTTTAAGATCATCGAGTCCAACTGTACCTGTCCTATGCTAAACCATATCAAGGAACAAAAATCACTACATCATTCCTACACAGTAGTATAACTAGTACTACTGTGAAAAACACCTGTTGAGTCAAAATAACTATCACCTTCCAGAAAAGGGATTTGCATTACCACATTTAGACTAAGTAGAAAAATTGCAGTTCAAATTCATAAAAGAAACTTTTAAGTTGTTCTTTTCCATCTCCAGACAGGTTCCAGAACATGCAGAAAGGGATAATGAAACCCTGTAGTAAAGGCTTGGAAATTTTGTGTTGATTTGTTGCCATTGCTCACTTTACAGCACTGCAGCCACGCAGCTGTGCTGCTCCCAAACCCACACCAGCAAAACCATCTTACATGGATGCAACAACATGGGTTGGCACTAACACAGTTAACACCAAACAACAGAACAAATACTCTTCTCCCTTTCTCTACTCCCAACTGGTAAAATGAGAACTACCCCACCCACTTTACAGACAGTAAGAATGCTTTATATGACATGCAGGGGGAAAATTACCATACACATCCTACTATAAAGAGTACACAAACTTGCCATTATATTCAAGAGTATTATCAGAAGGCAGCACTAAGAAAGAGGGAGGGTGCAGGAGGTTGAAACAACTGCAGTCCCTTAACCACAATAAACACCACACTAAATTAATTGGAAGATCCACCCCAACACAGACCAAAAAAGAAAGAAAACACTTAGTAAGTGGAAGTGTCTTTATTCCAGTAAGCAGACAATACAGAGTATTTTTCCAACACTGGATTAGTGATGCTCACTTTGGTACATGGTCCAGCTTCACTTATCAGGAAAAAAAAATACTCAAGAAGGAGAAAAGGGAAGGGGTGAGAGGAAGGAACTGAAAACAGCAGCAATAAAACACCCTAATGAGTAAATCTATATACGAGAATTTAAGATAAAAATTTATCTGGTGTGCTGTGACCAGTTCGGGACGCCTCAATACAACAGAAGGTGGAACTGACTGGACCAAGTCAAGGAAAAGATCACAAAGATGATTAAGGGACCAAGCATCAGTCATATGAGCACAGGTTGAGACACCTCCAGTTGTTTAGTTGAAAACAGGGAAGGTTTCGCTGCCGCGGGGTCTTACTTAATACATAAGAATGCCTGATGGGGGCAATAACAGAATGAAACCAGGTTCTTCTCAGTGGTGTCCAGTGAATGGACAAGAGGCCACAGGCACAAATTGCAACACCAGAGATTGCATTTAAACATAAGAAATAAGTTTTTGGTGAGGGTGGTCAAACACCAGAACACGTTGCCAAGAGTTCATGGAGTCTCCATCCTTGGAAATAGTAAAAACCCAACTAGTCAACGTCCTGGATAACCTGCTTTAGGTAACACTGCTTGGGGAGGTGGGGGGAGGAGGGTGGCAGGGGGGTGCAATACATGATCTCCTGAAGTCCCATCCAACTTCAACTAGGCTGTGATTCTGCAAGATGCAAAGACAGAAACAAACGCAAAGATCTCAGGGTAACGTAACACAGCAAGTTCTAGCAAAGCCAGAAAAACCCATTAAACAGTTTTATGTCTGAAAAACTGGAATGCATCTTTCTGCAAATTAAAGACAGACTGTAAGCCAGAGGACAGGACTGGAAAGTTCCTTGCTCATCAAATAAAAACAAGAGGCCTATTCATGAAAGAAGTTACGTGGTCAAGTCACATTCTTTGCTCAAAAGTTTTACATGCAACTCAGAGTGGGAACTGCACTCACAGTTCATTGGGGAGATTTCGGGTGGTTACAGATCACTGTAACACGTGGGCATTTATAAAGACAGGCAGGCAGCAGTACAGCAGGACAGTGAAGGTCCCTTTTGCTGCTCACGTGACCAGCAGCTGGAGTCACTTAACGAAATACCACTGCAAGCTGTTTTGTCAAATTCCCCCCCAGTTACATGACAACAGTTAAAACCCTCCTGCACTTCACATACCCAAAAGCCTTGTGGCTCAAAAATCCCCACTCCTTTCTGTTCTCTCAGATTTCTTCTCCATCTACATACAGAAAGTCACATTTTTCAATGAAGTGGAAGAGATGGGAAAGATTGCGAGAGAAATTTGTGCCTGATGAGAACTGGCAGTAATTCATTCTAGTTACTCTTAGATCACGTATGCACAGGGCACTCCTTTGGCACCAACTAAACTCTCCAGACTATTCACCTTTCTGTAAGAGGTGTTGCAACTCAGTTTCATGTGAAAAAGTGTTCCTGTTTGAAGAAATAATATTTTTACCTGCTCTGCATCTTAAGCAGCTGCTCATCAGACCACTGCAGAACCCTAACCTTCAAATCCATTCACCACCTCATCCCCCCTCATTCAGTAACCTCTGGTGCTCTTCAGGGAACACTGTCACTCAAACACCAGTACCCACCTGGGCCTTCAAACAGCACAGGGTTACTGCTGTCCAGTCAGCATCTGTTCAACTACAGACATATTTAAGAGAGTTTTTAAAACTTAGCAGGATTTTACTGGCAACTAACATGAGGATGTCTCTTGACATCAAACCACAGAAAGTGTTGTCTCACTGGGATTTTTTCCCAACCCAAAGAGAGACAGCAAGCTGAAACTAAAATTCCTATCAATAAAGCAATGAAAGTATGGTTTACAAAATACTATCAGGAATCTTTTTTCAATTCTTCTATATAAATTCACAGATTATCCTTGTGTAACTACTGATGACCCAAAACAGTAAACAATATCCATGTTCTTGCCTGATTTAGGTTATAATTTCTATCAGAAAATTATTGTGGTAGTGAAAAAAATTATACTGCTACATGTTCATAATTTTTTCCAGTAGCCTGAGAACTGGAATGATGCAAATGCTCAGTTATTTATTTTACATAAAGCCAGCTTTTTTTTTTTCCCCCCTCCTGTGGGCACTTAGAAAAGCAAACAGAAAAAGCCTCTCACCACTACACTGCATCACCTCCTGTGCTGGCACCCAGACAGAGGTTATCTCAATCAAGTCAAAATGCCTCCACGGCTGCCACTTTCCTGTTACAAAAAGGTTTTTGAATTTCTCCTTTCCCAGCTGGTCAAAGGCAGAAAGCAATTCTGCAGTTAGAAAATTCTACAGTACTTAGACAATGCTAAAACAGCATTTGCTGTTAAACTCTGTGCATGCCAGTTTTATTGCTGTTGACATTTTTGCTTTGAAATTCTTTTACAGAATGGGGATGATTCCCTATATACCTTCTAGCCTGTGTACATCTTGAGGCTTGCAAAGTGCATACTAGACAAAGACATTTGCTTGGTTGTTTTGCAAGTGTGGCTTAATGTTGCCAACAAAAAAAGCAAGGAAGAAGTGAAAAATAGCAAATTCTAAAGATAAAACCATCCCTGACAATTTCTGTGTGGCTCAGACTGTGGAAGTCAAGTGCTGCCCAAGTAGAGGATCAGGAAATCCCTGTATTGATACCTACAGCAGCAGTCATAGTACTTAAACTTGCAGCAAATTCCTGAACAATTATACTGAAGTATACATCAGACACGTTCTCAAAATGCTGCCCACAACCAGAGCTGCTCCCTGGGCTCCAGAGGTACTGGGTCTCAGCTTCCTCCTGCACATTTGGCCAACATCATAACAAACCATCTAGCTGTTCATCAGAAGATCAAATTCCAACATTTCACTGCACAAGAACAAAAGAAAAATCTACCAAAACCCCCAGTACAATCCCCAAACACTTGGTTCTTCTAAGCCTGAGGAAATGTATGTGCAATTCAGATAACATGCACCTCAGCCACCACATCTTAGTACAACAAATGAAGTGTCTGCTTCTCACCTTAGAATTATTTTTGTCACCCTAGCACAGACTGAACCCTACAACAGGAATTCAAGTCACAGGGCAGACACCCAGTGCCCCACCCAGGCACCCAGGCTAGCCCCTGACAGTAGCTGTCTGCAAGGGATGCTTCTGAGGATGACAGAAATGTGAACATACAAGTTACCCTTCTCCTTCCTCCTCCAAAAATTCTGCAATAATGAGCAATTCATGTCCCCAAAAAGGAAAGCTTATTTCTCATCCATCTACTCCATCCTAAACTTTTCTGTCATTCCGATACTCTCGTCTGGCTGTTCCCAGTGCCTTCAAAAACATGAATGGCTTCAGTAATACACTGTGATAATCAACACCCATGGACCACGAATTGATTATTTTAAAACATTTCTTTGCATCCATTCTAAACATGTCACCTTTCAATTTGTTCAAATCCCTTTTTCTTACTGTATTATAAGAATAAGCTGTCTGTGTAATTTAGGCATTCCCTAGCTGATCCTGCTCTGAGCAGTCAATCTCCAGAGACCCCTTCCAACCTCAGCAGTGCTGTGATTCTCTAACATTATAAACTGTGGGGTTTTTTTCCTCTAAGACATTGTCATTCCCCATCCCCCAAAGAAACTCTGAACTCAGAAAATTCTTCATAAAATCTCAGAGAATGTGAAGATTGGAACCAGCCTCCCACAGGAGTTATTAGAAACAGCAGCTACGGAAGATTTGGGGGATTTTAATGAAAAATTCCCCCCCCCCTTTTTTTTTTGTTAATATGAAGACAAACATCAAAATGTTGCTTTACCAACCACTGTAGTATTTAATGTATCTATTTTATATTCTAAAAATTCAAGTAAAAATAACTGAGAAGCAGAGCAGAACATACTGCACAGGACCACATCTTTCTGTTAAACGGAGACCACAGATATGATAAACATTGTTTTACAGAACTGGGTCTAGCAGAGCAAAGCCAATGGACACAGGACATAGGTTAAGTATGCAGCTGTTGGATCTGAAGAATTTGACAGGTGCAGATTCAGACTGTAACCAAACTGAAGAGGAGGATTTAATATACATCCACAACTGCTAAAGAAATCTGCATTTTAGCACAGAATTAGACCCAAATTTCAACCACTGAAGCCACAATATTTTTTTTCCTACAGTTGTGAGGATTAAAAATCCCATATCTCAAAATCAGCAGGAGACATGGGGAGACATCCCTCTGTTTTCATTTACCATGCCCAAGGTACCCAGGCTGTACAGCTGTGAAGAGAACCAAGTACAATTCTTCTAGAGCTTGATCAACAGCAAAACAAAAACACCTGTTTGGTGGGAAATCAAAGAACAAAACAAGCCTGATCTGAATTGCCTTTAGGGTATTCCCAAAATGCAATTTAATTCCCAAACTGTTCTGTCATCTTTGCATTTTCCAGTGATATGTACACAAAATATTTCCAAAACAGCAGCACTCAGAAGCCAGCCCTCCCAAACACTCACCTGCTGTCACAATAAACACACGTGTCACAGAGCACAACACCCACAGTACCTGATCTGCAACAGATCAGAGCAGCTCCTACTTCAATCACTTTCTCACTGTTCATATTTAAAGTTGCACATGTATTTGTATAAATACTCTTGCTTATTATTCAACATGCATGAATGCTTTGAAGACCAGTTTTTGGAGTGGGGAGCCATGTTAAGAGGATAACATTCAATCACAGATTTTCATAATCTAGCCTTTTCTCTTTTTTCTTTTTTTTTTTGAATTAAGTTCACAAGAGGATAACCTCAGTGGGAGCACACACCTCTGAAGATACAGCACACTGGTGTGCCCCAATGCAGAAAGGGAAACAAAGATTTTTTTTTTACTCTAACAGAACATTGCTCAGATTTTGCCATATTCAAAAATAGTAAGAAAAAGAAGGAAAAAACCAAGTATCTTGGGAAAACTGGGCTGGAAGGGAGAGGATGGTGGATCAGAACTTAAATTAAATCAAGACCCTAGCTGGCAATATAAGCTGTATGAAAATTAATAAAAGCTGTATGAAAATTCAAGGTGATAGACAACTGTTTGAAAGCAAGAACAACCACTTCTCATTTTCCACGCTCATTTCACAGGTTTATTTTACACTCTTTTTGTTTTGGTTCTGTTTCCATTCCCTGAAGACAGGATCAGCTTAATGCATTGGCCTGGTTAGAGAGCGAAAATACATTTATTTCAAACATGTAAGACACCGATATTCCCCATTAGCATTATAAATGCTGATTAAAAAAAACCAACAAAAAAAGAGAACCTAAGAATTAAAAACCTGCACACACAAGTTAAAGGAGAAAAGAAACAAAGACATTTCTATTTAGTAGCTTAAATCTCCAAACATGTGGATTCAAAATAATTTTTCAACTTAAGTGAAAGGAAACTGGGTTCTGTATTTAAAACTCAGGCCTTTCAAACAAAATGCCAGCTATACCTGCTAAGCTCCCTCTTCTGGCTAATTAATAAAATTGCTTTGGTTTTGTATGCATGAGTTTCAATTTTCCTGCTATGTCAATAACAATCAAGTCATTATTTTTTAAAAAAATCTGTAAAGCAGCTTTTCTAACTGAAATATGCAATGTCAGTGTTCAACTTTAGACAGCCCCTCCCGCTGTCTTACACTGACAATGGTTTGCAACCCCTCCAGTAACCCCTGTTCGAGCATGGCAAACCAAGCCTGGCTAACACCCAGCCATCCAGACCTGCCACCAGTCCCTAACACCACTGCGTATCTTCTGCTATTAGATAGCCAATCCAAACGGAAATGTTTGCATTCAGCTTAATTAGTCCCCAAAGTACACCTTTCCTTGTTCTAGCTGCAATTAGAGCTCTGTAGTAAAAATACACGTTTTCGAAACTATGAGTGCTGAACATGAGGAAATGGCAGCACAGCAACTTCAGCCGCCTCTGCTGCGGGGCCTGTCCCCACTGCTGCGGGGCCTGCCTGCTGCCTCTGCTGTGGGGCCTGTCCCCACTGCTGTGGGGTCTGCTGGCCACCTCTGCTGCGGGGCCCGCCGCCTGCGGGGCCTGCCTGCCGCCTCTGCTGCGGGACGTGCCAAAGCATGGCTCGGTTAGCAGGCACCAGTTGAGGAGCACGCCGATGCTGCCTCACGCTCCCAGCATTACGCCCCAAAGAGAGGGCTGGCATTTCATAAGCATTCAGGGGGTGGGTAACCTCCCTCATCTGCCAGTAAAACTGGATGAGGGACAAAAAATGACTCAGTAGCCAGGATGGTGTCTAACTTTGCCTGTTCTCACCTGACCAACAATTGCTTTCTAGTTCAGTCAGAAAACTCATGTATATTTGTGTCCTCCACCTAACTAAACAGAAACAAAGACTCCTCTGTGTTTTTTCCATAAAGGAAGGAAAGTAACCCAAGAGCTCCAACTACTGCAAGCAGCAAAATCCTTTGCTGCACTGTGCTGTCACCACTTCCTTGGAAATTCCAAAAAACCTGTAAAGAGGCAGTTCAATCTGGAAGATGCAGAATCCACCATCCCCTACAAGTGGCTTTCACTGTGGTAAAATAATTACAAGTCATCAGCATTTACCCTATGCACTGGCTCAGGTTAACTACACTCGGACAGTTGCTAGAGCTGGTAGGTTGAAAGCAGAATTTCACTCTGTTAACAGATCCAAAAATGTGTAAGTTTAGCTCATAGGTGTGGCTTTCAAAGTTAACAGGCGTGCATTTTTAACTGCAGGTTCAAACGAGCTTTCCAGATACCGATCCCTTTTCTTGCCCTTGCTGACACTTCATGGAAATAGAATTAACATGAATTATTTTTACACAGGAAAATATAAACAACAGACTTCAGTACTTCAGTTCTGCTCATCCTAGCTAATATTTTAATTGAAATTCTAATCTTAATTAGATCATTAAGTAATGGCAAATGTGGAGATAGCATACACTGTACCAGTAATCTCAAATTTTAAGCCTGTTCACCCAGCCATACAATGATATTGCCCTCTTACAAAACATGCTGCTAAAAAGAACAATGGCTTTTTCTGAAATAATGACACTCGGGATAAAAACCATTTTAAAAAAATCATAAAAATAAGATAAATTCCACTTCTATCTTAAGATTGATACTTTCACTGAATTTGGTTCCCAGTATGCCCCTGCTCATCATAGGAAAGAAAGGAAATATTTAGGTCTCTAAAAGAAAAAAAACCAGATTTATTAAAGAAATTACTTGAAGAATCAGAGAAACTGGGAAAAAAATGGCCACTTACCAAGTGCAAGAAAGGGCATGCGAAAAGAAATTAACAAATCCAGTATGGAGGAAACAAGATGGAGAGGGCTGAAGGCTTGAAAAGGAGTATTTAATGGAGAACTCTTCCCAGGATGAGACTTGCACAGTCAGATACAGCAACTAAAGCAACTAGTCCTCACCAAACTGAAATTCAGGAGGGAATGAAGAGGTGGCAGCTAGTGGCCTCATCTGTAGATCCAATCCTCACTGTGGAGCAGCCAAAGTAATAACAAACTAAACTTGGTACTAGGTTTCATTTTCTTCTAAAACCTAAATCATTGCAGATGATTTCTGTGGAAACAACAACTCAAAGCAAAAGGGAAGTACTACATAGGAGAGTGTGAAAAATCACAATTCCAGATGGAAACAACACATAGAGGATAAAAAAAATAATTAATTAATCTGTGGGTTTTCATTCTCTCAATTACTGTGGTAGTGTGATGGCTCCTTTTAAAAAGCCAAGACACCCTCCCTGCTGAGCTCCTTTCATGAGACTTGGAACTGCAAAAGAAGGCAGACAGTGCAGCCAAACTCTGACCTCCACAAATCATTTCTCGTTCAACACCTTACTGACCTTCAGGCCAGCTGATGAAAGGCCTTGAAGGGAAATTCATCTCGTGTTTATGCCAGTACTGTACCTTGGCCAAAATGAAATAAAAAAATCTGTTTCTACATACAAAAGCTTAAAAGAGCCATGACAATAAAAGATGGGATCTCACTACATATCAGACTTGAAATACACCTACTGTCCCATGGGACATGAGAGATACAGTCTCCACAGTAAAACGATGTGAGATGGTCTGCTGATTCACGTTAAATCTCATCACGGTTTCTGAAAGTTAGACTAGCTGCTTCTCTCCTGTACAGGATTACACAACCCTTGCAAACCCATTAGCCTTAAACCAAACAATTCTAAATACTTGTATTCGTGATTTATTCCTCAGCTCTGCTAAGAGGCTGGCTTCAGAGCTATGCACGGGTGGCTCCTTGGTGGAAGGCAGTTCACTGGTGCTACGGTGTGGGGATGCTTGCATCCCAACACCTGGCCAGAGAGAGGCAAATCCCTTCCATGGCTCAGCCATGAGGCACGTTTATTTCCCAATGGCTGTGGATTATAACATCAGGGGATGTTGTAACACCTGCTGATGTACCACATACAGCTGAAAAAAAAACAAAACCTCTTTTTTGTTTTGCTGTGACTCGCTTCTTTTTTAAAAGTATACATTGTAGGGGTACATCTGCAGGAAGAAAACCACAGAGATCCAGATGGGATACCAGTGGTCTGCGAGGAAAGAGGAGAAAATCTGACAAACTAAAGATATTACTGTGAAAAGAGAAAAGGAAAGGTACAAACATGGACTGAAGATGAGCTTTATACAGGACAGACAGCCTGCAAATGCTACTCTGATTGTTGCATTTCTAACTGATGGTAACTTGCTAAGTACATACACATTTTGTATCATGGAGCAAGATATCCTGTACACACTGATCCACACAAAGCAAGAACAGATGCTACATCATTGTAACTTCATCACTTAGGTCTTCCACTTTTTCCATCAATAAGCCTTAAAACCCTCTGTAGAAGTGAATTCTCATCTTTTTTAAAAAAAAAAAAAAAGAATAAAGTAATACAGTTTGCTCAAGTTTGGGTGGGTGTTTAATAGCAGAACTAGACGCAAAACAAATTATTCCACATTTTTAACTCAGTAATATAGTTTACCTGAAAAAGGACTCATTTTTTCATTACTAGAAATATTTTTGTTGGCTTTTTGAAAACTATTCCATCTTACTACTGCATCAATATACAGTCTATTTCTGTATTTAACAAACAGATAATGCTTTCCCTTAACACAACTAGCCTTTTAGCTAGAAAATCTTCTGTTTCATCTGATCTTCAATTTTGATTCACAAATCTATTTCAATAATTCATTCCAAAGGTCTATGTTATACTTCTATCTGTGTCTGGTATTTTGAAAGTATTCTTTTATGAAGTCTTTTCATAACTTTTCATCTAAGTGAGCTCTATAGTAAATCACTACCAGACTTCATAGAAACAGGATACAAAAGTAAGCAAAAGCACCCTTGCTTTTATGCTCTTTAACTCCCTTCATTCTCACAACTGACCTGGAAATGTAGAGTTTAATGACAGTAATGCAATTTTTCTATTCTAAAGACAGTCTTTCATGCAAAATCTTTTATGACATTCAGTAATACAAGACAGAAGTTAATGAAACAACAAACAAAAGCACAAAAACAAACCTAGAAGCTTGTAAATTACCTCCCTGCCAAAGCAGGAGTTTCTTCCTGAAGTGCACTGTGATACCGACAGTAAATTGTAGACACGCTTAGTAAAAACAAAAGAAAGATTAAACAGCAGTATAGAAGTGGAAAGAAAGGACAAAAATGTGAAAATAAAATATGAAAGAAACACACATTAAAGTGCTGCAGTTCAAGATGGCAGCTCAAAAAAATAAGATGAAAAAAAGGGAAGAATCTTCCCCGGCACATGGCCTTCCTTTTGGGATTATGAATGGGCAGAGTTTAGAAAACACTTTCACCAACATTTTTCTAAAGCAGTTTTCTGGTCTCACTAAAGAGAGAAACAGAGTAAGAAAGTTTGTGTAAAACTGCAGTTTCTTGACTCCAGAAATTCCAGAGTTAGGAAAACAAATTTTGATCTCGGGACAGGGGAGAATTTAAAAAAAAAATCAGGCTCTTTTCTTTCAGAAGGCTGCATCAAGTTATAATACCTGCAGGATGCTCTCTTCTTGTGAGACGATGAGAGAATTATCAAAGGAAGATATGCCTAGCAGTCCAGTAGACAAGCTGTCACAGCTTGCACATGATTGAAGGCTGAGACAACAGTGACATTGTGCACATGGATCACACTGATGAAAAGATAAGACCAGTCTTTTGCCTTCAAACAGACGTTGCAATCCCTGTCATTCCCTCCGAAGTGGAATGAGGAGACACATGCCTCAGCAAGATGATGTCTCAGGAGCTGCAGAAACAGCAGAAGATGTCACAGCACTCACTTCTCAAACCATATACATGTATCTAGGAAAAATATCCTGTGTTCTGAGTGAAAAAACACCTTTTTTTTTTTAAATGCAGCAGCTTCCACTGTTCATATGAAAATATAATATGCAGGCATGAAAAAACAGTGTGTCTACTTACTGCAGGAGAGCAAATGAAATGACAGAGTTTGAAACAGTAATCTCTAAGCAGCTGGCCACTAGACTAATAGTCATGGTTTTAGTTAACGGACTACTCAATACCCAGACAAGATACAGGCCATGACAGATGAGAAAACGAGCAGGCGGTGTTGATTTAAAGGATTACAACACAATCTCAACACATAGATGATAATGAGCAGGGTTTGGATTTGTGCTTAGAGTATGGGTAAAGCAATTAACACAGGATAAAGCAGAACATGGTAAGACTTTACCAGAAGCTAATAAACATGTGAAAACCAACATACAAGACTTCTAATGATCTACTTTGAAATAAAAGGAAACAACTTCAACAGTTTGGAGTCCAGCTTATGGAAAGCATTATACTTGCTACCTGCTGTCATTTCTGAGAGGAACCTGGGTGATGAACCCACTCTTAAACTGCATCTTCAGCTGAAGTGGCAAGGAGGACTGTATGAGGGATTGGCAGGAGAAATGGCATCTGGAGCAGATGCCATTAAAATTAATTAGCAGGTAAAGGGCCAGCCCTGGGCTAGCTAAGGGTGAGTCAGTTAGGGAAGCAATCCCCAGCACCATTTATTCTTTGCAAAGTATTTCCTTGCATAGTCAGATCTTTCTAAGAATGCTAAGATACATGTTTCTTAAGATATTTATCCAAAATATACTACACATAAACACTCTTTGAAGGCTGTTTTGAAAGGCCTTACCGCTCCGTTACCAATAACAATCTCCATGCTGCCTCTCAAGAGGTCTGGCAACAAAACATACCTGCATGTCATTGAGCATTAGCTACATTTAACATTAAGAGAGATGTCTGGTCTTTGCAATCCAGAAACCGTGCTGGTTCAAAACAGCCAGCATCACACCCCCATTGGTGAAAATGATGGGTACACAGAAAAGAGTTTAAAGTCAAATAGCATTTAAACACAAGGGATAGTATTATCCGGAATTTTTACAAAAAAACAGACTTTAGCACAGAAATACATGCACTTGTCTACATGAGGTGTTAGGTATGTGAACAATAATCCCAAAGGCGTTACTCCTTCCCCAGAAGACTAATACATTTCCTTACCTTTGGCCATTTGGGGTTTAGAAGTCGTGCTTTGATGGCATCATCCAGGGCCTTGTCATACTGTTGGATTTTCATGTAGGCTGCCGAGCGGTTGCTGTAGAGAATGCAGTTCTGAGGGTCAACTCCCAGAGCCTCGTTGTACAGCACGATCGCTGTGTGGAAATCGCCATCGTGGCAAGCCTGGTTGCTCTGGCGAACCTTTTCAACAAATTCAGCTTTGCTCAACATGGGACTGTCAGGACGACTTCTTCCCAAAGACTTTGACCCGAAGAAAGAAAGCTGGGGGGAAAGGGAGAAAATTTTATGTTAGTGCTAAGAAATGCTACTTAAAAAAAAGGGGGAAAAAAAGCCACTAGAAAGTGTATAGCAAAAAATAAAGCCATTAGCATTACTGCAGAACAAACTGTGAATTCAGTATCAGATTCTTACAGAGTAAATTGCTTATCTATTGACTTTTTTGGGGTACAGAAGGAACAGAAAAGAGCCTTATAAAACACATCACTGCCTATCAAGGATGTCTTCTACAAGATGCCTTCTTCAGGCATAAGACTAGCTGTAGTCTGTTTTAGTATGCTGCACTCCACATGCAAGTTTTCTCTCCTCAGCCATACTATTTGACGCTACAATATGAAGCACGGTCACCAGGTAACAAAGTTTATCTAAATAGCAGGCCTGAACGTGAAAACACCACCAGGGTATCCATGGTTCGACACACGGATCATGCAGAAGCACGTGCGTGCACAGAACATACAAATTCTCCCCAAACCAAGGTACATCTGCTCACAAACCTCTACATCCAGCCACATGAAGGCTGCACATTGTTCATAAATGGGAAGGGTGAGTCTTTGGAACTGGGTACACTCACAGAAATTACTGGGGCACACTATTTTAGCAACAGAACAGTCACTGTTGGCAGAGCCACCTTCACAGATTGTCAACTCAAGGCAATGCAAATAACAAAACCAGGTTTAAACTTTTTCATTATCAAGATTATTATTGCAAGTGAGCTGTTGAAAGTCACAGCCCCAGTGATTCTGGTACACCCTTTTCCTCATTTTAACTTTCTACATTCCTTACTTTCCCCAGCCAGACATGTGCAGTCACAAACTGGTTCTGTCATGTATACCCTACTCTTTCCCTCAAAAGCTCAGCAGGAATATATTTGTACAAGTCTTCTAAGAAAGTTGTGAATGCTGCAGAAATTGTATTCCGTGGCAGGCAACACATACATATTGTAACATATAAAGTACTTGGAAATATTCATTAAAGGTTTAGACTACTTAATTGAACTTGGTGTCATCCATTTTTAGCCCTGCAGACTGAAAAAGGTTAAGAATATCACATACTGTTACCACAAGGCAAGTGCAGGGCTTGAACACATTATCAGAGCAAGCTAAGGCATATTTTTACATGGAAAGGGAAGCAAGCTGCAAATTGACATCCTGTCTCAGGGATTAAAATGGTCTATAGTTTTTTTTTTTCTCAAGTCATACAACAATAGAAAAACATCAAGTTAGAAACTGCCAACTTCTTCTTTTCCTTATGATTATGCCAATTTGACAGGTATTTGTCCAAACTGTTTCTAAATTTCTCTACTGAAGGAGACTCCATGTTTCACTCTCCCAATCTCACTCCACTGCTTCAGGATTTTCATTATTAAAATATTTATCCTAATATGCACCAAATCTCCTTTGTGTCAGTAAACGTACTCTGTCTACAGCAGACCTAACAAAAAACCTTGTTCCTTTCATCTGTGTAGCTGCTCTTTATGTAGTAGCCCTGCTAATATAAACTAATACATAGCCTGACATTATTATGAACAGCACTGTAACAAGCAAACTTCTGCATCACTGAAAATTCCTTCCATATGCAATACATCTTTAAACACACTGGCATACTACATTCTCTGCTGCTTCCATCAAGTTTACAAACAGCAACTTGATATATTCTAAAGTACTGGCAGGAAAATGACTTTACTTTGAGCAACAGTCCAAACATCAGAGCTGAACACAGTGCTTTACATCACACAGTGCCATAACCCACACACTGCTGTGTATTTAACCATAAACTTCACCACGTGGTCACTCTGCTGTGACCTGAGAAGCTGCAAAAAAATGAAGATTTAGCAGCTCTGATGTGAATAGATGTTCCAACACAACGATCAGGAAACCCTTAGAAAGCTCATTAGTCACCAGAAGGCCACAGATGGCAGGAGGTACTCTGATCAAGTGGGGTTGGTGAGTACCTCAGTGCCAGGGACAGCACCAGTGACCACACAGATACACCCTGATTCACAGGTACTACAGCTAACTGCCTGTAGCAAAACAAAAGACAATGAAGGAAATAGCATTCTTCTCACATTTCCTTCCATCTTCACCTACTTTTTCCTCTGCAGTTTGAGCAGGTCTTTCATTCCAAGGACTTAATTTCTGCCTACTCCTTAAACCTGCTCAAGTTAACAAACACAGAATCACAGGGGTTGGAAGGGACCTCCAGAGATCATCGGGTCCAACCCCCCTGCCAAAGCAGGTTCCCTAGGACAGGCATCACACCTCCACTGTGCCAGGTTCTTCTCAGTGGGCAAGCAGAAACTGCTAGAAACTACTTTTGTTATGCACTCCAGGCTTAAGGGTACAACATGTCAAATAAACTACTCCAGTTTCTCAGATACGTTTTTAAAATTGGCCTCCCTCTCTCTCATTGTATTTCCTGGCGATTGGATTGTAGCAGGGACAATGAAAAAGACCAAACGTGGTGTGGTTCCCATTCTTTTATCCAATTTAGAGGAAATGACTGCAACTTCCGAATGCAGGACTACCAGAACCAGTCATGAACTTAGGTTATTTAGAAGGTTGTTTAGGTTGTTATGACCATACCACCACACAGAGTACATTAAAAACCCATCCCTGCTTTCCAGTCACAACTGCTCTTCTGCTTATACAGTGGAAGGTGGTGGCAATGCACATCTTTAGGCTGCCTAACGCTATCACAGACTTGTATATACTAAACCAATGCTAAAGAGTAGAAAAGTAGAAGTTCCTTAGTGCAGTGGAACAAAAAAGGCTTTACTGAAGTGCAAGGAGGATCTAGCAGAGACAATTTATGGTAGGAGCTCATGTATTTCTAATAAAGAAAAAGATGGCACAAGCTTCTCAGCATCACTTCTTCAAACCAGCACGAGACACCAGAAATCCCCTCCTACTACAGAGGTCACCTGAGATAGAAGTTCCCACAATATCTGCTTCAAATTAGACTCAGCAATTAACTCCCTTCACTGATGATACAGCTTCCTCCTCCTGCAGAAGGTGCTCAAGATTAAACCTTACTGACCATCCAAGGTGAGCCTTAAAAACACAAGAAATTTACTTGGTTGGGTTTTTTTTTTTAAACAAGAACAAACTTCCAACCTCCTAAAGCAAGCAGTAATTTGAACACACAGAAAAAAACTGTATTACAGGAATGTTTATCTTTCAAGATGAAGTTTGCTGAACTTCATCCTCTACAGAGAAAGAGCATTTAGTAAAGTAAGTCAGTCAATGCCCATGCACACTGAAAAATCTGGCTGGTGAATAGCATGTAACTATCCAGAAAATGGATGGGACCAGATTCCCATTGAGTTCCAATTCCAAATTCTGCTCCAAGACAAGAAGACAAGGGAAAACAATGTGGTATAACAGTATGAAAAGAACGCTTGATCAAAGAACAACACATCTCAACACATCTTACACCTCAGAGCTGCTTAGCCTGTATGTAATCCATCTTATCTAATGCTACACAATTCAAATAAATATGCCTTGTATAGGTGATACCTTGGGTGGCAAGTCCATAATTAAGACACCTTTTTAAAAAGATCCCATAGAACTTAAAAAAAAAGTATAAAAATGCTACATATCACACTTGAAGTATCTAAATAGCTCATGATACTCAATGAAGTATCAGAGAAAGGAAAAATAAAAAGAAAGAGGCAAGCAGAAAAATTGGCATTCAGAGTGGATTCTGAAACAAAGTGAGAGTTACTTATTCCAAATACGGGTTTCCAAAATCAGCTTCAATCTGTAACCCAGCTTCACTTTCTAGGAAAGCATTGTACAACATCTAGCATCTTAATCTGTAAAATGGCTTTATGTTTTTATCACTCCATATTCTGGGGTATTATAGTTTTTCTGTAACAGAAATCATCTTTGACAAGAGCCCAACAACAGACAGAGAATACAAGTTTCTCCCTGTAACCTCCCTGCTGGCAGCAGCTTGTCCATACCAGGCTTCTGAACAGACGCACAACCATGCCAAGCCACATGCACCCGTCACCCAATCAGAGCAGCATGTTAACAGAAATAGTGTGGAAAGAACCCAACGCCACTGGAACCCAAAGGTTAAACCACAGCAGGACATGCAGAACAGCTATGCAGGCCGCTGGGTTTTTCTAAGCTGGATTTGATCTTTGCAGATCGTTCTCAAGCATTGCTGGGAGTCCATCTTCACAGATCTAAGGAAACATTGCCTTCTGTCTCAGCAGGGCAATACACACACCCGTCAGCCGGGCATCGGGCAACGGCTCGGCCTGTCCCCCGTAAAGCTGCCGGGGAGTGAGAGGGGCGCTGCTGACAGCCCTCACAGAGCGGCCTGTCACACACCCCGCACACAGCCAGCAGCATGCCAGCGCCTCCCTGAAGACAAGCCACTGCCACCACCCAGCAGACACACTGCTGAAGCCTCCTGCGATGGAGCAGAGCAATGCCAAGGAAATCCTACACACTTCCACTGCTTCGGCTATTTCCAGCACCCTGCAGTTTCTGAAGCCTAGCATTTACCCTGTGTTAATAGCAGGGTATCAAGCCTGTCACCCACTCCAGTCTGAAGTATCCCTACCAGCGTCAGTAAATACTCCACTGACACACAGGGTTTTCATTTCCTCCGGTACATCCACAGTATGGTGGGAAAAAGCCCCCCAAGTTAGTTTTTCAAAAAGTAACAGGTAAAATAGAAGTCAAACTTCCAAATTTTTAAATAAATTCTAGAAGGGATTTTTAGATGTTTATGGAGATCTATTTTTCTATCAGAAAAAAGCTGTAACTAATCTAAAAGCACATATAAATCAAAACTAATAAATACTTTTACCATAAGCCCAGCACTATTACTATAACATGGATGTGGTTTTTTTTAACAGAAATTTCCTGACAGAATATACATGTAGGCTTCTGGGCCATACTGCTTTGAAAATATTTTACTTCAGTTTGTCAGTGTAATTAGAGACAAAAATATTTTAAATACAAACTTATCAACAGGAAGGAAACTGATTTTAAAAAAACCCAACAAACACAAACAACAACCTGAAGCTTATACAACATTTTATAAAGTAAAAGATGTCTTTTCTGAAGAATTTTCTAAAAATGAGAAGCAACTGTGAGCTTTCAGTGCAGAACTTGGAGAGATCTGCAACTGTAATATCAGTTAGATCCATGCTAATTTGACCTATGCTACATGTTGCTAAAAACTGTAACAAGAACTATGCAATTCATAGCTAAATTTAAACAGTAGTTTTTGGTTCATACATAATTTTCAAAACTAAAGGTTACACAGAACAAATTATGCTTTTGCAAAATACTTCAGTTAAGAGTCAAAATTCCATTTGCAAGTAAACACTCCAAAACCAAGAAAGAACTAAGTTGTACAGATGTTATTTTTAAATACTCTTGATAAATTAACCCGATTTCACTGCAAACACCCTGCAATATCATGCTTGTATCGTGTATGTCATGCAATCTTTTCATATATCTAGTGCCAAGTGTCATTATTTGCAGTAATTGAAAAGCTATGAGCAATATGCAGCAGGTTATTGCAAATGCTTTATTCCCACTTTCCTCAAAACTCTTCTCAGTGCTGCCTTAAGAAGTGTCTCAATTATTACCCCAACTAGTGACCAATAAGGACGGTGACAATCTTTCTATAGGCAACTTTGTTTACAAGCTCTTCAGTCACACATAAACCAGCCTGGGTTATGGCTCCTCTCCCTCTCTCCTCCATGGTCACTGGTGGAAAAGGAAGATGTAGTATAAGCTGACGGGAGCAAAAAAATCTTGGATTTTGTTATCGTGAATAATCATTATCAATGAGGAATCTGGTATTTTCCTCTGAACCATGAGTTCAGCACAGGCAGACACAGCAGCCATGGACTGATGAATCACCGATGCAGCAAGAGCCAGATGAGAACAGGTAAGCCACTTAGGGATGAGTTGTGAGGGCAGCAGGTGTACATGCTCCCTGGAGTTTGTTGTCTGCAACAAACCACTCGGCTGTTGTAGTACAACTGTTTTCTCTGAAGGGACACGAGCCACCTAGGAGCGCAGGTCTGTGTCAGCACAATGGCAATAAGGGCATTCAGCAAGATACAGGTAGGTCGGCACTTCACCTTCAGTCTCTTGTTACGACATTCCCACCTGAAGCGACCTGCCCAGCAGGAATGGAAGTGACTGGCACCCAGGAAAGGAAGAAAGGATATGCAGTGGTCAAGGAAGAGGTTTTCAACTGCAGTTAAAAGGGGAATTACAGGACATAGTGAAGCAACCAGAAGACAAGGTTTGGTCTATATCCAGCAGAAATATATACACAGACTGATGCTGTTGCAGCGGTGGATTTCACCTCTGTGGATAGTACAGAGCATCAATAACTATAATAATCATTAATTATGTTCTCGCTAATAGTTATCAGTAGTCTTATACACTGGTATTACCTAAGACTTAAAAAAACACACAACTGTGTGTTTATATCAGACAACCTCCCCTCCCCACAGAAAAGGAAAGTTTCCAACCCTAATGCTGACAAAAACATTTAAATATTTGAGGCATTTATAAAAAATATTCTGCCATTTATCAAAGAAAGTCTTTTCAAAGAACCTATCCTGGATTTCATCAGCTCCTTGGACACCAGAAGAAAGAACGAGAGGGGTGACATTATGTATGATTGTGCAAGCCCACAAGGAAAATGAACAACATCCAAAAATAAACAGCCCCAAGGAGAGAAGAGGCAGAAGGACAAGAAGGCTTAGACACCCAACCATTTCAACTCTCCATTCACTGGGAACAACCAGGGACATCCCTATGGCTGCAACACCTAACTGTAACAGCACGGGCTGCTGACAGGGATAACATGTCCCATCCTTACCCACTGATCTGTATTGCAGTGAACAAACAGAATCGCATTAATGATATCTGACACCATCCACGATGCACTCGCTGAATACAGTCTCCAGATTCCAAGTTCTGTCAGTACCAAAACTCTGATGATCAAGTTATAGCTGTCCCCATGGCCAGCATGCCCAGTTAGGTGCAATGTGCTGGAGAACGTGTCCGTTCCCGTTACCTCCAGCCAGATAAGGAACTCTGCAGCGCTATAAAGCACATCTGACACGCTTACCAAAAAACTCTGGAGCTGTTAACACGACAAGCTCAGCTTCTGCTCATCCGCGGGCCCAGAGAGACCATAACTTTGACGCTGATGCCCGAGCTCTCTCTGAAGTAAGGATGCTTGCTGCGGGGCACCGCGGGCTACACCGCCTACATGGAAATCCTCGTCCACAGGCGACAACAGGTCCCGGCAGCTCAACCACCGCGCCGTTCCCCTGCTCCCACTGACCGCGCACAGACCTCTCAGCGACTGCCAGGCGCCGGCACTCGGGTAGGACCGACGGCCGGCCGAGCTCCCCGCCCGCAGCGCTGCGCTCCGCCGGCGGCGGGGCTGGGCGGGCGGCTGGCCCGGGCCCGCCGGCCGAGGCGGAGACTCCCAAGGAGGCGACGCCGCTCTCGGCCCATCAAGAAGTCGAAGGCGAACGGAACCGAGCGCTCGGCCAGGCAAGACCCCGGCCGCACCCGAGGCCTGCCGGCCCCGGAGCCCCACCGGGCACCCGCCGGCGCTTCCCCCGGCACGCCCGCGGCCCGCCGGCTAAGCTGCCCCGCCGCCGTCCTACCCCCCACCTCAGCTCGCTACCGGTCGGGCTCCGGCCCGCCACCCCGACGTCCGCGGGGCCTGCGCCCTCCCCGCGGGCTCCCCCTCCGGGCTCGGACAGCGGCCCGCCCGCGCCCCGCAACTTCCCTCGGCCGCCTGTAGGCAGCGATCGCGCTCGGCCCGGCGGCTCCTTCCCGCCTCCTCGGCCGCCTCGCGGCGGGCCGGGCCGAGGGGCCACCCCCGACGCCGCTGCAGCACGCTACCCGTCCGGCGTCAACTCACCCGGGGAGCCTCCGCGTCCCGCTCCCGCCGCCGCCGAGCCCGGCCCCCCGCTACGGCCCCCGGCGGGGCGGGCGGCGGCGCCTGTTGCTCCATCGCACTCCGGCTCCTCCTCCACCTCCTCCTCAGGGAGCCGCCACCGCCCCCCGCCGGGCCGATCCCGATCCCGCTCCGACCGCCCGGCCCACGGCGCCACGTTCCGGGCCCGACTCCGGGGGAACCGCACTGCCCCCAGCCCCGCCCCAGGGGCTGGGCTCGGTCCGACCCCCGACGCCCCCCGCCCGACGGCGCTAGGCCCGCTCCGGCGCCGGACGTCCTGCGGCTGGAGCCCGGCCCCCCCGAGCCGGCGGTGGCGTCCCGTCCGAGGCCGTTCGTTCAGCTGTGTCCCGTTCCCGCTGAGGCGGACCCTCTGCCGGAGGCCTGGGCCGCCGGTGGCCTGGCAGGGCCGAAGGCGAGACCGGCCTCCGCACGGGACCCAGCAAGAAAGCAAGCCGCCTGCCCCTTCAGCGACTCGCCGTGAGCATCGCCAAGCCCACTCTTCCCGGAGAATACAGCTCCAGCTTCGCTGTGCTGCCATGAAGGTGTAGGACCAGCTCCCCAAGGCCGCGCAGCCATAGCAGAGCCGCTGGAGGGTAAGTGGGCCTCTTTCATGGAAAAACAAATCATCTAGGAGTGAAGCTTCAGAAACGTTTCTGCAGTGGAATGGTGAACATACAGCCATGGCTGGGCTCAAAGGTCTGACTTCCAGTGAGATCAAGGGCCTGGTGTCATTAAAAGGCAGGGCTTAGTCAAGACCTGAGGGCAGGACAGGAATGCAGGTACAAAAAAATACCATAATAGTGGGATATAAAAAAAGAACAATATATCACAGAAGTTATCTATTTCTACCCAAAAGAATAATTGTAGTTAATGTGCAGAATTGTGTGAATTATCTTATCTGTATAATGATGCTGGTGACCAAATCCCCAAGGTAGCAGATTTTGCAGCACACCAAATCCCAAACCTAGCCCAAACACACCAAATCCTTTACCATTCTTTCATGTAGTAAATGGCAGCTGGGCATTCCCTTCTACTTCAGATCAGCTAGAAGAAGCACCAGAACTCAAGGATGTGCCAGTTGATCATGTGTGCACACCAGAACAGGAATGTTGTCAGAGGACAGACACACATTCCTTCCTGTTTATCACCCCTCTGTATCTGCAGTAGATTTGAACCAGTGGCCTTTTTTTCATCCAGGTGCCTGTGGATATTCCTCCATCAACATGAAATGCAACATGACTGTGTAGGTTCTCATGCATACACAGCAGTCACTTCAATCTTACAAAGTTATTTTTATTTAGCAATTACATCTTCAACAGTTATTCCATTATTAAGATTTTTCTTAAATAAAATAATCTGCTTTCTGTTTTAAAACAGCTATACTTGACAAAAGTAACTTTGTCTTTTTTTCACCTAGTTTTCTGGAATGATGTAGAAGGAACAGCACGCTTGGAAGAGCCAGGTTCTTCCTCATTTTCATGGAGACGCTTTCTTGTTGAGGTTGGCTGAAAGACAGATACAGCAGGATGGCTACATGAAATCAGGTAAGACAGAGACTAACTGGCTTGCTACAGAATTACAGATGTCAACATGTCCTTTCTGTGACCATAAAAGCAGCATGACTAATAAATGTTTCTTTACCAAGATCTATCTAATTATATTTGATCCTTCTTGTGTACGACACTGCCATCAGCTTTATCTTCCACTACTGTTTAAAATTTTCCTAATTAACATCTGGTAACAAATGTCACAATACCATTTCTGAACCTTCACTAACATGAGAATTTTTCCTTGAACACTAAACATCCGTGACTTGAATCCATCAAAACATACATATTCAATAATTAAAATAAATGAATAATCCTTTAGAGCCTAGGAGACTGTTTCTATACATTTAAACAAAGAATCTTGACAAAGTCCATTGCTTCTATTCCGAAAGTAGAGATAATGAGCAGACTCTGCTACATGCAGCCACATTTCTCCAAGTTCTCAAAATTAATTGATTTTCTTATTTTGGATTACTTTGAAGCCTAATGCTTGATGCATAGAGAAACTAATCTTCAAATAATCTGCTACACATACCATTACTGATGTTTGTGGTGGATTTATATCAGCACGTGTCTGAGCAAGTAGCTGCTGAAACGTACTCTTCATATCCTCATCCTGTGAAAAGAAAACAGTAACTCTAAGCAATTTAAGTAATATTTAAGGGAAAACCCTACTTTTTGGTTAATGAAATGGATCAGCAATTGTCCAGCAATCAGGACAAGAAGGACAAAGAGCTGTTGGAGCATGTCCAGAGGAGACTATGGAGATGATCCAAGGGCTGGAGCACCTCTGCTATGGAGACAGCTTGAGAGTGTTGGGGTGGTTTGGCCTGCAGAAGAGAAGGCTCTGGGGAGATCTCAGAGCACCTTCCAGTCCATCCAGGGGCTCCAGAAAAACTGGAGAGCTGCTGGTGCCAAGGGTAGGGAGGGACAGGCGAAGGGGAATGGCCTTCAGCTGCAGGAGGGCAAATGGGTAGGAGATCTGAGGCAGAAATCCTTCCCAGAGAGGAGGGGAGGCCCTGGCACAGGATGCCCAGAGAGGTGGTGGATGCCCCATCCCTGGAAGCATCCAAGATCAGTTTGGACAGGGCTCTGAGCAGCCTGATCTAGCTGATGAAGTCTCTGCTCATTGCAGGGGGATTGGACTAGATGACCATTAAAGGTCCTTTCCAACCCAAACCATTCTATGAGGCTGCTGTTCTGCTGTGACCCACAGTAGAATTCTGAGCAGGTGGTTCATGTGCAGTGCTGGGAAGATAAAATGGTTCTATTTTGTGCCACAAAGAATGAGCTTCCCCTCAAAAACTACTTCATTAAGACTAGGCAAGCTAAAACTGAGTTTGCCATAATATTCAACAAAGCAGAAAAACACTGAAAGAACAGAACAGAGACCAGGGGTTGGTGCAGGTAATTAGTCAGCCTTATCAGAAGAGGCCTCATCAGGATCTGGGGCTTGCATGCACCAAGAGTTAATCGCTCTTGAAAAACCAAGTATTTTCTTATAGTCTTATATTCTGTTCTCATAACAGCTTCCCTTCCTAACAGCATATTTTCAGTTGCACTAGCTCAGCTCCATCGGTATCCCAAACTTGTGTATTTTTCATTATTGCTGCCCCCCCAAAACAAATCTGTCACATACAGCAGGTAGAGCAGAACCAAACAGAATGCCCATACCCCAAAAAACCCCCAAAATGGGAAAAACACACCCACACACCAAACTTTCAAACAAAATGTTATCTTTAAAGCATTCCACAGTTATCCTTAACATAAATAACCCCATAGTACATATTAAACTGAAACACTTGGAAAGTGAATATTCAGAATAGGAGCAAGCATTTTACTGCAGAGAAGTTTGCTTTTAAAAACCCACACGATTATAAACACATTGCATTACTCATAGAGCATTCAAATCTCTAGAGAAGTGCCCTGGATGGGGCACAGTTCGTCCCATTTACCCGAAGCTGTGCACCAGGAGCTGCATTAGCGGATGGAAAGTGCCCGAGAGATGCATGCCGAAACAGGTGACTCTTGTCTCTGCTGTGCGTTAACAGGCCTGGCTGCAGAGGCATTAGGGGAGGGAAGGATAGTGCAGGGGAGGGAAGTGCAGCAGACATCCTTTGTTAAAAGAAGCTTTTTTAAAGCAGAAAATCAGGCATGTTTCAAGAGCAAAAGCTTGCATGTAACCTCATCCCAGTTTAGCTGCCAGTGACCAGGGGCTCTTGGTCTATGTTGGGCAGCCTCAGAGGACGGGAAATCTGTGTGGACAAGACGTTTTGTTGACACGTACTCCCTATTGTAACATAAAGTCTCATTCTCTAGCTTCAGCAAATCACCCTGCAGGAATTTTATTAGAGTGAGTTGCTATGGATTACCTGCAGACTTCCAGACCTGAAATCAGGTCTTTAAACCTTTTCCAGGACTAAACACAGTGTGCTGCTCATAATTCAATACACATCATTCCTGTTGGCTGAGCTGTGACCGGTGACTGTGTGTTCACCAGCTGAACATCTGATCTAGAACCAAAACTAGACATGTATTTTAAACAGCTTACTGGAGCTAACATGCTGTATCATTCTGTTCCATTACCACAGCAAAGACTGGGACACGCAAAGAGAAGTGAATGGGACATTAACTGCTAGGGACAATAAGGATCACTGAGCTCCTAAGGATTTCAAATGTTTTACCAGGATTTTTTGGGTGAAGGCAGTGGAACAGGTTCTTTTTTGGTTTACGTTTTTAAGTGCTACAAAAAGGCTTTGGTGTGAACATCGGTCAACTGTGGCTGCATCTGAGTTGATGGGTAAGAGAAGTATTTTTCCATTTATACAATAAATACCCAAGTTTTTCTTAACCCTGCAAACAAACTAACCTTGTTGCACTCAAAAGATCCCAGTGTGGTTTTCAGAGGCAGAAACAGCAAGTAATTGTTCATATGCCTTTGAAAAACGTTTTATTATGTATTTGATAAATACAGCTAAAACATCTCCACTGAAGAGTACTTAGGTTTAAGCAGCTCATTAAGTTTTACAAGTTTTAGATTTAAGCAAAGAATAAACAGCACAGGTATTTGAAACACTAATTTGAAAGCAGTACTGGTTTAAAATAAAGCTGTAGAAATTAAGCTTTCTTAGGAGAATATGCTTGCTTTTAGTATCTGAAAAATTCCCTAGCAGACCCAAAATCATTAGAGGGGGCCAACAGGCATTAGCTGGATGCATAAAGTATGTGTCAGCCCTGTGTTTCCATGCCAACTTTTAAAGACAATACTTACAGACAACACAAGAGGGAGTGGGGAGCCAGTAACTCTCACTACTCACAGTAACAGGACTCAAGGAGCTCTTTTGGCGGTAGTATTCAACATGTGTGATATCTAGAACTGAACATACTGGATGTTGGCCTTCCAAACAGGCAGTGCACATCACCTACAAACAACTGATACTCTTAGTAACAGCCCATGAAGGGAAACAGTTTAAAGTACAGCAAGTGAATGCTAGATAACATTTGGATTTGTGGGTATGATGGTTTCTGAAACCTTCTGTTCTGTCTTCAGAATAAAACATAACAGTAAGAGCTGTCCCCAAAGGGAATATACAATCAAGATGCTAACAACTTGAATTTACACACGAGGATCTCTCAAATTCTTAGCTCACCTAAATCACTGTCATGTATTTCCCACTTGCCCTTCCCATTACGCATACCAGTGATTGTTAAAACCAGTGTAGCATGTAGAATTTTCTGATACCCAGCAGTGCAATTAGGACAAGTTAATACTTTAACAACAGTCATCCAAAACAGCATTTTGTCTGTCTGAGGAAGCTGCCAGCTGTTGAGCACTGAGTGATAACGCTCCCTCCACTCTTTCTGATGCTCTCTACCTAGGCATGTGAAACCAGACACTGTTCCCAGTGAGGAAGCAGGAATAGCATTACACTGGGCTGAGTAAGTAGAACTCGTCGTGTGGCTCAGAGACAGTCCAGGTGACATTTTCAGCCTCCTCAAGCAAAAATATCCAGGAAAGGTCATAGGCCCAGTGTCACCTCTGGAGTGCCAAAATTAAAAGACCACCTAAAGACAACCTCTCACAAACCCAACTCAACCTTAATAGGAAGCAGGGAAACCATCAGCTCCTACTCAGAGGGTTCCCAAACCAGTGACACTTCATTCATAAGTATTCATGACTCATGATAGTAAGAGCATAGAACATGCCTGGACACTTGCCAGAAAAAACTCCGCAAGATTCTGTACTGCCTGTCCAAACACACAAGATGAGGAGGTGGGACTCTTAAAATGCTCAAAGGAGGAGGTCAGTTTTATCAGAACCACAATCAAACTTGGTCTCTTAAAACCCACATCTTGATTCTCAGATGTCAGAGTTCTGAGAAGAGGTGTCTCAGATAGGATGTAGACATTGCTGGTTGTATTGAAAGAAGGTATTCAGCAGAATATTCCAAGCATTTTTTTGCAGTCCTCTCTGCAGGGACTAAAAATTTGAAGACAGGGGCTAGGTACAGATGCAGACTGGGCTTTATTTTCTGAGAAAAAATTCCAGAGATCCAGGATTTTCCATTAAATTCAGAGCCAGTCATAAAGGCCTACAAAGGGTGTTAAAACAGGAAGAGAATGTGAAGAGCGGCAGCTTAATACCAGTATCCTTCAATAAAAATAAAGACAGAGGCCTGTCAACCTCTGCTGCTGAGCTGGCACGACAACACCCAGCAGAAGACAGCTGGCTAATGGGAAATAATGATGCCAGCTTTTCTGTCACTAAAATAGAGCAACAGACTTGCAACTTCCTGCGTGGCATGGCACGGATGTGGAAAGAGCTGTACCTCTCACTTGTGCTCAAACACAGTCTAGTGTTGACCCAGGCAGGTATTTGCAAGCTCTACCTCATTCCGAGTCTTCCTGAGCAGAGACCACGAGGAGCTCATTGTTGGTATTTACCCTTAGAAACACTGAAGTCTGATTCTCTTAACATCAGAATCAGTTTCACCTTTCTTCCACAAAGGAAACATGGCTGTTTGGATGGGGAGGCCAGAGCTGAAAGGGCTGCTGACAGGGCTGAGCCTCTACTCATCTAGAGGCTGGAACTGGACCTAGACTAGCATGATAGAACGCTTCAGTACTCAGGATCCAGAGCCAAACATCCATGGGATAACGGCAGAATAGTGAACATATAAACCATGAAACACCTTCCAGCTGGACAGGTGAACAAGTTACTGAATCTGAGTCCTTCTCATTACCTAACACACGTTGCTGAAGATGCATCAACCATGAGTTACTGCAGATTTAGTCTACAGAACTAGTCTAGTCTGTGTTGCTCAAAAGGACCCAAGCTGCTTTGAGCCACCTTTACTATATGGTGATGTAATAAAGACCATGAGACCAAGAGAACATGAAGCTCTCCTATAGAAGCTCTCACGGCTGTTGCCAGGGTTGCCAACACTGCAGTAAGACACGTGTGTGTTGTGGCAAGGTAAAACCTATATATAGAGGCCCCATGACAAGGTAGAGGGCAAAAGAGAAGTCACATCAAAAGGAGAATCAAGCAAAGATGTGTTTAGGGTGAGAAGCGGCACTGAACAGCATCAGATAATGCTACAAGACTACAAATAGCAGCAATAGCTGAAAAGGATCATGGAGCTGAAGGACTGAGAAAGTATCCCATGCTGTAAAAGCAGGAGTAGGAAGGGGTAAAAGCTAATGAAGCCTTTCAGGGACAGGGGCCAAGAAAATAAATACAGTAAAAACCAGCAGGGGGTCTAGTTACCACTGCAAGAGCAAGAGCCAAGAACAAGAAAAGAATATCTGTATGCTGCAGAGACAGCATTTGCTTTTTGGAGAGCAAAGAAGCAACTCTATTAAGCAAGCTACAAGAGAGAGAAGGCTCCATCCCACAAGGGTATTGACATGCAACCCAGTGCTGCAAGATCATCTTGCTTCCAACAGCCTGTTAAAGATGCTTGCTCGCTCTGTTTGGTTTGGAGTTGTCCAACAGGAAAGTGGTGGCTGCAGTATCTGGGCTCATGTCATCCTGGGATCTGATGGCTCCCCTTCCTACAAGTCACTGACAATGACAGTAAAACAAACTCCTACACATACAGCCTTGTCTTTCTCACTTCTCTCTCTGTAAGCAGGCAGCAGGTCTCTCCAGCCTGACAGTAGCCAGCAGTAACCCTGCAGCCAGCTGTCAGGCAGCGGTTCAAGCCCAAATGACAATTGCTCCTCTGCTTCCTCCTCAGCCTATGGCCAGGCTCACTCAAGGTAACAGCTGTGATTCCTGTGAAGCTGGAGAACTGAAGCTCTCACTGTTCATCTTGTATCCCTTTCAGAGTTTCCCCACAGAAGCAGGATCAGGGAGTGTTACATCTCTCATAACCAGAACAGTCAGTGTTCCCCTGCTTCCTAGCAGAAGAGAATTACTTCTTATCAACAAAACCTCATAAAATTCACACTGTTGAACTGCCTTTGAATTTACATCAAGAAGTTATCCCCAGAACAAGCCAGCTTTACTGTACTTCAGTTAAGACTCAATTCCTACCTGAAGCCAAGGATGCTCCAAGGCTTCCTCTGTTGAGAGACGTTTGCTTGGATCCACCACTAACAGCTTCTTCACAAGATCCAGAGCTGGAATATCAAAGAGTTGGTTGGCAATTCATTACCTGAAAGTAAGTCCTGCAACATGCATACACCAAACCTATGTGCAACTGTTTCTTACAACACTTCAGAACTATGCCCAGAAACACTGGCTGGGCAGAGCACATTTTTCTATGCATAGGGAAGGCTGCAGATTTTTCCCTCACATACACATAATTCAACAGTTTTCAGTATACCAAAATTACCAGTAGATACACTGAGGGTGTCCATAATTTATATTCTGAGCACACACAGAAGTTCAGCACTTTCCTAAAAGCTTCAGTATTACTGTGGACAAGCAAAGACAGCTTAATTTATGGTGTCTTGGAAAGCAAATTACCCATATGGGAAGAAGGGAGAGAAGAAACAAGACATGCACACATATACTCAAATATTACTAAGAAATCTCTTCAATGAAAATGTATCTGCTCTTTCTAGTGCTTCAACTTCAAACTTTTTTAAATGTTGGGCTCGTTTGGTTTGGGTTTTTTTGAGACTACATTACAAACTAAGCATATCAACATGCCAGGAGCTAAAAGGAAGTTAAAGAAAAACAAAAACTACAAGAAAAGAGCTAGATATTCTGCTACCCACTGTAATGTGCTCATACCCATTTCTGATACGTGCTTCCATTCTTTTGAAATAAAGGTGTATTCTCCACGAGTGATTTGATCTTTCAGAGACAGTCGAGTGTTTTGCTCATTGAATGGCGGATATCCACACAAACTAAAAGAGGGAAACAAGTTAAATTACACAGGGTTTTGTCACAGTGAACGAAACACTAAAATCACACATTTTAAAGGATCTGCTATTACACAATCTTTTACTCATACACAGCTTGTGTAACAGTTGCCAAGTCTTGATCCATGCGTGTCAGTGACTGCCCGATGACGGTGGCATCTCTGCAGTATCTTACCATACAAAAAGAATGACTCCTAAGCTCCAGCAGTCCACAGCTCGGCTGTATCCAGCAGTCCCAAGTGAATTTAGAACCTCAGGAGCCAGATATGTGGGAGTACCACATAATGTCTTCATAAGAGAAGTTTCTCCAAGAATCTTGGACTGTCCAAAATCTGTAATCTTGTATTTAAAAATGGTAACACAACATGACATATTAGGACTGATTCTGCTAGAACATACAGTATTGTCAATGTATATCAGGAGGTAACGTTAAGTTTTTTCCTTCCAAGTCAGTTCTAGTGCATGACTATGAACAAAATCTATCCATTATCTATCCAAAATCTCTCTTCTTATTCAGTAAAAAACTGAGAACAGGAGAGGAGGACTAGAGAATCGTACTTTATGTTAGCAAAAAGTACTCTCAGATTTGGATGTAAATGGACAACTAAATAAAATAAGGAACTGCTGCTCACAAGAAAGTATTATTTGACAAATAAGCCCTTTAGCATGAACAGGATGAAATGTAAGTTTCCTCACCTTTATAAGGCATGTCTCTTCAGAAGATGAAAGTAGCACATTCTCTGGCTTTAGATCTCTGTGTATAATTCCATTGTCATGAAGATACTAGATACATACAGATATACATCAAAGAAAAGCAGACTAGTAACTTTTCTGAAAAGCAAGCTTTCCAATTTTTCATACAGCAATGGCAGGATAACTGAAATTGTTGTTTAAGAGGCACCCATGCAATCACAGCCACACAGCTTTTGACTCTCTCCTTTAAAAAAACCCAAACCAAACCCAAAACACAACAAGCAAACAAACAACTTCAGAAAGCATTATGCTTCAAATGTCACATCACAACAGCAGCACAGTACATAGACCTGGCAAGGCATTCCATTCCTCCCATTCACCAGAAAGCTATACAGCCTCCTTTATCTCAGCAAAAGCAAATGAACTGTGAACTAAGGAAGACCAAAGCTCTATGTTGCTTTTGTTGGTATTCTGGCTTTCCATCTTCCTTTGCTTTTAGTTGTTACTATTGTATGATTGTACCCTCTTAAATACAAGTCCCCATTTCAGATTGCAAAGACAATTAAGTTCACCATGCCACAGTCCTCACACTGGTAAGAGTAGACAGATTTAAAAAACTCAGTTGTCAAAGAGCTAGAGGCTGAAAAAGGATTCAAAGACCTGGTGAGAACTGAGTAAGGAGGAGATACAAGATCAGTGTCAGGCTGAATACTTTATTTGGAAAAAAGTTAACTTTCCTAAGTTGTTTGATTCTCTGTAGTTCTGAAGTCTACATGGAAGTCTACTATCCAGTTTTCTACTGGCTCCAAGTATGAGAATAGACTTCTAGCTTCATTAGGAGAATGCTGGACACCAGGCAAGAATCAGAATTCAGCCATGAATGGCTGATATATTAAGATACAATGAAGTCTGTGTTAAAACAAGGAACAATGTTGATTCTAACTAGTAGCACAATATACATACTAGAGATGACTTCATATTCACACTGAATATTCAGTTGTCTGCTGAAGTGAAGTGTTTATTCAGGAGTGCACAGTAAAGCATCTGATCACTAATTTTTTTGAAGGCTGTTAGGCTGATGATTCTTTGCCCACACACTAATGAAGGTCTCACGATAATCCTGCCATCAATGTGCACAGCCTGTAGTATTACTTTAGTCCCTGTTTTTATTAAGTAAGAGTGGTTATTTGCTGCAGCAAGGTGAAGAAACTTATTAAACCAACTTAAGAGCACCATGCTGATTGCTTGCACAGGTTTCAGAAGTAACCTCTGGCTGATATTCATATGCATTGCCATACTTTTCTTGGTAGAGTTCAAGATGTTGTACCTTTACAGCCAGCAGCATCTGATAAAAATACAACTTGCAGGTAGCTTCTTTCATCTTGATAGGCCTTGACACTCTGTCATACAGTTCTCCTCCTTCCATCCTAAAACAAAGGCAGGTAACAAGTCAACAGATCACTTCCAAAAGATTCATCTCATGAGACAAGATGAGGCAAAGCATTTGGCTATTCTGGCTACAAAGGAATAAATTTCTGAAAATGAGCAAGCAGTGACCTAAAGAAAGCACATGCAGGTCTCATCTGCTGACCCTTCCTCACAGGATCTTTGACCAGCATCCTCATACGCGCTCAGAAACAGCAATCCACAACAGCAGCACAGTGGGCAACTACCCAGGCACCAAGTGCCTCAGAGCAGAGAAGGATTACTCTCCTGGTTATCCCTGTTCCTAATTTTAGAGGTCTCAGAGAACAGTGGAGGTCAGCAAAAGAAACACAAAGCACACACCCCCACACCCCCCTCAAGTTCAGAGCTATAAACATTCTACACATTCCTTGTGGCTACGATAACCATTTCATTTTGTGCATTTACTTTCAAACAAGTTACTTACAGTTCCAAAACAATGTAGTAATCCTCTGCTTCAAAGAAGTTTTTGATCTTGATTAAGCATGGCTAAGGAAAAAGGGAACAAATAGATATACACACAAAAGTAGAATCATTTGTAGAAACGAACTTTATCAACAGTTTATCATTCTGAAGTTCCTATTCCAGTATGATTTCAACACTTAACTGACAAGCACCCCAGGCTTTGGCAAACTCTTGATACTCAAGTCTGTTGTCTTCTCCCCTGTATCTCCACACACAAAAATATTTAACTCTTGCAGTGACTACAGCCCAACAACTATCCTTCACTTTCCCAGTTGTGAGTTACCATACTCTCAATATTGTATTTTTATGCAGTAACATGTTGAGGAGCAGGGTATTGTTCATTAGGCTATGCAAACTTTACTTAGGTAAAAGAAATGCCTTTTGTGAGGTAAGAGGGTGGGAAGGATGCATGGGAAAGGGGAAATATAAATTTTTAACTGCCAGTGGAATCTAATATTTACATTTGGTTATCTGGCAGTATTTACAAAAACACACATCAAGTAAAGATTTCTGTAACAGTGGGTAAGGTTGGAGCTTGTCCTGTAAAGTTTCTTCTCAAATTTACAACTGTTATTCAAGGTTTTAAAAATTCAAATCTTTAAAGACATAGTGTACTTCGGGGGAAAAAAGTATTCAATATACTGATTTACATCAAAATTTACATGCATCCTTTAAGGTATTTTCTAAACAGATAAAATTAAACTTTAATTACTAAACTAAAGGTCAGTGAACTGCAGGAGTGGGCAGCAAAAAGGAATAAAAAAGGTACAGTAATACTCACGTGATCTATTTTCTTCAAAATTTCAATTTCTGTATTGATATTAAAAGCTGGGTTCTAGTAAAAGAATCAAATATCACATTGGATAAGGCAGTGCTGTTCTCCAGTAAGACACATCAGAAATAAGAGACAGTACCAGAAAAAACATCAATAACCTTGGCAAGCATTTATCAGTACTGTCCTTCAAACAGCTCCCCTCCCTCCAAGATGTTTCCCATATGGTCTAATCCTAAAATTAAATCCTATTCTCTCTTAGCCTTTATTTCTCAAGTTAACAGACAGAATCTTTTCATCTGTAGCTTGGACTCAACTCACCAACAGCAGGTTTGGGGTTTTTCCTGCTCTTTGAAAACACACAAGACACACACCCACCCCTCCAATCTCAAACATTCCAGATGCAATCCCACCTCTGTTTTGTACAAGAGCTTTTCTTAATATTCATAGTGGTATTTCTTAGCCTCTATTAGGTATGTCCTAAACGTGCAAAACGCAGTTTGTGGTTATATTGAAAGTCACATATTCATCTGCAGATGACTCTGTCTCCTCCTCTGCACTGGGAGAAGTGTATTTCAACAGGAATTGTCACTCATCCTGAGGTGTACCATCCTGCACTACTAAACATGACCTAACTCCCACTGCTCCTGCACATAAAGGTGTAAATTCTTCCTATGTAATACTCCCATCTTCCTTTCCATCCTGATTCCTTGGGTCGGTGCCAAAGAGTTGAATTAGTGTATTCCCACTTCTTGTGCCATTATCTCTGTATGTAACAGTACGGAAGACTCATCTCAAGACAATTTCTCACTTCCACTGGGAACTAATTCTGCTCCCACTGAAGCCTCCCAGTGTCCTTTCCCCAGCCAGCTACATTTCCACCACAGAATTTCTGTCTTTAACATTTAAAAATCTTTTACAGCTTCACCTGGAATTTCCTATACAGTATCTGGTAAAATACTTTATCAGTGTCAACAGTTTCTGTATATAGTCTCTGTGCTGTGATGTCCTGTTACTCAAAGAGAGAGAGTTAACCCCACTGGATTTAACTTTAGTAAATCCCCATCAGCACAACTTAGATAACTTCTCCTTCCTTGCACTTTCACTCCTTATTGTATTTTTCCTCAAATTTTATCCTATGCCTTTATATAAAATTAGATTAGTAGATGTGAAGCTGCTTGGATCTTTTGCTCATGTTGGAGTAATGCTGCTGGGCTTGTTCTGCAAATTCAGATCTCTGCTACAAGACCAGACAGGTGAAAAGCCCTTCACAAAAGGCTTTTGTATTAAAAAGCATTACAATGGGGAATGCAACAAAATTAAGTCTGTAAATCTTTGGCCAGACTGCACTGGTTGTGTGGTGCTGATCTGATGCACTTCAGGAGATAAACCCCACAGCACTGTCCTCAGTTATGAACATGATGAGATGTGGTCAGGGAACAAAAGCAAGCTCCAGAGTCTGTAACATCAAAAGGGATTCTGAATGACACACCTCAGACACTGAGTGACAAAATCATCTTTAGCTGGGCAGAGCAGGGGGCCAGGGAGGTGACCCAGTGTCCAGGACGCCCCAAGCCAGCCCCAGCCACACTTACCGCCTCGCCACTGGCCAGGAACTTCCGTTTGTTGATGATCTTCACAGCCACTTTGTTACACGTGCTCTTCTCAAAGGCCAGTTTGACTTCTCCACAGGCACCGCTGCGGTGAAGGACAGCCAGGTTAATGTTAGACTGAGTAACAATCCACATCACACACAGACAAGTCGAAGCACTGAACTACTCTGAGCACAGACTACAGCTTCCTAAGGAGCACGGGGTGCTGCCAGAAAGCACTCAACTGTCAGGAACTCTATTTAACAGCAAGTGATGTCCTGTTCAAAAATGCTCAGAGCCATGAACCTCTTTGTACAGAGGGTACCAGTGAGTCCCAAAGACAAGCTCTGCCAGCACTTCCACCAAACAAATGCATCTGAGAGAAGAGCACCTCCTGAGGAGGTCTCCCAACACCTGACTGCACAAATCTGACAACACTTATTTCTACTAAGCAATTATAATACAGAAAGAAACCCTTGTATCGTGCACTCATCTGTGTTCCCCTTTGCCCACTCTCCTCCAAATTCTTCACTGACTGCCTTTTGGAAAAAGATCTTTTAAAAAATAAAGCAGTCTCTACTTCACCCCTCTCCTTTTCCCTGAAAACAGTTCTTTCTCCATCTGCCTGACTGCCTCAACAGTGATGTAGAAAGCTTATTCTGACATAAAACTCTTCCTTCTATTCCAGTAATTGAGTAAATTATTATATAACAATTTAAAAACTGGTAAAGAATCTATAGATTTTATTCTCAAGGAAAAAAAAATTCACAATTAATGGTAGGTGACAAAACTCAAGCCAATTAGCCAATTACAGGTAATAAAGCCAAAATTCCTGGCCAAGTTGTTGCAAAGAACAGGTTTACTCAGGTGTTATCATTCTTTTTTTAAAAAAACAACTTATTTCATTGCTTAGCAGCTGAAACTGGAGTAGAGAGCTATAATCCAGTGAGAGGACTTTTGCCTTAATCTGAAAGAATAGAGTGATATAATTGGGGAAGAAAAAGGAACGATCTCATACACTGCAGATCTTTTGTCAATACTGCTACTTAGCCTTTAATGGAATAATTCCTCCTGCCTCCATCCCAGACTTTCAAAATCAAAACAAAGAAGGTAATTTTAGAGATAGTTTTATGAAAACAGAAAACCAAAACCAAATGGGTTTGGAAATGCTATGCTGCAAAGCAAACAATGGCTAAAACAAGTGACATAAAAGAATCAAAGATATCACTTCAATTAGTAAGCTCCCCATCATTAACACTAGCTTTGCAGGTAGGATTCTGAAAATAAACTTCTCCAAAGTTTTCAAATCCTGGATTCCTTCTTTTATCAACTGCAAACATGCAAATTCTTGCACTTAAAGAGAACAGAAAGGTAGTTACAAGAAAGCAAAAAATGTCAGGCTGAAGCATTGATCAATAAACTCAGCAACCACGTGATCTGTTGCTTTGAAGCATCTTCTATTTCAAGCTGCAAATACAAAGCCTGAAAGCATTCACATTCTCAACACTTCAGTCTTAATGAATGGAGCACATCACAGAGGATCTCAGGCTCACAGGAGCTGAATAAGCATCAGCTTCAGACCATGTAAAACAAAGTGGGTGAGAGATGACTCTGGCTTATGGTCTCTCAGCTTGTACCACTTGTAACTGACAAAACCCAGCAGCACTCTTTAAACTGCAGTGAGAAAACCAACTGACAGATGGGCTGAGTCTCACTGATACACCCCACCTGAAAGGTTTCTTAGCAAAGGAGTTCTCCATTAGGGAGTCACCAGAATTCATTTCAGTGCCACAAAGTGGCAAGAACAAGAGAAGGTTGTTTCATTTTTGTTCAAATTCCCAGGCAATCATTAGACCACCCATCACAACTATTAATTTGGTTCCAGATATCCTTGCACTGACCCAAAAAATCTGTTAAATCAAAGCATTTCAGTCCTCATCAGATTGGTTTGCTGCATGTAACTGAAAAAGTAAAGTATAAAACCATCAAGAATGGCATCTGCTGCCTCCTGCTACCCTGCAAAACACCTCGAGTGCAGCTAAATTGGCAATGGCAATGATTCCAGCCCAAGGTACTGAAAACAGTAACAAAATTAAGGCTTAATACTGTGGAAAGAAGGATGCTTACCTTCCCAAAGTCTTTGACATGATATATTTCTCTCTGAATTCTCTAGGAAACACCAACTGATCATCCACCATAAGATCAGAAAATACAAACACTAGGAAGATGAGTGGAGATCATTTCCTGTTATTAATTTTAAAATTGTTATAACAAACAACTATGCTTCCTGAACTTTTATAGCCAACAATGTAACTTAAGAAAATGTCTGCTAGAAGAAAAACATAACTGTATAATAAAGCCTACTGATGCTGTCAGTAACATCAGCAACAGATTAGCAGTGCTTAATCAATTAACACTACACTTAAGGACAAAATAGGCAAGAACTTCAATGTCACAGCATGGAGCAAAGAGAAGTGACAACCGGGAAGACAAGATCTTCCTGAAAAGGCAAAGACAAAGAATCAAACCCCCAAGCCTCCTCATTATTAAGAGGGTTTGTTAATTATTACAGAGCATGGGGTAAGTACCTGGGGTTTTTTAGTGTCCCTTGAATAGTCTGTTTCCCCTGTGCCCAACTTCACAAACACAACTACTGAAGCACAAAAGTGTTTCAAAACCAGGAAAACAACTACAGAAGTTTATACTATACTAAGGTGGTTCCCAATGAAGCTTCTTTTAAAGTCTCTTTTTTCATTTTTTCTTCCTGGGGCTGAGGTGGATACAGGTAATTTTTATGGAAGTATTAAAACATCAATTCATAGCTGTATTAGCAGCACCCATGAAGAAGCTCAGCTCGCAAGTATGACATTCAAATCACTGCAAAAACAACCTCCTGGTCAACACATAAAGAACCTACTTATGTTATAGCATATTTTACCCTTATTATTCTGTACAGACAGTGCAATTTCAGAGTTGTGAGTCAGTGGAAGCCTCTTCCCCTTTCCAATGAGTTCTCTATTGACAAAAGTTCCATTCGCACTGTGGTCTTCAATGTAGGCAACGTAGGCATTTTTGGGACCAGTTTCCTCAAAGAGAAAAAAAAAGAAAATATAATACTAGGGGAAAAATACTGTAAAGACATGACAAGACATGACAGACTATAGAAAGTTACTGTTGTTAGCTCAGGAGATCAGACTACTGAGGTTATTTCATAATCCAGGGTAATGGAGCATTGTCCAGTCTCGTTACGAGTCAATACTGAAAGTCTTTAAACTTTGATTTCTTTAGAATCTGCCCCCACCAAAATCAAGTCTTTTGCAATTCTGCCAACTTAAAAAAAGACAGTTAACCTTTTTAGCACCTACCCTGAAAATCCGGAAATGCTTCTTGCTATAGTTTGGGTAGAAGCCAGTCTCAGACAAGCCCAGCTTAGAAAAACTGTAATCGCAGCTTTTGTCTCTTCCAAACCAGTATTCATCATTCACACAGTCTGCAGAGGAAGGGGAAGTAAAGCAGAGAAAGAACCCAATTCTTGCAGGAAGTCTGTAACTAGAGCACTGCAGAATGATGCTAAATGTTAGTAAGTAGGGTAACAATGACATGATTCTTCCTATACAAGGTTTTTTTTGTCTTAATTCAGACAAAGCACCATACACTATCAACACCTTGTAGAATATTTTAATCATTTTATCCTCTTTATTAATATTAGCCTGCAGTTCACATTCTGCAATACAAGGACTCGTATAAACAAAATAAACTGTGAAATTGCAAAATTAAGCAAGTAACAAGAAATAGGAATATTCCAGAATTCCTTTCTATCTCTAAACCTCTGGAAGTTGTGTATTTAGGCACTTAACAAACACTGGGATGCAGTACAGAATTACTGCAGAAGCTGCAAGCTTGTAGCTGAATTTGCTTGTACTGAATTTGCAAAGACACTGCTCTTTAACGAGCTGCTCGAAGTACAACACACGAACCAAGAGGCTGATAAGGGCAGGCACCTACCACAGTTGCTGAAACCTTTTCCGAGTGCAAAGAGCCGACCCCAGGGCTGGGGGACAAGCTCTTCAGATTCCGGGTCCTCGGGGATCGGCGGGAGCTCCTGAGTGGGAACCGTGTCCAAAGAACTGAGGGTCCCAGAACTCGAGGAAGACTGACTCTGTGACGCACCGGACGAGGAGCTGGTCCCGCTCTGTGACTGCTGGGCACCCTGGGACTGCTGCGACTCCCCGCCAGCCTCTCGAGACATACCGGCTTCAAAGAGAGAGTTTGAGAAGAGCCGTGAGTGCCCCTGCCGAGCACTGGCACAGCGCGCCCGCTCCCGTCACGCAGGTAAAGCGTCAGGCAGAGCAGGGCGCCCGGGCTCCCTGCGACTCCCCGGGACTCCGCTCCCGGCACCGGCCCTACCGCAGCAGGGACGCCCTGTGCCCCGACTTCGACTCGAGCTCTGCAGGCTCGTTTCACCCCGCAGCCGCAGCGCACCCGAACAAAGCGGCGACTGTGGCAGCTCCCCAGACACCACGGGAGCGACGGGGAAGGAGAAGGAAGAGCTGCGAGGAGAAGCGCCTGTTCTCGAAGCGCCCGGCGCGTTCATCACACAAGAAGCCGCTCGCTGCGCTGGCCGAGCGGCCCTGCAGCGCAGGCTCTGACTCGCGAGCGGTCCCGCTATCGCTTCCAGGCGGGTCCCGGCCAGGAGCTTCGCTGGGGAAACGCCCGCGGCTGCAGCTGCCCCGCCAGGCGCGGAGGCGCCGGCCGCAGCCCGCAGCTGCCGTGGGGCAGCAGGAAAAGGCAACAGGCGGCATCTCCCGGCCCGGCGGGGCGGGGGGATTCGCGGCAGCGCTGCGCACCGCTCCGCGCTCCCCGGGCAGCCGCCCCGGCCGGCTCCGCGGTGCGGGGCGGCGCGTCTGTGCGGGGCGGCGCCGGCTGCCGCCCGGGCCGGACCCGCAGAGCACAGCGCGCGCGCGGCGGGGAGCGGCTGCCCGCGCGGAGCCGAGTGGCGAGCAGCGCCCCCTGCCGGCCCGCCCGAGCGCTGCCGCCCCGGCCCCGGCGGCGCCGCGCGGCCGTCCCCAAAGGAGCGGCGGGGGTGGCCGGTGACTGCGGAGAGGGAGCCGGGGGCCCGCGGGCCGGGGGTGGCGGAGGGGGGGGGCCGGGGAAGCCGCAGGCCGCAGCGCGTCCCAACTCACGGGTAGTGGAGCACGCGCCGCCCGGCGCGCGGACGCCTCGCCGCGTTGCTCATCGCGCAGGCGCGGCGCCTCGCGACGGCCTAGGCCAATCGGACCCGGGCGGCCGCGCGGGGGCTGCCGGGAGCTGTAGTCCAGCGCCATGCAGGCGGCGCTGCGGCGGCGTCTCGGTGGGGCGCGATGGGCGCTGCGCGTCTCCGAGGCGGCCCCGCGGCCTCGCTGCGCCGGGCCCGGCGCCCCCCTGGCCCCGCGGTGCTGGAGCTGCGGCAGGCCCTTCCCCGGCGCCGAGGGACCGCCCCGCTTATGCCCCGGCTGCCGGGCGCTGCAGCCGCCGGCGCCCCGGCCTGACCTCTTCCGCCTGATGGAGTGGTGAGTGCCGGCGGGGCGGCCGCGGGCTCGGCCGGCTGCGGGTCTCACGCCGCCTTCTGTCGCCCGCAGTGACCGCTCCTTCCGCCTCGACGCGCAGCAGCTGCAGCGGCGGTTCCGGAGCCTGCAGCGCGCCGTTCACCCCGACCGCTTCGGCCAGAGGCCGCCGGTGAGCGCGGGGCGGGCGGGGCCGCGCGCTCCCCCTCCCCCGGCGCGGGCGCGCGGCCTGGCGGGGGGGTCGCGTTCGGCGGGGCCGGGGCCGCGCGGAGCAGAGCGCCGGGCGGGTGTGGGGGTGCGGGGCAGCCCGCTCCTGTGCCCCGACCCGCCGGGCAGCCCGCTCCCTGCTCTTTAGCCGCTCGACAGGCGGTTTCTCTGCAGGTAAAGAGCCTCGTTACTGATTTGCTACGGTTCTCTCGCCCACTTGCAGAAAGAACAGCGCTACTCCGAGCAGCACTCCTCCCTGATTAACAAGGCCTACCAAACCCTGCTGCACCCTTTGAGCCGTGGCCTCTATCTAGTAAGGTGTCCGTTGCGTCTTTTATCCACCCTCCCCTAACTAATCATAGGCGGCTGGGGCTGCTGATGGTAGCATAATGCATCAGACCTTGGACAGGATGGAAGAGAGACCAAAACCGAGCTTGTCAAAACTAGCTGTTTTTTTCCCAATCTTATTTCCCATTTTACTTGTTCCCATCTCGTTTGCTGCTCATGACACTGGTTTATTTCCTGCATCACGCCTGTGCTCGGGCACTGCTGTTCCTTCACATTTCAGCCTGGCCCGTGGCAGCACTTGGTGCAGTAGTTTCCTTTGATTAACTGCTCATTTCTACAGAGTTACTGTGTGGAGTTCAAGGCTGACACTGTGTATGAGCGTTTCATGGAATAAACTGGAAGTTTATCAGATAGGAATCTGAGTCAGCCCTACTAAAAGACTTAATATTCAAGAAAATAATTCATACTGAAGTGGATGTAAGAATGTGCATTGCCAAATTGCTGTTTTCTTCACCAGCTGGAGCTGAAAGGAGTTGAGCCAGCACAAGAGACAGACTGTGATGCAGATTCAGCGTTTCTCACAGAAATCATGGAAATTAACGAGAAATTAGCAGAGCCTAAAAACCAGGATACCCTTCAAGAAATTGAAACTTTAATTAAAGGTAGGCTGCGATTTGAGGGTTTTGTACAGAACTGGTTTACTGAATCTTGTATGACAAGAGTCTCCTCAAAGGCTTTTTCACTGTATTTCCTTTAGTATCTCTTGATTTGCCTTACGCTTTAATTGTCTCATTACAAGAGCTTTCCCCCCCCCCCCCCCCCAAACCAATGTCTTTACCAGTTTATGCCACCTAAACATCAAATCTGGCTTGAGAAACTCTACATAACTCTACCTATGCTGATGGCAAAACAGGTGTGTATAAATACTGACTATGAAGAGGAACTTCCTCAGCCTTCAGCTGGCCAGGGCAAGGAGAATGTTCTGCAAGAACGAACCAGAACACCTGACTGACAACATGAAATAATTTCTTCGTGTACACAGACACTGTGTTTCTTTAACCTTCAATTTAGCAACCCCTTACATTAAGTGATTATTATCCTTATACAAGCAGCTCTTCTTGTTTACATTGGTGGTGGTACCCAGCACATTGACTTTACTGGTCTATTTCGTTCTCTGCTCTAACAGTGGTGTGCCAAAAGCAATTAGAGTACCTAGAATAAAAACCAAGCTGAACAGAGGAAAATTAACTGTAGCAGGGTAAAAGCAAGTTAGATTTCTGGGAAGTTAGTGACCAGTGATTTGCTGTCTGTAAGCCTTTCTAAACCAAGAAATATTATCTGTTTGGTAAGTTAAAAAACTGTCAGCAAGATTATGGAAAGCTTGCTCAGCTCCCAAAAGACTATGAGACTAGTAATTAAGTTTTCCACCACCGACAATCAGAATGCAGGGTTATTTCATATACTAAGTATGTAACAAACTCTGAATAATTTGTTTTGCAGTTAAACAAGAAGAACTGACCAAAGAGGTGACTGCAGCTTTTGAAAGAGGTACCTATTTCTGTGAAGTGTTCAGCTGCCATACATACCAAGTTATAAATGCTTTCAAAAATGCACATTCTTACTGGAAAATACTTCCTGAACCACAGAACAGGAACACTGCATAAACAAGTGGTCTTTGCTTGGGATTTACAATACTTCTAAGCTGACCTTTCTGCTGATTCAGGAAATTTGGGACCTCATGTTAAAGTTAAAAAAAAAATGGTAATTCCAGTACAACAGTTCCAGTTAATTCACTGTGCATCAAACCATCGCTCCAGGTGACATGCTGATGCCTGGAGCTGTTTGTGTCCTTCCCAGTGTTCTGGGAAACAAAGACTCTTTATCAAACGTGCCACCTACTCTGAGGTTTCAAACTTGAACTTGGGAGATCTCGCTCTGCAGTGTGAAGCTGCCAGCAGAGAGTGGGGGCTGTTCTAGCAGCACATGACAAGACAGGAGCAGTTCTCCTGCTTAACACTGCAGCTGCACAGCAAGGAAGGGAAAGGCTGGATGCCCTATTTGGCCGCTGCACCCTTCCAGACCAGCTTCTTACTCTGGGAAGAAACCTTCATGTTTCTCTCCTGGGCCTTGGAATGCTTTTGCTGTCAGGTTTACATAGCAGCATACTGTAACTGTAAAACATCAGAGGCAAAGCAGTGCTGGCTCAGCCTGCCTGTGAGGAATTACAGCCTTATCATCTGTCACTCTTTCTACTACGAGACTTAAAGATTGTGTTGCATCTGTCCTTGTCAGAAGGTGATAAACCACCTTTCCCCTCCAACTGTTTAATTAAGGAGAAACTGTTTCAGGATCAGTTTTGGAACTGAGTCTCCCTACTGGAGTCCTACAAATCTTCTGCTATGTTTCAGTGATGGCATTTGTCTAATTACACACATTAACAAAAGAAAAAAAGAAAGAAGCTTGTCTGTATACCTAAAATTCCTCAGCAGCTACCTCAAGACTATAGCCACTTTGCAGAACAGTCATTAAAGGGTATTCATGTCACGTTTCTTTTCTAAGTTGTACGTTATTACATTAACACCTCCACTGAGGTGTTCTAACACCATCCAAGATGCAAATAATAGGCAGCATGGTTTTAATAGTGTATGGGTGCACACAGCCTGCAGCTCTCTGTACTGAAACAGGTGCTGTCATTGGAATCCTGAGATTCATTTTGAAAATGGAAAGTCAACTATCCCTCTGTAAACTAATAATACTTTATTTTGTTTCAGATGATCTTCAAGAAGCCAAGAAGCTTCTAGCCAAAATGAAGTATTTTGCAAACTTAGAGGATAAACTAAAGAACAAGAAGATCCCTTCCTGATACCTCCTTTAATGTTATTTTCAATTAAACAACTGATTTAGTTACCAAAGGCAGAGAAATGGTGTTTGCTTCCTCTGTGTTCATTAAAAGCCTGAATTCTGAGAGAAGGGAGATAAAACCACTGCTTACTGTAGCATTTATTCAGTAACAGATGGAATCAGGAAATGCTTACGAGGAGGACTCCTGTCCTAGCAGTTAGAGGTATGGACAGGAGTATCAGAGGGACACACAGCTCTCTATGTAAGGAAGATTTCTTACTTTAACAAAATATGAAGAGTTTATTTTTGAGAGTCCTGGGTGAAGTGTTGGAAGATGAAGCCGAAAGTTCATTCAGCTAGGTCTCTCGAGCTTCCAGTAGTCGGCTTTTGTGTGTGTGTCCTACCAAACCATCTTGAAAAAGCTTTAAAGGTGAAATAATTTATTCCTATCATCTGCTTAGTGCTTTTTGTGCTGCTGCTGGGAACTGGCCTTCAAAACTAGAAGAGTTTTTACCCTGTTGCACAGTTGAAAGAGATGCTAGGTTGGGGAGGGGGGAGGAAATCAACCCAAACTCAAACACTAGAAACTGTTTTATTTGTACCCTTGTGGGAAACAAGTCTTTCTAATAAACTGTATTACAAATAACAGTAGTTCAGATGGGTGCTGTACTGTCTTTGTAGTACAGCAGTACTACAGTAAGTAGTTGGGAGTAACAGGACTAGCTGAGGAATGTGCTTACATCTTTTGGCAGCGACACTCCCCAGTTTACACATAAACCAGAGTATTTCAAGTAGCAGTTTCGCAGCAGGTTGGTTCTTGAGCTCTAATGCCTCAGAGTATTTTATTCAGTAAAGCAGTAACACAGGGCTGACTACCTGGACCTGAAGAAGGGGCTTAGATGAGCTACTGAATTACCTGAAGAAATCTGCCAGGAGGGAGGAATTCATTGAACACCCTCCTGGCACTTCTGCATCCTCACAGCACCGCTTGGCTGTGTCTAAACATCAAGTGTTCTACATATAATATATTTTTAATCACACTTCAGTAATGCATGTTTTAATAGCATTTCAGAAAGTTTAAATTGCCTTTAATTAAGCTTCCTCTAAATATACATGAAGATTACTTGATACTACAATGCTAATTTAGAAGACACTATTCATAATTCATTGTCATTATAGTTCTCTTACAGCTGTGAAATTGCACAGAATGTTTTTAAAATTCATCATGGAGTTGTCGTCTTTCATAAAGCTCTGTTTCCTTTTTTGGGGTGTTTCTTCCAAAGTTAAGCTTCTGGAATTCCTTTTTGATTTCCAGAAATGATTTGTTTTTTGTCTCAGGAATTACGAGGAAGATGAAAGCAGCAACTAAGGAGCACTCCAGTAAGAACACCAGAAAACAGTACTGCTTCAGCCCATTCTGAAAACAACATGGATTTGATTGCAACATATTTCAAGTGTAACTGAGTTTGGGAAAATTAAACAAAATTGTTTCCATTTACACCTAACATTGCTGCTCAGGTATTTTTATTAAAAAGACTGTCAACCTATGTGTGGGCTTTTTTTAAGATAAAACTACCCAGTGTTGTGCAATACATCTGGAAGTCTTCTATTAAAAAAAGATAAACCATTTAAACACACACTAAGCCATTTACAAGTGTGCATTTGCTACTAAGCTGTCACATAATTTATATGATTTATCTTTTTCTGAAAGTTTATCAATATTTTTCAATACTATGCATTAAAAAAACCCAACTATCTTCTTGAGATGCAGAGTTCAGCCATGGAGAAAGGGCTGTCAAATCAAGGCACTCTGCTATGTGCTGTCACTGTGTGTTTCACTCTCAAGAGTAAGTGCTAAAACCGAAAACAGACAGATAAAAACGAAGCCCTCCTGATTCAGAACCCTCTGTATGTAAGCTTAGCAAGCTCTCAAAGTAAGATGTGAGCCACTAGCAGCAGGTACTACTACTACTTCAACATAAAAGCACAAGGCGTTTTTAAGAAATTTGTTGTTTGAAGCTCAGTGTCTGATCAAGTTTTTCCAAGTTTTGATACTTTCTCCATTTTTAAATCTGAAGATGAAAATTACCCCATGTGCATTCATTTTTCATTTCGTACCTAAAAAATACTTTAAGAAGGACTGAGTCTGGTTATACTCAGTTGAGGGGTAACATGCGTCCTATGTTTAAGTGCCACTGTATAAGAAAAAGCAATTTGGTGGAACCTGAGAGAAGATTAAATGGGAGGTGAAGTAATTAGGAAAACATGTTACACATACTTACCACTATGAAGGGAAAGAGCATTCCAATTGTGAAGAAACTAATCCAACTGATGGTCCCTCCTATCATGTAAGCAGCAGGACGCGAAGACTGTATGAACAGTTCAGCTGTCAGGGTATTTGTGATGCCACCTGGGAAGATGAGTTCAGGGACAGAGTGGGTTTTGTGCTACATGTCCATTTGCAGAATTTCCAAGGGCAGTAAAACAGAGTCACTTGGTTTCAGGCTACAGGAGACCGAACTGCTCTGATGAGATGGGCTCACGTGCTGGCACTGCCCCCGGGCACGTTTCACCGCTTTAGAACACCCGTTACTGTGTACTACCTGGTCCCAATCCAAAGCTCAAGATGAAGGCAAAGATACATGTCATGCTCACATAGGGCACCCACGAGTACAGTTCCTGCAATGGAAGAGAATGAGGTGGCTAAGTACAGACTGATAATTCAGTTTTAAAGTTGGCTTAACAGTTACATTTCCTTTTGCTATTTTATTGCAACCAAGACAAACATTCATGGCTGTTGACAGGTAATTTATTTAGCAGCACTGCTTCAGAGAAACATTTTTAATTTAGCAATTTCTACTAAATAGACTCTAGTACTTCAGTACAGACTTATCATCAGTCCTCTGATACTAACAGTTTACACCACCACTGAATGTACAATCACATGCTGTCACTAGTTTTACATTTTGTCAGTGTTTATTGTGGTGTTTTATACCCATCCCATGAGTCAGCTCTCACACAGCACTTTCACAGCACGAACAGCCTTCTCATCACACTGTTTACGTATGCATGTATTTCAGCAGTGCAGTAAAGAACCATTAGGATGACTACATTCTAATGCACCTAGTTTCATGTGTAAGACCAAACCTAAGCTTGAAATCCTATTATTCAAAGACCAACCAAGAAGTTTAGTTAAGCTACAATAAAATAATCAAGCACAGGCCTTCTGCCTAACAGCTGGCTGATTCAGCATCTTGCCTGGCCTAGCAGCTTACTTTACTCCAACCACAGAAATTGCTGTAGGTGACACTTCTGCAGCCTGCTTGCCAACCTGTGCAGCCCCTAACCCTACTGTCCCTCCAAACATCAGGTCCAAATGCTGATGTCTGGACAGGGGAAGAACTGCAGCTCTTAAATCCTACACTTGTTGGATAAGGATTTATCAGGCAACCACCAAATACTGACCAAATCGAGTTGCTCACTGTTGGAGCTACACCTGCATTGTCCTACTTGGACTGCCCCAAGGCAATGCTAAATATTTGGTATATTGCAGTCTGCAAATGTAGCAATAGATCCTCTAAACGTTCATTTTCGGAGGTTTGTGGGGCTGCCTTACTGGAGCTGATACAGTATACTTAATCTACGGTGCATCTCTTTATACCACATCAAAAAGCGAAGCAGGATGTTGATAAATTTAAGGCACTGAATCTCTTTGGTGCCTTTCCAATAGTTTTTGTGAACTTACACTTAAAGGAGTTCAGTGTCTTTTGAATTTCAGCATCTTTACAGTATTTTTGTTTAATTATTCGCTTTACAATTAAGTGACTGAAGAGAACTCTGATGCTTAATATCATCAGTATGTACTATTTCATCCTAAAATTACTTCAAAAGCTAGAATAAATGCTGTTTTGTCACCACATTTTTTTGCCAGCATTAAATGCAGGTGCAACTTTAAGATAAATACATCATTAAATCTCAGCTGTGAGCATCCTCTTATTTGAGAGTAATATGGCTGTGGAATTGACCAAATCTTTCAATTGCTGTCAATTTTTTATGCTGCTGTTTAAAACTATGCAGCTCTTACTTTCCAGCTTCTTTTGAGAGTCACCAATTTTCACTTTCTAGTCCTATTATGTACTATAAAAGAGCAAGTCCTTCTTTACACCTGGTAAGTCAGAGACAACGTTAAAACCACGCTCCAAAGGGTCATGAGGAGATAACCCCCGATGATGAGGTATCTTCTTCCCACGCAGTCTATCAGTAAACCCTGTGGGCAAGACATCATTTTCTGTTACTATACTGATCTCACATGTACCAATGTTGCTCTCCAAGGAGAATCATCGCTCTTTGTGGTAGGAGGTAGAACAGATTGTTACTTACACAGGTGAGAGCTGTGAGGCATTCGCAGGCTCCAGTGCCCAATGTCACATAGGGGATTTTTTCTGCTGAGATCCCAGCTTGTTCAAAAATGTAAGTGGCATAGAAATAAATCTACAACAGATTTAGTCCCGGTGGTTAAATTGTCAAGTTCATACTAAACATACAGCTGAATGTATTTTACATTGTGAGGTAATAATTTGATGCCAACAGCAAGAAGAATCTGTTAAATTCATGTCTAGGTAAATATAATGCTATCATAAAAGCATTATTCAGCTTACTGAATATAATACTTCACAGTCTTGAACCAGGCACAATGGGATAAGCTGATCCACCTTTATTTAGTTTTTCAGAAGATGTAAAAACAAGTATGAAGTAATTCCTTAAAGAAATTAGCATACCAGTAACAGAAATAAAATAAAATTTAAAAAAAGAGAAATAGAAATAATACAAATCTATTCTTCTGAAGTTATCTAATTTCTCTGAGCTTCTGTGTGGATCACTCCTGCTCATAAAAGACTGAAAACCAGATGGAAATTAAATAATCATTTAAGCTGTCTATGTATGAAATCTTACAGCATTTATCCCACTGAGCTGTTGGCCCATTGACATCACAATCACAGTAATGAGCTGCCATCTCACACCACGATCAGTGAATAATTGCCAGGGCTTCTTGGGTTTCTCCCCATCCACGGCAAATCGTTCCCGCTGTATATCGTCCATCTCCCTTCGGAACTCCGAACAACCATGAAATCGCTTCAAAGCTTAAAAAGAAAGCACAGAAATTGTCTTATGTCTACCTATTGACCACAACTTTGGGAAAATCATTCTTTTCCACAATGACCTGGCTTTTGCTAGGATATGGAAACTCTCTGCTTTAGGAAGCTGGGAGAAAGTGCTTTGTTGTGTGGTTTGCTTTTTACTTGCTGGTTTTCCAACATTTTTTTGCTGGGGTGGATTTGGAAATTTCAGTGGCATAACTTTCCTTTTCTTAGGGGAATATCTGACTTCGAAATATTCACCAAGCAAAATACTTTGGAGTGCTTTATATCTGAACCACAGACCTTCAAATAGTCTTCTCTGACCAATCTCAAGTCTTTCGCCTAAATTCTAGGCAGATATCAAGTCTTTTGTTATGTCCCTGTCGTTAGTTTTTCCAGTGGAATGCATCTGGTAAACTGGAGTAGAGAGGAGAACTAATTCTTCTAATGCAAGTTATCATCAGAATTCATCATTTGGGCATAAGACTAAAATCTTTACCAATAACAAAAACATTTCTATGTAACAAAAACACCTCTGTATTATCAACACTGTCTTCAGCACAAATCCAAAACATAGTTCATTTCCTTCATAGTAGCTTGTATGGAGCTATCTCCGCTGAAACCAGGACAACTCCTGAGCTCCACAATCCCTTCTTCCACATAAGCTATGCAGGCTAAAAAGCATTAGGCAATTTAATTGTGCTGCACTGATAAAGAGAGAAGGAGACTCTGCAACCCAGCATATTCACTGCACACTTCTGAAGACACAGCAAAAGTACAAATGCTGAAAGTTACCTTTGGCACAGCTCAGCTCATCACCCCTGTCAATAAGAAGGTATCTGGGACTTTCAGGAAACCATGGCAGGAATAGAAGTTGGGCAAACGCTGGGAAACAGCTACTGGATAGCAACAGAGGCCAATATGCTTCTCCACCTAATAATTCCCTGGAAGAGGTGTGGAAAAAGAAGGGAAAAATGCCCAAGTAATTAGCTATTGTGACTATTTAGAAGACTCTTGTGCAAGGTGTTTGTCCCTTGAGAAAAGTTACCCACATCTTGTGAACCTCAGCAGAAAGAAGTTGGGAAACTTTTCCAGCCACTCTGAAATCAAGTTTTCCTCAGGAAGAGATGCGTAGTATTTTACTGCTGCTTTTTTCTGTTTTGGTCCTAAGCATTATTTTCAGGTTTGCCAAAGCAGTGTTTTCTAGCAATGCAGGAAAGCAATAGTACACAGACTTCACTTCCAGGTCACCAGCTGCATTTCCATTTCCCTTCAAGAATCATACAGTAATGTAGGACAGAAAGGAACTCAGAGTCATCTGATCCCACCACCCATTCAAAGGTGATCTAATGAGAAGGTGTATTACATAAAAAGGCGCCATTAAAACTGGTATCCTTAGAATCAGCAGAACGATGTGTTGTGGGCAATGTAAACCTGTTAAAACAGAACCATTTATGTAGTCTGAAGTTTGCACTCTGTTTTATTTTGTAGCACTTCACACCTGAAGCAAAATCTGTTAATTCAGGAGCTAGCAATAAGGAAGAAGAGAAGGCTACGTGCTTTTGGTAGAGAGACAGAGGAAAAAAAAGAGATAACATGCTGTTACTGAGGGTACTAGCAGTTGCTCTGCTAGTGGACAGTGGAAGGCTTCTAGCAGACTTAATGACAGAAGCTTTTCGTCTTGAGGTGTGCAGTCTCTGCTCTTGGAACTTTTTATGATCCAACTGGATAAAGTCCCTTGCAACTTCACCTGATCTCACAAGGGACAAAACCATCTGTACTGCCACAATATGTAAATTATGAGTCCTTTGCTCTCGAGCCATGTCTTATGAACATTCACTGTCTCCAGCAAGAAACTAGCAGAAAACATGAACTCAGCATAAATACCTGATGCTGTTCTGTCTGACCCATCTAAACTGAGACTACTTCTCTGAGAGATGGTACAGATGATTTGCAGTTTTAGGAATAAGGCGATAAGTCAGGTTTTCCTCTTACAGGTAGACCTTCTGTATGAAGTTGATTCACTAACGCTACAACGGCCACAAGGATTTTGCAGGGAGCTTCAGGGAACTGGAATTATTCACGTGAGTACCACAAGACAGGGGAAAAAAATGCATTTCTAACCTTAAACCAATTATTTGTCCTGTCAGAATCCCCCCAGTCAGGAAGATGGAGGTCCCCATGGCCATGCCACCTCTAAGATGTTTTGGGGCAACCTCCCCAATATACAGAGGCTGCACACAGAGACCAATACCTGCAAGTAAATGGAAAAACATTTTCCTATTAAAAGATTTTGCTTTGAAAAGTTACTAAAGAAAACATGTCCAAAATCAGACATAGTTAATTTCTCCATCAATTTAGCTGCCTTCAGATTCCACGTTAGACTACAGAAAGTTTCTGTCATGGTATCTACAAAGCAGCATACAAATACATATCATAATACCTAAAGAATCAGCAGTAACATTTATCATTCACCACAGTTTATCGAAAGCAGGAATAGGAAATCATTCACCTGAATTTATGCCAATCAAAAACCTTCCAGCAATCAGTAACTCAAACAACCCTGTTGGAAAACTGATCCCCATTAGAACGGAGGCCACTATCGCTATAACATTATTCATCAAAAGAGCTCCTTTCCTGAAGGGGAGGAAATGAAACAACAACAAAAAAGCATTAAGGAAACCTGCAATAACACGTTTTTAAAAAGACCCTTTCCTTTCTGATAATAAGGAAAAAACTGACTTTACACTTAAGAAATGTGCTATTCACAGGAAACAAAGATATGTGATACAGCTATTTACTCATACAAAAAACCCCAAAGTCTGAACATAAAGATAATCCATAAATGTGACAGAATGGTCTGATAAGGTAGGAGGGGGGTTTTCTTCGTTTATGCTGTATCCATACAGAACACGTGTGAAGTGTTACAGACTGCAGCATGTCCTAACTGGCATGAAGGCTGCAAATGTGTAGGGGGGACCCATGCTTCCTACCTTACAGCATGTGCATACTCGGATTTCAATAAATGCAATGGAAAGACTAGACCAGAGGCCTTGAACTCTGGGCTCATCTTCTAAAGTCCCACTGGCACAAACTGTAAAATTCTACTAGAAAACTCTGCTTTGAAGTGAAAAACATTTGTAGTCACCGAAGATACACCTCCCACTCCTTCTGCGTTTACTTACTTTATATTCAGTGACAAAGTAGGAAAAGAGAACACACTGCTGTACGTCTGCTGCTGTAACTCACCTGCCTAGCCGAATTGCCATGCTGCCTCCAATAAGGGCTCCACACAGGCCTCCAAGTGAAAATACAGAAGCAATGACAGACCAAAGAAAAGTCAGCAAATCTGGATTTAGTTCCTTGTGATAACGACTAGTCCAGGTTTCGTTTAAGAACCTGTGTATATGCTGCAGCAGAAAAGAATGATGAATGTACGGCATTACGTGTAGCCCTACAGTGTAACTTGCACCTCAATCTTGAAAAAGTTAGTGGGGCTAACAAACATATCATCTTAGTTGTATTATATGAAAAACACTGATAGCTAGCAGAATCTTCCTTGACCACAATACCATTTTCAATGCCCCATACATCTCAAAAACTGCTGAGCAGCTTTGCTTTCATACCTCCCCCCTGCTCCAAGAAGGATGTATTCTACTGGAGGAGAAACAACCTTTCCATACACTGCTCCAGGAGAGTTTTGAGGCCCTTCTGAATAAAGGGTAGGTGGGTAGGTCCTACTGGTTCTTAGTAACATCTTGGAGCACAGAGGTTTAACATAACATAACAAATTTTCATGTCAGAAGACTGATTCTGGCCTTTGGTTTAAATCTTCCTGCCTTAGTGTAATCCAACAATTCACAGAATTCACAGTAAAATCCCTTTCTGCAACCCTAATATTCCTCTGCCTCTTTTACAGTATTCACGAACTTTTAAACTCTTATTCCACATGCTTGGTTTCCTAAAAGTGTCTTCAGAAACTCTTGAACTAACATGCATACGTAATCAGAGGCTCCTGTTCTTAGCCAGCAAACAAAGATTTAGCAGAGGAACAAACTTCCCAGACCTTCCCTCTGTTTCCAGCATATAACATGTTCATTCACTATCAGCTTATTTTTAAACTGTATAAAGCATAAAATGCCATAGCAAATTTCACAGTTTCCTAAGAATCAAATCAGCTGACAGCAGAAAATGATACACATCACTTTCACGAGACCATTTGCTCAGATCCTTCTGAGTCGTCCACAAAACATGCAGAATCCCCAAGGCCACAGCAAGGAACACAAATGTAACAAGTAGGTGACCATACCTTTGAGATACTCAGACACTGCAGATGCAGTTTTCTGCTCCCTAAGTGAAGATCCTACTCAGTAAGCTACCTTGTGAGGGACAACTGTAACTATCCTTTCTCCATGTTACCCAGTGACAGGACACGAGAATGGTTCAAAGCTGCATCAGGGGAGGTTTAAACTTGACATCAGGGGAAATGGCAGTGAGTTTTACAAGAAGGGTGTTCAAACTCTGAACAGGCTTCCTGCAGAGATGGTCAATGCCCTGGGCCTGTCAGTGCTCAAGAGGCTTTTGAACAATGCCCTCAACAACAGGCCTTGATTTTTGGTCAGCCCTGAAGCAGTCAGGCAGTTGGAGTAGATGACCACTGTAGGTCCCTTCCAACTGAAAAAGTCCTATTCCATTCTCTTCCTAATGTTCTGGGCTATTCTAGTCAAAAGTGTAACTGGAAGATGTTACTTATGTAACAGTTCATTCCCTGATTTGATTCAGTTAATCCCTCTACAACAGACTTTAATAGAGACATTTATGGGGCATATTTGGCACTTTTATCTGGCACAGAATACATCTGATGGGAGGTACTCACAAAAAAAGCCACATTAAACTATTCTGGTAATCAACAAGAAACCTCCATAGGAGAGGAAGCCTGCCTTGGTTCCTGCCATGATGGCAGTAAAAAAAGCACCTGGCCTCTCAGCCAGTCAGACAGGACACCTCCAATACTGCAGAACACCAGGAGACTGTGTTTTACCTGGGTGGGTGCATTGATAATGGAAACATTATACCCATACTGAAAGGTGCCTCCAATTCCAACAGCACAAACAGCCAGAAACAAGGTCCAACTGGGCAGCTAGAGAACAGAAAAGAGAAATCAGTGTGAAGAGAGATAGGGCCTTGAACCCACAGGCATGTAATATCTAGGAGAAAATCACAGTGAAATTACCATGTGCTTAGCTTTGAACAGGAAAGTATGTTTGTCATACTACATAAACTCTCAAACACCTGCAGCAGGAGAAACATTTCACCCAGCTTTGGCCATGACCAGTAAGGTCTTTCAGAGATGGAAATACACAGATTAACTGTAGGCAACACAACCCCTGCACTGTTGATTGCCTGTTTTCTGAACTGTGTAAATGCTTTTTGCATGAACCACACTGCTCGTGGTGCCTATTTTAAGAACATTAGGACTATTTGCCTCTAACACCAAACACACAATAACTCAGTGTAAGAATTAACCAAAACACAATCTCTTGACTCACATTTCATCTGAGATGTGAGAAATAACAGTATTTTCTTTCCCTCAGCCAGTCCCTAAGTTCATTACTGGATGTCTGCAAGTTAGCAGGTGCTAAACATTTGTATCTTAAATCACAACATATTGTTTACAGTTAGTGGTATTCAATTTAAAGTTTAATAGCATCTATTTTTAAACTTTTCAATATTACCTAGTTACAATCCTAAATCAGTGTTCAGGAACTAAATTAACAGATTCACAGACTCACAGGTTTTAAGGTCAAATCACTATTACAATACATTCTACTCTGAAGAGAGTCCAACTGGTCATAAAACATTATACTTCAGATAAGGCCTCTGGGTCACAGAAGATCTCTAGAGGTTTATAGAGTGTCTGTTTTTGGATGCAATGCTTCTTAACTCTACATTTTACTGATTATTACAGTACTAAAAATAACATGCAGTTGAAATGTTTAGCAACCTTTTCATTAAACATTAGGTCCTGATTTTATCTCATAGTATCTTTTTGTCTGACTTCAGCTGGACACAAGAATATCTCCTATACTAAAGGCATTTCTGTAATCAAATTTCCTTCATAAAGACTGTACATAACTTTTTTAATAAGCTAGTACTCCCTTAATTTTTCATTGTAAGGTATGTAGACCAGTTCACCACTCTCATTCTTGGACCACTTCCCACCATGTTGAGTTATTCCAGGTGTTATACTGTGTTCTGAAAGAGCTGTGCCTTTCCTGAAGATAATTCATTAAAACTTACTTTATTCAGGATTGAAATTCAGAAAAAGTCAAAATTATTAAAGTAAAATCCAATTAATAGTTTCACATATTCACAGAATTGTAGGGGTTGGAAGGGACATCGGGTCCAACCCCCTGCCAAAGCAGGGTCCCTAGGACAGGGTGCACAGGGAGGTATCCAGATGGGGCTGGACTCTCTCCAGAGAAGGAGACTCCACACCCCCCTGGGCAGCCCGTCCCAGGGCTCCCTCACCCTCACTGGGAAGAGGTTCTTCCCCAGATTGGGGTGGAACTCCCTGTGCTCCAACTTGAGGCCATTGCCCCTTGTCCTGTCCCCCCAGACACTGAGAAGAGGCTGCCCATTTCCCCGTGTCCCACACTTGAGATATTTATATATATTAATCAGATCCCAGTTTCTTACAGCTTCCTGAGAATAAAAGGTACTTCCCTGAATGACAACCAGAGCAATGAATTAAAATTAATAAATAAGGTCTGCAACAGGTATGGTAGAAAAGAATAAAAGTAGAGGTGGTAAACATAGACACTGCATACTCAGACCTTCCTATTAACCAAATACAGTCAAGGTGCTTTATGTGTCTCATGGGTACAACCTGGGATCTAGAAGACAGAAAGCAAACAACCAAAGAAAAAACCTGGAAGAGTCATTAACATACATCACACAGCTTACATTTTGCTATGACAGCTCCATTCTTCCTCCTGTCCACATCAGTCAGCTCATTACACTAACGTGTTGTGTCAAACGTTTGGGCCCAGATTTCTTAGAGCACAGATAACAGCTTTGTACATTCTGTAAACTACTTAAGACCTGACAGTTTATAAGCACTTTCACCTCGTTTCAGAGACATGCCACAAACAATATTCAGTTTACATTCAATGTAAAACATAAGAGTCAAGAAAATGGGTCTTTACAGCATCCGTGTCATGACACAGCTAAGTGTCTACAGAAAATACAAAACTTTACAGTCTAATTTAATTTTATTTGGAAGCAAACATAAAACCACGGGAGAATTTCACATTTGTGCATCACTGTTAAAGCTACAAACTCTCTGCAGGACCCATCTCCAGAGGCCAAGGCAGTTCTGCTTACCTTGCTGTACGAGCTAGACCCTCTCAGCAGGGGCTGGTACTCCATTCTTAGCATTGGCTGAATTTGATTTCCTTTGCAAAATTTAGTAAACTACACTACAAGAATAAAAGGTGCCAAAGAAACGAAGTTATTATTGTATTCAAACACAGATTTTTGCACTGGGTTTCCTCTCACTGGGTTACGACTTTCCTGTGACAAGCCTCCAACTCCCACAGCCCCTCACAGCAGCTACAGGGCGCTTTCTTCCCGTGTTCAATGCCGCACACGCAGCTTCTTCATTTCAGTCAGAGCAGGATGCACACACGCCAGCCACCCAGCCAGCCTTCAGCTAAAGCAAACGACAGGGCGGTTACCTTGCCTTTTGGCGTCATGCCTGCCGGCAGCTCACGACGGCAGGCCTCGCTTGCTGCTTCCCCGCCGCTGCAGCCCGCAGAGCGGAGCAAAGCTGCGGCCCGGGCTTCTCATCTGACTGGGATTTGGCTGCTCCGCGGGCGGCCCGCCCCAGCCCCGAGGTGCTGGCTGCCGTCCGTGGAGATTAGGCCGGGCCGCAAACAAAAGCGGGTCTGTCTCAACACTCCTTCGGGAGCCGGGGCCTGCCCACGCCCGGCGGGGACAGCCATTCCTTACTCCGCCTCGCCGGCCCGCACTGCCTCAGGGCCGCCACTGCCCGGCCGCGGCGCCGACGGGGATTTCACAGACCGCAGGCTGCCGCCGCCCGGAACTGCAGTTCCCGTCATGCCCCGCGGGCCGCCGCGGGCCGGGACTACAACACCCATAATGCCCGCGCCCGCCTTCTCCAAGCGCGGCGAAAGGCCTGGAAAGGACTTGGGTTCTGGCGGTGCCGTCCAGCTCCGGGCCTGGCCTGGCCTGGCCTGGCCTGGCCTGGCCTGGCCCGGCCCAGCGGTGAGCGCTCGGCGGCGCGGGCAGGCGGGCGAGTGGGGGCGGGCGGTTCTTGTCCGCTGTTGCGCCGGGGCAGGCCGGGCCCGGCTCCGGCGGTGCCCGGGGCAGGCAGCTGTGCCGCTGGGCCGGCTCGCCTGCGCCGCCCGCCAGCGCTGTTCAGCGCGGGTCTTCGGCCGGAGCGCCTCGGGCAGCGGGAGGGCGGCCTTGGGGCCGGGACCCGGGGCACGGCAGGAGCCTGAGTCGGCCCCGGCTCCCCGAGGGGGTGCTGGCGGGCGGCGTTGATGCCCTCTTTCTCCCCGACAGCAGGAAATGGCAGCGCTGGGCAGATCCTGCCAGGGCATCCCGGCGCGTCCTGCCGCGGAGTTCCTCCAGGCCCCGGCCGCTGCCCCCGACCGCCACGGCCCGCTGGCCGCCGCGCGGGACGAGCCGCAGCCCGGAGCTGTGGGCCACAGCCGTCTCCAGCCGCCCATGGTGATAATGGCCGGGAGCGGAAACGATGGTGCCGATGGCGGTGGCTCCTCCGGCCTATACCTGCAAAACAGCTTCGACGTCGCCGCTCTGGCTGCGCTGGGCAGTTACAACGAGGGCCTGACGGTGGCCCCGGTGGGCTCCTTCACGAGCGCGGCCGGCCCGCAGGGCCTGCACCAGCCGCAGGCCCACAGCCAGTAAGTGCGCGGCCGGGGACCACCGGGACGGGGAAGGAGCGCGTTCTCGGCCGCGCTGGCCGGGTGAAATGAGCTTTCTTTTCGAGACAGGTTACCCCTTGTTTCCGTCTAGCAGTGTTTTGCTTGTGCAGTGTTAGAATTGTGTTTTTGTCCTACAACCTTGAGGTTCGGGGGTGCATAAGGGGCTTTCTGAAATGAAAGCAATACCCGGTGTGCCAGCATGCCTTTAAGCTTGTGTACTTCTTATTTATTTTTATTAACTTGCTCTTCCTCATACGTGAGCACAAGCCCCTTAAATTATTCCACATATTGTTGTTCGGTCATATTTAATTTCAGTGTGTCACGTTGTGAGACAGTGTATTGAGAGGCTAAAGCTGGGTCGTGTGTTGGTTCTCGAAGCATTTAAACTTTAGCAAAAAGTTGGTCTTGCCCCTTGTGGAAAAAATAAGTACTGTAAAGGAGGAGAAAACAGAATGGGATTCTGCTGGGAGAACTGAGTATTCACAGCCACCTTTAACTTTCTTTGGAACAAGTGGTCATTTATTGTCCGAAACTTCCACTCCCTTCACAGCTGGTGATATACTGCAACTGTTGCTCTTTGTTGCAAGTGTCATTTTAAAAGGGATGAAAATACTGTTTGAAAATTTCAGCGTCACTGGAAGATCTATTCGGAAGCTAAACAGCCATTTGTTTTTCTTTTGTAGCATCTCTGTTCGCTGTGGAAAGAAGCATAAGCTAGAAGAGGAGGCAGAAGGGTAAATTAAATTTGTCTTTTATGGCCTGAAAAAATCTTAATTTGCTTTTTGTTTTCTATAAAGCTTTAAGCACATCTCACCTACAACATACACAGGATAGGAAGTACTATGTTATTTCCATTTGGAACTTTTCCTCTGATTTGCACATAAGCCCAAATCCATTTCAGTTACCTAACTAATTCTGTAGCACTGATTTTTCTTGCATGGGTACCTACATTTTAATAAGAGCAGTGTGGATCTATTTCCGTTGCGGAGGCTTTGTATCCTGAATCTATTGACATGTACATGGTTGGCTGTAAGGTTTTTCTTGTGTAGAATGCCACATGTCTCTTTTGATAACTGTAAACTTGTTTTGTTTCCTAGTTGTCCTGTGAGGAAGAAGAGACTGACAGGAGCCAAAAATTGTCCTTTGAATCCCAACACTGAAGAATGGATTCTCTGTGCAGGTCAGCAGGCAGCTGGGGAGGTAGCAAGTCAGTATGATGGCAGCGGTCCTGAAACTGCCATGTTAGAAATTCCCTGTGAAGAAATGGATCAGACAATGGGGGAACAGCAATGCGAGGTTGCTCGCAGGAAGCTTCAGGAAATTGAGGACAGGTAAATGCAGGGATTGAGTAGACTGGCTTTGCAGAGCTTTCCCTTTTTTTTGGGGGGGGGGGGCATTAAGGGTTAAATCTAGAACTTGGCAGTGTGAGATGAACCTTCTGTTGAAGTCATTCCGTTTTAGACTATCTGTGATCCTGAGTCTGGGGCCTGATACACTGATCTGAAATCGAGGATGCTTGAGCAAGAGATGCTGAATAAGTAACCACCTTTTCACGGTCATTGTGCAGCATCAGTATAGCATAATGGGGTTTTATGCTCTCTTGTGAGTATCCAGAGCTCAAATTTTAACTGGTGTTACGTGGTCAGACTTGAGCTCAGCTTTTTTCAACCACTTGCAGCTTGTTCTGCGAGTAAGATTTCTAAATGCTCAAGGTAGATGTGAGTTTGTCAGTGTAGAGAATAGCTTGAACCAGAGCGAGCTCTCTGCATGTATGCATTAAGGCTGAGGTTCGTGTTGCTGCTGAATGCCAGATGGCCTGACACTGGGGTACTGGGGTGGCTGTGGGCAGGCTGTTGCAATCATTTATTAAATGTACTGCACATTCTTGCCTTTCAAAGACTTCTTGAAATGTCACGTGTATATACCAGTTGATTGCAGTTGCCTAGTATTCCCACATACCTAAAATGACCACCACAGACAGTTGTTAGAAAAGCCAAAAGTTATATAAATTACACAACAAGATTTTTTTTTAGATGATTGCTCCATAGATGATGCGTGAAGGGAAGCAAGGTACTGTTAGATTTCCCCACACACCCCCCACCATGGGTAAATCTGTATCTTGATTATCTTGCTGTTTCTGCATTACAAAGTCTGCTTTGGACCTTTCAGAGGAATTGCTCCTCATCCTTCCCAGTTACTATGCTAAATTTTCTTTAAAAGGTTTACAAAAACTAAACGAGATACCTCCAGTTTCTTTCAAATGCTTCAATTTTTTGTGCTGCTTTAATCTCCAAGAAATCGGTGCAATGTCTGTAAAGTTTAACAACTGTATTCAGTATAGATTTTTCAGTAATTCTTGAAATTGAGGTATGGGGAATTGAGCAGGAAAAGCTACTGCCTAACTCGGGCTTCCTGTCCTGTGACTGAACCATACTCTTTCCCCTGAATGCGTTTGGTTTCACGTAGTGCATGTCTGCAGTGCGCGCTGCTGGGCGATGCAGGCATTCGAAGCTCGCTCAGGTACCAGAAGTGGCACAGCTGCCCAAGTAGCTTCAAGGGGAACAGTCATTCTTAGGGTATCCTGGCCCAAGAGAGACTTGTGTTAACATGGCCCCGCTGCTTCTGGTACCCAGCCTAGGTCAGATACCTACACTGTACAGTGCAGTACGTGGATGTAACTGTAGTCTGCGGTGGATGTGCCTGTTAACAGTATGCTCAATAGTGTTTATCTCCCTCTTCCCCCTCCATTCCTAGGATAATTGATGAAGATGAGGAAGTTCATGCTGATGGAAATGTTAGCAATCTGCCCACTCTTATCCTGTCAGATACCCTTAAAAAAGGGATGAAGAGGGATTTTGGTGAAGTCCTGACAAAGAAAATAATAGAATCTATGTAAGTTCTGGAGGAAATCATGGTGCTATGTAGCTAACACATGCAAATGAAAAGAGAGACCCAGTCTCTTGTTTGTGGAGATGTCTGGAATTGCTGCATGATGCAGTCACTGTTGTGTAACAGACCATTTCGCTGGTCAAAAATAGGAAAAACTCTCCTAATGTAAAAGAGAAGTGTAACTGTAGTGGTCATCAAGCTGCCTGTTTTATATTCCTCATTTGTACAGAGTGAAATCTGTTGAATGAGCCATTATACCTGGCTCTTCTATATCCATCACTTTTATGTATGTGAGTTTCCAAAAGAAGGTCCTAAAGTGTGACCCATGGTAGACATTGAGTTTGGTGCACAAGAAAAGAAACGAAACACAGGGTTAGAACTAGAAGTAATGGAACTACTTAAGGAAGAGGAAATTTAATAGAGGCGAAAAGAAAAAAATGCATGTGGATTCTGGAATGTAGTTCCAGGCTAGCACAAAGGATGAAGATGCTCACTGATCTTCTGCATTTAATAGTTATGATTGGAGAACTTAAATTTAACTGAGACTCCATCCCTTCTAGGAGCCGTCCTTCTATGGAGCTGGTGCTTTGGAAACCTCTTCCTGAATTTCTCACAGATAAACTGAAGTCTGGTTCTGTAAAGGACTTCAAGCAGCAGAGTACAGAAGGGTGTCAACCTAAGCAGTCAGCACCAGGAGCTGCTTTTGACCCACAGACTGCAACATTCCCTGACTCACAACAGACTGCAATGTCTCCAGATCCATATGCTAGTGTGGGAATCTCTGGGTGTGCAGAAGAAGAAATGGAGCTGTAGATGCCAGATTTTAGACTGGAAGTGGTGAGCTTCTGATGTTTTTTGTTGCTGTTTATTGATTCCCTCTCTCTGGTTTGATGTGCGAATCTGAAGTTTTATTACTTGCTTTTGTTTTTCCTACTAACAATCATAAGAATGTGGATTGGCCAGACACAACTTAAGGAAACCAGAAGAAAAGAAAAAAAAAAAAAAAAAAGAAAACCCCAAGATTTCTGTACTCCAGTCTGTTACATATTTTTGTTTTTACTGAGGAGAAGGCAATCCAGGGGCCTCTGGAACAAGGAAGTAGCTTTCCATCTTGTTTAATTGTGAAATGTCCTCTTAATTGTCCTTGGCAAAGGATAATATCCAAATATTGAATGTAACTGTGGCCTAAGCCACATCTTTGACTTACTGAGCCGTTAAGACTTGGGTGCACATTCTATGATTGGTCAGTTAGTTTAATTTTAATTACAAAAAGGTAGGGAAAGGAAAAGATACTTTTGAGCCTAGTCACAAACAGAAGAGCAATCCCTGTGGAAATACAGCTTTTCAGGAGGTTTCATCTGTGGCTGTTTGCTCTTTGCCTGGTTCATACTTGGTACGAACTCACATGTGGAAATCATACATTCTGCAGGGGGGAAGGGAAGGAATGTGACAGCTGAGCATGAGCTACTTGCTTTGTAGAAAGTAAATCCAGGTACTAAATTGCAAGATATCTACTAATATTAGCCATCTTTGGTTCATTGGCTCCTAAATTGTATTTGTGGGGTTTTGTCGCCCCCTCCCTAAATGATGCAAAGTCTGGAGAAAACTAGTTTTCAGCCAGTTGTTTCACATTTTACATTGTGCTGTGAGTCTTTGTATGCACTGAGGTGGAAGTCAGTTGGAGACAGTGTAACTTCCGATTAAATAAACAGCATCTCTTCATTTTCACAACCATGGTAAGTAAATCAGGTAACAGGCTGCTTTTCTGGCACAGAGAGGGTCAGATGCTGATTATCATCCATAACCAAGCGTGTGAGTGCTGGCATTGGTGGTGAAGATGATGCTTGCCTTCTTCCTGAAGGAAGCTAGACTTAAAACTTAAGCCAGAACATGTGCCATTAGTGTAATACCACATAGCTTACACAGATGTATGCCAAAGGAGTTTCTTAGAGTGTTAAGGAATCCTCAGTGAGTTACTGCTTGTACCTTTACTCAGGCCACAACAGTTGTGTTATGCTTAAAACCCTTAAACAAGGCAGAGAATTTCATCTGTTGTTCTTAACTCCTCAAGCTTTCTCAGAGAGACTTGAGTTGAGGCTTTTCACAAGAAACCAGTTTCCAAGGACGAGGTTCTGTTCAGAGTCTCAGCATTCCAGTCTGGTTCTGACATCTTGCTAACGTAAAGGAGCAAGTACTCAGTATTGCAGCTGTTTGTATAAGAAAATCTACTGCTCCTCTGCCCAGCTAATTGATGATCTTGATGATGATATTTTTTCCTGTTGAACAGGCCATAGTCAGTAGTTTCAAATCAGGCTTCTCTTTTTGCAGTCACCCTTTCATCTTTTGGTTGGCAGCAGAAGCTTTGTTCAAAAGATAACCCTGCTTGTTAAATCCTGTCTGTCTTGGCAGCTCATGTTGAAAGTTGTATGAAATTTGCTGTCTCCTGCTAAAACATTTCAGAGCTTCACTAAAACATTCCAACGTTTGAATAGGTATTACTCAGGAAACCAGCATATAACTTCACTGTTCTGGAACTTTTATCGAATTGAAGAACATGTGCAGCTTTATCTGGCTGTTATGTCTAATTTCATTTCAGGTCTGTTGTAAATCTCTTGCGTGTGCAGTGTGAAATCTCTGGTTTTAAGCTTGCAGGATTATAGTGAAAGTTCAAGGTTGGAACTATTTTAGCTGATAGCTCTGAATTCTAAACAAACTGAAAAGATGAAAATATAAAAAATTTGAAGCCATCTCAGCAACACTACAGTTGCAGCAGAGGATGTAGAAAACTGTGGGAGGTCTAAATACGTCAAATCTAGATATTTTTTTTTTTAACCTCTTAAAAATGACAAATTGCAAATCAAATTTGCATAAGAAATGTTGGTAGAAGGCTTTTAAGCATTCTTTTTCCTGTTATGTTTGTACCAAAGGCTGACTTTGAGGTGCATTTCCTCTTAATTGTTTTATGCTAATGACATCATTGACCCCTGGTATTCTGCCATCTGAAAGAAGAATGTAGTGGTGGACGATTGACAGAGACAGTGAGATGCAGGGGCGGGGGAAACGTGTTCAAGAAACTTGCTTTAGTAGAAAACATGTTTTTGTGATTCATTTCTGCCCTTGTGATAGAACAGGGTTGAATGGCTTCAGTTGGTGGGGAGGAGTGAGGTAGAGCAGGAATTGGGTACCCAGGAGGACTGAGCAAGGTTCTTGCTATGTCATTTAGGAGAGGGTAAGAACTGCTGGGTGTTTTCAAACTTGTGTATTTGTAAGAGTTCATTTGTTGTTGGCTTCCTTAAAAGAGTTATTAATGCTGTTTACAAGCAGGATGGCAAATGTAATGCAGTATTAGGAAAAACTTTATTTTGAAATATGGAAGATCTGATTCTGGTCTGTCTTCTCTTGGGACCAAATCACCCTTTGTATGTCAGTTTTCAATAAATTTTCTAAAATATTTTTAGATGGCTGTGTTTCATTCCTAATAAAAGTGAAAAATCTTGAGAGCATGGGTCAAGTCTTTCACCTGGAAGGTGAAATTCTGGCTGAAGATTTTTAATGTAACTGCATAGTCCCAAGGGCATCACTTATTTTCTCCAGGGTCCAACAGGGCAGGGGTACAACAGCGGAGCAGGATAACCTTAACCTGCCAGAAAGGAAGAGTTGCTGTAAATCTGGTGACACAAAGGCCTCTTAACAGAGCAGAGGGGTACCAAAAGATGTTGCTACAGCTTGTGTTTTCAGATCTTTCATTTTATTTCAGACTAAAATTGAGAATGTCTAGCTTGCCTAGTTCTGTGTAAAATAAGGAAATGCCTGAAGCGTTTTAAACACATTTTAAAAATAATAATTCTTTTATTGGAATGTAACACCTTGCTCTCTTGTTCAACATCTTCTGTTCCAAAGCTTTCCAAGCAGCTGAAGGGATAAAAGTGGGTGTGCTAGACCAGTGTTTGCTTTGCTTTCAAAATGAGGTGGAAATAGCACTTCAGTTTCATATTTTAAAAAAATGTTTCTATTCTGAGTGTTTTGGGCTCTCCTGTGGATTTAGACTGGTGTGAACCCTCACCCTGCTCTGGTGCCTGGCCAGGAGTGCCCTGGGGATGCGTCTGGGAGCTGGCAGAGACAGGAAGGGCATCTCAGTTTACAGAAACAACACTGGGGAGAGGGACAGGATTTATTTAGGCAGGGACTTAGACCTGGACTTGTGATTGTGTCTTGTCTCAGTTAGCTAGAGCAGGTGGGTGGCTTCCATTGCAGGTGATTGTTACACCTGCATTTGATTTAATAGACACGTGAACCACTGGGCCTGGATTTGTGCTGCCTGTGAGGCAAGTAGGACTCCCAAAACAGAAGTTAGAGCCAGGGGAAAGCAGTCATCTTAAGTCTCCTGCAAAGGTGGAAGCTTTACGCCTGTGCTAGCCTTCCCTCTGCTGCCCCAGCTTTGCCTGGGTTTCGTTTAACTTGGCATCTCTCATCTGCAGGAAGATCTCTGGTAAAGAACCTCTGATGACAGTTTAAATTCTCGCACTTAGATCTGGGGATGTTGATATCATATACAAATATGCATATTAAAAACCCCAAGCCCCTCATCCTGCCTTGCTGGCACCTAAGTGGACTTTAGTAAAAAATATTCATGCCCTGGGGGAATGGCCTGGGGGGCTGAACCTGCAGCTCCTGGCAGTCTGAACTCATTTTCGGCATCTCCTCGGCTTTACACCCTCCTGCATCCAGCTGATGGAGTCCTGGCCAAGCCTGAGTCTCCCCACTGCCAGTATTTGGTCCCACTCCACCCCCAAGAGAGACTGGAGAGGAGACAGGGACTCTTTGGGGAGCCCTTGGGTGGCCAGGGCCAGTCTGGCCTCTGCAGGTGGGCTGTTCCCCTGTCCCCATCCTTCCTGGGACAGGAGACAGGGTTGGGAGAATCCTCAGCATCCTTCCCCTCAGCATCCTTTCAGGTGTGGCACAGCCCCAGGTAGCAGCATCCCCGGTTCCCATGGCAGTGAGGATAAACCTGGGGAGCTGCTCTCCTGCCCCAAACCCTCTTCTGTGGCCGCTGAGATGGAAACTGTTTCCATTTCCCCCACCTCACGCAGCATTTCCCTGACGGCAAGAATTTAAGGGCTCGATTTCCACCGCCTGGAGCCAGCCCGGCTCCGAGCTCGCTGCCGGGCACGCTCGGGCTTCTCCTTCCCGTGTGCTTCACTCCTGCTCCCGATGCTGCCGGTGCCCGGTTGGCTCAGTGCTGACGAGATGCCTCATCGTTTTCCGGACACTGTCCGCCTAGAAGCCAGCCCAGCCCTCAAACCGTGCTGAGTGGGCATCTCTGTGCCGAGCCGAGCCGAGCCGGGCCGCACAGGGCCGAGAAAAGCCGATCCGGGCCTGGCTGAGCCGAGTCGGGCCGGGCCGAGCAAGGCCGATCCGGGCCGATCCGATCCAATCCGGACCTGGCCGAGCCGGGCCGGGCCGGGCCGGGCCGAGGGGCCTCAGACTCGGGCGCCCCGCGAAGCTCCGGTGGCCCCGCCCCTCCACCACTGGCTGACATCCCACCGACCCCAACCCCCTCGTCTGATGCAATCCCCTTCCCTCCTTGCTTTCAGCCGCAGGCCAATCACAGGCTGGTCCGGGCAACCGTCATGGCGCCGCGGCCAATGAGGAAAAGCCACGATAGTAGATACCCGGGCGGGGCCGCGGGGAGCGCAGCCGGTGGCGAGTCGCGGTGCCGGGCAGCGCGCAGCCTGTCGCTCCGTCCCGCCGGCCCCCGCCGATCATGGCAGCGCTGCCCGGTGCCGCAGCCTCCCGGCTGCTCCTCATCCCCAGCAAAGCGGCCGATGCCCCCGCGGCCGGGCGACCCCTCTCCGTTGTCTTGCCGGCAGGAGCCGCCCCGGGCCCGGAGGCCCCGCAGCCGGCCCGCAAGCGGCAGCGGCTCACCCACCTGAGTCCGGAGGAGAAGGCGCTGCGCAGGTGAGTGGGGCCCGGCCGCGTTGACCGCCGCCCTGCCGGCCGCGTTGACCGCCGCCCTGCCGGCCGCGTTGACCGCCGCCCTGCCCTGCAGGAAGCTGAAGAACCGTGTGGCGGCGCAGAGCGCCCGGGACAGGAAGAAGGCGCGGATGACGGAGCTGGAGCAGCAGGTCGTGGAGCTGGAGGAGGAGGTAAGGGGCTGGGTGGGCCTTGGGGGCGGCCGTGGCCGGCGCCGCGGCCTCCCTGCCTCACGGCTCTCTGCAGAACCAGAAGCTGCTGCTGGAAAACCAGCTCCTGCGGGAGAAGACGTGTAACCTTGCTCTGGAGAACCAGGAGCTTCGCTGCCGCCTGGGCTTGGACGCTCTGAAGACGGAGGGGGAGACCGAGTCCCAGGTGAGCCTTCCTCCGCGCCTGTAGCTCGTCTGCTTGCTCAGCGGGAGCGGCGGGAGCAGCCCCGGTGCCGAGAGCTCTCGCCTTAACCTGCCGTGCAGTGAAGAGGGGAGGTTCAGCTGCCGGGAACGCCCTTGATCTCTAAACGGAGGCTTTCCTGCAGACAGGAGCCTGCAGTGGGTGCCACTGGTAGAGTGGGAGATGGGGAACCGACTAGTTCCAGGCTGTTTGAAGAGTGTTTTGTCTGCTCTTCAACATTGCTTTCTAGAAATGTAGTAACTGTTACAGTCGCGTGTGGCTGTCTTAAAAGAACAGAGGGTATAGTGGAGAACGAAGTAAAGTGACGGCCAAAACAAACGTGTAAACGTATGGAAGCTTGAGCCAGCTTTGGAAGTGATCTTACCTGCGGGCTCCCCCTCACAAGCACATGGATAATCTAATGTTGGAAGACTGTACTGTCTGCCAGAACACTTGTGGTGACTGACTGGGTGTTTGTCCTTGGCACAGGTTGTGATGGAATCGCAGGTGGATGAGATGAGATTGGTGACCGGGTCCGCTGAGTCCGCAGCACTCAGACTACGTGTTCCTCTGCAGCAGGTGCAGGCCCAGCAGTCACTATTTCTGATAATGTCCATGTGGATTCTGATGGCAGTGATTCTTCAGACTCCAAGGTGAGTGTGTGTTCCTATCCAAACTGCCAGTGAGATTCAGAACCCCTGTGGATTTAAGACTAGAGTAACTTCTGGATGTAAAGTCACTTGCTGACTTTCTATAGTTGACTTGTTTTTTGTTACGGTCGTTGTGTTGAGGGTAAAGCTCAGTTATGTGAGGGTTAATAAATGCCACAACTAGTGTTTTCTACTAACAGTAGTAGACTGCCTTTCTAAAACTGTATTTCATTCTGCAGTCTGATCTTCTACTGGGCTTTCTGGACAGTCTCGACCCAGAGATGTTTCTCAAATATGCTGATTCAGAGTCAACATGCCTGGAGAAGCTGGATGAAGAGATCTGTGGAGAAACAGATTCCATACCAACCTCCCCCTCTCCCTCTTTGGGGTCCTCACCAGCTAAGCTGGAGGCCATTAATGAACTGATAAGGTTTGATCATGTGTACACAAAGCCCCTAATACTGGAGATTCCTGTTAAAATGGGCAACCAAACCAATATGCTAGTGAAAATTGAGGAAGTATCTCTCTTCCCGTCTGAAGACAAAACTACCCCTGAGGTCCCAGTATCTGTGAAAGAAGAACCTATAGACAGCTTCATGCCTGAACTGGGCATCTCTCATCTGCTCTCCTCTCATTGTAGCCTTGCAGCCTCAAGCTATCTGTTGGATGCCTGTAGTGACTCTGGATATGAAGGATCCCTGTCGCCCTTCAGTGACATGTCCTCTCCCCTTGACACTGACTGTGCTTGGGAGGATAGCTTTGCCAATGAACTCTTTCCACAACTGATCAGTGTCTAACTTGGTAGTGTTCACTTCCTTTGGATAACTGTCCTGGCAGGATAACAGGATTTGACCCTTTGTGGGGTGTGGGGGAAATCCAGTGCACTCAGAAAAGTGTTGCTCACTTTTACCCACACTAGTAGACAGGAGTGATGGCTAATGCATTTCTCCTGGTACAGGGAAATCCAGTGTATCCTGGCTTGGCCTCCCCCCACACCCATGAGTGTTCTCTGAGGAAGGAAAGCTTGTTTCTCAATAACTGGCCAATTCTACATGAACCTAAAAGTGTTAATTTTGTTTTCTGTTTAAAATGACTTTAACACCAAAACCTTCAGTGAGACATCCATGTATAGACAACTGGGCTAAAACTAGTCTGTACACCTTACAGATTTACTATGTAAATGCTTGTTTTCCATTTGCTATGTAGAGTTGCTTTCTCCATTTAATATTTAACTGTATTGGTGCAATTAAAGTGCAATGCAGCAGAAGAGTTTAGGTATCTCTGTGTCTTGTCCTTATACTACCTTAACGTACCAGTGCAGCAGGGCATCTGTGGTGTATGGCAGCTTCTTTCTGGGAACACTTGATGTTGCAAACCCTTCTCAGAGTAGATGGGTTTGTATGATGGCTGGGGCTGCTAGAGCAAAATCTGCATCCTGAAAAGGGCACGCAGGTGGCAGGAGCTTCATGTCTGACTGAAATGACTGTAATGTCTTCCTGTTGGTAAGTGATGCCATTCAAAATGTTGGCTGTGAGTGAATGTCAGTGTGTTGCAAGTGGCATGGCTAGTCCTTGTGCAGTAGTGCAAGATGTATGTGGGGTGAGAAAGGTTCTTTGTTCCCCATAGGAATTCCTGAAGCATAAATTTGCAGGAGTTAATTTCAAACACCATGGTAAGATTTGCTCCAGCATCACAGTATTGAAAACACTGAGTTGAAATGCTAGAGAAGAAACTTTAATTTTTATACTGAAAGTGAGAGAGCTGTTCCAGGTGTCTGAGCAGCTGTTCTTGGTTTAAGTGCCATCTCATGTCTTGCATCGATTTTTGACAAAAATAAGTTGAGGTGGGAGAAGGAAGGAAATAGGGGGATGGGACAGGAAGCTGTTGGTCACTGACATTCAAGGTGACAGGACTGCTTCGGGTTACAAACGTGAGTTAACCTAGCTTGTAATACAGCATTTTAGCTGAACATGGGATAGCAGTAAGAACCAGAGCTGTGCAATATAGTGGAAACTTGGAAGGTTGGTGGTTTTTTTTAATCTGAGTCTGAGAATAAACTGCTTTACTTTCAAGCTGGATGTGAGGGGTAAGAGAACCCTTAGTACCTAATACATTGAGTCCAAAAAGCAAATGGGCCAGTGAGCTTTGCATTACTTCTCTCAGTATTATTAGAACTTCACATAAAATTAAAATCCAGATTTAAGTACAGCAGAAGGAATCTAAGGAAGAAGTTTCATCTCTTCGAGCTCTAAATTTTCTAGCCTAGATACCTTAACAGGAATGAGTATTAAATAGTTGAAAGCAGCACCCTTGAAAGGACTGGTAGTTCATGTAATTTCCTCAGGGCTAGAGGAAGGTTGAGATGAGTGCACTGAAGATGTGCAGCCCACACCCAGCTCTTGTGGCTGTTCCTGCCTCTAAAAGACAGTGCAATAGAAGTAATTGATGGAACTGTCTCTACTGTGTGACAGTCCTTCCAGGCAATGTGTGCTTGCAGATTCAATGTTGGAGACTGCACAGACATAGCCTGCCCTCTCTGAGGCTCTTGTGCTGCTTTGGGAGCTGATCCCAGTTGTACGTCAAGTAGAACTGGTGATACATGCTGTCTCACTAAAGGTATTCCAGGTTATCAAGGATGTTTCTCAGTCCAGTTTCACTCATGTGATGTCTAACATTAGAATGGCATTTTCTGTGCACCTAGACAAGCTACTGTGACTAAACTAAGCACCACTTAAACAGGGTAACTGATAACCAGTATCCCACCATTTTAATAGCCACTGAAAATAAGGGCTTTGCCAATAATTAACTATGCAGGGATAATATTTTTGCTACCTAAACATTTTTTTTTAACCTTTCTTCCATTAAGGTATTTGTGAATAGAGGTAAGAGGACTTGCCTTGTATTATGGGGTCTTAGAAATAGTTTCTGCTGCTTTACTACAAAGGCAAGTCTTTCTGTTGTGGTTTAGTTGTGTTTTACCTTAACTAAGGCACCAGGAAATGGTGGCACAGCAAAAGGCTTCACTGAGCACTGAGGCACCTGCCTGGAAAACCTGAAGGTCCATCCATGCCAGTTCCCCCCACAACACTCCCTGGGTTCCCTTTAGGCTATCTTCAAAGAATGTCTCCAGCCTTTATGTTGAAAGATGTAGAAATCCTCTCATTTCCTTAGGAAATTTGGGTGGAAAAAGAAGGCCAAAATCAGAGGAAGTGAAAGAGGAGCTTAAAGCTGGCAGCCTGTACGACTGATACCTGTGGAACTGCAGGTGTTCTTCTGTCCAATGTGAATGGTATGCTGAAACACAGATATGTGTGAGACATGGCCATCCAAAGCAAAAATCCTGTGCTGATTATCAGTCTTTCCTGTGCTTAAGTCTTAAGCAAGACAACCACCAGAAAAGCCAACAGTCTACACCCAGAATTTAAAAACAACCAAACAAACCTCTACTGTGTATTATTTCCCTTTGTTCTTAAGCCAGACAAACTGCAGCACTTGGCTGCTGGGCAAGCTTTGGCACATGTGATTATTCTGAGCCAGTGGTGTAGGACAGGCCAGTGCTCACAATGTGGAGATTTTAAATTGCTTTGATTCATCAGAGTAGTCAGTGGTGGTGTCAACCATCATCTTGAGGAATGTATAATGTGTTAGCTACACATACAAACTTTTTTTTGGCCGCCTGTAAACTGAATTCCACTTCAGAGCCTGCCCTTGAGCAGCCCAGTGCTTTGAAGCAAAGGCTGCCACTGCAGGAGGAGGAACCAGTGGTGGCAGAGATACCTTCTTCTCCTACATTATCACAGCAGCTGCCAGTCATCACTTTGCAGTACAGCATTGCAATCCTCAGAATCACCCTGTGCTACCACAGAATGAGGCCAAAGGGTAAGAGTGGTCAGGGTGAGTGGTATGGAACAGAAAGCTAGTGTCTTCTGTTCAAGGACTAACTCCACTGTAGCATGTACTGCTGCCCTTGCATGTGGGAAAAACACTTCTTTTGTCCTGGAGCCCAAAGCACCTTAATATGCAGACTGAAACACTTTGCTAGTGCTGTATCTCTGTCCCTCTCTTCTGCAGCCAGCTGCTCTGAAAGGCAGTAAGACCTGAAATTCTGCCACCTCCTGCTTTCCTCCAAAGCTGCCTGCACAACATGGATTTTTCTACCCAAGCAGCTCAACTCTGTGCCTGTGGCTATCACCCAGCCCTGTCCATTCTGGAGGTTTAGACGCTGCTGTTTGGCTGTTGTAGCACTGTTTGTGAACACAGCTGAGCTGTAAAGGCCTGGCAAGATGAAGTGAAGCCGAGAATCCTCAACAAGTGTTTCTACAGTTGCTTTGCCGAGTAACGTCCCAGGTATGATCCATCCATTACCCTTGTGTGGCTGTGCGCAGGCAGCCCCTGCCCCATTCAAACCCCTCCGCCTGGGGAAGCGCTGTGCAGCTCAGCCGTGGGGGTGTCAGGTCTGGGGGGCCCAGGCAGGAGCGCAGCTGGCAGCGAGTCAGGCCTGAGCTTTGGCAGCGAGTCAGGCCTGGCTCTAAAGCTCTTGCCACAGGTGCCCATGACCAGGGCAGATATGAAGTGCTGAAACTTGGGCTCCTTACATTCATTTGTACATAGAGTTTCAATTAGTTGTGATTTTAAACAGTGAGGGAAGAACAGGAGCTTTGGCAGTTCAAAGGCGCTGGTGTGCTGGTTTGGCAACACCCAGTACAGAGCTGTGCCAGGCTTTCCTGATACCAAGAACAAACTCTGCCTTTGTGAGCTTGTGTTTGTTCTTGCCTCGCTGCAGCAGGACATCGAGCTAAGGCTCAGTTCACATTGCCACTTCCACACCTCCATGAAACACAGTGGCCCTTCGACAAGCCCTTTAGCCTGAGTGTGGGTTGTTGGTTCTGGTCCTGCTGAGCCCCTCTGGTACTCAGCACTGAGCTCCTTTCTGTGTCTGCTCTGGGTATTTTTTCTATAAATCCAACTCCCAGTTAGAAATGTCATTGTTTTCTAACAATATCTTGTTCTGATCTCAGACATTTGTTTCAAGTAAGTTGCCTTTCTTTACATGAGATAAAACCCCTGCGTGTGCTGCTTGGTGCTGTTTATAGCTGTGCTGCTGAGACTGGCCATGATGTGATTTGTCAGAGAGATACCCAGACTTCCCAGCATTGTGGCTGAAAAAAAATATCCTAACTTGCTGTCTGTATGTGATTTAGTTTTCTTTTCCAATTTAATTTTATATAGAACCAGAACAAAAGCATCTTCTTCTCTTTGCAACAAACAATTGTGATCATGAATAAACATCAGAAGCGCAGAGATGTACATGCTAGTCATGGAACATGAGCCACTCCACACTGATGAGTGACCAGGCACAAAAACTGGAAGCTGCCCTTGGCAATAGTCATTTCCCCTCTTACTGAATATAGCAGTGGCACACGTGAACAGCCCAGTGTTGGCAGCAATAGCCAGCAAAAGAAGGGCACGACACCCTGAAATCTAGTCCTGTCTAATAACTTCAGTAGCATTGCTACGACTGGCAGCGATGTAGTTATTGAGAATACATGTAAGCTCACAAACACTGTTACCACAATCATCGTATACTACGTATTTTATTAAATACACTGTTAAGTCACTGGGTAGAAGAGTTGCAAAGAGAAGTTCAAGAAAGCTGTCTAGCACTGAAACACCCTTTCAGAAAGCTTTAATTAAAAGACTTAAAATATAATTCTGATTTACACCTTGCTTTTTCTTTTTTTTTCCCTTCCTTCCCCCAGCTCACTGTTTACACATTCCAGGGTTTGTATTTTCTTTTTTTTCAGTCATTGGTTTCAAGCCTGTGACCCACATGACAGTGCTCTAGCTGTTCAAGAATGCTTCTCACCCTGCCTTTTAGTTCAGCACCACCACCTATCTGAAAGGTGTCCCAAGGAGGGCACTGATGGCTGTCCTGCCAGAAACATTAGTTCCTCCTAGCATAGCTTTATGTTGTATGTTCCAGGTGGCCAACCCACCAAGGAAACAGCGTTGTTTAACAAAGGTGGAGAGGCTTTGCCCTTGTGTAACATCAGATACAGAGAAAGAAATGAGAGTTGAATGTTATCTAAATATGAGAAAACGGGGAATAGAGGAAGGAAAGGAAATGGAAGAAGAGGGAGTAGAGAAAAGACGTAACTAACAAGCACGGTCTGAGAAAAGAGCTTGTTTGCCCAATGTGCGTCCGAAAACACTCGGAAAGAGGCCCAGGGTCCCAAGTTTGTGTCCACAGCTGGGGTGTTCCCAGATCTGTATCAACAGCTGATAAAGCCAGAAAGGGAACTGTTTTGCAGCCTAAAATGAGATTATTCCAAACCTGTGATGTTTGTAATGAACTTTGTATTCATTTTACTTATTCTTCAATGTCACCATTGCACACTGAAACTCGAGAGCACATCTCAAAATTCCAGTGCTCTCAGAGTCTTAAGGTGGAAAGCAACCATTACCTCTCTGTAAGAGACTGCGAGCCTAGTTGCTGAGTTCATCACCAGCTGGAGCAGGGAAAGAGTTTCATTTCAGCCACTTCAGAGTTGTCTGGGGTACTGGCAGCACTTCCTTCAACTCTTAACAGTTCAGGCTTTTTGGAAACTCATGGGTTCATGCTGTTCCTCCTGCTCTCTGTGGAAGGGTTGCTCTTAATTATTGTAGTACATGGGGAAATTTACAGGCAATGTGATAATAAAGCACACAGTACTTTTTGGCTGTCTCCAAGCCTAGCAGGAGCAATAACATACTTCTTCAGCAAAAAGGTGATACTCCTACAGTATGGGGAATTCTACAGAATCCATATCCTTTGCCTGCTGCATGGAACTGCTAACCTATCAGCATGCCATAGCAAGTGATGTCAGCTCTGCCTTCTCAACACTGCTCCAAGCAGGTCCTGCAGAAAGGTGTTTTTTTGATCAGCTATCATCCTTTGTCCATAAATACTTGTTATTGAGACTCTGCTTCATTGGCCTCTCTGATTGTTTCCAGTGTACCACCAGAAAAATGTTGAAAAGACAGTCAGTCCAACTTTAAAGTGTGACTCTCCAGCAAGCATCTTACAAAGGTGTACCTTGCACTCCAGTTCCCTGTCCTCATGCTCATTACTGGTACCTATTACTACCCAAAATTACAAGGACCCTTGTGTAGGTCTGCCTCAGTTCTGTCCTGATCTGTGTAGTGGGACACAGGCTGGAGATTCTTTGATCATCTTTATGGTCCAGTCCTCTGACCTGGCTGCTTTTGTGAGGAGGGAGAAATCCCATCACACTCGTGCCTTGAGTGGCTCCTCTTCTTCCAACACCTTCAGCACTTCATGCTGGAGTTCTGTCTGGATTTTCCCCATAGCAGTGTCCTCCTCACTACAGGCAGCATCGCTTGACTGGGGCAGATCTTGTGACAGAGATCACATGCCCTCACAGCAGGCCTCTCTCTCCCCATCCCGACAGAATTCCTTTTCCCAGCACCATAGCAAATGAAGCCTTGCTTCTGATTCACAAGAGAAGCCTGAGGGAACTCAGACAATGCAGTTAGTGTTTCTGGAACAAAGGTATGCTGAAAGTTGGCTAGAGGTTGGACATTTTGCATGGCCTTTTTGAGGAAGGGAGGCCCTCCCTTCACTGCCGCTGCAGTTCCCAGCAGCCTTAGGCACTGAGGCTCACCTTAAAGCTCCTCTTGGCAGTTTAGCAGCACTGCCTACATTCAAAGAGCTTGTGCCCTATTCCAGGTTTAGTGGTAGCTTAGTAGCCATAAATTCATGCAGTACCTCATAAAAAGGTAGGTGGGAAGCACACTTCCCAAAGGCCAACTGTAGATGCATGTATAGAAAATGGTTAACTTCAAAAATATGAACCTCCATTGTCTCCCTCTCCTGTACTGATCTTTCTGCATCACAGGTTTCTTGGCAGCAAAATCACCTCGTGCTTCGTGGCTTCCAACAGGTTGTACATGCAATTCCTTTTTTAGTGTTACAGAATACAAGATGGCAGATTTTTCTTAACAAGGTTTAATGATACATCTCTTGTCTCTTTTTGGAGTGAGGACAGTGAATTTAAGATCAAGAAACCTATTGAAGAGCTCAGAATGTTCCTTGCATCTACATAGTATCCTCTTTTCCCTGAATTTCAGTTGCATTGAAATTCACATCTGCTGCATTTTGTTAGGCTCCTCTGAAACACGAGTTCTCTGGTCTCAGGGAAGACCAGAAATTCACTAACCTACATAATTTTGTAGCAGTTGCATTTTTTTTGCCAATTAGCTACTTTTTTTCCCCCCAGAATGTGGACATGCTTATTAAACAGGAGAGACATCAGTGTAGAATCAGCCTGCTAATCCCCACTTTCATCTGAAAACTGATCTCCTACTCCCACTGTCACAGAATGATCATTATAAGGGGAAAGCCTACCTGTTTCCGAGGACATTCCAGTATTTTGAGATAAAAATCTCTTCATTTGATTTGTTCTGTCAGACTGAGAAACAAATTTCTCTTGCAGATTCAGAGACTGGAGCACACCACCCATGGAAATTTAAAAGGAGACAAGATACCCACACCACAGTAAGCAGAAAGTCATTGCTTCTCTCCAACCCTGTGCTACTCATTCTGTACAAATGAAATGTTACTGGAAAGCTTTGCAAACATTGGTCATGTAAACATTATTTATACATAGCAACTGGATGCTCTTGGTGGGATTTATATCATCTGCCAGTCCCTGAGAGCCTCCACCTGGGAATCAGGGTTGGTTCAGCTAGCCAGGGAAACAGGCTTGGGTCAGGGAATCTTTGGTGGGTGCCCCAGCGAGCTGACATGTGAAGGAATCCCACAGGCTTGTGTAAGACACAGGTTGTGTCTTATTTTGGGGCTTCACTTTGTTGTTCTGGCTCCTGTTTCCAAGCAACTTGCTCACTGTTGAGCCCATGCCTCTCCCCACACCACTCTTCTGTCCTTGGCATCATTGCATGGATCCCCATCCCCTTTAAAAGGCCTAGCTGTTGGCATTTCTGGTGCTTGATTGTGGTTTGACTGTAGTCAATATTCCTGTGCTGTAGGCCTACTTTAGCCCTTTGGCTGTTTTCTTTCCAGCTTGGTCCCAAGCACAGTGTTCGCTTGCACAGTTTTCTCCATGGTGCTGGCGGGGAATGCGGATCAGAGAGTCGTGCAGCTCACACAAGATCTGGAGGAGCTGGAGGATGCCACCTTTTAACATGATTGCCAAATGTAATAAAGGTCTTGGCTAAACTAGGGGATAGAGTTGTGCACTGTGAGTTCTGTCTTTAGATGTGATGCTGCTTGACAGGTACTGCGTCCACCTTTGTACACTGATGCATGTCAGTACACTGGTGGTGGTAGTCAGGAGTGAAAGAAGAAAAAGTAAGAGTGCTACACTTAGTCAGGGTGCCTCATCAGGGTGATGTGCAGAATGTGCTTGGGCAGCACTACAGACACTTAACCTGCTGTTGTGCTGTCCCAGTGAACTGACAGCCTGTGTTCTGGGTATTTAACAAGTTGAGCAAGCTCTCTGAGGAACACAGCCAACTGTTGAAATCTCACACACCTAAAAGCTCCTGTTCCAGTAAGTTTGTCTGTTTGCACATCCTGGTTCAGAACTGGAACCTCTTCTTGGAAAATACTCTGGGAGGTAAACAACTGAGCTTAGGAAAACTTGATGACTACTTCCTCTTGGCAGAAGCTAGCTGGTCTTTGGAGCAGTGCCAGTTCTGGAAAGGAAATACCTTCTCTTATTTCTTGGTCAGTCCCTAGGCTTTGAAATTCCTTTAGAAGTTCAGGGCCCCTGAGAGTCCTGGCAACTTTCTTGTTTTGTAATTTTTAAATGATTTTCTTATATTCTTCCTTTATACTGCCTTCACTTAGTTCTGCATTTTGTATGCAAAACCTGCCTCCAGCTGTCATAGGAGACACAGCGTGAACAGAGGCAGAGGAAAGTTGCCAGGAAATGTCCAGTTAGGAATCAGTTCTGTCTCGACATCAGGTCAGCATGACCCCAAATGTGAATTGTCCATCTCCTGCCTCGCACAGGGTTTTGATCTGTTGAATGCTCCATGGGCACGGGGTAGCAGCCTGTGTTCACAGAGGGACGAGTCTGTTATGTTTCCTTTCTGGTAGCCTCATCCATTTGCTCTGTTAGCACTTGACCTTGATGATAACTCTTATGTAAATGAGCAGGGACAGTTGAAACCCTTTATATAATAATTAAATAGATAATATGCTAGTACTTGAACGTGGAAAAGGCAGTGATCTACAGTGATTAGAAGTGCTGGTCAGATCTGGTAACTTAGGCAAGTCATCAATGGAATACATGGCCTAAGATGAGATAGGGCAAATAGTTGCTTAACTGAATGAATCAGTTGTTGGTGTTGATGTAGTAATTCCTTCATTTTAGCCAGTCACATTTTAAGAATGCTTTTTTGCTTTTGGTAGCCAGAAGTGGTGAAATCGGTTTGTTAGCTTTAATCAGAGGAGTACATCATACTGCAGAATTTATCCATAGCAATTCGTAGCTGATACACTTTATCCATGTGCTTCAATCTTATTTTGTGTTGTTTACATATTGTTCACTTCATTGCTTGGAGTAGGGCTGCATAAACAACAACTATATATTTACTTCAGAAATACTAACAACAATGTTGAATTAAATACAGAAGTATCAATATTTATGTTGTCTATGATTTCCAGAAATATGCAGGGTATGTTATTTACATTGGATGCTTCTCCAGTATTATTAGTGAAGAAACTGATAAGCACTGACATAATGAACACATAAAATTAACAATAATTAGGATTTAGTTGGGTTGCAACTGGAAATGAGTGGAGATGATATAGATCAATCTCAGGGGCAAGAGCCCAGCAAAAGACATTGCATGGATGCATTCAGGGGTACCTTTTGCAGGACGAATCGATACAATTTTTTTCCATATTCTTTTAGTTCCCATCTGTCCTTGCAGAGGGATGGTCAAACAGCACATAGCAACAATTTCCTAAGGTTATTTCTTAGTATTCTTTTTTCTTTCTTTGGTAATCTGGTCTGCTGTGGCTGCATGCTTGGTGAGGACCTTGAAGGAATGCATCGTGTCCATCTGTACAGTGCTGCAACTCCTGTGTGAACTTGTACTGCATATTGGACAATAGTTTGCAAAAAAAGAAAAGGCTGCAGTTATCTGAATAAGGGTGTTTTTAGTGCAGTTTAACATATTTTGGTTTTACAGGCCTTATTCAATGTTACTGACAATTACAGGTACGGAGAGTGTGAAGGGTTCCCAAATCAGAGTATTTCCCCTGCATACAAATGTAAAAGACAAGACACTGTTTAAGACATTGAAAACCTTAACTTTTCAAAAATTACCAGGGAATTCTGTTCACAAATAACTTGTCTAGTTCAAGTTGTCATGGCTGGTCTGTTGGTTAGTTTGGGTTGCTTCAATGCTGCTTTACTTGGATAAACTGTGTTTCCAAACTATAAATAGCAAGAGGCAAAGCCACAGCTGCGTGGCATTTTTTCATAACATAAATGTCCACTGATTCTTTTTTGGGCTTTAATTGAGCTGACAAGTTACAAGTTTGTTGCTTCACTTTAAAGTAACGTGGTTTTCATAAATGTAGAAACATTTTGCCCATTGCAGGTGGCTTTCTGTTCCAAACTGCAATAGCAAAGTGCGACTGCATGGAAATGAGAGGCTACGGGAGGGATCTTCAGTGCAGGCGGAGGTTTCCGGGGATGTTTTGGCATGCTCCACACCTACGTGGTTGTGTGGCCAGAGGGGAAGGAACCGGCCCGGCTTTTTGAGCCTGTGAGGTCACCTGCTGGTTGCTCTCCCTCAGTGCACCCGGCATCGCTTCAGGAGAGGCCTGAAGAGAGGCCTGAGGAGTGCCGGGCCTGGCTCTCCACATCAACACGAGATGGGACTGTCGGTGCTGCTTCAGGAATGGAGGCTCATCGGGCTCCCTGGTACGTCTGGGTAAAGCTCTCAGTCAGCCCGCAGCCTTCGCTTGTGCTGCACCATTATGTCTCCAATAAGAGCTTTACTGGTGATGTAAAAGGGCAGGTATGTGCATGGCCTTCCTTTCACTGGAAAAAGCACATCCCTCCTTTCTGTTGCACACTGGGGGCACAGCGCTTTCATCTGCCTCTGGAAGAAGCTGTAGTGGTGCTATTGGCTCTGCACAGCATGATGTTAAAGCATGGAGGGAACATGGACAGTAGTCAGAGTTACTGATTACTGGGATCACCTGGAAAGGCAGGCGTGGGGGTGTGAATGAGGCAAACAGCTCTGTTTATCCCTTCTGTGGATACTTGGTCTGCTGCGAGGACTCCTCAGACACAGTTTGCTGTGAAAACAAGGATTTCAAGTTTGAGGCTTTAATGACAAACTCTCTGTTCATCAAAACCCCCTTCTCCTTGTGCAGAACTCTTTTGGGCTGCACCTTGTGTTCCTTGGTGTGTCTGAGGGAATAATTGATCTTACTGACTCAGCAGCATACATGGATCCTTCATAAAACTACATCAAGAATAAGTTTTCTTAAATCTTGAAACCAGTTATTTATCAAACATAGTCAATTTCCATTGATCAGAGTTTGGTTCAGAGTTCCCATTTGCCACTGTATGTTCGGAAGACATTAACTGGAGACAGCAGTGGTGGCTTGCTGGGTTTTGTTTGTTGCTTGGGGTGTTGTTGGGCTTTTTTTGGGGTGTTGTTGGGCTTTTTTGGGGGCGTGGTTTGGTTTTTTTGGGGTTGTTTCTTTCCTTTTTGTGGCATTGTGTGAAACTTATATTGACTACCTGGCAGGTAAAGAGAAAGATACTCTCAGCACTCGCCATGTACATACAGTATTACCTGCAAATACTCACAGCATCAATATGAAAATGTCATGGCTCACCAGTTGGGGGTTAGTCACTGCACTCTGCAGAGACAGGATGCCCTCCTCCTTGTGAATGTGTTTCCCATTACAATGTAGCCATGTGGGTTATCTGGTGTTACTGGATGGCTTATGCTAAATCACAGGAGTGAGAACCACCTTCTCTTACTAGTTAACATACCTGAGCCACCCCTTTTAAGATTTTTTTTCTTTACAAAGTGGATGAGAGGTGAACTGTGTTCCTAACAAGGTCCTGCTGATACTGGAGACAATTTCACAGAATCCCAGAACCGTAGGGGTTGGCAGGGACCTCTGGATATCACCCAGTCCAACCCCCTATCAAAGCAGATGGCACGGGAGGGCGTCCAGGCAGGTTTGGGATGTCCCCAGAGAAGGAGCCTCCCAAGCCTCTCCAGGCAGCCTGTCCCAGTGCTCAAGCACCCACAGAGTGAAGAAGTTTTTCCTTATGCTATGCTGGACCTTTCTGTGTTCCAGTTTGCACCAGTTGCCTTGTCCTGCTGCTGAGCACCACTGAGAGGAGTCTGGCCCAATCCTCTTGACATCTGCCCTTTAGATATTGGTAAGTATTGACCAGATTGCCTCTCAGTCTTCTCCAGGCTAAACAGCCCCAGCTCAGCCTTTCCTTGCACAAAAGATGCTCCAGGTCCCTCATCATCCTTGTACCCTCTGCTGGACTCTCTCCAGTAGTTCCCTGTCTCTCCTGAACTGGGGAGCCCAGCACTGGGCACCCCACAGGAGATGTGGCCACACGAGGGAAGAGTAGAGGGGAAGGAGAACCTCCTTTGATCAAAGGAGAACCTTTGGCCACGGTCTTTCTAATGCACCCCAGAAACCATCTTAATCACATGGAAATGAAAAATTCCCAGTAAACAAAATACTTTTAATCTGTGGTCATTAGTTAGCATATTTCTTTGACAAAGGGTTGTATTTCCCTTTGTTTTGCTAGAATGTCAGACTACGTATGAGGAAAAAAAAGTCTATTTAAAAATTCACATTATTACTGGCTGGAATTTTGCTAAGTCTTTTGAGTTTCTGATATTGCTGATTGCAAACTGGATCACCAGAGACTAACAGCACTGCAGATTGTCAGGAGGCTGGTTTTGGTTATGTGTCTTAAAAAATAACCAATCAAAATTGTCATCTGCCCTTTGCTATGCTAGCAGTGGATATTAGGTTTCGGGGACGGTCTGTCAGTACTGGAGGACAAACAAGCTGGTGCTAAAGCAGCAGAGCTGAAGATTCTTTATTTCTGTATTTTTTCTTAGTATCTCTGGGCCCCTGCCCTTATCACCTCCCTTCAATAACCTTAGCTCTTTTTCCCTTCCTTTTGCATTCCTTAAGCATCCTCACTGAGCAAAAGACAACATGTGCTGTGACTAATCTGCTGCTGAGCGCACACGTTTTTTCTGGCTACTGCCATGCAGAATGTGTAACAGCTGAACTCCACCATCCTCCGCTCGCCGCCCACCGAAGGACACAGCTCTGTACCAAACACACACAGTTACTTCATGTCCTCTTCCAGCAGTAACCCCTTAAAATGCAAATACAGTTACAAAAGCTCCATGTTCATTAAATGGGGTACAATCACAATGGAGTATTCTACAAATGTAGAATAAACAATAGATTGTTCTTTGGAGAGTGGAATTGGGAGAGTTGGTTCTTAGCTGGTTTTCCTGTTGCACTCGCTTCCCCTTGGTCCTTTTTGGATATTGCTGCAGTGCCCAGAGTCCAGAGCCTCTGATTTTCACAAAATGTGCAGGAATGTACTATCTTCAGACTTGTGTTCTGCCCATAGGCTTGGTTAAAATTAGCTAATGGGTTCAGAGGAGCGACAGGGCTGACAGGCAGATAGCATATGTTTCATTTCATTATGAAATGAGGCTAAAAGAGGCTCTAGAAGGGAAGCTCCAGTGTGCTGTATTTGTGGTTGACTGCACAGATGTGACAGAGAACAGCCTTCAGACATCTTCAGCCAGAAGTACTTTCAATCACAAGGGTGGCAGGGCCAGGGAACCTGGATTCCAGCCTCCTTTAATGGTGAGAATGGCTGATGGACGTGGTGCGAGTGGCTGTTCTGTGTGGTTTTCTTCTCACCTGATGTGCAGTTACACTTCCTGTGCAATATTCCAGCTCTGCTCTGAGCACAAAATAATCAGTTCTGCTTTGGGCTTTTTCTATAACATCTGTCACAGTAGTACTTGGATATTTCACGAGCAGTGTTTTATCTCAGGCACAGTGTGTGTGTGGGGAAGGGTTCATTAAGATCCATTTCTTCAAAAGGGAAATGAGATTTAGGAAGATCCTCTAGTGCTGACTGCCCTCTTCTGAGGGTGTGCTTGCTCAGATTATTTGGCGTCATGCATAATCTCATTATGTTCCAATCCTGGCTTTTACTGTCCTCCCTTGCAGCTCTAAATGCTTGAGGCTTCTGTACTTCAGACCCTGGGCCTCAGTTTGTTATGCAGGGGAAAACAAAACAAAACCAAAACATATCTGAAGAATGTGGCATAACTGAATTGTTAGCTGTATTCTGCCAGCTGTGAAGGAAGCCTATTAGAAATATTTGATTGCTTTAATGATAGACAGTCCATTCTCTTCCTGCAACCTTCTGCTTGGATTTCTGCCCAGGTAGAGGTGACCTGAGGCCTAGTGCCTCATGTCACTCCTCTGTATTTGACTCGTGAGGCCACTGCAAAGGCAATCTGCCTGTGTCTGTAGTCGCATGATACAGATAATTTAGATCAGATCTTTAGCCACTTTTATTTTAGGGGTAGGATGTTGTACAGAGCCCCATTTCCGTATTTTTTCACTACTTGGTTTCCAGATTTATTTGTCCTGCCATTTCTGCATTCCCAACTCTCAACCAAATCCAGAGAGGCCCTACTTCTAGGCCATTTCCAAGGAAATAACCAAAAAGTACTGATGATTCCACTTCATTAGCAACAGAGGCAGGGGTCTTACCTATAACACTTTTTCACTATACTTCATTGATCTTTATCTACAGTCAGATCCTCCTGTGAAGCAAGACCCTGTGGGGAAAATGTACCCATAAAACTGAAGGGATTCCACAGGATATTTGGATAGGGAACAAGATTACTGTTGAATTGTCTGATCTGGGTAATCCCTATTTTCTTGATATTTAAATTTGAAATTAAAATATTAAATAGATAAAAAGATGAAAAAGTAAATACTTAATGCTCACAGAAGCCCTGTGAGGGCATTTAAGTTTGATGCAATGAATCCTAAGACAGTTGCCTGACATCTGAGCCCATGCTGCTGAACTGACATCCACCTTGTTGACCAGCTGGATGGACACAGCATTCTTGACTTTTCAGCTTCACCGCTAAGAACCAGGAATCTCGGGTTCTTCCCAGGTTTTATAGGACTAAATCTGTGTTATACACACACTGTGTTCTTGTTGTGGTCTTGTGGAACTCCTAGATCTACAATTCCCATCTCCACTCCTAAAGCTACTCTTCCCAACACTGTTTTGGCTTGCTGATTCAGTTTAAAAATGATGTCCTCTACCCCATTGCCACCCCCCACCCCAGGCTGTCTTTAGCCCTGGTCTCTTCCCTGATCCCATTTGCCAGACATCTTAACGTTGCTTAGCGTGTCATGCTAAGGATGCCACTGCCTTGCTTTCAGTTGTTAAGAAAGTTTATTCAGGAAAAGAGACGGCAATTTTTAGACTGCGGTATTATCCCCTTATACCAGTGGGGTAGGGACTTACTCCAGAACTGGGCTTTGCTTCCAAACATTATGCTTCATAACCAACAAGGGATCTCACATCAGGTTGTCTCATCTCCCTTGTGACTTACACTTTTAGGCTCTGTGACATCTTGTGTCACTCAGTTTTATGTACTGTTGGGGAACTGTACACTGGCTGCCATCCAGTTCCTGCAGGAGGCTGGAGCAGGAATCATTGCCCACACACCTTTTCCACACCATTCACCGAGGTTTCCTAGACTTGCATGACCAGACAAGCCAAAGCGCCCAGGTTACCCCGTGTCCTCTAAGAGAAGCAATCGCAGGGCACCGAGTCCAAGGAGCCGGGCCAGCCATTCCTGCCCTGCACGCAACTGAGGAGCCCGCAGGATGCTGGCAGTCTGCTGGGGATGGCCCCTGCTAGCGGAGTGCCGTGCACATGCCACAGCGCAGCAGCGTCTCCCACGGAGAATCGGTGAGTTTGGTACGTTTGGTCACAGCGGCACGTCCGCCCATCCATCCATCCATGGTCGTGCACCGCCGGCGGGGCCGCAGCCCAGCAGCGATCACGCCCGCGGCTTCGTGCCTAACGCACCCGGCGAGGGGCGGCTGCGAGCCGCGGCACCGCTGGGACGCAGCCCCGGCCGGGCCCTCTCCGGCCCCCGGCCCGGCCCGCACACCGCCGCCGCTCGGCGGGACAGGCAGGCCGACAACTCCTACGCCGCCGTGAAGGGCCCCGACGGACGCGGGCCCAGGCGAGCGCCGCAGGCCGCCGGGGCCGCCGCATGAGCGCCGGGCGCGCCCGGCCCGCCCCGCAGGCCCGGCCGCGTGGGAGGCCGGCTGCCGGCACGGCCTCTCGGAGCCGCGCCGCGCGGGGCTCTCCCGCCCGCTCCCGGGGCTCCGGCCGCGCAGCTGGGACGGGCTCGGCCGGGACGGGCTCGGCGGCGCTGCGGGCCGTGTCTGCGCTGCGGGCCGTGTGTGCGCCGAGGGAGGGACGGAGCGGGTCAGAGCCGCGCGGAGGGCGGGGATAACCCCGCGGTGGCCGTCACGTGGAGCAGATGAAAGGGAAGCGGCTTGGCAGGGCGGAGAGGAGCCGGGGCGAGGGACGGGGAGCGCGGGGCAGGCGGCGGCAAGGAGCGGGTCGCAGCGCGGCGGGAGGGCTGCTGCCATGGGGCGCTGACTCGCCCGGGATCCCGGCCCCGGAGCTGGAGCCGCTCGGGAGCGATGCGCGGCGGCGGGGCGCCGCTCCCCCTCGCCGCGCGATGAGGGGCTGCGGGGCCGGCACGGGGCCGGCCGTGCCGCCGCCGCTGCTGCTCGGGCTGCTGCTGGCCGCTGCGCCGGGCGCGGCGCTGGGCAAGGAGACGGCGTTCGTGGAGGTGGTGCTCTTCGAGTCCAGCCCCAGCGGCGACTACACCACCTACACCACGGGGCTGCAGGGCCGCTTCTCCCGCGCGGGGGCCACGCTGAGCGCCGAGGGCGAGATCGTGCAGGTGAGCGCCGGCCGGGGGGCGCCGCCTGCCCCAAGATGGCTTCGCGGGCCCGGCCGCCCGTCACCTGGCGGCACAAAGCGCGCGCCGGGCCGGGCCCGCCGCCCCACGTGCGCCTCGCGGCCTGGGGGCGCCGCGGTGACAGATGCGCGCCCGCGCACAAAGGCCCCGCTGCGCCCCGCGCCGCCGCCGAGTTCCGGCCTCACCTTGCCGGGCCGGCGCGGAGCCCCGTTTGACAGCCGGGCTCCCAGCGGCGGGAGCGGGCCAAGCGGCGGGGCCGGGGGGATATGGCGTGTGCAGCGCGGAGCCGCGGGCCGCTCGCACCTCCGCCGCGCGCGGGGCGGCGCGGTGCCCGCGCGGCGGGGGCGGTGCCCGGGACCCTGCCCGCCGCGCGCTCCGCGGGGGCGGGGCCGCGCTGCGCGGGGGCGGCCCGGCGCGGCTGGGCGGCAGGCGGAGGCGCGGGGCGCCGCCGGGGCTCCCCGGGACAGCTGCCGGCCCGCTGCTCCGGGGCGGCCGGCCGCGCTCGGCTGCCGGTCCCTCGGCACCTGGAGCCGGTGTCAGGCGCTTCTTGCGCGGCGCCGCGCGCGTCTTTCTCGCCCCAGCAGCCGCCCCGGGTCCCCTCGCAGCCGCCGGTGGCTGTTGACTCCCCCGCGACGCGCAGAGAAACGACCGAAATGGTGCTTGGGCAGGTTTGGCCGTCACTCAGTTGCCAGCAGCAGCCCCTGTTCCTCACTAACAGCTGTGGCGTGGGTCCGCCTGGGTGCCGTGTGTACACACACACACGCAGCAGCACGTGTAGCGTTGGTACAGAGGTGGCTGGTGGCGAGTGAGCTCGGAAAGCAACTGGTCGAGCTCGACAAGGGCCAATACCCGACCCCTCCACACCCCCCTTCCTTAGAAGTCAAGAATACTGCTTTTGAGCGCTGGTTATCTCAGAGCAGTTTGTGCTGGGAGGATCTGCCATCGAAGTTCTCTTGCAGGCAGAAGTTGTGAGGATAAGCTGCTGGTTGAAGGGGGTTTACTTATTCTTCCAGAGAGAAGAGGGGGGGGACCGATTAACTTATATTTCTGACATCTTTAAAAAAGGTGATGCTAGTCAGGGCTGAAAGAGAGAGGCATTGGCATTTTGTGCATCACCAAAATACGTGTAAGACTTAACACCACGTCTTTGGGGATAGCAGGAGACACTGCAGTCTCTTTCTGTGTCAGGTGTTAGTGTTAAGAATAGAATAGAGGCCGTGTACTGAGGTCACACTTTCCTTGAGATTGTAAGTGAAAGTGGAGAAAAATGTACTGCTTTGTTAAGACTGAGATTTGCATAACTTGAAACAAATCTCTTAACTGGACTTACTACGTGAAACATCAACTGTATGCTTCCTGTAATGGCTGATAAGACAGCCCCCCAAATAGGGGAGACAACAGATTTTGTGGCAAATCTTTTACAGCCGTTTATCGCTCCAACAGTCTTTTGCTTATTGATGTGTACACACCCTAAACAACGTACAACCTGAAGAGGACTTTTTTCCCCAAACCACTGTGTGCCATGTCAGGTGTTGCCTCAGAGCTGCTAGATTGGATTGGATGCTACCGGTCATATTTTCACAGTTGAGATTTTAGATCACATACAGCATCTTGTCATTGCCACGCTTCCTTCATCACCTCCTGAGCTTTTTGGAGCCAAAGTTTATAAAGATTTTCACAGCGTTGTCTTGCCTCCCTTTTTCAGCTGCTTAATCTCTCGGACGACCTGCGTGCACTGGCAAAGTACTTGATGCCAAGAAGTGCTCGCTTCAGTGACTGATGTACCACTAGCTTCTTGGCCCCGGTGACTTTGTGAGTGCACACAGCTCTTCTGAGATGAGGGTGGGTTTTTCTTTAAAATGAAATATTAGAAATTCTTGAAAATCCGGGACGCACATTAAAGAATGGATCAAAGGAATTGTGGTTTTGGGACTACACAAAGGCTTACTTTTGCTTATGTTAATAGCATCAATTACTCATTGGTCTTGAAAGTCTGAACAAAAAAACCCCAAACCTTAAGAAACAATGCACTTTCAGCTTTTGATAGGTCATACATTCACTCCTAAACTGGTTATCAGTCAGATTCCTATCCAGTAGTGGTGTGCTATTATGTTGTTTCTCATGTTATTGTGAACAAGTCTTATTAGGGTCAAGTGTCTACCAGAATAACTCTTCAGGGAGATGAAATGTTCATACGTCTTCTTTCATGTGGCCACAGATTGTATTCAGCAAATTCATGCTTAGGTTGCTGTGTCAGCTGGTCCTTAAACTGCTCAAAGGTCTAACCACCACAGTGGTAGCTGGCAAACTGGAATATTATGTGTTTCTTGGGGCAGTATCCTGGCTATTAGTATGGTTGAGATTGGAAATTGAAAAGTCTGATTAGCCTGTGATTGTGAAAACAAGACTTTATTGAAACCTCTAGGATGATACTTTGCTTTAAAACAAATTATGGCTGGCAAACTTTTAATGGTTGAAACATCCTTTAGCATTCAGACCAAAAGCTCACATGTCGTTCTCTGTCAGACTGGGTGCTACATGGCCACAGACTTACAGTGCTAGGACAAGAACCATCACTGGTTTGATTAGCAGTGCTTGTTTTTTCTATCAGACTGGAATTAGGCATTTTAATCCTACTTGCACTTGGCAAGATTCTGTTCCAGGTGCTTAGTCTGCTTGATAGCTAAGGTATGGAGCATCAGTCAGATGCTGTGTTTCTTACAAAGTTATGGTGGTGATGGTACTGCGCAGGTGAGGTGCTGGGAAAAGGGGATCGAATTTGATGTTTGTTTTAGATTGCATTAAAACTCTGACATGTCAAAAACTTTAACACACATTCACCACTGTTAATTCTCTCAGTCTTTATTTTTGCTACTCCTGCCTTAGATAGTCCGTACAGTAATCTAGGTAGGTGGGTTACCAATATATGCGACTTCGGAGAGATTTAGGAATATTATGGCTGTTTTTTCTTGAGCGATAAAAGTGTGGGGTTTGGTTGGTTGGTTTCTGCTCAGAAGCCTCAGCAGGGGAATGATGAACTTTATGTAGCCATTGAACTGATGTATAGACTGTGTAATAATCGCAGGTAGGCTTTGTACTTGGAGGCATTGGCACTGACTTGAAACAACTGTGCAGATACAGAGACGTCTGGCAGTGACAAGAGGAAGCTGAGTGTGTGAATGTTTGTGCCCTTTGAGAATGGAGGACAAAAATGTGTATTTTCGGGTCTGTTTTTTGTTGTTGTTTTGTGAAGAGGCAGGTTAAGTTTCTGCTTGCTTGAGTTGACTGCCTGAAGGCCATTCAAATCGAGGAAGTGGAATTATTTGTGGCTTTGAGTCACTGTCTTCTTGGCTGTTTTCTTTGCTAGTTATCCTCTTAGAAAATTAAGACCTGTGATTTGGCTTGTGTTCATTTCCTTACCTTAACCGTAGAGCTGTGGCTTACAGTAACGTTCCTGAGGACACCAGGGATAAGACATTTCTCTGGTAAAACTGAATTCCTAGTACCAGTTTTTGAGGCTTCAGGTTTGCTTTGTCATCTTGTCCTTGGAATGAAGTATCCTGGAGCTGAGTTGTCACTGGATGATGGTGCTTCTACTCAGACAGAAAACTAAACAGCTGACTCCTCATGGTTGCTGAGGACGGGAGGAGCAGAAGGGCTCTTCAGTACTGACTGTGTTTCTCTGGTTTGGTACAAAGACAGGACACCTCTAACATACCTGCTCTGTCCTCTGTGAGAAGTGGGTCTGGGTCACACATTGTGTCCACACTGGTCTTCAGTCTTTGATGTTAGGAAGAGATGCTCACAAGTTGCAAATATTGTGAGGCAAGTGAGAATAGTCACCTTTGAGATGCCCATCTGTTGAATCTAAGCACTGTCCTGCTTGAGCTTCTCATCCAAACTTGCATGGGACAGAACTGAGTCCGATCGCGGTTCTGAAGGCTTGCTGAAAGTTAAGGAGCTTGTGTTAAACAGATAGCAAGGCTGAATCATGAATGGAAGAGACTTGATTGCTGCTGTCTTTAAAACAAACAAACGAAAAGCTTTTCCAGTGCTGATTTCCTGGTTTTGGTTTGTGTGGGGGTTGTGTTTTTTTCAAATTTATTTACTTGTTTTAATGACAGCGAGTCACTGATGGCCCCTTCCTGGCTGTAACAGCAGCATGTAGGTGTGAGTCTGTTCTTACGTAGTGAGAGTGGTGACAAATTTCTGTACTTGTTGCTTTGCTGCTTTGTGGAGCAGAAACCCTGTCTAATCTAAGCTTCAGTTTTTCATTTGTTTTCTGGCGACCACCATGTTAAGATTTGACCATCCAGGTGGAAGGAACAAGACTCTTCTGTACCACAGCCTTGATACATACGCATGGAACAGCCAAATATTTTACAGGCTTTGACTATGAGTTTTCTGCAGTCTCAGTCTTTTAAAGCATATGTGCAGGTTTCTAAACCTGAACTGGAGGTTTCCACTTACTCTGTGAGCTGGCAGGGCGCATTGGTCTGCTGCGTTACGGGTGAGAGTTGCTAGGTGAAAAAAAGATGAGAAATGCAGGTTGAGTCCTGTGGACAGCAGCTTCTGTAGTTCCTGTGATGTGCTGTGCCTGACCTGGGCTCAGTTGGTAGTTTTTGCCCATGCCCAGAGTTGCCTGGCCTCTCTTGGGGCTGGGATCCCTCGCTCTGTTGCTGCCAGTTGAGTTTTTTGCACTGTGAAAGGCATTTTTCATGAGAGCACAGCAGGTGACTGCAGGACTGGGCCCTCTGCAGAAGGTCAAGATGATGAAGGAAGCTTAATTCACATTTGAAATCAGAGAGAAAGACTTTCACAGTTACTGTACCTGGACAGCCTTTGTAGAACGTGTAACGCACAAGCAGCTTGTCTGCAGCAGAGGTATCGTCCTGGGCTTGGCCTCAAGTTAATCTGGCTGTTTCCCAACTTCCATCCCTCCCTCCGTGCCTACCCTCTTTAAGTTTCAGGCAAACTTTAGTCCCTCATGTGCTGTGGTGTGGAGTGACACGCAAGGAGGGTTGAAGACAGCCCATCAAAGTGTTTGCCTCAGTCGTTCATCTGCTCATAGTGCTGCATCGTGACACTGGGTGCTGTCCTCACCCTGTGAGCTCCAGCCCCAGGCACATCATTGCTGCTTTTAGTTCACAAGAAGTCGCCTCTGCCCATTGGCTTCCAAGTGCAGTAAGGATCCTTGTTGTTTATGAATCCTTCGATGTTGCAGTATCCAAGATGTCTCTTGGAGTGGTGGTGAAAGGACTTGGTGACTCCTCCTGTGCTGGCTGCCAGCTGCTGTTTGCTGCCTGCTTGCCTCTGCAGTGCTCTGCTTTGAGAATGCTGTACTTGTGCCATTCTGTTAAGGTGCACTGAAACGCTGCCAGAGGATTTTGAAGGTGGGGGTCAGAGATCGTGGTGAGAAGCAGCACTCAGCTGCCTAAACCATCTGCAAGAACCCCCATCTCTCTCCTTCTGATGGCAGCTTGATGTCTTCTGGAGAAGAAAACACCTTATGAAATAATTACTAGAAACTCAAAACTGTACTGGAATTTCAAGGGGTAGTAAGTCATATTTACCTAGTTAAAACTCTGGACTTTCCGGCTTTAGATGATTACAACACATTGTGCTGTACTAATGGAGAGTTAAGGGCACCTGTGCAAACTGTTTCTAAATGAGTCTAAGGCAATAATAAACATTATTGCAGGGGAGAGAGGGATGTATATAAAGACAGGGTGTGAAATTCAGGGATGAGTTACTGGTTTTGGAGGAAGCTCTGATGTCTGTGGTATTTGCACATAGCTGCAGCAATACCAGAATCCTTCTACCAGAGCCCTGCCAGCATGCGAGGGCGAGGCAGTCCTTGGAAAGGTGGGAGGCACAGCGTAAGAAAATGAGGTAAAAGATATCTACGTGTGGAGGAGAAGGGGCAGTGGAAAGAGCAGAAACACTGATGTGACGCTGATGAGGTTAAGAAGGTAAATAGAAAGAGAAAGCTTACAGCACTGTGTCTTGTACTCAGGCCACCGGTGCAATTCCTGTTCACTTCCGAATAAAGGGTGGGAAATCAGGTGGGGCAAAAAGTAGTTTGCAGGAGTTCAGGCAAGTTTTCCACATAGTCCCTAAGTTTAGTTAAAACTTTGCACAGACACGTAAGGTTTGCGCTGTTAAACCTTGCCCTTGCTGGCAGGATGCTGACCACTTCCTCTTCCATGTGCTGCTATTGCTTGTTTGGGAGCTGGAACTAGGAAAAAATCCCAGATAGGAGTGGCACTCAAGAATTGTTAAACACAGAGCCATTTGGAGAACTCTTTTTCATTTATATATATTTATGTTGCGACTGTAATGCTTCAGATAAAATTACAGCCTGCCTCATAGTGTCACCAGCATTTGTGGGCAGCCGTGCCCCGCAGACAGAACTGGCACTTGCTCTTCCTGAGCACTCCAGTGGTGGATGGGGTTACAAGACAGGATAACTTAATTCTAATTGCTTTGCCTGGTGAAGGACTTCCAAGCCGACTCCAGGTGAAGCATGTAGAGGCCATGATTTGTCATGGCATAACTTGGGGAGAAAGAAACTCAGGCAGCTTTGCTGCAAGCAGATCTTATAGGAAAGTCTTGAGTAGTTGTATAAAACCATTGATTAGCATACATAGTAATTTTCTTCCAGTTTATACCATCTTGTGGTGCAGCGTGCATTTAAAAATGCTCCGTTTTTATTTTTTTATTACAGTCTTCTAGTCCCTGTTTTGGAATTTCAAAGTGAGGCCCTTCTGGACCAAAATAACTCTCATAAACATAGTTTTTCAAAGTGTGAATGCTTGCAAGAGGCCAGCATCTTGCTGGTTAAGGAAAGGTGAGGTCTGGAGGCAGTGATCTGCTGTGCATTCTACCCAGTTTTATAAGCAGCACATGTATTTGCATTAATACACTTAGTGCATAAGAAGTGCTCAATTTAGGAAGTGTCAAACATTAATGTGTATGTACTATCTCATCTTTTGGGCATCCACACTCCAGCATTCAAATGTGGTCAGGCCAGAGCTTGTGGTGCCTACATATGAAAACAGAACGAATGCAAGTTGAATGCTTGGCCTTGTTTCTCCTGTATTCTGGCTTGAAGGGAGCCCCCTTCACATTGGAGGAGATTGGCAAAGGGAAAAAAAGGTTGTTTTTAAACAAAGATGTTTTGAAGTTGTTACAACAGCAATGGAAGATTCGTGTAAAATAAACCCAACCAACCATAACAAACTTTTTTTTTCTCTGAATTTTTCTTGACTGCTTGGCACTTGAACCAGAGGGGACCAGGGGAGTGGGATTGCACAGGTGGGTATCCAGTAGAGACTGCCAGGAATGGTACTTACACTGCACTTATCCCAGTTGTGGAGTTCTGCTTGTGTCAGGATTGAGTAGTAGTGCTTGGGAAACAGGGTTCTGGCGGCTCAGGGTGTCTCTTCACAGTGATGAACTGCTTTCATTCATTTTTTAAATTTCCTTTTCATGCTGGTTTAAAAGACTTTTGTTGTTGCACTTGGCTTTAAGATGAAAAGCCAGTTTACAAAGGTTGATTAGTTGTCTGTTATGTTCCAGACACAAGTACACCCTTAAATATGTAGCTTAATTTATGCAGACTCTCTAGGCTTCCCAGGGCCATATTGCTCTGTCCACTGAGGTAAGGATTTTAGTTGTTCTCTAAAGCTGCTCGCCAGTTAAGATTTCTGTTGGTTTTCTTAAGCTTAAGCTGTTTTACTATTTTTGCATCATTTTCCTTGTTAAAGCAAACTGAAGAATCAGTGAGGAGGTGACTGGCCTGACAGAGAACTAAGGGGCACATTTTGGAGTCTGCAGTCATGGTTTGAGGACAACTGTTTAATTAGCTGTGTGGACATGCATGTTGCCAGTACATGCCTCCTACTGTGAATTTATTGCATGTGCTTGGTAAGCAACTTTCAAATGCTTCTGATGGTAGTGTTTGAAAAATTGCCATTAATTCGGGAAAGACCCTAGTTCCTGCCAAGATCTGTTTTCCTACTTTGAGGCTTTTGATGCTTGCATTTCCAACACCACGACCATCCCCACCAACCATGCAGAAAAGACTCTCACCAAAACTTCCATTGACTTCACCTTTGGAAATTAATGTTTCCAGCCTTCAAGAGTCCACTTTGATGACAGGTTAAGAAAAGTGGATTTGAAGGACTGGCTTGGAATTGTAAAAGGTATTCTGTTCATTTTTATACACTGATGGGTCAGGTCAGAAGCTCTGTAGTTTGTGGAGAACAACCTCTTTAAAAAGGCTGTGATTTTATTTATTTGGTATTTTGGTTTTTTCCCTGCAGAGACTGCCCTTGAAGATCTATAGACTTCACTTCTAGTTTGCACCTGTGTAAATGGTGGCACTTGTGATTCAGCTCGAATAGGGTTTGCCTTAATAACAGCAACAGTAATAATAATACCTGTATCTCAGGGATAAAACATTAATATTATGTATATAGCATGCCAGCTGTGCACACTAACTGCTGTCTCTTCTTGCTGCACTGAAGTTTTACCTGTCCTTGCTGGCTTTGGGCGTAAGGATAGAGGTTAGGACATGCAGTGCAGCAGTTGCTGATGGGGTTTTCTCCTAAGGCAGGCTCTAGAGGATGTGTATGCTGTAACAGGAAAGCGTATTGGTTCCCGTTGCAGTGTTGTGGTTTACGTGGATCCAGCATACTTACTCACACATACTTTTCTTGCATTCATTTAGAAGCCTTTTAGAGCAGATACTGTCTTGAATGCTGTTAGAACACTTTATGGTCTGGATGCCAAGCTGGCAGATGTCCTGGATGATGTGTGGCAGGGCTGGGAGTGAGAAATGAACCCATGAAACAGAGCCAGGAGATGCTCCTGAATTCAGTATATGATAGGAGCCAAGGGCTGGAAACCTCTTTTTGCTCAGAGGCAAGGTATGGTACCCCCAACCTGCTAGCTGGCAGTGCTTTGCCTGTTTAAAAGACACTGACTTTTGCATCACAAAACTTCATCTAAGGAAAAGATGCTGTGGATTAGTTAATGCAAAAGAACTCCAAAGATGTGATCTTACTTGGGTTTTTCGCTATTTTGCTTGAGAAAGCTAGGCTGCCAGGGTTTTTCCTCCCTACCCATTTGTAACTCTCAGTGATAATCTTTGTAGGTTTTGATTCTTGGAATTTACAGAGATTTTTCTGTAGTGAAATAAGAGGGCTGCAGATGCAGATTGGGTTAAATTTCTCAACCATGCATATTTTGTTTATCTTCAGTTGCTACTGGTCTTCTTTTGTCTACCTCTCTTGTTATCTTCAGGCAACAATGGGGAGATGAAGAAGATTTGAAATCTCCCAGGACAGCTTAAGTATTAAACATAGATCCCTGCTGTGGAATAGTCAGTCAAAGCGTATGCACACGTGTGTATATATGTGATGTGTGCAGTGTGGTTAAATTAAAGTTACACAAAGACGAAACCAACAGAATCTTCTCTGTTTCTGAAGACTGCATAAGCGTTTGTTGGGTGGTAACGTTCCTGGACACATCCCAGCTGTGGAAACAGTGTGTGAAGAAACTGCTGTCCTTCCTTGTCAGTGAAAGGGCTGAAGTGCCCTGAAAGAGTTAAGCTCTAATTAGCTCACTCGTAAGGTATTTAATATCCTTATTAAACTCAACTGCTGGATCGCCTTTTTTTTTTTTCTTTCCCTCCTCCTTATGGTGAATAAAACTTCTTGAAGAGCTGAGCCTCTGCCTCTCAGATCACAAGCTCACATGTTGAAGCTGGCAGAGCTAGAGGCTAGTTCTATCTGTGTGACAGCATTTTTAATTTAACAGGACCGGCTTTGATGTTCTCGAATATTTATAGGCAGCTTCAAATCACTCCAGTGTGTATTCTTTGTAACTGGAGCATAAGTTCCTGCTCACACACCAGAATTTCTTTCCCTCAATTTACTCTTGGGTTCCTTTTGGATTTGCAGTCATCAGAGTGGTTTTATGTTACAGAAATACTGCTTAAATACTTACTTGCAGGAGGAGGCACTTGATTTCCTTTCCAGTTTCTGCAGCTCACACGGTTGTCCAGTTGTGGCATCTTAGCCTCTGGTCTGAGCCTCACTGCAGACACTCTGAAGAAGGGTTGGATGCAGTGAAACAGAAATCGTAGAATCACAGCATCCTGGAATGGTCTGGGTTGGAAGGGATCTTCAAGGTCATCTTGTTCCAAGCCCCCTGCAATGAACAAGGACGCATCCCACTAGACCAGGCAGCTCAAAGCCCCATCCAGACCAGCCTTGAACACTTCTGAGGAGGGGGCATCCACCACTTCCCTGGGCAACCTATTCGAGTGTCTCACCACCCCCACAGTGAAAAATTTCTTCCTTATATCCAGTCTAATCCCACCCTCTTCCAGTTTACAGCCATTACCTGTTGTCTTACCATTACATGCTCTTACAAGGAGTCCTTGCCCAGCTTTCCTATAGGCCCGCCTCAGATACTGGAAGGCTGCTGTACGGTGCCCCTGGAGCCTTCTTTTCTCCAGGCTGAACATCCCCAACTCTCTCAGCCTGTCCTTGTAGGGGAGGTGCTACAGCCCTCTTACCATCTTCGTGGCTGTCCTCTAAACCTGCTCCAACAGCTCCATGTTCTTATGTTGGGGACCCCAGAGCTGGATGCAGTACCAGGTGGGGTGTCATGAGAGCAGAGCAGGGGGGCAGAATCCCCTCCCTTGACCTGCTGTCCAGGACCTGATTGGCCTTGTGGGCTGTAGGGGCACACTGCTGGCTCACGTTGTTTCTCATCAACAGACACCCTACGCATCCTTCTCCTCAGGGCTGCTGTCAAGCCATTCACTGCCCAGCCTTTATTTGTGCTCGGGACTGTGCCAGCCCAGGTGCAGGACCTTGCACTTGGCTTTTTTGAACTACATGAGATTGGCATGGGCCTGCCTCTCAAGCCTGTCCAGGTCTCTCCAGCACAAAGCACAGCTGTCGTGAAGCCTTCTCCACTGCCTGGTAGCTCAGGTGTGCCTGCCATGGACCTGACCACTGACCCCCTTGGGGATGGAGCTGTCGCTGGCCCCCTGGGGAAGACACAGAAGTGTCTCAGACACCCTACAGAAAGAGCAGGTTCTAGTCATGGTTTGGGGTTCAAAGAGAAACCAAGAACTTGAGGTTAGGCTCTCAGTGAGAGTTGTTCAGAAGTGACAGAGAAAAGTTTTGGTTGGACTCCACCAATTTACTAAAACAGTCGTTCCACTCGGATAGTTTGACTTGCACCAAACTCAAGCAGGAATCTTAAAGCAGACACCTGACGGACCAGCTATCAGCTAAGGTCTCAGCTTGCTTTGTCGCAGCAGCTTGAGATGCACCTGCACCGTTGGTGACTCCTGCAGCCCAGGACGGCAGCTGTGGCAGAGCTGGCACAGTATGTCCTTTCAAGACCAGAAATGCCTCTTCAAACTTATTCGTGTCAATGTCCTAGAAAGGCCTGCTTATTGTTTGAATTTTTGCCTTGATTGTACTCTGGAGGAAGTGGATATGTCATATGAAAGCACATCCTTGGACTAGCATTTACAGTAGACTTGTCTCTTGCTCCTTTCTCTGCCATGTTTATCTTCTCTGTTGTGGATCTTGCATGGACTACCTCACTGGTGATCTTCCATCCCAGAGGAACCTTGTCATGACTAACTGGGACAGAGAATCTATGGGTTGCTTATTTTTTCTAGAACTTTTCTGTGTGGATGCCAGTAGTTGGGGCAGATCCCTGTGTGCTGCTCTGCTGTGCTTGGTTCGGGTTGTGAAGTTCTGTACACTTTGTGTTACACAGTGATCACACTGTGATTCTCTTCTTACTTGTAGGCTTACTTGGAACTCTGTTATCCATATAACAGATTTTTCATGTGTTAATTTAAATGGTTTCCCTTTGTAAGAAATTCTGTCTTTCAGTAGTGATAATTTGTTTTTATGAATGGCCTACAGTGGGAAAGGTTTGTGAGTTTAGACATTCCTGCTATCGATGCACTTCTTTGTCAGTATGGCCTTTTCTAGTTCAGTAAGTGAAATCAGTAGTTCTGTCACTGCCTACATAGCTAAATAGTGCCAAGAAGCAGCCATAGGAGGAAAGTGGTTGATTGTCTTTTTGATGTAAATAGTTTGCTCAGAGAAAGGATCCTCTTGCTACAGAAATTCAGCAGGGAAATAAATAGTCCTGCAATTTATTGATGTAGCAGTGAGAGTTTCTAAAATATGCCAGTAAACAGAACTTTACTTATATTCTCCGGAGTGTTTGGGGTGTTTTTGAGGCTTTCCATTCATGTAGAATTCACATCTTCCTTTGAGTTTAGATTCAGTAACTTCTGGAAACATCTGGGATGTTTGCACAACCTAGATAGAAACTATATCAGCAAAAAACCCACTTACTAAGATTGAAGAACGAGCTCGAAGCTTTTCACTTAGTGCCAGGGTTGTGGCTCAAACAGGAATGTCATTCAGTCTGAAGTTAAACTTTTTAATATCTTAGTCAACAGAAAGTGTGTTGTAATTCGAAAACTGGTGTACCTCTTCAGGGCAGTGAGTGAAGTAAGGTCCTTGAGAAGTTTTGAAGTCTGCCCCTTCCCATTCCAGACTACCCTAGGGCACTGAAATTCCAGACAGAAAGGAGAGGATCATTCTGCTCCTTATCGCTGCTTAGCATTGAAGTTAGTAACAGTCAGTATCCAATACTAAGAGGAAACTGCAAGTAAAATTTAAAACCAACCAACCAACCCACAAGTTACAAGTTGGCTCTGATGCATCTGTTCTGGAGATTAATGCCAAACATACTCCTAAGGTGACAGAATTCTGACCTAGGCTGGGACTAGTTCAGTTAGGATGGGCTGAGAAAAGTAGTAGAAGTCCTGAATATCCCTCAAGGGTAGACTCTGGGGCAGGGAACTTCACTTCTTTTATAGCATTCTTGCCAGAAAAAAAGTAACAGGCTGCTGACAAGAATAGAGAGGAGTTGAACAAGCTTTAGGAGAGAGCCACCCGAAAGCAGGCACTGGTCATATAACAAACTGTAAAAGCTGAACAGCTGGAGAATACCATTTAGCACATTTTTTGCCTCCAGTGGCATGGCAGTTATGGCTACCCTGCTTTAAGAGTGGTTCATGAACCGAATGGTACCAGAATTTCATCTTTGTATCAGTACAGTAAGGTGTTTCTGTGCCCAAGTTTGTGCTCTGTTTCTCCGTGTGGAATAGCAGTTCTTAGTGTGGAAGAGAATCTGCAAGTAAATTCACAGACTTGTGCTGTTTGTGTTGTATGGAATTAACACTGTAAGCTGTGCCTCTGGGAGGAAGAGTTGGTTTTATTTACCTTTTCAGACAGACTGCTGCTAGAAGAATACAGTCTGTTTTATTTTTTTAAAAAAAGCTCTTTAGAAATAAAGTAACTTACATTTGCATTAAAGATATGGTTATTTTTCAGAAAAATTGCAGCCATTTAGATTATTTCTCCTTCAGTTTAATTCTGAAGAATACAGCATGCCTTTATAAGCATATAGTAATTTCAAAAGCAATTAAGAATGTGCTGTTTGTCTGGGATTTTATGGGTACTTGCAATTTTGGTTTTGTTTTGAGTTTTTCACTGTCTACTTAGAAACCTATCAGTGAAATGTCCTTGCAGGTGCTGAGGAATGACTGTTAACAGTGAATGAGCTGCATTATTGGAAGAATGAACAAAATAGGTTAGAAGAAGACATATTGCTACAGGTCAGCGCATGCTGTCTATCTTAAGTCCTGGAAAGGATGGCTTTTAAATCATGCATGCTTTCAGAAAATATTAATCATATGTCTTCTGATGTTCTGTCTCTGATTAGCTGGTAGGGAATTGCATCTGTGATGTTAGGAGTCTAGGATCACATTTCTATTACTGAGGCAGGTAGTGGGTGAATAAACTTCATTCATGCTGTTTAAAGCTTGGCAGCTAATCCTGGCAAAGCAGCAGTGCTCCCCTGCTGTCCTCCAGAGATCCAGATGGCTTTTCCAAGCCCGTGTTCCTGCTCTGCGGGGTGGAAGTGGCTGGCACTGCCAGGGGACGGGGGAGCAGCTTTCCTAAGAGGGGCTCCATTGTTTCTGGGAATAGCAGCATGGTTACAAGAGCCATGCAAGATGGATAAAGAGTGAATGATGTTAAATGAAGATGGGTAAGCGAGGGGTCAAAAAATCTAGGCTTGACCTCAGATTTTTTTCCTGGTGTCCTTTTCTTGCCCTTGTTGTCTCACTTTGGGATTCCTTCTCATTCCTCTGTGACTTCTTAGTGCCTTACCATGGACACAGGCTGCTGTCTTTGAACTACAGGGTGAAACTGGATTGCAAGGTAGAAAATTAATGAAAAGGTCATGATCCCTCCACTTCTCTAATACAGATTGCTGTTCTGCCTTTGCACTAGTCTCAGTCTCATCCAAGCAAAGATACTAAGAGCCAAGATGGCCTTTACAAGTAATGTGGGAAAGGGGAGGAAGAGGAGGATAAGCAGTGGTATATAGTACACATGAGCTTTTCTGTAACATGACTCTCTGGGTTTTTCATCCCATGTCTGATTTGAATGTTGCTGAAGAACTAGGAACAAATAACAAAAGCTCTTCAGCCTTGTAAGTTAAGATCCTCCTCCAGAGGGATCTTGACAGGCTGGAGAGATGGGCCCGGGGGAACCTAATGAGGTTCAACACTGCCAAGTGTCAGGTGTTGCACTTGGGCTGGAAGAATCCCAGCCATAGATACAGACTGGGAGAAGAGCTTCTTGAGAGTAGCCCTGCTGAGAAGGACTTGGGGATTCTGGTGGATGAGAAACTTAACATGAGCCAGCAGTGGCTCTTGCAGCTCGCAAGGCCAATGGTATCCTGGGCTCCATCAGAAGAGGGGTGGCAGCAGGGACAGGGAGGGGATTGTCCCTCTCTACTCTGCCCTCAGGAGGCCCCATCTGGAGTACTGTGTCCAGATCTGGGGCCCCCAATACAAGAAGGATGTGGAACTGTTGGAGAGGGGTCAGAGGAGCCACGAAGATGATGAGAGGGCTGGAGCACCTGCCCTATGAAGAGAGGCTGAGGGAGCTGGGCTTGTTCAGTCTGGAGAAGAGAAGGCTGCATGGGGACCTCATTGCAGCCTTCCAGTACATGAAGGGAGCTTATAAGCAGGAGGAGATTCAACTTTTTAAAAGGATAGACAATGACAGGACAAGGGGGAATGGATTAAAACTAAAGGAAGGAAGGTTTAGATTAGATGTTAGGGGGAAGTTTTTTACAGAAAGGTGCTGGAGGTGCTGGAACAGGCTGCCCAGAGAGGTAGTGGATGCCCCATCCCTGGAAGTGTTCAAGGCCAGGTTGGATGGGGGCCTGGGCAACCTAGTGTAGATCCAGGTCTGAGGTTGGTGGCCCTGCCTGTGGCAGGGGGGTTGGAGCTCTGTGATCCTTGGGGTCCCTTCCAAGTCAGACCATTCTACGATTCTATGAAAACGAGCTGATGAATCCCCTAGTTCTTAGTTAAAATGAGGATCTTTTCTTGCTGTCCAGAAAGGATGGTGGTACTGACTATAGAGCGGTGGGGAATGGTTGAGGAACAAAGGAGAACGTATGAATTTCTGTATCTGAGGTGAAAGTATGAAGAACAAAGTTTTCCGTTACATGCTGGGAAGGGATACAAGACTGACTCTGACAGGGCAACTGCTGGGTGTCAGGAGACCATTGGGTATGAGGAAGATAACACGGAGTAAGTACAAGAACCATGCTCTGAGTTATCTTCTTTCAGCCGTGGTTCTTGTTACATGCCTGAGGTAGGTACCCTGGCAAGGAGGTGATGCTGTGACTTGATGGGCTTCTGTGAACTGTACCTGCGTGATTGGCAGCCTGAAGGGAATACTGGAAGACTGAAGGCTGCTCAAGAATGAACGGAAGGACTCTAGGATTTGATCATTGGGTAGCATGTGCGGAAAGGTTTGTAAAGCTCCTCTAGCTTTAATCTCATGTCGTTCTGATTTTGTACATGCAGAGGAAGACCAGAAAGAGATTATAATGGCAACACATTTGCTTGGAGTGGACTGGGACATAGGAAAAAGCTAGAGAAAAGCTTGAGGCAAGCTTTGCTGGTAAGCAGTGCTTTGAAGTATTTGGCAGGGAGTGCAGTGCCAGGATCGCTGTAGCGGAACAAAGGCTTTTTTGAAGAGATGCTAAAGGTTGCAAAGGCAAATGATGTTCTCTGGGGTCCTAGAGCTATAGATGCCATCAAGATTTGATGGTAGACTTTTAGGAGAAGAGTTGGGCATGGAGTGGGAAAGGTCCACATGAATGTGAGCCTTCTGTGCTTCTGGTATCGGGATGGGCCTGTAGTGAAGGTTAGCGATGGACTTGAAATAGGTGACATTGAAAAGGGATGTGACACAGTATGGAGCAGAGCAGTGAGTGGGTATGCAACACAAAGTGGGCAAGAGGTGAAGGAGGTTTGAAAAGGAAGGAAAACTGATCAAGTTGAAAATTCTACAGGATGCTGAGGAAAGACAGCTGGGAAGCTGGTGATAGGGATTGCTGTATGGTGAAGAAGTAAGAATGATGTGGTCTTCTGTACTAAAACTGTGCCCTTGCTTGTTCTGAGCAGTGCTTGGCCCTCTGTCAGTTGTGCTTAGATAAGAAATGGGACTGTTGCTGCTGTTGAAAAACTGTCTAAACCCACGTGCACTGCTTCTGAAGCAGCTTCTCCACATGGCAGCAAACACGGTTGGTATGTCCTCAGACCTACCTGCATTTTTCCCCTTTTTGAGGAGTCGTTAGAGGATATGTGAGTAAAGAGCAGCAAGCTTGGTGTGACAGCAGTATGCAGAGCTAAATCCTGTCATGAGTGAAGAACATAACTCCCTAAATAAAGCTTCAGCTCGTATGTGTGTGGTGTGCTGTTTGTTTAGGTTGTGGGAGTACTCTCACCTTAGGCTCCTTGTGATTGTGAAAAAGCAGTTCTGGGTTCCTCACCACAAGAATGACATGGAGGTCCTGGAGCGAGTCCAGAGAAGGGCAACCAGGCTGGGGAAGGGGCTGGAGGACAAATCCTCTGAGGAGCAGCTGAGGGAGCTGGGGCTGTTTAGCTTGGAGAAGAGGAGGCTGAGGGGAGACCTTATCGCCACCTACAACTACCTGAAGGGAGGTTATAGAGAGATAGGTGATGGTCTCTTCAGCCAGGTGACAGGTGATAGGACAAGGGGGAATGGCATGAAGCTGTGCCAGGGCAGGTTTAGATTGGATGTTAGGAAAAAATTTTTCACTGAAAGAGTTGTCAGGGCCTGGAACAGGCTGCCCAGGGAGGGGCTGAGTCACCTTCCCTGGATGTGTTCAAAAAAAGGGTAGATGAAGTACTTAGGGATATGGTTTAGTTTGGGATGTGAATGGTTGGACTCGATGATCTTAAAGGTCTTTTCCAACCTTGTGATTCTGTGGTGTGAAAAAAACAAAACCAGTCCAAACAATTTCTACTGCCATCTGCACCAGTGTGGAGAGCTGGAGAAGATGAAAAATTGAGAGTTTTCAAGCAACCTGCTGCTAAAAATACTCTTTTAAATGGAATACACAAAGGAGAAAGTTTATGTCAGAGGTCTTTCTTGAACAGGTCCATGGTGGTCTGTATCCTAATGTAGAGCAGACTCTGGTTTCAGCAGCAGTCATGCAGCAGTCACTGCAGATTAGTATGTGCTATCGTAGGTAGGGGAATGTCCTGGAGGAATGGTCTGGTGCCCAGCTTTCCAGAGGGTGAATAAATACCGGGTGTCTTTTGTCTTCCCTTGGAGCCATGGCATGGAAATAGCAGAAGATCTGAGATAAGATTTGTGTCTGATACAAGAGGATAGTTCTTATATGCTCTACCTGTGTGAGGGAGCAAGTAAGCAGGTAGCATAAATGTCTTTATTTTTTCAGTGTTGACAATATTCCCATTTGCATGTGGGTCTTTAGAAGGTTCTGTTTACTTGAGAGAATCTGTAAATCACTTAACTGAAATTCTTGGTACAAAGCGGTACAAGAGCAGGCCACAGTTCCAAGGCAAGGAAGAGTAAGTATCAAGGAGTCGGAGACCTTGTAGTCTTCATTTAAATTTGTGGTTCTGTAGAACAGTATTTCCAAGTGCTTCCCCTGAACAGTGGAGTAGAAGACAGGGAAAAAAATGGTAATAACCTCTAATGAATTCAGAGTTAATCTCTGCGTAGTTGATTTTTCTCTTCCTCTTTTGTTTTTGGGGGTAGAGAAGGAAGCTTTGGTTTGTTCTTAGACGCGATGCCTTTAGTCCTATGCAGTCAATAAAAGCTAGTTGCCTTTATTGGATCTAGGCACAGATAGGCAGTGAAAGAGAATTAAGAAGAGAGAGAATTTCTTCTATGTGACGGTCCTCAAGTGGCATTTTTAGTAAAACATCTTATCGCTGGTCCTTTGACATGGATGAGGTCTGAAAGGATGGTGAAGGGAAATGCCAAGGAGCTGTAGAGTCTTGGCATTCTCAGCCCAGCCCCACGAGGCCTGGTAGAATAATCACTGGTGCCTGAGTCATGGGCATCTTTCGTGATGGTTTCATAGGCGGGACTATTTCTGTCACATCTTGATATTTCGTGATGAAGTTACTTCCAGATGGGTTGCAGGAAGAGAAACTAGGGTTGGTATTTCTGGTATTTAAGAGACCTTACCTTTCTTGATCAAAGCTAATCAGTAGTGCTTTGAAATCAGTTCTGTGCCCTTCATAGTCAAAGTTAGGGATTTGTCAGAATTAAACTTCAAATAAAGCAAATCCAAAAGTTAGCAACTCAGGTATGCCCATGTCAGAGCTACAGCAGGATTTACTCTTTTACTCTAGTATTCCACAAAGGAAGCGTCTTACACATAAATAGTTGCATCAGTGTGCTGGTCTTTTAGGTTAATAGGCTACTTTTGTAGTCTGTATCATAGATTCCTGTACCAAAACTTTGTTATCAATTTACATATTATTGCAAATTCCGTAACACAAAGTGTTTTCCTGCTACCTTTCCCCAGCCTCTTTGCCCAAGCCCAGTTTCTGAAATTGTAGTATGGGATTTTAACCTGCTGCTTGGATTGGAGACATTTCTAGAGTGTGATTGACAAAGCCAGAGCTTCCTTTCTCCACAGTTAAATATCAAAACAGTCTTTTAACTATGAAAATATGATTTAATGGTGTTTTGGGGCCTGACTTGTCCCTGTGCTTCAGTTGTTCATGCAAAACAAAACTTTTTTGGTGTTTTTTTGGCACCCATAGTGATTATTCTGTTCTTAACAACTGCTTGTGTAAACGTAATAACTGCTTCCAGGTAACGGGGATCTCCTGTTATCTTACCAAATATTTGGGGTTCTGTACTTTGTGCCAGTGCAGCACTGGTAGGACTTGGAGCATGAGAATGTGTCCTCAGCCATGTGTGGGACATTCAGCCCCGGGTGCTACCGCATGACACCAAAATTCCCGGTGACTTGCTTTCTGTTGTAGCTCTCAGTTCTGGTACAGCGTTTTGTAAGCAGCCACCACTACTGTGTTGTCACAGTACAGCTCAAGTTCTCCATGGTTTGTCTGTACGGGAAGCCTGCTGTGGTGCTTTGCCCAGAGCAGTCCCAGTAGCCTTTGGAAGAAAGAAAGCGAATTTCTGGTTCTCCTAATGTCGAGTTTGTGCTGGCTCTTCAGTCTCTGCTGGTGAGGGACCGGTGCAGCTGTTGCAAGGTTTAGCCAGTAGTTGTGAAATAAGCCAGGAGCAGCGGAGCATCAAATATTTTGAGTTGGGATACAGAAACCGGAGTAACATGGAATTGGCTGTTCTCTCTGTCTGGTCTGGTGTGACTTGCCTACTCACCTGCTGTAGAGATGCTCGAGGAAGTAGCTAGTCAGACATTCATGTGATTCAGCTAGGTTAGGGATACTCTTTAGCCAATTTCGGGTTTGTATAGGCATGTTTGACATGTAACTTTCCAACTTGCAGTCAAATAAGGAGGTTTTATAGGCAGAAACCTCTGTAAATTTGTAACCCTTATTTCATTTGTCTGTCCATCTTGTGTACTGAGATAGGTCTTGTAAAAAAATATAATGAAATTAAGGCAAATTTGTGGGATCCTTTGCAGGTCCAGCGTGAGAAGGTATTTAGATATTTATAGAGAGAAATGGGGTCTTCTAGCCATTTAAACAAAATTCGGACATGTTATGGAAAGTATCTGTGTGACTCTCATAAATTTGTTTTAGAAGTTCTAGTTTCTCTATGCTCTTCCTCTCCTCCAAAAAAAGAGAGAGGGACACAATGGGGAATATGACTATGGGTATGTCACTTCTCAGTTAAGTCATTGACACAACAAACTTAATTTTTAGGCTCCTAGTGACATTTTTTTTCTTTACACACACACATCCCCTGCTGAGGGCATTTCATATTGGGTACTCAAAGAGTTAAATCATCTTGCTTTGGAAGCAGCTGGGCAGTTTACACTCCTTGCTGGGCTGTACAAAAATACTTTTCCTTTGAAGTGCTGGGAGGAGCGGCTAAGGGTAAAACCTGGAATGGGGTTGCAGCTCACAGTTTGTAGTGGGCTTAGCTTGGTGCAGGCAGCTGCCTGCAGCGGCGGCGTGAGATGGCAGAGAAGGTCAGGGTTTCTTTCCCTCTTGCCTTCAGTCCCTCAGCATGAAGGCTTTCTTTTTGAAATTCTTCAAATGCTCTTTAGTTCTTGGAAAATTCTTGGATTGGGACAGGTTGCAAGAAATACAGATTAAAAATATCCTTTCCCATAAAGGCAGGCCAAATATAGGGGTACTGTGGGAAGTTCTGTGTCTGCTTCTGGTGTCATGTGGTAGTGAAGTACACGCTGCTGCTGTCTGGGTTGAGGACTCACCTTCACAGAGTGGTGGGAAGGAGGGCAAAGTCTGTGAACAGTGTATGTTCTAGAAAGAGCTTTCAGAAGTCCTTTTTTCCCTGATTTGCTAGAACCTGCGAAATACCAGAGCCGATGCCATACCTTAGACCTGTTGAGCTCTCAGTACAGCAGTTAATCAGATGATGGGAGGATGGCAGCTCTAGCACTTGCCCCAGATGGCTGAAACCAAATTGGAAGACACGTTCATAAAAAAGGCCACTAGGTCTGTGGTGCTGTACAGCTGGAAGCCTTCTACCCGGATGCACACAGCAAGCTACGTAACTATGAGTGGCATTGCTTGATAGGGCTCCTAAAAGCAAACCTTGTCATAGGCGAAACCCGATGCGAGCTGGGCTCCGGTGCCTTTGCTCTTTCCTGCCACCACTAGCAGTGGAACTAGGCTAACCAAATTTGCTCTCTGTTTTTCTAGGATAAGTGCCTCTTGATAATAATTTCTTGACAATATCTGTATGGATTTTTTTTTTTTTGAAAGTTTGAATCTGAGAGATACTGTTGTTGCCTTTATATGAAATGGAGGAAATTCCCTTTTAGCAGTCAGAATAGTCAGTCAAAAGCAGTTTACCCTCCAGTTAATGCCTGGCTCTGCTCAACAGATGATGGTAGTGCTCTATGTCAGATCTCCAAACTTCAAGTTAAATTTAACTGCCCTTAAAAATGCCATCCCTTCATCTTTACTCATGTAAGGAACTGACACTTAGCTGTTGGTAGGATCTCCATGTTTATTGCCCTGCTGCTCAATCTTTAGCCTTTTTTCTGAACAGAAAAAGTGTCAAGAATTTAGCTGCTAAAATAAGCAGAATTTTCCTCTAGGGTTTTTGCCTTTGTATGAGTTACATAGAGGGTTCTGTCCTTGAAATACTTACTACTCCTTGAAGTAACTTGCTTTCCCATTTAATAATTCAGGTGCTGGGGAAAGTGTGTTGTAATGTAGGCCTAAGAATCTCAGAAAAGCTGATCTGCTTTCATCTCAGAGCTGGCGCTGAAAATCTCCACTTACTGTCTATACCCAGCACAGTCATTTTCCAGAAAGTGAGGGTTAGTGCCTTGGCAGAAGTGAACATAAAAGTCCCCAGAACAGGATTTTGGGATGCTGTATTTTGTTTTATTTTTTCAAGAAGCAGCTACCTGTGTTAGATCTCTTGTTGCAAAGGGGAGTTCCCTGGCTCCTTTCGTGTGGGCTATGCAGGTCTTTTTGCATGGCTTTGCACTGCTGTGCCACAAAAGGCATAATCTGATGGGCCTTTGCACTATTACCAAATATCCTTAACCAGATGTGGTGTAGAGGAACCAGAAGGCAGAACTCCGGTGTGCCTGGGTTGTGTGGCTGGCGTGCAGTGACTGTGCATAGCTGAGACTAACGATAAGTTACCCTACTCAACTACTTTCTAACAGGAAGAAAAATGCAGTATTTCCAAATGTTGTTCTAGTGGTGTATGTGCATTGACTGTGTGTTTTTATGTGTCTGCCTCTCTGGGGTCACGGCGCACATGCCATTTCAGTGTGTTAACAAAGCTGCTCTTGGCCAGGAATGGGTGCTACTGCCTTTCCCAAAACTGTGCAGGCAAAGCAGATATTATCAGTGCTGGCCCCGGGGCATAAAATAGAAAGATCAAAGCACACGGCAGTAGCACACAGAGGCTCTTCAAAGCCTGAGTACGGCAGGATTGATAGAGAGGAGGAGAGTGCTCTTGCTGATGTAATCACAGCCTGTGAGACAGGTTGGGTGTTGTTTTTTTTTTTTTTTCTTCCTTTTTCTTAATTTAAACAAAGACACAAAGACAGTCCTTGTTTGTTTAGAGAGGTGAAGCCTGTGCCACAGAGATCGAGCAGGGTTACCCACGTCTGTAGGAGGTTTTCATGGATAGCATGGAGCTCAAGCATTTTGAAGTAACTGCAGACTTGTAGTTTTCCTTTTTTTTTTTGCTTTGCACAACTTCTGCATGTGGTATTCTCTCACTTGTGGTGTCCATGTGGGATGAAGAAGGAGAATGGCAAAGGAAGGAATGCTTGTTTTCAGGCTGCCTTCCTTATTAAAATGGAAACTAATTTTTTTTTTTTTCCTTCTCTTGAGAACTCCAGTTAAAAAATTTCTGGGATTTACATAAGTTGAACACAAGCAAGGTGGAGTTAGAAGGGAAGTGATAAGGCTTATCCATTGTCAAAAAGCACACGATTGTTCGGGCAGAAATTGTGAATGGGAAAGAAACAGTTGTTCTCCCCAGACATATATGGGGAAAGGAGGAAGGAGAGGTGTGACATTTCTGAAGCAGATGTGCAGGGATGGAAGGAGTTTCCAGTCTTCTCCTTTACAGAACTCCCTCCTCTTTATATGCTGCAGCTGCAGAAATTTCTGAACCTTCATTTTGATGATAAAGGTGATAGATAGAAAACAGCTTTTCAAAGGTATCCTTGTGCGATACTGATTTAGAGCAGGGTAGTGAAGCTTTTCCACCTGAAGATGTATCTGTGTGGTGTATTGCAGATGACTTGAGCTAGCACAGCCTGATGCCCAGGAACAATGCGACCTTTTGTGCACAGACGCAAAGCTGGAATGAGTAATACTACCAGAGAAGCAACATATATTAGTTAGTGCAGTTGCACTGATTCTGTGCAGGTTTGGAGCTCGGGCAGAGCAAGCTCTTCTGCTTCGATGGTGAGCAAAGCCTTCACACAATTGCTCTTGGTGCAGAGTTGGGGTATGTCTGTGTGAGAGGGGGCCTGAACTAGTCCCTGTAGAAGGGAGAGCTACGCCTATTCGTCTCTGGGAAGATGTTAAATCTGAAACTGAAAAATTACTTCACCATTCTGCATTGTTTCACTTACTGATTGTTTTAGAAGAAAGATCTAATGGGATTATCTGAGAACCAAAATGTATTCCAGGGTGCCATAAACCACAGTGGTTATTTCTATCTAGCAAAATCTACAGCTTGCTTTCCCCCATAGCCATGAGACTTGTTTGTAGGACAGTTTAGGTTAGTACCCGAAATTGCGGCACTCTGAAGTCTGAAAATCTAGCATGAGGGAAAGTTGACTGTATATATTCATGCTTCGTTCTGGGCTCAAAGCAACAGCCAAATCAGTTTATTACCTTAATAAGAGCTTCCTGTTCAAAAAAGTGATGCATCCTCTTTATTGTGGAGTAAGTGGGGTGATAGGGGCAGTCCTGTGTTGTCTCATGTGGGAATCTCTCCATTTCGCTGGTCAGCATCAAAACTTCTTCCCTCCACCCCTCTGAATCTCTCTTCTGCCATGCTCCATCCACAGATGCGTCTGATTTGATACTTGACACTAGTAGAAAGAGGTTCAATACACTCAAAATACTCCAATTTGGGTTTCTAGTTACCAAACCTTCAGGCACCAGGAAATTTGCACATCTTACAGAGCTCTGAGATGGGCTCTGACATGTACTTTTGTTTCTGCTGCAGGCACTTTCCCCTCATGATGCGGAGAGGCTAAAGAAAAATTCTGGGATGGGAATCCTAGCAGTTTTGATGACTTTCTGGGAACTTATGCAGCCACTTTAAAATATTTCCATTTTGTGAATCCCACACAGATATATGCGGGACAGGCTGTTCCAGTCTGTTGTAGTAGACAGTGGTTAATAAAGCAGAGGTTTCTCAACCCATAGAAGATGAATTGGAGGATTCTGCCATCAGTGTGGCATTCCCATACTTTTGCTTCCAGTGAGCAATAGAATGAAAAAAAAAAAAAGAGGTTTTACTGGATTTCCCATATGCTGTACTGAGCTTGTGCGGCCACTTCTGTCAGCCGTACCCACGGCCTTCTGTCAGGTGAGCAAGTGAAGTAATACAGCCACTGGCCACTTTCACCAAACAGGTCCTCTCTTCCAGTGACTCTCTGAAAGAAGCCAGTAGCAGATACTTGAGAAGGAATGTAAGATTAGAGGCAGCACATGGTGCGAATTCTGCAGTACAGGCATCCAGGCCCTGCCAACCCGTGGCCTAGAGCTTCCTGGTCGCATCGACTAGTAGGTGCAAGCCGTGCATGGCTGCTTCTTCCACAGTTTTTTCCAGTCCATTCCTTTTGTCTGTATCTTGATGGTCTGAGTTCAAGAAAGCACAGGGAAGTTCTGTTTTGCTTTTGAGGGCCTTGTGATGGTTGCTGCGTAGTGTGTCATACTTGGCCTTGTTTCTCGGTGGCAAAGGAGTTGCAGTTGGTGCATGTAATGCAGGAGGTCTAGAACAGCAGCTTTGGTGGATGGCATGTCTGGTAGGTACCTGGTTAAACTGCTCACTAGCAGGAATGGAGGGGAGATGACTAAGTCTCCAGAATTTTTTGCATTCTCTTACTGTTCAGCATAAGTTCTGTATAGTAGTTGTGGGGTTTTTTTAAGCTGCAGGGGAAAAAGCGTTGCCAGGAAGTAATTGTTCTTGCTGTCTCTTTCTAATTCTGTGCTGCAGCTGCCTGGTCTTTAGCTGCTATTAATGTTCAGAGCTCTTTGAACAAAGGAGTGTTAGGCTGATGTAACTTCTTCCTCTGTCAGACCTTCCCTCTGAAGCCATCTTTTGTCTCGATGGCCCTATTGTAACCATTCATATACAGATGAATGAACAGGAAGCTGATGATGATAGTGAGCAGATGAGTTTGATCTTGAACAGGTTCTACTCAGTCTCCACCTTCAGGGCATTTATGTAGGAACTAAGCTGTGCCACTGTCAACTACAACATCCGATTTGTTAATTCAAATTTTCTTTTGTTTAAGGAAACTGGAACAGAATATGAATCTAGGAGAAAATGTGCTTTTTTTTTTTATTGAACAACTGTCTGTCTGAAGACTGATAAGTGCTTTTGTCTACTACTAGCTACCTGACAGAGACCATGCACAGTATAGTCACTGGAGCATCCCACCCACAGCTCTTCTAACACAGCTGTTCTTTCCATATGGCCTTTGGTGCTTGAAATATACATCTATAGAAAGCTAATATATAGAACTAATCTATTTTCAAAATGCCTGATTAAATGAATGGACTCTTATATGTGTTATAAACAATAAGCACCAATACTTATTTACATATTATGGACAAAATTAGCAGCTCGCTCCCAGGGGAGTAGAGAGATGTGTTTGCAAGCGTGGTAGTTCTTTTCACAATGCCTAGCCTTTTCTGTTTATTTACGTGATTGAGCATAGATTACATTGACCTTGTTTTTGTTATTGCCTATGTCACATTTTCTGCAGACCCTGCACTGTGTTTATCTCTGGCTGAATGTGCCATGAAAGGACCTTGGTTAGAGGGATTCTCTCCAACAAGTCACAGCTGTATGGACAGTGTATCAGTGGAAGGATGGTGGTTAATTGTCATGCAAGCTGGAAGCATACACCAGGAAGGATGAAGAGGGATTGTAAAAGGCTTCTTGGAAGTTGTAGCTAATATTTCTTTGCCTTCTTAAGAATAAAGTGTATTCTGAGAACCTTACCCTGGTAGAAGCAACGCTGAAAATTTCATGAGAGTGCTGCCGTCAGTAGGGAAGGACCAGAAAGCAAAGCAGGAGACCTTGTGGGCACCATTATGCTGCAAAAGCTTGAGTGTTGTGTGCAGTTCAAGTCAGTGCATTGTAGAACTGGAAAGGCAAACTAGAAAAAGGAACAGGTAGATACAAGTTACAGATTAGCCTCCTCATTTAGTGGAGTGACACTCACTGAAAAAGGCTGAGTTTTATCAGCTTGGAAAAGAGGATGTTGACAAGAGACTTTGAGTAAATTGTGATGTCATGACAGTGACCAAGGAACAATGATTGGCTATTCCTTGCAGCACATTGATTATTGGAGTGTACTTGGTGAAATTCACATATCAACTGTAGGTAGCAACGAGTTACATTTTTAAAACAGATAGTTGTGTTACTTGCTGTAGGATGGTGTAAAACCAAAAATATGGGTGTCTAAAAGAGATTAGGCAAAATCATGGAGCATAGATGCATTGCCTACTACTAAACACAATGTTCAGGATGAAGGCCTCAAATCTGGAAGTCATTCAGTCACTGATAGTCTTAATTCAAAGGCTGTACCAAAAGAAGAATCATTCTGTATCTGTTCTCCTTTTCCTGTACTCCAAACTTCTGCAGTTGGCCACTGTTGAAGATAGGGTACTGTTCTGGTTGGATTTTTAGTCACACCCTTTATGGCTGTTTTTATGCCTTGCCCAACATTGCATGGGAGCTGTGTGGCAGGGGAAGCAGGCCAGTCTCTTGGGAAGCGTTTGGCTGCTGTAACCACAATGCTGTATTTTGTTTTCTCATAGTGTCTTACCTCATCCACAGCACTGTTCAGTTTTTCTAACATGGGAGGGAAGTGTCCTGGAGACAGCACTGATGCACCCCACGCTGCTGGATTCTTGGAGTACAGTTTACACTGTTAATTTCCCAATCAGTGAGGCATGCATTAGTGCTGAGGTGCGCCAACAGTAGATACACAGCACTAAACTCAAGCCAGTAAGATTTGCTGGGCTTAACTAGCAAGGGCTGTATGCCAGTGCTACAGGACTTGGTGTTTTTTTTTTTTTAAAAAAAAAACAAAACCCAAAAAAAACTACGAGGAAAAAAGAGGGGGTGAGGTAGAAGAGAAGGATTGAAGGGGTAGTTTGGAAGAGAAGAGAGATGATGTGATAGATTGGTGGCCATAGGAAGATGGAATCTAGAAAGAGATGGGAAAGGAAGGAGGGGAAACTGTTGTTATGTCCTGAAATATATCCAGTCATCTAAAATTAAGGCTGAATTGGGCTACCTTAAGTCTCGCACTTAAAGTATGAAACTCTTGCCACTCCAGCCTTGGCATTCCTGTAAAATTTAGATTAAAATGGACATGTGGAACAGCAATTTCAGAGATTATTTGGACAAAAAGCTTAGGTAAATTTTAAATTTTAGAAATTTCCGATACCTTGACATTTTCGCTCCTGTATATAGTGAAGAGAGAGCTGAATCTGGTGGTGTAATGTAAGCATGTACATTAATGTGGTGTTAGAGAAGCAGCCAAGGAAAGCTGTTTTGTTGTACAGTTCTGTGAAGTGGTTTGGTTTTGCAGTTAAGTATACAAAGTTAAGTTGAATTTTACCCTTAGGTCTGGGAGTTTAACCTCTTTGTAATGAAAGGGGCGTGCATCAGGTCTCCGGAATTTCAGAAACTTTCATTGCTGTTAGTTTTACTTTAGATAATATAAAAGTTATCCTTCAGACACCAAGTGCTAAGATGTCTTTGAAAGATGGAAAAGACTGAAGGATTGATAATTTCTTGAGTGGAGAATAGCGTTCGGGTTCAAGATTTTAAAGCATAGATTGTGAGCAAGTGCCCATCAGTGTGCTGAGGAAGTGCTTTGAGTAGTGTTTACTGGACTACGCTGGGGAAACCAGTTTGCATCCGAGTGGGCGCTTTGCTGTGCAAAACACAACGAATTGAGACTGAGAGAGGGAAGAAGCATTTCACGGTGTGTGAAAGGGGAATATTTGCAGTGACTGTTTCAGCAATGGTCTACATGAGGATTAAGAATAGCTTTTTATTTTGAAGTCATTCTCCCTACTACAGAGCATTCTTCAGTGGTGACTCAGTGACGAGCTAATCTCACTCAAAATGGTTGCCAGTTGCCACTTGGAACAAAGGACTGAAGCACAGGCTGCCATCAGGTGGCTGTTTTTAAGAAGGGCATTTTTTCCCCATTCAATTTGAGCATTTCTTCCCATCTGGTAACACAGAAGGCCTCAATACCCACTCAGCTCTTGTAATAGAAGACTTTGAAAAAGTGCAGTTACTCATTACCTGAAATGGAGAACCCAGTGCACCAGAATTTTTCTTCTACAGAAAAAAAAAAATCTTCAATCTGTTTTCAGGAACAGCTCTTTACACCTGAATTATATATGCCATAGTAGTGGCTGCTGCTTTAAGTACTTAATTACTCTCTGGGCAGGGTCATCTTTTCCTGATACTATGAATGAGAAAGTTGAGCAGAGGGAGAGAGGAATGGTTTCCATACAGTCATACAGGGAAATTGCTTAGCTGGAACAGAAATCCAGCCACCTCCATCCCCTGTTAACGATGAGAGCCAGTGAGCAGGCAAGTCTGTGCCCTCCACCACAGCACAGTGCAGCAACATAACGCCTGTGTACCTGAGGGCACCCAGACTCAGGAGCCATCAAGTGAGGAGAGTGAACATACGGAGGACAGCTGGTGTCTGTCTGAGAGCCACAGGGCTTGTTCTGGGGTCTCAGAGGTGGAGAGAATCCTGGACCTGTAGGGTTTGGGGAGGAAATGGGGGAATACAGCCAGTTCCTGCTGTGAGACAGGCTGAAGTATGATGAGAAAGTCACCTCGCCTTCCAGTAAAGATCATGTTCCTTTGCCTAGAGCCTGTTCCAGAGTTTGGTCTCATGCAGTTGCAGCAGAGGCCTTGGCTTCACCTGTATTTACATTTGAAATAGGTTGGAGAGATTGTGCTGGTATCTGTTACAGTGTTGGCCCTGACAAAAGAAGTGTATGTGGAAGTAGATGTGATCTCTGGACTTCGTCCAGTGCATGTGAGTGCAAAGCAGAGCATGAAGGAAGCTGTGGAGGTAATTTCTTGAGAACTTGATGTTGGAGGAAGAGGAGGCGGTGAAGAAAATAACAGGAAGCTGTACCTTTCTGGAGACCAGGGCTTTCAGAATCAGTTGGCTGCTTTCCCTCTAAAATTTCCCTTACACCTTAAAATGTTTTCAGACGAACAGAAGCTATACATTAGAAGCATCTGTTGAAATATACTAAGTCATCTTGGGGAGGAGAGTTGAAGGAAAATTGGAGCACAAAGTAGGGAAACTGGATACAAAAAGGCATTTGGTAGCTGGAGTTTGAAACAGAACTTCTGTAAACTGTACCTGCTTGTGCAGTGCTCCAGGGGGGCTTGTAAAACATCAACAGAGATCTGACAAAAAGGTAAACTTTGAAAACTGATGTAGAGATGGAATAACTATCTTCAGATTGTAAAGTCTGTCACAGGTATGTTCTTGAGTATTTTTTAATTGCTGCAATGTAATCTACAGTTAAATGTAGAGAGGGAGAGCGCTTTGTCATTTATGATAAAATTTTATACAAGAATATGGTGGTTGCCATCAGTGACTTGAAAGTCACCTATTTATAAATCTAGAAAACTAAAATGGTTAAGCTTCAGAGAAACGTGTGTGAAGCTGGGAAGTAAGGGGAAAATTCCAAAATAGCAGTGTAAATGTATATTGAAGTCCTGTGATACCCATCGCTGCTTTCAGCCTTTGTCTTCCCTTACCTCATAAGGGAGATGTGTGAAGGGATTTGCAGCAAAGTAGGTCTGAATGGGCAGCTAGGGGTTGATTTGTGTCCGAGGAGGGAGGAAAGGCTGGACAGAGTATACAGCACGGGTAGTTTCATTTCAAGACAGACATGGGCAATTGGCTGAAGGGTCAGGCCCAGAGGGTGACAGTAAATGGGGTTAATCTGGCTGATGGCCAGTCACTAGTGGGGAAGATTCTGGGCATGAGGTGGGAGGTAAATAACAGTGACATTATTTCTGTCTTCCCATTACCTGGTAAGTCAACAACTGTATTTTGAAGCACTGTCAGCTACTTAAGCCGCTTGTCGGGGGGGTTGACAGTCATTTTTCCAAGACAGAGTAGCCCCTACCTTCTGGGACCTACAAAAGTCAGAATTTTAATTTCATGAAGGAGCAGCTTTAATTCTGTTTTCCTTTCTGATTTTACCTAATCTGTTAGATTTCATGGCTTGCATTTGCAGCTTCTTTTCCTGTATTTGAGGACTAGGAATGTAATTTTTACATATGATCATCATGTGTTCCTTTAATACAAAGTTCTAAGAATTCCAGGAAGCCAAATCTGTGGCTGTTGGCGTCTATTTTATGCAGATGTTGCAGGTAGCTAGTAGTCTGTTACTGTCTTGTACTTTCTCCAGGTACGTGGTTTGTTGGGTAATATTTGCAGGCAGTTTTTATTGTGGGACAGTGTCCCAGGCTGCAGCTGTGAAGATGTATTTTCTGTGAGAAGTAGTGAAACTACGTGTCTGTCCTGCTTACAATCACTGACCCAAAGCTTTAATTCTGCACTGATCAGGAAGTAGATCCTTGGTGCTGCTGCAGGGATTCTGTGGGATCTCTCTTGGTGAGTTTAAAGAGTAGTTCAAATGTCTGAAGTGCAAAAATGTATGGAGAGAAGGATTAAAGTATCACAACCCTTTTCTCTTGCGCTTTCCTGGTTGCAAAGTGCAAAGCTGCCTATTCTATATTGCTGGCTAGAGCAGCTCCAGCACTATCTTCCATCTCTGAATTTCACTGCAGCCCCAGGGGAAGCTGCACCTCTGTGGCTCTCTCACAGCTGCTGGACTTTGATAGGGACATGCCTTTGCTCTTTCCACTGGCTTCCCTTGGCAACCAGCCCTTTGAAGATGACCTCTTGCTGTTTGCCTGTTGTCTCTCTTGTGTTGGATTATAGATGAGAGGTTGGCATGAGGGGAGGGGGATGGGATGGAGTGTTGTGCGTTTTAAGCCTCCTTTCTGCATTCTCAAGGTTTTTTTTCCCTCTGTGGCTTTTACCTCTCTATATGGATAAAATGTCTTGCATGTGAAAAATGGTTTCTGGCAGAAGTGCAGTTTCTGCTTGGCATTTGTATAGAGCACAAAGGAAGTTTGATCAGTTTTGTGGAGAGGGCATTGCATTATTCCTGTAACAATCTACTCGCATTAGTTCCCTTCCCCCACTCCTCATTTTAAGGACAGTATTGCTCTTAGTTATAGGGCAGCCTTTCTCTGTGTGTATGTTTTGTGTTCTTCTTCCCTTACTTGGCCCCAGTGAGCACACCCTCTCAGGCAGTGAGCAGAAAACACATCACCTCCTCAGTGAAGGCTCTGGGGTGAAATGGATGCACCAAAGTCCTGTGCCTGGGTTGCAGTTTCTGTTGACAGTGACTACTTTTGGGAACCAAACCAACCAGGCTTTACTAAATACTGACAAGCTCCTTCATGAGAGTCTTACAGTGAAAAAGTAGCTATAGGGTAAGAAGTCATGTATTAATCAGGGGTCCAATCATGGGAATAAATACAATTTTCACTACAGTGTGAGGTGTACAGGTGCAGTGTTTTAGTGCAGAGCAGTACTGTAACTAGCAGTGTTCACGCTTACACAGATGATACTTTCTCCTTTCCTATTTTTTTTCTCAGTGACCACATCACTTTAATTTGCCTGTGCCAACATTTCACTCTGAGGTTTGTATCTTCAGGCTTTATTAGGGTCTTGGAGTAGAGAGCAGAATGTCAGTTGACATTGCTGTTGGAGATTGCTGAATAAAGTCATGTAACACGAACATGTTACAGGGTATTTCACAGCAAACATGACTTGAATGTGCCTGTGTATGCAGCTAGAGCACCTCTGTGCAGCATGCTACCCAAAATTGGAAGAAAAGGATGTGGGAGGTGTCTGTGATATCTGCATGTAACTAGTCCATCCTTATCTGAAACATTGCTTTTTAATTGGATCTCCTAGTATTATCTTCTCTTCAGAAAATGGCCAGCAAACCAAGCCTCTCTCCTTTCACATCAGCTAGAAGCAGTAACCAAAGACATAATCTACACAGAGTAATGGATTATTGCCTTGGAAATAAGCGACTCTATGGGACAAGGGCAGGGATAAGTTAGTGTACCCTCTGCTACTTTTCTAAAGGAAATTCAGCATCAGTTTGTCTTTTCAGTACCTACCTTCTTCATGTTATTTGTTTATTCTAATACAAGCTGAGCAAAATTAGGCCATGCAGATTGTAACCCTGTGCTTTGTATTCTAGGAGCTAGTAATGTGGGTGGTGTAGTCTAATCCATTTTGCATTTACTGTGTACCTAAGATTTCCTCCAAAATGAAAGTGTGATATTTACTGGATTTCATTTTGTAGCCTTCCTTCAGCCCATGTGAGAACATTTTCTTTCCCCTTCCTTCATTTCCTAGTATAGAATCACTATTTTAAGGGAGGTAATTTTTGTCTAGGCATAAAATCACAGACTGGTTTGGGTTGGAAGGTACCTTAAAAGCCCATCCAGTTCCGAGCTCTGCCATGGGCAGGATCACCCTCCACAAGCCTAGCTCTCTCAGCCTGTCTTTGTAAGGAGAGGAGCTCCAGCCCTCAGCTCACCTTTGTGGCCCTTCTCTGCACTTGCTCCAACAGCTTAATATCATTCTTGTCCTGAAGACCCCGGAGCCAGACGCAGGGGGGAGAATCAATTTCCCCTGACACGCTGGTCACACTGTTTTTGATGCATCCCAGGACATGGTTGGCTTTCTGGGCTGTGAGCACACATTGCTGGTTTGTGTGGAGCTTTACATCAATCAGCATCCCCAAGTCCTTCCCCTCAGGGCTGCTCTCCATCCATTCTCAAACAGCCTGTAGTTGTGCTTGGGACTATGCCACCCCATGTGAAGGACCTTCCTTTGGCGTTGTAGAACTCCACACAGTTTGCACAGGCCCAGCTCTCCATCCTGTTCAGGTCCCTCTGGTTGGCCTCCCTTCTTTGCAGCATGTCAGCTGCACCACTCAGCTTGGTGTCAGCAGTAAACTTGCTGAGAGTGCACTCAATCCCAACGTCCACATCACTGACACAGATGTCAAACGGCGCTGGTCCCAGTACCAACCCGTGAAGAATGGCACTCAGTACTGGTCTCCACTTGGACATCAAGCCAGTGACCGCAACACTTTGAGTGTGACCGTCCTGTCAGTTCTTTACTCACCAAGTGGTTTATCTGTCAAACCTGTATCTCTCCATGTTAGAGACAAGGATGTTGTGTGGGACAGTATCAAACATTTTGCACAACTCCAGGTAGATAACTGAAGTCATGTATAGTACTTCTGCAAGTGCTGTTGTGTGCATGTTGTTTTGATGCATGGCATCTGTTGAAGTTACTTTATTTCTTTCTTTAAGACTGAAGGCTGCTTCAGAAATAATGTGTGTTACTTCTAACTTGTCTTTCTCATCGTCTTCCCTATCCTTTTCCATTCATCTAGCACAGTTCCCCATGACTCTGAATGTATGCAAACCAGCTATGCTTGCTTATGGCCAAATACAGAATAATGTTGTTTCTTGCCAGGGCTTCTAGAGGACTCTGGAGAAGGAAGTCAGCTCTTAAACTCCATGTAGCATCAAGAACTTTCTGGAAAGCCGGGGCCTAGACCAGATTAGGTGCCAGAAAAATGAACTGTACCATCACAAATCAGTCTACACATATAATGAACAGTCACTGTTGGTCTGGAGGCTTACAGTGTGCTGAAATTTTGGGTCATGCTTGCTAAATGATCTTGCTAAAATACAATGTGCAAATGAGTAGCTCGAAGATTTTCACAGAACTATGTGCTTTTGTAAAATAAACCACTGTCTTCTCTGGTGCATGCACATGTTTGTGTTGTCTTTTAATTCCCTCCGAGCAGTCTTGGAATTTTCAACCCAGCCAAATTAATGTATTTTTTACGTGTGAATTGTGGGTGCTTTTTGCAAGGGAACGCAAATGGAAATTTCTTTTAGGGTTCCTAACATGACCAGTTTCAATCAACTGGGTTTTTTTGAATATTTACATTCATTTTTTCTGGGCCCCAAACTCCCTGAGGTTGAACAAATAGACCCCATTATGCTGTACATTGTTTGTCTGGGTTTTTTCATACTTTATACTCCCAGTTCCACTAGAAAACTTATTTGCAAAGTATATGTGACTCCATATGAGGCCTCTAACTTAAGATGAGGAGATTATATTGCCCTGAGATTATATTGCACTTCCAGTTTTAAGTCCCCACTTGAGTGCTATGGGACAAATGTAGTTGTTCATGAGATGTAAAGTAATACTACTTTTCCCAGCCAGTTATGATTATGTCTAAAGTTCTGGCCATTAGTGCATTTTCAGGGCCAGTCTTGTTCTATATAGGGCCAGAACTCTAGTTTCACTATATAGCTACTGGCAGTCGCCTTCTGCCAAAGTAATCTGTGAAGGTATCACTTTACTGCTGATTTTCCCTCGATTCCTCTCTGTCCTCAGTGGCATTGTGCCTGCTTTAGCCAGCATCTTTCCACCCATTTAAAGAGGAAAAAAAATACAGCTGTAAACATGACTTTGTTCCCCTTTCAACACTGTGGTAGAAGTCAGTGTAAACAAAGCACTTGCATTCTTGAAAGAAGAAATCTCCCTCAAATTATCCTCACATATGCACATCTTTTAATGAAGTCTTATTTGAGACCCTTTGAAGGAAGGAGAGGCCAGCTGTCTGAATGGGCTGGGAGCTTCCCTTGCAAAGTGTTTGGAATAATTAGCATCCAGATGCTTTGTAGTAGATCACTCAGCTGTATAGCGTGGGCAGCACACTTGATCTTTCTCTGCCTGTGCAGTAAATCTGATGCAGATGTGCTGAATGTACAGTTCTGCACACATCTGTTCCTTTGCATGTGCTGTGGGTATCTGTAGCATCTCTGGCTTGGGGCAGTCGTAGCAGGAGGATGTCTATAAGCATGCTGCTGCTGCCAGCTATGTCTTTCAGCTGGCAGTTCTCTTCTCCGGAGGGGTTTGAAGCTGGGCCATGGCACAGGTGAACTGTTCACAGCACTTCACATGCTCTGTGAGTCACAGGATGGGTATTCCTCTGTCAGAAGAAGGGATGCCAACCAGAGGGGATGATGCACCTTCTTACCTGAGGTGACAAGCATCTTGATCAACTAGATCAGTGCCAAGGTTTGGTTCCCTAGTTAACAGAACCTACTCTGGCTGCTCTTCAAAGTTTACTGCTCCTTTTTCCAGGAGGGGAGACCTTATCACTCTACAACTGCATGCAAGGAGGGTGTAGAGAGTGGGGGGTTGGTCCCTTCTCTCAGGTAACAAGCGATAAGATGAGAGGAAATGGTTTCAAATTGCAGCAGGGGAGATTTGGTTAGATACCAGGAAGAATTTCTTTACTGAAAGGGTAATCAAGTATTGGAAGTGGCTGCCCAGGGAGGCAGTGGAGTCACCATCCCTGGGGGTTTCTAAAAGGCATTTAGATACTGTGCTCGGGGATAGGTCTAGATGTGGACTAGGCAGGGTTAGGCTGTGGTTGGACTCGGTGATCTTAAAGGTCTCTTCCAACCAAAGTGATCGATTTTATGGTTGTATGATCTTGGGCTGTATGTGGGACTGACCTGTCTGCACTGTAGTTTGTCTGGCCTTTCTGCCAGTGGTGGATGTGTTCAACTGTGTGTCTCTGCTTTTACATTTAATTGTAGCACAGAATGGATTTCTCATCATTCCTTTTGGCATACTTCCTGGAGTAAAGTGGACTGTGAGAGGATTTCAGGAATGCTTGATGCTTTTGCTATAGGGAAAGTTCAGTGGAAGCCACTTGTGGGTTCAATGCTAACCACTGGGTCAAACCGCACGGTCACAGCTGATAGCCAAGAAAAGCTCACTGCTGAAACGCTCAGGTCCTATAATGTTATGTTTTGTGGTGATTTGGTTTTTGGCAGGATGTTCCTCTTCAAAATAGAAAAAAAAAAAAAAAAAAGTCTGAAAGTGAAAAGAAAAACTGTGCTGCAATGGTGTTTTTTTTACTTGCGCCAGAGGCCGAAAGTTCCCCTCTGCACAGCAAAGCTGCTTGGTGCAGAGGAGCACAGGGTGATGAGAAAATGCCTCTGGCCTTCACCTTTTTAAAAAAGACTGCAATGTTCTAGCTGCGCTCAGCATAATGACCTCATGTTTTATCAGGCTGCAGAGACAGTAGTGACTCCTAACTTTTTTTTAAAAAAAACCCCACTCTTCAGTTCTTGAAAGATTTTTTTCTGTTTTGGATTGCTCATCTGTAATGGCACATTATGCTGATGCCTTTTCCAAAAAGAACTGATCAGAGAACCTACACCCTGAGCCTTTTCTTTCTGGTGGAGTTTTAGTAATGCTGGGTTGGAATCTTGCAATCAGGAACCTTGAGTCACTTTTTTGGCAACTGGTTGCTCTGCTGATACAGAAGAGTAAATGGAGATGGGAAGGTTTAAGTTCTTCAATCCACTGTATTTGTAAGTAGTAGGAACAAATTCAGTCTTGTGGTGATGCATTTGTATTAGTAGCTGCATTATGTTGAAGATCACAAGAGTATCAACAAGCAGTGGGAAATCAGTCAGCTGAGAGCCCATCCTGGAGAATGGACTCCAAAATAATGTTTGTAGTCTGTGGGAAGCAGCTTCTCTTTCAATAGGCAAGACAGTAAAGTTTCAGATGAAATGCAAGAAATGAGTGTTGCTGACACTAATCTGACTGTTTTGTGCCTTCTGTGTCTCTCACTGATTATTTTACTCTATAAGCTTTACCAGAATACTTCACACAGTTAGCCCAGTCCATTCTCACCAAAGAACACTACCCAGGTGTCTTGCCTTTGTGCTAAAAAGTCTTATTTTGTGCCCTGATGGAAACCTCTCTAAATTACTGCATTTTTCCTCTCTACCCAGGGCCACATTTTGGATCTTTGCTCTGTTCCTTGTGACAGTTGAATTTCTTCTCACATGAATAAAGTGAAGACCTTTCTCTTTTCAGCAATTGTTGTATGTAGCAAAGGTTCGGGTAGGTTTGGTCTTGTTTCTGGAGTAGATTGAAGATGGAAGCAGTTCTACCAGTGAGCTCTAGATTTTTTTCTTACTTTAGGTGCTCATTTTACATGATTTGGATAAATTCCAAATTCCTACATTCTTTCTGTGTTCTGATGCTGGTTGAAATTAGGCTTGAGAGATAACAGACAAGTTAGGTGTTTTTCAGTAGTTAATGAATGCATGGGTAAGTGTTCCATGCCATAGAGCTATCAAATCTGTAGTTCCTGCTGGACAAAGCACAGACTTTATTGCACAGAATGGCCAGTTTCAAAGGCTTGTCTTGCTGTAAGGCAGTGTATGTGATGAGCTGAGCTCTCCTTGTTGCTCTGACAGGGTTTTTCCACATTTCTCATTGAATATGAGCTAGTACTCTGTGTTTTGGGGGGATTTGGTGGTTTTTCCTTTTTTTTTCTCTCTCTTTTTTTTTCAATTTCGCTTAGTTTCCATCCATGTGTGGAAGAATCGATAGCTTTGTTCTGACCTGTGTAGGGAAAATACTTAACATCCTTCACTTGGTTTTTTTTGAATGGGAAACTGGTAACTCTCTGTAAGTTCTTACTTAATTTCTTACTACAGTCATGGTATCTGACAGCTTCCTCATCTGAGGGCACTGAAAGATTCAGATTAGAGCAAATTACTAAACAAAAAATATCATGTGAAAACAAGTAATTTGAGGCAACCTGCTTCAGAAGAAATGTCTTCTTCAGGAAAGGTCTGGTTCTGCAGGAGTAGGAACAAGGACCAAGTGGATGCATTGTCATAACTTTGTTTTCTCAGGCAATTGTTTTCATCAAGTCTGCTGTTCTGGCAAGCCACTATTCTAGAGTGTGTAAATATTTGCCTTTACTGACTTGTCAGGTTTGGTTAGGGTTAAACCTTGCTTTTGGGCCATCAGAAACATTTTTGATGATGATGAATAATTCCTGGCGATCTTAAACACATATCTTGTACATCTAAGTCTACAGGTGAGTAAAATCAGAGCAGAGATTAGCTGTTCTGTTAGGTGTAGAAAGAAGCTGTCTTAGCAGTGTTATACCTAATACATTTACTTGCTCGTGATGCTAAGAAAATATTATCTCTCCAGAGAAAGGTAAAATCCAGAGCAGAATCTTCTGAGGAAACTTGAAATCCATCACTTTCATTCCAGAGTTCTTGTATGTGTCCTGTGGAAACAGGCTTTGCTGATAACTTTCCAAATCCAAGTGTGTGTTACTTCAGTTTGTTGTGACAGCTGTATCAATAGTGTGAATAAACCAGCCTTCTTGTTCTCCCACCCCCATCTGCCATACATGCAAACAGCTGTACAGAATTTGACAGTTGGTTTGCGGTCCAGTATGTGGTCTGAAATTGGCTGACACCAGCCAACTTGGACGAAGGTGCAGAACCAGATAGTGACAGTTCTATTCTCCAAGATATAATCTCCCCTGTCTTTGCAGTTTTGTTATTGTGGAAACGGAATTTAATATTGACAACTTTCTTACTCAGTTTCACTCTTGCCCCCTCACATCTATGATTCTTCATTTATTCTTTCCCATTGACAGTGAATGACGATTGAAGCTCTGCAGAGGACTGGAGATTTTTACACTACTGAGTTCTTCTATATGCTGTTTAGTCAGGTAGTTTTATAAATAAAATTTTGTTTAATGGGATGCCTTTTCATAAACCAGTTGCATGTCTAGTGGGATATGTATATTCAACCTTTTTTATGTGCCTAACAATAGCTTGCTGAAACTGCAGGATGGCAAGACTGTAGCTTTTGCAAATTATTTTTAACTTGATTTGCAGGATGGAACTTAAAATCAAAGAACAATAGAAAAGTCTAGGCTCAGTGGGAGTTCTGGAGATCGTCAGATCCAGCTTTTCATTGAAAGCACATCCTTAGCATCCTTGTTATCCAGGTCCTTGCCAAATCTTGAATATTTCCAGTGGTGAATGTTCAACCACTTTTCAGGGCAACCTGTTCTTATGGTGAAGAATTGTTTCCATGTTTCCAAACAAAGTTTTCCTTGGAGTATCCCTGCATGTTTTACCTCTTGTCTAGTCATCATGTGCCCTCACAGAATCACAGAATTGTCTTAGTTGGAAGGGACCCTTTAGATCAACAAGTCCAACCATCACACACTAACCTGCTAGCTACCACTAAACCATGTCCCTCAACACCACACATCTAACTGTCTTTTAAATACCTCCAGGGATGGAGACTCCACCACTTCCCTGGGCAGCCCATTTCAAGGCCTAACAACCCTCTCTGTGAAGCTTTTCCTAATATCCAATGTAAACTTCCCCTGGCATAACTTGATGCCACTTCCTCTTGTCCTCATGAAAAGACTACTTCTGTCTTCTCTGTAGCTACCTGTAAGACTGATTAGATCTCCTGGAGCCTGCATTTCCCTAGGCTGAATGAATGGAATTCTTTCAACTTTTTTCATATGCCAAGTTCTCCAGCCCTTTTATCATGTTGGTGTCCTTTTGCTGGACTTTCTCCAGCCAAAACTGGACACATCATACAGGTGTGGTCTAACAAGTGCCAAGTACAGTGGAATAATCACATTCCTTGATCTGCTGGCTATACACATACATGCTCCAGGTGCAGCCTCAGCTGTTTACTCACATTCAGTTTGCTCTCCATCAGAAGCCCTATGTCTTCTTCAGCAGAGCTGCACTGCAGCCAGTCAGATCACACGCAGCCTGTACTGCTTTGTATTACTCTATCCCACTCTGTCAGAAGCAGTATCAACTCCAAAGGCTCTGAACTCCACTTGTGACCAGCTGCCACTTCAACTTGGAGCCATTAACCACCACTATTTGTGGTAACTGCAGACTTTGAGCCAGTTTAGCCAGTTTTCCACCATTTTGTGGTCCAGCTATCTTAGCAGCTTGTCAGCAAGATGTTGAAGGAGATCGATGTCTTCCCTTAGAAGAAGCTTTCATGAGGGATTTAGTTGGAAGAAATAAATGATACCTAGAGCTTGAAAGTGGTGGCTAGACACCGAGAGTCTGGGTACTTAAAAGTATCTGAGTTACCTAGTTCTGCTTCCATACACCTGGGGGAAGCTAGAAAAGGAGCTCACTTCACTGCAGTTACCAGATGCTGCTTCGACATATACCTGGTTTGGAGGAAAGTTTTGAGAGGAAACTGCATTTCCCTGATGTGAGACTTCCCATTCAGGGTGGGTTTTGTTTTGTTTAGTTTTGTTTTAATTGGTTTTGTTTTGTAGGGTTGGGGTTTTTTTAAGCTCTGCAAAACTCATAAATATTATTTCAAAAGTCTGTCTGGTGAAGGAATGTGAATTCATGAGGGGACACACAGATCTGCACCAAGTGCATTCCATGTTCCAGCCCCTAGAGCAATAAGGAATTCAAGTCTTCACAGAAAGACTCAGTAGTTCTGCTGTGCTTGAGGCTTGTGCAGTGTAGGGTTCTCTCTCTCTCTCTCTCTCTCTCTCTCTAGTGCTTTTTACTGAAACTATTTGAAACTACTGATAATTTTCCCTTTCATAGAAAATAATTTTATTGTTGCCTTCATAGTTTGTCCATGATATCTTTTGTTTAGCATGTCTAAAGTGAAACATATATGTGATCCAGAAACATCTTGGATCCTCCCTGGGCCTGAATTTTTGTCTAGATACTTTCATTCTTCCTTTCCCTTCCATGTCCTGTGATCCACTTAGGCTTTAAAGTGGAAAGAGACCTTAACCTGTGTCATGTCTTGGCCTCCAATCGCAGATCCATGGCTTTCTGTTCCCAGGGGTGAAGCGGGATGTCTGCAGTCAAGGTGCTTCAGCAAAGGTGTGTCTGGGACTCACTGTGAATGTAGGATGGAGAGGGGCTTTCTCAGCTTTTTTGAAGAAGTCAGTACACCTTCGCTTTCTTCAGCTTTCCAAAGAGACAGCAAAGGTCCTTTTTCTTCCAGCTTTGTCTTGATTTGTGAAGCTGTGCCTCCAGCACTTCTCTGCTGCAGGAGCTCAGGGAAGCTGCTGTCCCCTCTCTCTGTAGGTAGGAGTGCATTGCCTGCGTTGCCACACCACTGCCAGCTGCAGACAGTGCAGGGGAGGGGATTATCATAGAATATTCTGAGTTGTAAGGAACCCATAAGGATCATCAAGTTAAGGCCCCTTGGGATCCTTAATTTTAGTGTGAACTGAAGAAAAAACCAAACCAACACCACTCCACCCCCCCGCCCCAAAACAGAAAAGCAGCCCTGTGAATGGCCCACTGAAGCTGGTTTTCCTTTTAGCCTTTGGGGTGTCAGTATGAAGTGTGAACAAAACACTGTAGATTGGGATGTGAAGTCATGGGGAAATTTATGCAGATAAGATATTCATGGGTGGAAATTGCATGCTGAAAGTGATGAATGATGAGCAATGATTCTAGCAATGCTGGTCCGAGAGGTTACTGTAGAGCTTGGTGTGTTCAAGGAGAAGAAGGTTGCATTAGATGAAATGGGAATTGATGAGTTGATATGTGAGGAAGATCTGTGCATTCCCCATGGAAACAACCCAATGATGGATTTTTGGAAGTGTTGTAAAAATGCTTTGCAAAAACCCAATTTTTTTTTGAACTGGGGGAATTGAATGTGTTCTGTTGGCAGGTATGGTAGGGACGGAATTTTGAGGAGGGGTGATCAGATTGGCATTGGTAGTGTATCCATGAGGCAAGAGCTGAGGATGAGGTTGATGGAAGAAGTTGGTTTGAGTGGAGGTCTAAATGGTCTGCATTAAAAACCTGAAATCTGAACAATGTGAACAGACAAGAGCCCCCAGAAAGAAGAGAACAGTGCTGTCACAGAAATCCAGGAGGAACCCAGAGGAAGAGATGCCGGAGGGTGGGAACAGAGGTCACAGAATCACCTGGCTTGGAAGAGACCCTTTAGGTCATTGAGTCCAACCATAGCCTAACCCAGACTAGTCTACCTCTAGGTCATGTCCTTAAGGACTTCATCTACACACCTTTTGAATACCATCAGGGATGGTGACTCCACCACCTTCCTGGGCAGCCTGTTCCAATGCTTGACAACCCTTTCAGTAAAGAAATTCTTCCTGATACCCAACCTAAATCTTCCCTGGTGCAGTTTTAAGACAAGTTATTTTATTGAAAGAGCTGACACTGGGTACTTGAATATGAGTTCGCTCGATGTGTAATGGTTACACAGATCTGATGACTAATGTGCCTGACATCCCTCATCTGAGTATTTGTGTCGGTCCTGTAGATGTTCAGATACACCAGAACAAATAGTCTAGGAACAGTTTGGCTTTGCAATGCACATGTTTTTAATTGTACAATGCAATGTTTTTGTCAGTTGCCCCTTCCTGAAGCACAGACTTTGAGGGAGTACCGTTGGCATAATATAATTTGTTTCATTAATTACTCTGGTGAGATTCCAGTGTGATGCAACAAAATCCCCAGGAGTTTGTAGCCTGCAGAGATGTACCTAGTAAGTTCTCTGCATTTGCCAGCACAGACCCTGCGGCACCATGTTAGTTTTGCTTACTGCTTACACTGGGTTTTGCATTTGGATTTGAGGTTTCTCATGTACAAGTACATTTTGCTATTGTGTGGTGGTTTAATAAATTTTGGTTTTCTCCCTACTTCAGTCTTCTATGCACTGGTGGGAAGGGTAAGGTAGACATTCTGTGCCTGGGTCAGTGGACTACAAAATGGAACACGCTTGTTGTGGTCACACTGGCACTTGCAGAGCAGTGGTGGTAACCAGCACGGTGGTGTTGGAGGAGAATTCCCCAGTGACAGCTGTTTGGTTTTGTTTGCCAGCCAGAGCATAGGTTTCTTCTAGTAACCAGTTGATAGTACAACCTTGCTATGCTTTCTGAGTCGAAGTGTGTGTTCTGAGTGGGTTCAGGTCATGGGTTTGGACAAGAATTTGAAAATTTCTTTCCCTCAGGATAGAAAATGTTCCTCCTCAGCTGGTTTACTGTCTGTCTGCTTTGCAACACTAACCCACTTAAAATTTGTGGGGCTCCTTCTGATTTTATTTTAAGCCCTCAGCAACCTATGCAGATTGGTAACCTTGGGTAAAGCTGCCCAGTCGTGGTTTCAGTTTTGCCCTCTGCATGTGGAAAGTGCCCCAGCACATTTCAGGGATTTTGAACTAGAAACTTCTTAGATGTGGGTCGTGGTTTCAAAGCTCAACTGACACAGCATGTGTCAAAACAAAGTGGAGCTTTGTATTCAATTATATCTGAGAACAGGATACATAGTCACATTTGAGTGTGACTCTGAAGTGATTTTTCCTGAGGAAGATGGCAGTGAGGCCACGTAACATTCCAAGGTTTTGCACTGATAGCATGCTTCAGAAATGTATCAAATTCTTCATATGTGCAGGTTTTCTGGTGTACTTTAATAAATAAAGGTGTATCTGTTATAAACCAAAGTATTCAAAAGCAATCTCTGTGGGTTTTTTTTAATTCTCCTGATTGGCTGAAGGTTTCTTTCTGATTCCATTTCAGATGCATCCACTCGGACTGTGTAATAGCAATGATGAGGAAGACCTATATGAATATGGATGGGTAGGAGTGGTGAAACTGGAACAGCCAGAGTTGGAGCCTAAGCCATGTCTCACTGTCTTAGGAAAGGTAAGGGGGTAGTTTGGAGTAAATGGTTCACTAACTGTTTCTTGACAGGATTGGTTCCTTTCAGAGAAAAATCATCAAGAAATAAGAGAAAACTCTCTTTATTCCACAAAATAATTCTGTTTTGTCTGTTTGCACATGATATGCTTCATGGAAATACAGTGTCATAATTCTAGTTGACAGAGGTGGTTGTGGAGAGCTGAGTGCACACAATTCCTTTTTAGAGCTCTGTAGGAACCCAACAAAGACTTCTGCAAAAATGGCTGTTTAACAGAAACACTATTGGAGTAGAAATAGCATGAACCACAAGTGTGAAGCTAACTCCATCAGAGCAAGCTCCTTATCAAAAACAGTCAAAATGAAAGCATTCTATTGGTTTTCCCTAGATACCGTTTTCTGAGAAGACATATATTAATTTATGCGGTGGGGGAAAGAGGAATCTTCAACCATAGAAGAGATTTCTTTGCTTTAATTGCAGGATAGATATCTAATAGCAAGTGTATCTTACTGTAGTGCCTAAAGAAATAAAGATTTTCATCTTCCTGGAATCTCCCTGTGGAATATGGCCTCTGGAATCTGAATTCCTGGCAAAACATTTCCCTTTGTTTTATGGGGTGAAGTTAGTAAGATATCATTAATGCTGCCAAATATGTTAAAAAGGGAAGCAGAAAGCTGTCCTTTTTTTGTTTTCAGCTTAGAATTTTAAAGTATTGAGATTATTACATGCTGACATCTGAAGTCTAGAGAAGTTGGAAGTGTGTGAAAGAGTATAGGCCACAAGTTCTACTAGTAACTGAATAGTTAAAAACACATAAAATCTCTGGGGTTCATCCTAAAATCCAGCTGGCTCAGGTTGCTGAGACTTTGGTAGGAAGTTGGTGACTTCAGGTGAGCACTGAAAATGTAGTATATGAGGCAGAAAATAACATCATAGGTTGACACTTTGTAGTTCACTCTCATCTCTCTATGTTGATAACCAAAACTCCTAAACCTCCTGCATTTCAAAGGAAATCAGAACCCATATGCTTGTCTTAAAATTTGCTGCATGTTTAGCTTGTGGTACATGGTAATAAACATCTCTCTAAGAAGTGACTCCCCTTTCTCCTGAATTTCAGCAGAATATAACTTCTTTTCTATCTTAGAATACTGGTTTTGTTTCTCAGAAATTCCACTTGATGCTTCTTTACTCTTTGGAAGACAAAACCTGAGGATAAGGTCTTTGAGGATGGGAACTAGAGAAGATTGGGTACTGAAAGATGCACAGTAATCCATAAGTAAACTTCAGGAATGAGTTGAGTCTTGGGGAAGGAACCTGCTTAGTCCTCTCTGAAATGAATGCTTTTGAAAAGCATGTGAGAAAGTAGGTGTGAAAAATAGTTGAAATAAGTGGAAACCATAGATATGCTGCACAAAACTAATGTTACAAATACTTCCTGACATAGTGACATTGTGACATTGCTTCCCTGACCAAATCTTACCATGTCCTCTGTACTCCCTATGTCCAAAAGCTGCATTAATCTCTAGAATGAATATACCTCAGTATCTGCTGGTCCTTGCTTCCTGCTTGGGCTGCTGAACAGAAGATCCTGGCTTTGCGTCAGGAGCATAATGACAGCAATGTGACTTCATCCTCCTTGTGGTGTGTCCAGAGAGTTTGGGCACAGTCTTTCCTGTCTATCAGTTTACCTGCGGTAATTTTAACAGGTGAAAAAAGACTGGCCGATGTTCTAGGCAATACTTACTTCTCAGCAACTTCAGCAGCTCCTTGCTCTTCATGTTCACGTTGCCATTCATCCTTCTCTTCCTGAAATATTTTTTCCTTATTTCATGCTTGCTGCTGTCGTTTCTTCTCTCCATCTTTTCTCTGCAGCCTTTCTGCTCAGTCCTCCATATGCTCAAGTTATGTTATGATTTAGGACTTCTCAGAAATCTTGAAATAGTGTTGAATGAAGATAGAGGCAGGAACATCAGCCATGAGCTTCTGGCAGGTCTGACAATTAAATCAGTGTGGTTAGCTTACCAGTGGGAACAAATTGCATTGTGATTTTATGGCGCTCTGAAAGGTTTGGTTTCTGTGCAATTTGGTATGAAAATGGCTACATGTATTAAGTTTGTCCTGTAAACTGTTTCGCCTGGGTAAGTATCAAACCTGCTCCAGATGCATATATGTCTTCTGATTGTTTTTAGGATTTTGCAGCTGTTTGACTTCAAAGAAAACATAGGGAGATGAAAGGAGTGAAGAGGAAAAATGGAGTGAAAAGGAAAAAGAAAAGGCAAGGCAAGGAAAGGAGAAGTGCAAGGAAATGAAAGGAGAGGGGAAAGGAAAAGATAAAAGGAAAGGGAAAGGAAAAGAAAATGGGGGAGGGTGGCCTTGAACGGGGAAGGGAAATAGAACTTCCTTCATTTAGAAAAGGAGGAAGAAGTAGAGTGCAAGCCTACTGTTTGTTTCTCATTTAGTTTGATTTATCCTGGCCCCCCGGTGGCTTGTCCGGCACTATTTGATCTTCCAGACAAATACTGGTTTTGTCTTTCAGTAGAGCTGTGATAAGCTCTTGCTTTTCCATAATTCTCTAAAGTAGGTCTGCCCAACTGTGGAGATGATATGGATGTTACAAGATGCAGGGGTGATGCAACATGTGTTGCATTTCAGCCTTGCTGGAGTTGTTGATATCCAGATATTATGCAAGTAACATAAATAGCAAAGCAACCCCTTGTTACACATACATCTGCATGACTCGGGTGGGTAACAATAAGACTCCACTGAATACAAATATTCCTACCTCCTAGAAGATGTAGTAGAGTGCATAAAATTGAGTATATAGGTCATTCAGACTTCTAGACCATGGGAATGCTGCTTTGTCTAGTGAAGCCTGACTTTGTGATCAGTTATACTGCCTGCTGGAAGCAGAGACATCTCCCCTTTTTGCTTCCTCTCTATTTCCTAATGCTGGAATCAGCATTGTGATCTATCTTCTAGTATTCATTCTTAGATCTTAATTTCATTGGAAGCCAGTCTGTGAAATTAAAGCCAAGTCTTGTACGTTAAGAAAGTGATGTGGTTGGATCAATTTGATCTATTTATTTGATAGTAGATATAAAATTGGTGCCAGGAAGGTGGGAGAAGTTGAGAGACTTTTAAAATTGTCATGGGCATAATTGAAAATCTGCCTCAACAATTTAGGGCAAAATAAAGACTCTGTAAGGGCAGATCCCTGTGTATGCCCTTCCCTCTCCAGCTTATGGCACATGTGGGCAGTTCTCTTTCACTTTGACACTTCATACTGAGAAAGCTAGTTTGGATATCCTGCTGTGCTGGCTCAGCTGACAATTACTTTGTCCATCTTAGATATTTAAGGAATGGATAATCTTGCCAGCTTAAGCCTGTCATAAGTGGTGCTGTTTAAAAGATCTGACTAGCTCAAACAACAAAAGATTTTTGTTTTAGTAGAGCCAATTTAAAATAGTTTCGCTGAAACTGGTGAACATTTGTGCTGAATCATGTAGTGATCGAAGCAGAAGGGTTATTGCTTGTGTCTGTATGGTGGAATGCATGCATATATGAAGGAATAAATTACGAGGTTTTGTTTAGTTTAATAGTAGAGGAAAAAATAGAGATGATATTGTAGAAAGTTTGGAACGTTGGGAAGTAGAACATCAGGACTACTTAAAAGCTGTTAGTAGAGCAAAATTCCATGACACACAAGTCTGGAACAAAGATGTATGTGTTTATTCTTATTGTTGGTTTTAGTTGTTATGGTCTTTATTTGATTTGAGGTGGGATTTGGGTTTGGGTGGGTTTTTATTTTATTTCTTGGTTGGTTGTTTTGGTTTGGTTTGGGGTTTGTTTTATTTTGTTTTTAGTAAAACCCTGGTCTGTGTTTTCAGAAGGTTCGCTCCATTTGTTTATCCATGTGCTAAATGGGACTGGTAGCTGTACAGAATTTAATGCATCCATTTCCATATAGGTTTTCTAATTGCTCATCCTTCTTGGTCAGATTTATATGGTGCAATGGAAATGAAAGAGTTTAAAAAAAATGTATCTCTTGTTAGACCGCCTGTGAAAACTGGAGGGTGATTGGGAAGGGGTGTGTGTGGCAGCTGTGATTTAATATCGCCTTTGATCACAGTGCAGGCCTGTTTGAGGCAATGCTGCATGCAGGCAAAGCAAAGGCCTGGGGTTTACTGATCTCATGAGCTCCTGAATAGGGCTGGAGGGGGAATGACAGAGGAAGAAGAAAGCTTTGGAAATGAAAAGGAAACCTTGTGAACCCGACCAGCATTATTGGCTGGATTTGCCTACCAGGGAGCCGCTCAGTTTCTGCCAGGCTAATTCTGCTCAAGCTTCTCTCCCCCAGCTCCCCGCCCCCCCCTCCTTCCTCCTTTCAGACGGTTTTTGTTTCTGAGGCATGGCTGCAGGAACTTGGTTCTCAGGCTGGGAACCCACTGGGCTGTTGCCATGGTCACTGGGAAGCTCCCGGTGCCATGCGCTTCAAAGGGAACCTTTTTCCCCCCTGGAATTCCTGCCCAGCACAATGAGACCCCTGCTCTGCCTGCCAGCACACGTGCTCCAGCACCATAACTTTGCTCTGGATGAAGGGGAAAGCCTGGCAGCCCACAATACCTGTTGCATGCCTGCATCCCCTGCATTGTGGTGGCAGTGCCTGCATGTGTCTGCACGTTCCAGTATGTGGTCTCTGGTCTCCCTGTTCTTCCCCCCCCCAGCCATTTTTGAAGCAGATGACAACTGTAAGGAGAAGTGAAGTACAGGCCAACAATGCTGCTGTTTATTATTTCAGTACAGGGTAGATAGTGAGAAAATGCTGAAGATTTGCCTAAGAGTTGCATTTCTTCCCTTTCTGTAGGCTTGGATATTGTTCTTGCTTATCTTCCAAGGACTGCTGAAGGGACTCTTCTTCTGTATTAATAGGATGTGTGTATTTGAGGATGTGCATCTGAGTAGAACTTAACAAAGAGAGGATGTCCCTGCTACTACAGCTTCCTGTTTTCCTCAGATCAAAGGAGTCTGTAATATGAGGAAATTCCTAACAGTTCTTCCAGTACCCATTCACTTCTTTTCTCTCTTTTAAGTTTATTTGAAAAAAAATTTGCACAAAGTAGAAAAATCTCTTGTTTTGCCACATTATTGTTATGATTATACTACTTAGGTGGGAGCTAAAATAATCATAACTCAAGTCTTATGTTAAACAGTTAACTGTGATTCCTAATCTTTTGTCTAACAACTTCCTTCAAACGTAAAGATTCTTACAAGATAGTTGAACAAGAAATCATGAGGCGATGTTGGTAGGTCAGCTGCTGAATAAAGTGTGATCTGTTTTAAGACGAGGAACAAGAGGGCCTGTGGGGAGTCAATTTTAATCTTTTTATTTTGGAGTTATATGTACAAATCAGAATTGCAGTGACTACATAAGTATGAGTTTTGCTTCTGTGTAACATTAATAGTTTTATATATAGTTTGGATAATTTCCTGTAGAAATTTATTAAGTTCAGTTTTAGAAATGCATATGGAATTTAGGAAAACTTCTCCAGAAATTAGGAGTGAGCTGTGCAGTATATTAAGATCTAAAATGAATGAGAGAGTTGTCTAAAACCTTTGATCAACAGCTCCAAAACTTTGCTTGTTCAGGTACTTTCCAACAGGTAGTGGCAGCTGCAGTAACACACCCTATGATGAGGAGTCCTGTGCCTCATGCAGTAGAAGGAAGATACTGTCACTATAAGAAAACTTCCATCCATTGAAGTAGCTGACATTCCACTTGTGGTATCTGCTCCACAACTTGGAGACCTTTTGCTGCCTTCTGTTTGTCAGCCCATGTTTCTTTTTTATGAACAGCATCTAAAAACATTTGGAATTAATTTTGAGTCATTATTGTCAAAATTTACAGCAAAATTTAATTGGTCTGGCTGAAAAGTAACAGTATGGGTGATTTTTAATCTGGCTGGTTGGTTGGTTGATTGGTTTGTTTCACTGTATTGGCAGCGTAGTGTCCAGGGGAGGAAGGAATAAGTAAAAGGAGGAGGGTAAAGGGTCTAGTCTTTCTGATGACAGCACTACCCTAAATGCAGTTCAGACTGCAGATTGATAAAAGTTGTTCTGCAGTAGAAACTTTATTGATTGTTTTGAACTCTCTGACTTTCTGTGTTAGGAAGGAAGTTGTTACAAAGCAGAAGAGAAGTTTCTTGAATGCGACAAGGCTCCTTTGGTTGTGGATAAGTTGATAGATCTACACTGCAGGTGCCAAACATACCAAAACTCCAATCAAAACATAAATTACATTGTTTATCAATCTCATTGTTTTGTAATGAAAAAAGAGTATGTGTTTTGAGGCAGAAAAACAGCCTCTTGGCTAGCATTAAAGACTCTGAGTTTCTGAATCAGTCATGTTCTTTGGTCTCCATTAACCTTGCATTTAGAATTTAAATTTCCATGGTCTATTGTCTTAGCTCTGTAATCCCTGCCATGCATCTTTTTTTCTTACTGTATTTGTTTTAAAGAATATACTGAGGAACAAAGAGAGAAAATTACCGTTTTCCTGAAGTACTAAAGAACGTAAGTGCTGTAATACTGTACTGACTGTTTCTTGTTATTTCCCACTTAATCATCATTTATAATGTCCAAGACACCTGAAATGTTAACATCCATTTTAAACAACCATAAAACATCTTTTAAAAATAGTATATAAGGTGACAGTGGTGCTTGTTATCAAATATATTTGGTGTCATTTATCTTTTGATAGTCTTGTTTCTTACTCTTTCAGTGCTAGCAGTGTGATCAGAGTGGGTATAGATATAATGGTTTCTGGAGTTCTAACAGAATTGCATAGATGAGGTCAGAAGAGGGGGCAATACATGTTTTTTCACAAAGAAGATGGATTTGCATTATCACAGGCAGAAATAGCCATGCTTCATATTTTTCCAGATAAGGACAAGTGTATATTTTTCAGCAGAAAAATAAAAATCAGTCGCATAAAGCAAAATGCTTCTGCCAAAAGTTCAGTGTATTTCTGCTTCCGATCCCCTTGCCTCCTTTTTGATCCCCCACAGACCATGCTCATAAAAGCAAGCCAGTTTTAACAGTTTGAGCAGGGGATTTGAATGGGAAAGAAAAAGGAAGAAAGGTTGCATTTAACAGTGTTTGGCTGCAGAGAACACGAAGATGCAGCAAGAAGCAGCACTTTCATCACTACAGTTGAGTCTTGAGTTCTTATGTGTCTTTCTCACATCTTTTCTCTTTAAATCCCCTCATTCCATGACTACTTTCCACCTTAATTTCAGCAGTCCCTTTGAGGAGAGAAGGGAAAAGTTGAGCACAGGTAGGAAAGCTGACAAGCCAATTAAATTCTGGAGACTGAGGAAAGGTTTGTGTTGTGTAGGAATCATCCAGTAAAAGATACGAAAGGAAATAAGAGCTGGATCAAAGCAAAGGAGGGGAGCACTCAAAAGGAATAGACAAACAAGGGCTGAATCAGGTTGTGCACTTCAGAAGTAGATCTGTCATGTTTTAACTCATGGGTGGTGGTGGGCCCTTTTCATTGGCAACTAGTGCCAGCAATCTGCTATTGTATTATTTTACTAATTTCCTTTTTGTATTCACTGTGCAGTTATGAAAAGCAACATCTATTCATCAAGAAATGCTGTCTCTCATGTTTCTCCCTCTAGGCACTCCTTAGATTTGCTGCTGTTGGATTGATTACTTTAAATAAATGTCCACTTTTAGAGTTGAGTCCTTAGCAGTCCCCAGCACCACCTTCAGTCCTTCCTAACCAACTGTGGAACACAGCTGCTTTCTCCCTTAAGCTAAGGAAGCAGCTGTTGTTGCACAACACGTGTTACTGGAGCCTTTGCTGTGTCCGAAATCCCAGTGAAATTAAATGGAAGTCCAGGCTGAGTAAAGACTAAGGAACTTTTTTTTAAGATACACCCTACATAAAAATAATGTGTAAATGTTTTATGTTTCTTATGTTTTCCACCCCTCGTGATTCTGTGCCTGGTGAGCCTCTCAAACATTGAGAGATACTTTTATTGTCCATGCAGAATTCAGCTGTTTCTGTAATAGGAGAAATGCACAGTGTCAGGAGGAGCTACAGTGGAGTTTGGAGCAGAAAAATGTGTGGGCAAGTCAGTGCAGCGATGTTGGAGTGTAGAAGTGATCACAAAAGAAGGCTGGCAAGCAGGATCGATAAATGGATCAGAATGTGAAGAAATCAAGTAGCAGGGAATAGAGTAATTTAGGACTTCACAGACGAGTGAGGTGGCTGGTTTTGGTACACTAAGAGGCAGAAGGCCTTGAAAGAAATTGGAGAACTGGAGAATGTAACCAGAGCTGCACCAGAGGGACTCTGATCCGTGGAGTATAAGATGGGCAGATACAATCAGCAGTGGTAGAAAACAGTGGATTATAAGAAATTACAGACATAAAGTGGGAATGTTTTGCAATGATTTTCACAGGGTTGAAAGAGAAAATATAATAAACCATGCTTCGTATCCTACTCCTTGGAGATAATTTGCCAGAAGCTGATTTCCAGCTCTAAACATTTTGTCTCCATGATGGCCAGATGGATATTATCTAGAGGTGCCTATTTGGTTGACGTGATGATTAATGTTTACACTAAATTCAAGAAATCCCCTCCAAATGAATCAAATGATCATACTGTGAACTCAAAATCAGTATGAAGTGGGCTTTTTGATCAATATAGGGAGCACCAACCAAGCCATTTGCAAGTCTAGCACGATATTTCTTGAAGATTAGAGCTGCACATATTTGTGGTATGAATTCTCCAGACAGATTAGGTATATATTAACAAACATTTGCATAGAATTGCTCAACATGGATATGAAACTCTCACCAAAATTATCAAAAGCACATATATATTCTGGTGCATTAATGCATCAGTTATTGGCTCATTAACATTTTGTCCAGTTGGTAATCCAACAGAACACACCACAGATGTTTAATTTTTCAAAATGGTCAAAAAACTTGGTCAGCTTTAGGTAGGAAAAAAGGTGAACCTTAGCCCCAGGGATCTAAATACAGAGCTTGGGGGGACACACACTTTGTGAAGAGCACAGAATGCACAGAATCTTGAGTCTCTGAACAGTGTTGAAACTCCCAGAGGGTCCCTTCAGCTGACTGTAAGGGACTAATGAGCCAGCCTGGCTGTTTATGGGCTGTGGTTAACCTCTTGCAAGTTAGGATTTCCTGTCGCCAGCAATGAGCTGTGACCGCCAGCACCACAGTGTTAATGATGAGGTAGGGGCTGATGAATGGCTGGACTCCAGACAGCAGCCTTCACTGGCAAAGAATCAAGTGGCTAGAGGGGGAAAAACATTGATGTCTGCAAGAGAAATAATGCAAACTCCAGAACCTATAATTCCCATGTTTAAAAAAAGAAAGGGAGAAAGAAACTGGGGACAAATTCAAGCCAAGTGAAGCTTTTATCTCTGCATTCTGAATAGAAAATTGTTCTCCAGCAAAACTGGCTGCAAAAGCCAGGCCAGTTAAAACAATATGCAGGCTGCTTGCCTCCAAGTAACCAGAAATTGTTGGCTCGGAGTAGCCTGCTCTGAGGAGCCAACCTGCTGGGAGACGTTATCCAAGCAACGGCCTGAATGTAATTCTTCCCGCTGTGGAATGGCTCTTTGGCAAATGAAGACCCTAATTAGAGATGGAAGGGTTTCTATTTTGTTTTTCTTTAATCCTTACCCTGAGGCCTCTGCAATACAGCCATGTCTCTGCTTGTGTGCAGAGAAGTTTCCAGTTTCCCTTTGTAACAAACATTCTCCACCTTTTTTATTCTTTTTTACCACCCCCCCCTTTTTTTTTTTTTAAAGAAAAAAAAGAATCAACAAACTAACAGCAAGGGCTGACCACAGTTTGGGACCTTGACACATATCTAACCCAAACCCAAGGATCACTGTTTGAAAGAAAGTCTGTGTCATGTTATATTAGCCAGCCCATGGAAAAGTTGCTAGATGGACTGGAATACTCTTTTTAATACTGACATTATTCTCCAAGCTGATTCCTCTAGTAAAGAGGGAGAAGGAGAACGTCACTGAACCAGTAGTATTCTACTGGACACCAAGGGGATTCTACACACCTTTGTCCATTCAGGACCAAAGTCCCTGACTGGGGGTTGCAATGCTCATCCCTGACAGAGAGGACAGAACCTCCAGATTAATGTGCTACAGCAGCAAAACTCCAGTATGTGTAGAAGTGACAATATATTTGCTGCTTGGTAACTCACCTGGGTGTATATGGTGTCTGTTGGAACATCTCTCAGACTACATGCAGACACTTAATAACCCTGCAAAGAGTATTGCATTTTCTGTCACTATTGAGACTTGGATTTACTGTTTCATCACCTCGGATGATGCTTGTGTCATCTCTGAAATGTCCCTGTTGATAGCAGATACCAACCTGTGGATGAAAGCCACCTACTTGAGGATGAGGCTAAGCAAGAGATGATACTAAGCAGAAGACATTGAATTTTCATTCCTATCAGTTTCTTACATTTGAAAACAGATATATACAATATTTACCTAAAGCTGTGGGTTGAGAACCTTGGCACAAACCATTGTTTTGTTGAAAAGAACTTTCTGCACTAAGGGAAAGCTTGTCTCTCAGGAGGATTGAATCTCCCCATTGAATTGACTGAGATTGGATGGAATTCCTGCAAGACTTAAAGTTTTTGAAAGCTTTGCCATTTGCTGTTCTAAATGCAAGATACAATTCTTACTAAATTTTGTTTTCCCTTTTGATGTAAATGTGTACCAATTTATAATTTTAAGTTAGTTTATGACTGGAACATACTTTGGTTTTTAGTTCCACATGTTAACTATCTGAGAACCTCTCAATACTGAGTGGTATGGAGACCACATTGGGCTATATTGGTATACTGCAAGAGGTAGTATTTTTCTTAAAGTAGAAGTACGTAGTTTTTTAAAGGTTGGGTTTTGGGGTTTTTTGGTTTTTGGGGGTTTTTTTTACAGAGAAGTACACTGGGTTTTAATTGTGATTTTATTTTTAAGTTTAAAATTCTGCTTTGCACTTTCTATTTCTATACTCCTTAATTGATAAGGGAACTGTCATCATGCCACATAGAACTATAGAATCACAGTCTGGTGTGGGTGGGAAGGGACCTCAAAGCCCATGGGCAGGGATATCCTCTCCTAGCGTGGGGTACCCAAAGCCCCATCCAGTGTGGCCTTGAACCCTGCCAGGGATCCAGGCGTAGTCACAGCTTCTCTGGGCACATTTCTTCCTGATGTCTATGACCCTCTTTTAGTTGAAACCCATTCCCCTTGTCCTGTCACTACAGTACACCCTGATAAACAGTCCCTCTCCATCTTTCCTCTAGGCCCCTTTTAGGTTCTGGAAGGCTGATATAATGTATATATAATGCAGTATCTATAGGGCAAATGTATGAACAATGTCTTAAACTGCCAGAGAAGTTGAGTATTCCAGTCAGGAAGGTGGTTTATGCTGTTGTGATACCCAGAGATTTGGTTGTCTTCTTGTGATATTCTGCCTTTCCTTTCAGACAAAAATCTGAAAGTTCCTTTTTGTACCTTCAGAAGGGTTTTAAATGGCATCCAACTTCTGCTTGGCTTAACTTGGTTTCTGGAATTACTGGGGAATTGTACATTAACAGGGCTGAGGCATCAGTTGGTTAATGTGTAACTTGTGCTGTTTGCAAAGTAGATGATGTCCTTTTCTCCTTCCTCCTCTGCCCGGCAGAATTGGCCCGTGGCCTGGCTTTCTAGCTGCAGCAGTGGTTCAAGGGGCAGTGTATTTTTGGTGACTGACTGACCCCAATAGCAGTATAGGAGAGAGACCCGGGATGCCTGCATTGTTCACATGTTGGTGTCTGTGTTTTCTGTAGCTCTGAGAGCAAAAGAGGTTTTGTGGTTTGACAATCATAATCACAGAATCACAAGGTTGGAAAAGACCTTTAAGATCATCAAGTCCAACCATTCACATCCCAAACTAAACCATATCCCTAAGTACTTCATCTACCCTTTTTTTGAACACATCCAGGGAAGGTGACTCAGCCCCTCCCTGGGCAGCCTGTTCCAGCCCTGACAACTCTTTCAGTAAAATATTTTTTCCTAACATCCAATCTAAACCTGCCCTGGCACAGCTTCATGCCATTCCCCCTTGTCCTATCACCTGTCACCTGGCTGAAGAGACCATCACCTACCTCTCTATAACCTCCCTTCAGGTAGTTGTAGGCGGTGATAAGGTCTCCCCCTCAGCCTCCTCTTCTCCAAGCTAAACAGCCCCAGCTCCCTCAGCCACTCCTCAGAGGATTTGCCCTCCAGCCCCTTCCCCAGCCTGGCTGCCCTTCTCTGGACTCGCTCCAGGACCTCCATGTCCTTCTTGTGGTGAGGAGCCCAGAACTGGACACAGGACTCAAGGTGTGGCCTCACCAATGCCGAGTACAGGGGCACAATCACCTCCCCAGACCTACTGGCCACACTGTTTTTGATACAAGCCAAGATGCCATTGGCCTTCTTGGCTACCTGAGCACACTGCTGACTTATATTCAGTCTGCAGTCACCCAACACCCCCAGGTCCTTCTCTGCCTGACAGCTTTCCAGCCAGTGTCCCCCAGGCCTGTAGCGCTGCATGGGGTTGTTCTGTCCCATGTGCAGCACTCTACACTTGGCCTTGTTAAACTTCATCCCATTGGACTCAGCCCATCGGTCCAGTCTGTTCAGATCCCTCTGAAGAGCCTCCCCACCCTCAGGCAGATCAACAATTCCTCCTAGTTTGGTGTCATCTGCAAACTTAGTGAGGGAGCATTCAATCCCTTCGTCGAGATCATTGATAAAGATGTTGAACAAATCAAAACATGTATTTGACAGAACGCTCTGGGGCCTGTGCAGGACTCTCAGTGGTAAGCAGACCAGCAGATTGTCCCACTGGAGTGTCTTTGTGCCCGTGGCTGATGTTCCATGCTTTTGCAAGCTCAGTTGTGAGGCTGTGCTAGAAGTGGGTTTTATTCTGCTAATGAGATAACATATTTTCTTTCCTTCAACATTAGCTGCTAACTGAATATATTACAGATAGTCACATGTCAATAGGAAGCATATATCCGTGCTTACTTTAGCAGACAGTGTTCCAGGTGTATTTTCAAAGTCATCTGAATAGTTATATTCACTATAATTGAAGTTTTACCAGCCAATACAGTGGTGTTTAAACATAGACAGATTTTTCTGACCTGTTTTCTCTGTTTCCTCCTCCTTAATGAGATTGTGCCCAATTATGGGAAGGGCTGTCTAAAGTATTCCAGAGAAGAGTACTTTCCTTTTTGCAGTACGAAGTATAGCGCTGTAAAACCTGCTGTACTGTGATAAGGAATCAAGGAGGAAAGAATTTTATGGAATACACATGTGTTTTCATCCTGATGGGAGATTACACTGAAGAGAGGACCTTCACCCCAAGCAGATGCCACAGTCATATCAAAAAACAACTTTGGATTTTATTACCTGGCTTCATGGGATGCCATTTCTGTCATGTTGAAAATCTAATGCTGCCATCCACAGAATGGGGCTGCAGCTCATACCCAATGCTCAGTTTAACAGGGTTCTTTGAGGTACACCTCTCTTCTCAAAGAAGCTAAGGGCCTCAGCAGGGTTAGAATGCCATTCAGCTGACTCAAAGGGCAAACCGATGGTGGCAACGTCTGTTTGTTTGTCCACACCTGCAGATTCATGCATTTTATTTAAGAACCAATGGTCTTTCTTTCATCTATAGAACTTCCTGGGTTTGTCCATACTTAGTCAAAGACTCCTTAAAACTCAGGAGTCTCTGCAGAAGTTAAACCCAGATAATTTAGACTCCTGATGCTTATTCCACCGTCAAAGTTGTCCTCTGCTAATAGAACAACATAAACTCTGCAGGAGGCAACTACAACCTTGTGCTATATCTGTACCTTTTCTCTTTCGTAGCTCTGGTAATACTGTCTACATCTCTGTGGTCTCACTTCATCTTGGTAGGGAGAAAACAGGTGCAAATCAGTTAGTTTGTGAGCCCTAAAAAATACTGCAACAGATTTTGCTGCTTTGAATCTGCTCAGAAGGCCATGTACACTGAATTCCTCATTTATTTTAGTGAAATACTGCAGATGGAGACCTCATCCCTTCAGCTGTATTGCCTAGCAGTTACTCCCTAGCAATCAGTGTTGCAATCCTTGACCTACCTTTCCAAAGCAATGAAGACAGACACTGCACATTTTAATTAAAAATCATGTTCCTTGTCCAATGACAGGACAAGGGGGAATGGATTAAAACTAAAGGAAGGAAGGTTTAGATTAGATATTAGGGGGAAGTTTTTTACAGAAAGGTGCTGGAGGTGCTGGAACAGGCTGCCCAGAGAGGGGGTGGGTGCCCCATCCCTGGGGGTGTTCAAGGCCAGGTTGGATGGGGCCCTGGGCAACCTTGTGTAGATCCAGGCCTGAGGTTGGTGGCCCTGCCTGTGGCAGGGGGGTTGGAGCTCTGTGATCCTTGGGGTCCCTTCCAACTCATACCATTCTATGATTCTGTGACTCTCAGAGTATGCAGGTTGCTTGCTACCAGGTGTTGCCTACATGTTACCAATACGCTCTGTGGGAGGCTGACTTCTCATGACAGAATAAGCTATAAAAAAGATTCCACTTCACACCACTCACATAATCCCACTCTTTTGGCAGATTAATGATTACAAACTCTACAATGTGGAGAGTTCTGACACGGAATATTTGATCTGATGGGCTGGGTTCAACAGAAAATATGCCTCAATTTCAAGGATTTTTAGTTCATAGAGAAATTGAGGGGAAAAACCTCAAAAACCGATAGAGGAAATGCAAGTCTGGTCAGGCTGTCTCGGTTCTCAGCTAAATAAGAATGTATAAACCAATTTTCTTGACTACTTTGTTCAACAATCTCTGTGTAGAGTTAGAGCAACCCATTTACCACATTTACTGTCTTGTCCATTTTGGAGGACCAGCTAATAGTACATGCTGGCACATGATAGAATAGAGTTGGGACAGTTTGCTAGCAGCAGTTTACTGGCATGAGTACTGGTTACTGCCTAAACCATTGCCCAGATCCCCCTCTGTCTTGATTATTTTCTTAGCCCAGAGTATGTATCAGCTCCCTCATGTACCACATACCATAGTTAGTATTTGTTATTTACAGTGCACTAAGTTCCAAGAAGAGAATTCCTGGAGTTGGATGAATGATCCAACTCATCCAGGAAGTTACATATTTCCCAATGTAAGAGCACTTGTGAGAACCTAAGTGTTAGAACAGCAGGATATATCTGTGGGTTTACACAGGCAGACATTACTTTTAAAGCATCTTGTTTTTTTCCCTTTTACTCCACAAGTTTTATCTAGGCTGTTAACAAAAAAAAAAGAGAAAAGTGTATTTATAAATAGCAATCTGGATCTACAAACAGCCGTTATTTGCAGGATATATTAAGTTACTATATTAATAAGTGTGTAATGCATTACTATGTTGATATAAATGGCAGAGCTAAAAGGAATTAATGAACTTTGATTTCCCCACCTGTGGTTCCAAGCCTCAGTCCTCCTCTCACCTGTAATTTATTCAGTGTTATGTCCTCATATGTAAATACAGTTGTATATTGTTAGGGAATCCTAACTCTGGCAAAGTAGGAAATGTAATGAAAGGTAACGTTCTTAGTATGATTTTTCTCTTGAACAGGCACCTTGTTAAGCAGCTTTTCTTACGTTGGCTTCTCCTCTGTTGTGTAATAACTGACATACCAACTGTAACGAGGCCATACTAGAAAGTGGAGGCAGAGATGCTTGCAGTGCAATCATGTAAGGTCCTTCTAGATGTCACTAAGTGGCTGACCTTCTTACTGTTCTGATGGTTGTCATCATACCTGATGAGAATGAATGAGAGGAAGCAGTGCACCTGTTTAATAATCATCTGGTCCCTTGGGCTGAAAGTTTGTCTCATCAAGGAAGTTGTTGCTTCCTTATTGGATTAGTCTGGCCCACAGGAAGGGAGTACAGAGCTCTTAAAATCTTTCTGGTATTCTTTGAGGTAATAACTAAAATTTCCTCAAGCCCAGAGATGCAAAGAGATACTTTCCTTACACTTCTTTCACATTTGTTTCCTCTCATCCTCTCTAGATTACAGTGCCTATGAATTTCTTCCACATTTTCATCAGAAATAGTATTTAATGTAATGTTTACCTTATTGGTAATGGTTATAAACAGTGAGTTCCCAACAAGTAGGTGTCTAAAATACACTCTGAAGTAACTTACCAGCCATCTCCATGACCTATGTCAATCTCTGTGCAAATTAAAACACTACAGAAACGTAGATTAAGCCAGTATTATGCATTTGTAATAAAAATCATTTTAAAATGTGCAATAAGCACACTGTAGCTTTCTGTTTACATTTGTCTTTGAGTATAAAGTAACTGTGTTCATCAGCAGAGGACTTTTGATGAAAGTCCTAGGCTGGTAATCTTTAAAGAGTTGGGGAAAGGCAAATTCAGAGGTGGGGTTTGTATCCCTGATCATTTTAGTCGTTTTAGAGGTGCCCGCTCCAACATTCAACTAGAGAAGATAGTCAAATGTCTACCCAGGTGCTTGAATAAAGTCTACCAAAAGACAGATCTCTTTGTAATGTTCATCTACAAAGAAAAAAATTAAGATGTCATTTGAAGAGATTCCTTAAGTGGCCAAAACTTTTAATAATAATTAAACTCAGGGTGCATATTCTCTCTATTTCATCATATAGACAAGGAAAATAACCAGCAAACATTTGTAACAGCATTCTTTATGATCTTAATTGCCTTCATCTGCTGTTGTCATCTTTTTCCCTACCAAACATGATTTACCCCAAGTGATAACCTTCAAGTTTACTGTAAAGCACTATGAAAATAAGCAATCCAAAAGAAACACCTTTTGGATTTTCTCTGCAGTACCTTAGTCATGACTGGTGTCATGACATAAGCGCTACCAAGACTCTCCTGCAAGCATGTACCTAGAAAGTTAGGGGTATGTTTCACAGTATATACTCCTTTCTTTCTGCACCGGGGATATCTTTTGTCCATCCTTTGATGGTACTATTTCATCATATGAGATTTACTTCCATTATAGCCAAGACAGTGAGTTTTATTTTTCTGGACATGCTGCAATATGAGATCTAATAGCTTTAAATAGAACTCCTAGACACTTGTCATTACATCATTACATATATCACAAGGGGGAGACGCCAGTTACAGACAGTTGCCCCCTAGAAAAAAAGGTATCTCCCTTCCATAAAAATTACAGTGATTTCAGACAGTGAGTTAAGGTTGTGCTTGTCAAGTAAGATGCTGGGTGACTTGTCTCTATCCTATAAAGACCTACTTATATCTAACCTGTATTTTGTGTTTTATTATGTTTGTGCACCAGTACAGGGCTTGCTGAAGAGTGGCATCATTTCCAATCATGCTTTTAGGTTCAAGGCATGCTTAAGTACTGTCTACATCAGTGTTATTACACAATTCAACCCTGTGTTTCTGCATGTCACGCATTTAGCTAGCTGCTGATCTGCACAGAGCATGTATAAACTTCCCCTGCTTCCAGCTGGGATGTGGGAGCACTTCACAGAAAGAGAAGTTACAGTGGTGGTGCTTGGATATAGCAGCCCAGGTCAGAGTCCACTGCTCTCCTTAGCTGTTGTCACTACGAACAAAGAGTGATCATTCAAATTACTAAAACGGCAAGGTTTTTTACATTGTTTCCTTATTACTCTTTACCAAAAAAAACAAACCCAACCCTCAACACACTCTCTCCCCCACCCCAGACCCTGCTATACAACGATAGTCGTTTATTTTACCCACAGAAGACAGGCTCAGGAAGGGACATCGCTGGCGCTTTACTGGTGTCTGTCATTTCTTCGGAATGGAATTGAGGAAATGCCTGTTTGCTTGGGTGTTGTAAAGGTAAAACATGTACTTTTTAACCCTCCCTGCTCCTCCAACGTGATTTTTCGGTTAAAATTTGATTTAAGGGCAGTGTTACAATGCTGAACAGCCCAAAATGAGGAGGACGTAACCTGCCTATCGTAGGCCGGCATTATTTCAGACGGGACTTAGGCTGCTGTGTTACTTTGCGCTGTCCCGATCCCTGTGTGGCGGATAGGGTCCTTCCAAAGACGATTTGGCTTTGGACACCCTGCGGGTTTTTGTGGGTGAGGAGGGGCGTGGTGACGGCCTCCTCCCAGGCGCCTCCCGAGTCGCCGAGCTATCCGAGGGGCCGCCAGCCCCAGGTGTGCTGCGGGCCTCCGGCGGCCATCGCGAACCGACGGCAAGGCGGTGAATACCAGGCCAAGAGCGCTCAGGTCCCAGCCTGCTCGCACTCGTTTGCTCCTCAACAAAGCGCGGCGGTTTTAAAGAGAGCTCGGGCGGGGGGAGCGGCGACGAGCGGCAGCCTGCGGCGCGTTTGCGGCTGCCCTCTGATCTCCTGCCAGCAAAACCTGAAGGTCAGGCGGGCTGCCGCCAAGCCGCGGAGCCGGAGCCCCTGGAGCGGGCCCTGCGGAGCAGCCACCGCGGAACCCACCTTGGCCGCCGCAGGCAGCCGGGGGTTCCTGCGCAGGGCGCTCGGGAGCTGCAGGGTCGCCTCGTCACCGGCCGCCACTGCCGAGGTCCCGCTGCGCGAACAAGTCTCTTAAGCACTCGGGCTCTTGCACAGGGCCAGGTCTCCTGTGCTGCCTCCGGGCAGGACTGGGCCGTGTTTTCCGGGCGCGAACGAGTCGTCTCTTCTTGGGACCGGGATTTAAACCGTAGCAGGACAGACCCATCCGTGTTTCCCGGGTCTCCGGCGGTGGCCGGGCACCCCGCGCCCCGCCGGGCGGGCGTCACTTCCGGGGATGGGGCGGGCCTGCGGCGCCGTTTGAGCTCGGCCGTGCCGGGCGGAGCTAGGCCGGGGCCGGGTGTGTCGCGGCGGGGGGTAACGCGGGCAGGGGAAGGCCTTGGGTGAGACCCGCTGGGGAAGGAGGGTTCGAGCCTGCCTTTGCTTGGGGCCTGGCGCTGGCTGGGGCTGGACGAGCCTTGCGGGGTGGCAGGCGCTGCACCCCGGCTGCTGTCGTCTTCACCAGCACAGTGTTTGAGCTCAGGCGGTGCTTGTCATCGCTTTTAACGTGTAATGTTGCAACACAAAGCAAGGAACACAGGTTACACCTTGGGGCTGGAAACTTAGAGGATGGCTGGACACTACCACTCACCCGGCATGTTCAAGGGGGTTTTCTGAACCGACCTCAAAGTGTCTTGAAGTCTTTTGAAGCACATGTCTTACTGACTGGCCATCCTGAAAGACCAAGTGGCCTGAACGGCTCTATAAGCACTGCATGTCTATAAAAGGTGCCTTCTAGGGAAACCCAGGTGACCTTTCACCTCAGGGCCACTGCAGTGGAGAATACAGAGTAGATTTGACTCTTCCTCCCCAGCAGCTATTGGTGATTAGCCAGGTGTGCTGACTTCAAAGGGGACAAATACCTGCTGAGCTGAGAAAGAGAGCCCATCTGGGAGTTGGTTTCTCTCTTGTACTGTCTGATGGTTGGTTTGGGTTTTTTAAATAAACAAGAATAGTAAAGGAATGGCCTGTAACTGTTCAAATAACTCTCTCAGTACTAGCCAGTGTTTTTCTTGGAAAACAATGATAGTTCATAATTAATCCCTTCATACGCTTCTTTTATGGATCAATTTAAGTTCAGGTTCTGTTAGTTTCTGTGAAGAGCCAGTGTCCTCTTGTTTGGTACTGTGATGGTGATGGAGAAAACAGTGACTTGCATTCTGCATCTGACAAAGGCAGTAGCAGCTTAGAAGGGTTACTACGGATGTTTGTTCAGTGGAGGCATTAAGCAGCATTTGAACAGAATGTAGAGGCACAGTGGCAAAAATAATACCCTGCCTTAGCCTTGGTGGTTAAAACACTGTTTTCGCTGTCCCAGAGGTTTGTAACATGTTCTAATATCTCCTCTGCGCTGTTCATAACTCCAGGTTTGGGCTGCAGTCAGATTGCATTGTGCGTTAAGAAGTGTGTGCAACAGTTCTGACCTCTAATGGTTAGAAGGAGCAATATTGGCACAGGCACTTTGCAAAGGATTGTGTTATGGTAGTTTTATCATGACTGTGATAGTGACACTGAACAGGTGTAAAGAACCCCGTCCCTTCTACTTTCTACACTAGTGAGCTCGCCACTTCACCTCAGATTACTGGGACAGTCATTTTTAATGAACTCTTCAAAGTAACATGGAGGGAAAAAGTGTAATTTAATTTTAAAAATATCTTTAAGTCTTTAGAGGGTCTAAATCACATTTTAATTACTTTAAAAGCTTGGTAAAAGAGGAATTTGAGAAGGATGGATCAGAGAGATTGTAGAAGCTGTAGTGAATTTTCACTACATTCCATGCTGGTTCAGAAACTCCTGTGTTTGTAATTACTCTTATTTTACATTTGTTTTAACTACACAGAAACACAAGATCTTAAGTTTGCTACCTGGAGATGAGGAGAGGGAGTCATTTTGAGGTAAGAAGTACTCTTTTATGGAGGGACTGAGGATGCTGTCTTTCTTATTGCAGGCAAAACGAGCAGTACAGCGAGGAGCCACAGCGGTCATCTTTGATGTATCTGAAAATCCAGATGCCATTGATCAGGTATGAAGAAGGGAGCCTAGTTTTATTATATCCTCTCTCGGGTTCTTTTAGGGTTGCTGAGGCAAGACTTGAGCGCACACAGGTCTCAGAGCATATCTGTCCTAAGGCATGAAGCTGCTGACCCTTGGTAATGGGATGGTGTGGTTTTCCTGCTCATCTGGCAGGCAAGGAGCAAGGAAGGTGTGGAGAATGCGGTAGAAAGAGAGAACTCTGGAGAATTAGATTTTTCTTAGACCCTTTGATAGAATCAAGAATCCAGGTATGGGATTGAGGTTTTAGAAAGGAGGCAATTTTGTTGTGGCCCATTATCTAGTCAAGGAAGTTTTCCTTGCCCAGCTCTGTGTAAAAAACACAAGAAGTTTGGCCCTACCCAGCTTGTGATCAATACTACTGCTGAGCAGCTGCGAACTTTGAGGTTGTAAAATGGCTTTCAAACCTGTTTCTAAACAGCATTCTTAATAAACTTGTCAACGTTTCTTTCTTGTTTGCAGCTGATGACTTCAAGCCTACGTATTTTGTGCACAAACAGGATTTTTCTTTTTTTGGGGTCTCGGTACAACTTCCATCTTTTCATTTGAAGTGGCTGAGGTAATAGCTCTGTGACATGCTTTGGCAAGATCCTTCCTGCCAATTCTGAGTTATTTGAGAGAAGAAACATAACAAGCACAAAAATAGCCTGTATTTGGTTTTGGTTTGACTTGAAACAAACCTGCTGAAAACACATGAAACTGACTGTTTTGAAGTAACAGCCTGAATTTCTTGGGGAAAAGAGAGGCCGTTAATGTTTACATTTAAAAAGCTAGCTTTAGTTCTAACATGAACATCTGTTTGACCAAGGAATGCAGACCCTGTGCAGTGGATGCTTTGAGAACTGTGCTCTGCATGTGCATCAAGGCTACAGCCTTGGTCTTGCAAACATTCCTAGTGATTTTTTTCAGCCTTTTACACACAGGAAAAAAAACCTCTGCACAAAGATGTAATAATGTGTCATCCCCCCCCATTTTCTTCCTCTGTATTACAGCTTCCAGTTAAATTTCAGCTACACTTCTCTGAACTTGCAGATACGTGTTACTGCCTCTTGCTCACTTCCCTCTACCAGCAACAGCTGTCAGTCCTTGATTCTTGATAATAAATTAGGTGTAACTCTCCCAGTAGCTGGAAAACTAGTGCATGATTATTGAATATTTTGGGTGTACCTATAAAATGGAAGGTTAGTGGTTTAGTGCAGTAGTTGACGGAGTATGCTCTGTTCAGAGGACAAAGCAGCAGCCTATGCAAACAGAAACAGGAAAGGAATGACCAGACCTAGTTGTCATACTAAGCGTAACAGTTACTTGATTGGTTCCCTTCTGGACACTTGTGTTTCATGTGTTTGATTCTCAGCCAAAGTCTTGAGAGCCCTTGACATCAGGGAATACTAGTTAATTTGTCTTTAAAATAAATACCATAAATGCATTCACAATGGCTTGTGGAAAACAATGACAGATGGATAACAATGGATAGCTGACAAGAAGTTACTCTGGGATATCTTTGATTCAAATGGAAGTTTCCTAAGACATGAGGGGAAGCTGTTTAGGAAGCTTTCCCAGGTATGCTTGTTACCAAGCAATAGAATAATTAAGGGAGAGTGCTTTGAAAGGGAGGAGTGGAGTATTATGAAAGGCAGTGAACAGAAATAGGAAGCAGGCCTGACAAAGAGAAGAATTGTCCTCAGAGCAAAACTGCTACCAAATGAAAGGGCTTTACATGCAGATTTTATGGGGTTTATTCCCATTGATATGAGTGTCTTTTGCAGTAGACTAAGAATGAAACTTTTTTTTGGGTTTTGTTTAGAAATGCTCTATGAAGTCTGATTTGTTTCTTAGTTTTACTTCTGCATAGTTTGAAGAGGAGTAACAGCACCCAGAGCATCATGTTTAGTGAAAGTCTGGCAGCAAAAGCAGTAGCAAAAGCTACTGAGCAATCAGGTGAATTCTTAGACAAGAAAGCTTGAGAGAGAATATGTGTCTGGGAATGTAGGGAGACAGTCACTGGGCTTGGCATTAGGCCAGCAAGTCTTGTAGACACATAGGATCCCTTGGTTGGATTCAAGCACTTCAGCTAGGTTTTAGCTCTTCAGAAGACATCGGTCTTAAAAATAGTTTGATCACTGTTCTCAGAAGTCCAGTCAGATACTAGGAAGAATCTCTTTTAAAGTCTCAATGAAATCTGTCACCATCATCTGGACAGACTGAGTACATTGTAAGCAGGATGATAGACTGGTTAGTTGGTAATTTCTACATATTTTTAGCCAGAAACAACAGGTAGATATCAACACTGTAGATACGGTATCTCTGCCATATGCTACTCAATTTGCTCACACTCCTGTCATCTCAATTCCTTCCCCCTGTATTGTTTCCATCTGCTTGTCAGTGCCTTGCTTATTTGGTATAAACCAGCCTTTATACTCCGATTTTTATTGTGGGTCAGAATAAACTGTATTAATTTTACCATGTTGGTGCCATGTGGTAACACAACAATTATCTTGTCTTGTTATTCTCCTCTCTGGTATATAGTTCAGCAGATTGGTTTTCTGGATTCATTGGCCAGAGAAGTTATGCAGTCTCCATACTTGAAAGCTTTCAACATCTGACTGGATAAAGCCCTGAGCAGCAAAATGTCATGTCATAGTTGACCCTGCCTTGACGAGGAGGTTGGACTCATGCAGTGCCTTCCTAGCCACATTATTTTTTAATTCTGTGATTTGGCCTTTCAGAAAAGCACAGCTGGACCTGGAAGGAAGTTTCAGAGTGAATTAAGCTATCTACTGATAGGCACTTGTCTTTGAAGCCCCCATCATGCAGTCAATAGCTGTAGTGGTCACTGGAACCCAAATAACTGTTTGAATGAGTTTGCTGAGTTAAAGAGGAGAGTTTGCAGACTTCAGCAAGTTGGCTAAGTACAAAGAGCCTGAAAGAACAGTCTCCAGCATGAGATTGTTCAGAAAGCCAAATAAATTCATATGTGAATACTGTAACTGCAACGTTGAAATAACAAGTTCAGAAAATATATGAAGGCAAATTATTTTGGAACAGGCAGGTTTTTATTCTTCATTATGAGGTTTAACGTCCTACAGTGTTAGGATATGCACTGGCACATGATGCAGTTAAGTTAAAGCTGCTGTTCTGAAGTAGCATTTGCTTATCCTTAATTTTAGTTTTACTTAGTAAGAAGAATTGGCTTAAGTGAAAAGTTCGGTTCAGGTTTAACACTGGTGGAATGCTTAAGTGAAGGTTTATGCTAGAAGAGAACATAGGTCCTTGAATCCGTTCCATTTTCATGTTCTTTTTCTCTCCATTGTCCAAAAGGGAGTTTTCCTGAAACATGCCTTTTGAGTAGATTGTTTTTTGTTATAGCTGAACCAGGGCTCAGAGGACCCTCTGAAGAGACCAGTGGTGTACGTGAAGGGTGCTGATGCTGTCAAGCTCATGAACATAGTTAACAAGCAGAAAGTGGCACGAGCAAGGATTCAGCATCGCCCCCCACGGGTGAGACTTAATTTTATCTAGGTATTGCACTGCTGTTCTTTCGTGCAGCACTTGCTAATTGCATTAAGTGTGAAGGTGCTTTAATGCTCCCCATGAGCATTAATACATCTGCAATTCTGTTGACCTAAATAAATTGAGCAACTGCACAGTGAACAACTAGCTACACTCAATGTAAGTATAGAATCCACAATGTAGCACCTGCTGTCTTGCATAAGGATTCTTTTAAATATATGATTGGCTAAAAAACTTGCATAATAGAAGCTTTCCTTTTTCTTAAATAATTACTGCACTTCCCTAGTAGTTCAGATTTGTAAGGCAGTCTGCCCTTAAATTTTGTGTGGTATTTCAAACATGGGTTAATTCTTTGATATTTGTAGTTGGAATATAAAATCGGTTTTCTGTAGGTATTTTTGGACACTTCTGTTTACAGAAGAACAAAGTTACAGGTCATCTATGTCCCAGTTAAAGAATTCCATTTTGGTTTATTTTTATAGAGTTGTATTAAGAAATGTATTTCAGAAGTGTGATTTATTTGCTGAAAATTCAGATGTTGATTTTCACTCACTGAAGTATACAAGCAAATCAATAAACTGTGAAAATTTTTGTTAGTGTGATTCACTCAGGGGAAAAAAAAGGTATTGTGGAATCGGTTCAGAGTCCCCATGAATCTGACATCTTGTGACTGGCACTGTATGTATTCCATTCACTTGCAGTGACATGTGAAGCCCAGGTTTGTCTCCTAGAATGTTAGTTAATGAACAGAGTTTGACTTTTGCTGTTGTTCCTGTAAATTTGACATTGACCACTGAGAAGGTAGAGAAGGGAAAGAAACAACAGATTTGAGTATGGTCTAAAAAAAAAGGAAAAATAATATTTTTGTTTTAATTCTTAAGCAACCTACCGAGTACTTTGATATGGGAATTTTCCTGGCCTTCTTTGTGGTTGTGTCTCTTGTTTGCCTCATTCTTCTTGTCAAGATCAAACTGAAACAACGACGTAGTCAGGTAAGAGCAGTAATGGGATGTTCACTGAATGCTCAAAGTTAGCTTCTCTTACTTTGTCCTAGAACTTGCTTGCTACTTTTGGAAATGCCAGACACTGACTTAGAATAGCCATCTTTGTGAAAAGTGCTTTATCTGAGGATGTAGGCCTTTGAAAATGTCTTTAAAGGAGATCTGCGTTTATCTGTGATGTTCATTTGGCTAAATCCTGAAATGAAAAGAGTATGGAAGCAATCCATGTAGCCATCGGGAGGGAAGAACATTTCTGTTCAGAGGCTTGTCAGTACCACTGGTGTACTTGTAAAGAAGTCCAAGCTCTTGTTCCTGTACTGGGGAGAGAATATCAGGATTGAAAATAAACTCTTTCCAATAGAATAACATCTGTTGATTCTTAATGGGAGAGGTTTGCAAGGTAAAAAGTTTGGTTAGGAGAAATTCTATTGGTACTTAGAGTTTGTCCTGTCAAACGTGAAAGGGAAAGCAAATGAAAGCTAATGGACTCTGAAGTTTGTAGTTGTAAATTGTCCAGTATAAACACATGAAAAGAATATGAAGCATTGTAGGTGCTCAGGACTGCCATCAGCAGTGTTAAAAACACTGTTACAAAGGGCAATGATAAATTCTACAGTAAAATCAAACCAACCCGCTGTCCTTCCTAAACTGCTTCTAGTATTGATTAAATTTGAGAGGATGGGGAAGTGATACAGCTAATTTAATAACATTTCATTTTAGTTCCTCTCTCAAGTATTGCTGCTGGTAATATGGTGGTAACAGCATAACAGGGTATTACAGTCAATATTGACAGTTCAAAAAAGTCAGTACAAGTCTTACATGTTGCCTTGCACAGTGCCAGGACATGAACTGAGCAGTTGCAGTGTATGCCATTTGGTCAGCACCTTCACCCTATTTTAATTTGAAGTAGCTTATCATTCTCACTCCTGCATGTGGCATATAGACTTTTCATGAGGCTTCTGATGTAAATTCTAATTAGCCTTCTCAGCCTAATTTATGAAATTGTACATTATTCTGGGCCTTTGTGATTTGGGAAGATACATTAATTTGATAAGCTGGTGTTTCTCTGCTACTACACTATAGTCACTTACGCAGCAGCGTTGACTTTTTTTAATCTTTTTTTTTCCCCTTGTCTTCCTTTTCTTCCTTCTGTTGCAGAATTCCATGAACAGGCTTGCAGTGCAAGCACTGGAAAAAATGGAGACCAGAAAGTTTAAGTCCAAAAGTAAGGGACACCGGGAAGGTAGCTGTGGAGCACTGGACACACTCAGTAGCAGCTCTACCTCTGACTGTGCAATCTGCTTGGAGAAGTACATTGATGGGGAGGTAAAAGATAAATGGTTTCTTCAGCATGAGCTGAGAATGTAGCTGGTATTTTAGCACTGTGGTATATGGCTGGCTGTTGGGTACTGAGGTTGTGCTGCTTGCTGGACTGATTGCACTGAGTGGCCAACTCCGCCCCAATTGCATTCCATAGCTCCCAAAGAAATCTCAAGGGCTTTTCCCCATACCCATAAAGTGAGAGGTGAGTGATGTCATTATGCAAGTTGCTACCTCTGTCAAATTGCTTTTCTGAGGAAGAACTCAAAGAAGTCGGGGTTACCTCAGCATTCAGTTTTTAACTCGGCATTTCAGTATTTTTAACAAATTGTGTGCTGAGGTGATGATGCATGGAAGCTCTGTTGGACATAAGGGATATATTTCATGTTTTGCCTCTCAAGCTTTGATGGCACCTTGAGTTTAAAATGACAGGTACATAGCACTGCCGAGAAACCAGAGGAGGAGATGGCAAAAGGTTTGGGAATTGTTATGTGACTCCTCAGTTACCAGGGCTGCATTGCTGTCAGTGCTTGCTTCCTGTGACACAGCTCTACCCAGAGGAAGCAATGAAAAGATGAAAAAGAAAATAGGCTCCTTAGAGTAGAGGCTGTCAATATTCACAGCTTTAAACTCTGATACAATATTTGAGGACATTTTAATTTTAGATTATTCATAAAAGATTTATACTTTTTAAGGTGATAGGCAATACCAGCTGCAGTATTTTGAGTGTTACATGCTGCAGAAAGTTGGTGAAGTTAACTGATGGGAAATTATTCCAAGTAGCAAGGATCATAGAATATCCTGAGTTGGAAGGGACCCATAAGGATCATTGAGTCCAACTCCTGGCTGCACACAGGGCCAGCCAAGTCAGAGCATGGGACTGAGTGCATCGTCCAGACACTTCTGCCCTCAGCCCAGCTCAGGGCTGTGACCACTTCTCTGGGGAACCTGTTCCAGTGCCCGATCACCCTCTCAGTAAAGAACCTCTTCCTAATATCCAACCTAAACCACCCCGTTACAGCTTCATGCTGTTCACTCGGGTTCTATCGCTGGTCACCAGAGAGGGAGATCGGTGCCTGCCCCTTTGCTCCTCCTCGTCAGGAAGCCACAGACTGCCATGAGGTCTGCCCTCAGCCTCCTCTTCTCCAGGCTGAACAAACCAAGGGACTTCAACCTCTCATAAGACTTCCCCTCCAGACCTTTCCCCATCCTCATTGCCCTCCTCTGGACAGTCTCCAGTAGTTTTGTGTCCCTGTTATACTGTGGCACCCAAAACTGCACACAGTACTTGAGGTGAGGCCGCACCAGCGGCCTTCCAGGGTAAAGTAAGACAAGACTTTCAGAAGGGCTGTACAGAACTGACTGGACAGGAAATTCATGGATGAACTTCAGCATGAAGTGATACATACATAGGAAAGAGGTTTGCATGTATTAGCGATGGGTTGTGAGGGAAGTCTTACTGGTCAGGAGCAAGATCTTGAAGCTGTTTCACATAGCTTTATGAAGGCATATCGATGTTTTGTGGCCATAAAAAAGGCAAATCAGAAAGGGAAGTCTAGAAAACTCCACAGAAAACATAATTACAGCACTGTGGAAGTTCAGTCATGCTCTCACATTGAGTACGGTGTGCACTTCTGATCTTATTTTACAAAAGGTACTTTGGATATGAGGGTGCTTCAGAACAGAAAAGGGAAATCTTAAAGCGATCAGAGATTTGGAATGGTTTCTGTACAATGGTTTCTTACCACTTTGATCCACCTAGTCACTAGGTTGAAAAAACCCACAGCAATAAGCTGTGAAAAGGTCCCATGTTAGGAAGGAGTACTTCTTCACATTCCTTTGTCCGTGCAGGAGTTGCGTGTCATCCCCTGCACTCACCGGTTTCACAAGAAGTGTGTGGATCCCTGGCTGCTGCAGCATCACACCTGCCCTCACTGCCGCCATAACATCATAGGTAGGTGCTGCAGTACGGGTGCTCTCCTGTGCCGTCCTCTTTGCACTTCACAGCTCACAAGATGAGGCAGAAGTTGTGCTTGTTTGTGAGCCTCCACAGAGGTTAGGACGAGGTTCCCCGCCGTGACTGCACGGCCCGTTTTTCGTTCCGAGGGGAGGGAAAGAGGGAGGGAGGGGAGCATGGCCAGTGTTCCCCGCCGTGACTGCGGGCCCGGAGCCCAGCAGAGGGCAGTGGCTGAGGAGGCGGGAAGGGGGCAGGGGTGAAAGGAAAGACAATGTACTGGGGGTTGTATTTTTCAGTGATGTTTAACATGGATTGCGGTTTCTCTTACTTGCCCTCTCTTCCTTCTATTTGCTGTGGTTTGGGAAAGTTTTATATTGATACACAGTGAAGTAAAATAATGTATAAAGTAAAAGCTCGAGCAGTGACTGCCAGCCCTGCTCTTAACCTGCAAGTGCAGCAATGCTGTGTGAGCAGGGTTTGCATATGTGAGAACAGTATTTGAAATAGCTTTTTTTTTCCTTTTTAAGCAAATACAATTGAGTGTTTCAAAGGCTTCCAAGCAGGTTCTCTTGACTTATTTTGTTTGTTTTGCTATTTTTCCTTCTGTGTAAAAAGTTGATGCTTTTTTAAAAACTGTGCTGTGTGCATAATGTGGTCAAATTCAGAACAGAGTATTTTCTTCCTTGCATAAAGTACATTCATTTTTTATTCCCTCCTACTTCTCCGTGCTTATTTCTCTCATTCAGAACAGAAGAAGGGAAATGCAGGTCCAGTCTGTCTTGAATCCATCAACCCAGCACGCAGCCGGCAGCAGAGGGTGATTCTGCCTGTTCATTACCCAGGCCGAGTGCACAGAGCAAACCAGATAACAGCATATCCCACTCGGACAAGCATGGACCCTCATGGAAACCCTATCACGGTACTTACAGTTGAGCGACATGGTGAACAGAGCCTCTACCAAGCCCAGTCCCCAGCCTATATCCGAAGTTATCAGCCTATTCATTTGGACCATGCTTTAAGCACACATCACTGTAGCCTGGAACATAGGGCTTACTCTCCAGCTCACAATTTCCGAAGACCCAAGTTTGGTGGACGCAACTTTTCCAAAGCAGCGTGCTTTTCCCAATATGAGACTATGTATCAGCACTACTACTTCCAAGGCCTTAGTTACCCTGAGCAAGATGGACAGCCTCCAGCTGGCATTTCCTCAAAGGGTCCTTCCCGTGCCTTTCAGCCTGGCAGCAGCATGCTTTTCCCTCCTGTGGTACATGTAGTGCCCTCATCCCGCTTGGAGAGTGGCAGTACCTCCAGCTTTAGCTGCTATCATGGTCATCGATCAGTGTGCAGTGGATATTTGGCTGACTGTCCAGGGAGTGACAGCAGCAGCAGCAGTTCTGGTCAGTGCCACTGCTCCTCTAGTGATTCCATGGTTGACTGCACTGAGGTCAGCAACCAAGGGGTCTATGGGAGCTGCTCCACCTTCCGCAGCTCTTTGAGCAGTGACTATGACCCATACGTTTACCGCAGCAAGAGCCCTTGCCGAGTGGGTGAGGTTGGTGGTGCGAATAGGAGTGCAATTGTTCTCTTGGAAGGCCCCCACCAGGATGAGCCTCCAGTTCATGGTCACAGTCTGGTGGGTGCTGACTGCCGGCCTGTGCCAGCTTCTTCCTCAGGGGACCAACTGTCTAATTGCAGCATGGATATGAACTATAGCAGTAATTCCTCACTAGAGCACAGGGATCCAAATGGCACTACCTCAGAGGGAGGACATGAAGCCACTCCTGATGCTGCCTTGGATATTAAAAGGAACTGGAAGAATCCAGAGATAGCAGGGCCGCTTATGGAGCAAGCATGTGCATGCTGCTTTGAACTTCAGCACTCTGCCTTGGAGCCTAGCAATGGGACAGCTGACTGTAGTGCACTCTTCCTTAGCTCTCCACTGTGGGGAACGTGTGGCCCAGGAATAGAACCGCAGTCAGGTAATGCCCCAGGTTTGTACAGTATTAACTCAGACCACTTGCATAGGACAGATGGGGTAAAATATGAGGGGTTGCCCTGCTGCTTCTATGAAGAGAAGCAGGTAGCCTGTAGTAGCAACAGTGGCAGTGGAGGTGGTGGCTGCTATACAGAAGACTATGCAGTGAATGTGCAGTACACGCTCCCTGATGACACCTTGCCAAGCTGCTGTAAGGGTGTATGTGATCTGGGTCAACGCATTCCCATAATTCCTGAAGACAGAGACTGTGAGCTGATTCTACCTACAGAGTGCCAAGGATCCCACACAGGAGGCTGTAATTCCTGGGATGGAACACCCGAGCTAGATACTTATCTGCACTGCCAAGCTATAGGAGAGGTACAGAACGAGAGGGAGGTGTGCTATGAGGCAGCATCATTCCCGCAGCAAAACTGCTCTCAGGAGGAGGAAGCCAGAATGCTCTTTCCCAGTCCCACTCTGAACTCCCATAAGCTGATGATGACCACAAAAGCCACAGGTAATATGTGTGGGGTTTTTGATTACTTACTACCTTTCTGTCCTAGCATATGAAATGCTGCCAGCTTCCCAGGTACCCGTAGCTGCAACAATAAAGTTTACTGCCATCCTTTGCATAAGAGCAGGGTATTGACTAATTCATTGCACAGAAGTGTTGTTCTCTTGTTACCTGTGCTCATTTGCTAGAGGAATAGAAGATGATAGTTTACTGTCTAACCCTGTAGGAGCTTTCATTCTTATCCTTTTTGGGGTGGGGAAAAAGTGACCAGAATGAAGGAGGGCATTCCTTACCTGCCTTGCCAGGTAAGGAATGTTTTTAAGGCTGGTTTTAAGGGTGTTCATAGAATCATAGGATACTCTAGGTTGAAAGGGACCTCAGGCTGTCATCTAGTCCAACCTCCTGCTCAGATCAGGGCCAGCTCTCAGATCAGACCAAATCATTCAGTTGGTTGTATTAAACCAAGTTTGTGCAGTCAGGCCATGACAACCTGCAGAGCACACTCCCTCTCTGGTCCCTTGCTGCTGTGCTCCACTGCCAGCGTGGTGAAAAAATGTTCTTGATATCCAGCCTGAACAGCTCATATTTGAATGTAGCTCCTTACCTCTTGTCCAAAATGCATCACTAGAGACCCTGGCTCCATCGTTGTGACAACCTCCATGTAGATATGCAAAGCTTCTAGGGGTGCCCACGAAGCCCTATCATCTGCAGGCTGAGCAAGCCCCAGTCCCAGTGTCTCTTCTCACAGGGTGAGTGCTCCAGCCCTCTGAGCATCTTGGCTCTGTAATGAGCTCACTTCAGTCAGTCAATATGGTGTTCTGTGGGCCCCCCAAAATTGATGCGATATTCGAGATGCAATGTTCCTTAGTTTTCTTTATCCTTCAGGTGCTGGATCTCATCCCTTGGAGAGAAGCCAAATTGGTGACTAGACCTGTCCAGATGATCCCGGCTGGAGAAGCGGAGCTTAACAGAGACTCCAAATTCTCATGGACTTTATTTGTTTTAAGCTTTGACAAACACACAAAAGTGGTAATATGGAGAAGTCCCTCCCCCACTTCCTCTGTGTCCACATCAGCTTGATTGTCTCCTTTCTCCCTCTTGCCTGAAGCTTTCAGGCCTCCATTTGTGTGCAAAGCCCATGTGGGACATGGTGTGGAGCATTTCTGGGCTCCAGTGCCATTTCTACATTAACAACAAAGTGTTATTTATATTTTCATTTTTAGAAGTGACCGTGTCAGCTCTTGCTGAGAGGTGACATGGTGTGTTAAATAAGCCAGGCTATGTGTACGTGCTGTTATCTCCTAAAGGAGTACAGCCTTCGATAAGCTCAGGGCTACACCTGCCTTAGAAACCAGATAGCACCTTGAAATATAGTAGTCCAGAGTGATACAGCTGCTGAACGTGTGCGCAGATACCGACTAATCCTAGTAGCCAGCAAGTTTTATGAGTGATTTTGAGGGAGGTGAAGCATGGGATTGCCTCCCTTCGCCCCTCCCTCCTGCCCCCCCTCACCCTTTCATGCTGCTGATGATTTGGCTAGGAAGGGTCTCCTGCCCTTACGATTAGTTTTAACGGAGTGGGGGTAGGGAAACTGATAGCTCAGTGTTCTCATACTCACCTCCTGATAAACTGTGGACCTCACTGTACCTTCTGGGTAGTGAAAAGTTCTGGGGACCCCTCCCTCAGAAAGATGCCAGAAGAAAGTGCTTAGGAAGGGTAATAACTTTGTAGATAATGAGCTTTGCCTTTGATGGGAAGGTTTTCAGGCACCTGTAGCCCCTGTTATGGCTGTGAGGCCTGTGCAGGAAAATGGAGCTTGCAGGGTGCTTGCAGCTTGGATGGCTCATTTTGGAAGCCAGGGGGGAAGTATCTTGTTTCCTTACAGACTGCAAGCATGCCTAAGGAAAGCAGCACTTGTCACCTTTTGAGCAGGTGGGACAGTGAGGGACTTGATTTAATCATTGTTTTCTTCTTTGCTGTGGTTGAGGAAGCTTCCAGATCGATCTGTTTAAAGGTTTCTTGGGCCCAGCCAGTTGTACTTCATTTTTGTCTGGTGTACCGAGTGCTCTCTGTACCCCATTAGCCTGGGCACGTCCTTTTGTTCTTGTTCTTGTACTAGTGGGGATGTTTGTTATCATAAGATAATGTATGTCGTCACTTCTGATCACAATTGTTTCCTGTGGAAACAGCAGCTTCTGAGTAAGAGGCTACCATAGCATGGTTTAAATTGCCTGTCATGCTGCATGTGCCTGAGGACACAGTGTCATCCTGTCTAGTGTATTCACAGCAGGAATTCTCCTAAAGGGAAACTAATTATTTAATGCCCACAGTGCCAGTCTTCTGGAAAGATTTGTCCGAAGTTCAGTACACTTTCAAATACTTAAAAAGACAGGAAAAAGAGATGTGTGTGTACTTCATGTTACACTTTTCTGCCAAAGTAATGTCCTTGACAGCACTGGGCTAATTGTGATAACCAGTAAAGTTAACTTGTTTGCTTTATAGTCCCAAATTAAATATTTTAAAAGAAGCAAACATCTAAGAAATGGCATTTAGCTGTTTACTTTTACTTTCTGTACTCAGTAAGTTAGGGAAAAAATTCTATTTAAAGGAATTCACATTAAATTTTTAAATTAAAATAACACCAAAACCAACTGTTCAGAGAATTAATAAAAGGCAATATTTGGGTATGAGAATAGAAAAGAGTAATTCCAGTAAACACATTTTCTGTGTTTAAAGCTTATTGAAAACCTGCTCATTCTCTGAGGGACTGAACTAAGTGGTATGTTCTGGAGAATAAACTCAAAAGCTTTGGGGTTTTGTTTGGGTTTTAAGTCTTACTTTTCTCCTTCCTCCACTCAAAAGAAATGTCTTGTAGGAGCTATGGTATGCTACCTTGGTTATTCTCCTTGGTGTTTTGTGAGGCACTGTAAGGCCACTTAAGGTGCTTTGTACTCTATAACTACACAGCATGCTGTGGTAAAATGTGGTTATAAAAAAGATATTTGAATATTCTGGCTCATGGTGTTCTAGAATGTACTGGTCTCATTCACATGTGGTAGAAATCGCTGCCAGTACAACAGTCTCTGCAGGCCTTACCATAGATGTACCCTACACTTGTTTCCTGTGTTTGGTTTTATATTTAACGTTTAATTAATTCCTTGCTACCTGTATGTCCATATAGGCTTACAGGCTAGCTGGTCACGATAGATGGTTTTTATAACAAAATGCCTTTCTACTACTTACATGAACAGTTGTCATTGTGTTTGGCTCATGAGGCACTATTTAAAATGTTTTTAATTAAAGTTATCTTATAGCACTTAAAATTCTTTTGTATAAAATTTGCTGTAAAGATTTGTAATATGGTCAAAGGGCTCTTTCTCCTTCATTACCATTTTAAAAAATGTTTTAAACGCTAGAAAACATCTTGTATATATTCTGTATATGTATAGCAGCACATTTCATTTATGGAAATATGTTCTCAGAATATTTATTTACTAATATATTTATCTTAAGCCATGTCTTATGTTGAGAGTGTGTGACATTATTGTAATAATCATTGAAAAATTACTAACATGAGGCCCTGTAAATACATGATAATTGCACACAAAGATTTTACAGTACTTGCCGACCAAAAATGATTTAAGAAAAGTTGTAGTCACCTCCAGTTTTGTAAGAAAGTGTACAAATGTCTGTATTAAACCAAACAGAAAAAAAAAAAGGCAAAACCACACAAAAATACAGTTTTATTGCATATACATGTGGACGTTGTCCTTCTGTTTTTGGGGCGAGGACATGGAAGGCTGTGCACCCTAAAGTCTAGTTCCAGATATACTGAGATCAACTGTAGTAAGCAACAATCTTGTTTCCTTTCTTTAAACAGCAGACAGGTGGGTATGTAAATACACACACACACTATACAGATGCTAACAAAAATGCTCTTGATAAAAACTTCAGCTGTGTTTTTTGCCGGAGGTAACCCATAATACTCTGTCTCAGGACCATTCAGCTTTCATTGAGTGACACAGGTGAACATTCATGATCAATTAATTTTTGTTTACCCGGGTGTTGTGCAAGTGTAAGTCCAGTGCTTGACAGTTTGAGCTGCCTTGGCTGGTACTATCCCCAGGTCGTCTCACCCAGTGTCTCACGACAGCTCAGCCAGTGTCAGGTGAGGGCTACTGCTGCAGGTCAGCATCCTTCATCACACCTGGCTGATGGTATTGGTGAGGAGGGGGAAGCTAGAGCGCTTCACTGCAGGAAAGTGAGATTACATGGGAAGAAAGGTGAAGATGGTGCCAGACACAGAAGGAAAAGGGAGTGTGGAAGAGCTGAGGTGTAGAGCTCTGCCAGGGAAAAATGGGGAAGGAAACGCAGTGACGCTGAGACTGAAATGCAGCAGTCCATAATGAGTGGGACAACAGGTCGGCCCTTATATAGTATGCAAGTAATTTGCAGGGGAAGGCGGGTCTTAGAAGCCCCCAGGCACATGAGGAGTGACACATTTCGCAGCCTCATGTATGTTTGAAACCTGCCTGTTCCTTGTGGCAGGGGAACTTAACTCTGGTTTAATTCTAGGTAAAAGAATTATCCTGAAATAAAGCTGTTTCAAGACCTCAGCCAGCATGACACAGGTGGACACAAACTGGCTGAATCACAGCTTGAACGGTCACGCTAGGTCCTGGCTTTACCTGGGATCGTGAAATCACTGGTGCCAGTAAAGTGATAAGTCACTGCTGTGCTACTCTTTTTTTTCAGCAGGGGGCATAACTGGATCGGAGATGTTTGTGCCGACAGCAAAAGGGAGTTAGAAGTATGTGGATAGCAACATAAAACATCTATAGATTATTGTGTAACCAGCTTATGTACAGCATGTCACATCTGGGGACACACACCCCCCCACCCCCACCCACCCACCCCGCACCCCCACTCCCCCTCTCCAGTCTCCTCTGTCAGGTTCTGCTAAAGATTTTCACCTGGCCTTCCCCCCTACGCTCATCCACAGTCAAGTTCACTGTAATTAAATCACTGAAGAGGTCAACCAAGAAGTAATTCCTAGCTTCAGTCCCCTGGTTTGTGACAACTCCATGTTTGGCATGACAGACTTGAATGGAAGAGTATAATTTTGCATAGGCCTCCTTATAGCATGAGGCCACCCTAACCTGTGGCACTATGGGAAAAGCCTGGTCCCTGTGAGAAGACGCACAACAGTGGAAGAGCAACTGGCAGAAGGGAGTAAAGCAACATGAAGTACATGTCCTTTTTGTGCTTGGTGAATAGAATCTTAGCAATTGCCGATTATAGTTATGTTTTTGTGTTTCCCCCCCCCAAATTATTAAGCAATTGTTCTTTAAAAAAAAAGAAGTATCCCTTGCCACATGTGTTTGGCTGCTAGGCCTATCTTCTTCCCCCCCCCCCCCCCGTTTGCTATTGCTGACTGGTGTTCTGCTTTCTTGTTCTGTAGAGAATCACGAGGTGATTGTGAGTTTAAGAACAGGACATACCCTTTCCCTTGCTGTCCCACCCATGCTTTTTCTGGTTGAGAAAAGCAGTGGGCTGTTGGCTGACCTTGCTTTCGGTACTTGGGTTTGTGTGGCTGTGTGTGGTCTTCCCTTCATTGGGGGCTTTTTTTTTTTTTTAAATTATTTTGATATTTGACCGGGGAGGTTCTTCTCACAGTTGAGGTTTAATATTTAAAGGAACACCACCCCCCCACCCCCGAAAAACCTGCATGGCACTCCATATGGTAAAACAGGAAAAGTAGGAGCAGACGATTATTAATAGATGATTATATATTATAGCAACACTTGCTGTTTCTGTAACACTATCTCATTTTTTGGTGGAGCAGTATTTGGTGCATCTGTCAAATCCAATGACAGCTGTTAGGTCGCAGTGGTTGTTACTTGTGTAGGCTGAAAGGAAAAGTGTCCTTAAAAGGACTGTTGTGTTCACACCATGTGGAGCCAGCCTGGCCAAGTCTTGGGCCAGGGAGAAAGCAGCATACCTGAAACCGGATCTTTTATCTTGCAATAGAAGGGCCATGCTTCTGTGGCTTAAACGCTTCACAACAGAGTGTGTCTTTCAGACTAAAGAATACATTTTTTCCTCAAGGGAATGAAACTGTTGCTGAGGAAACACCACCACAAAAAAGGCAACAGTTCCCAGAACAGAGAGAGTTCTAAGAGGAATCTTCTAACCGGAATAGCAAGAAAGGAGAGCAGAGTAACCTCCCCTGTGTAAGGGGAGGCCAGTCCTCTGTGATGGTACTGTTTCTAAAACAGTGTTTGAGCCCTGACACGCGAAGCTGGAGACAGGTTTGATATCTAACACTAGTATTCAGATATTTGCATAAAGGCAGCTACAGATTTCTTTGAGAGCCTGTAGCATTATTTTAGTGAGGAGGAATTAATAAAGAGAAGATGAATGAAAAGCTGAGTCTCAAGAGACAATGGAAACAGCATTGCATGTTGCTGCCATTCATAGAGAAGACACAGAATTGTTATATTTACTTCTAACAGTTTGAAAACGTAAACCAAAAACTTCAGTTTGCTGTTACGTCAGAAACTGCTTCTCAGAGCGGTAACATTTTCTATATCTAATTACTCTCATCACTTTCAGCTCAAATACTCTCTTCTGTCCTCCACAGCAGACAAGCCTGCTGTCATCTGCTGGTCACCTACAATGCTTTCTGTCTTCTTTTTTGATTTACTCTCTGTACCTTAGCAATACCAACCAAGCTCTTCCTGCAGAAAGTCACTGTATTCTTTTTTTTAAAAATAATTACTTTTTACAGCCATTTGCTGAATGCAGGATGACCACATATAAACACAGCACATATTCAGTATTGAGTCATTGCAAGTGTAATTTATGCTGCGTTCTTGTCAGTCTGACTTGGTTCATGTGATAGCCCCTGGATTTATCTAAGTTGTCTTGAGACTGAAATTCAGAATGCCAAGTTTAATCCCAAACCACAAGTCCTCGGTCAAGTAGAGGAAGTGTGAGCCACAGGAAATATATGTATATGTTTCATATGTTTCATGGGGTATGTGTTTGTTGTTACAGCAAACATGGTATGGTCTGCAGGGTATTTTTCACTCAAGATCTCAAGGTAGCAAAATGATAAGGTTGTTCATAAATGTCTAAAATAATCAGATGAAACTGTCATTGGACTCTATTTCACTAGAAGATTGTGAAATATCAGTGCTCCAAGGTATACAGAACTAGTTAGACAAGTATTTGTCAGTTGTTTTTGCAGTTCACTCTTCCTTTAGGCAAAGTAGTGCACTAGAAAAATCTGTTGGCAGTCCTTCCCACTGCCTGAGAAGGCTTGTTAAGCAGAAGATGAAACTGGAATAGCCAGTCATGCACATTCAGTGGCAGCCAAGTGTCTGCTGATGTGTTTGGCCTGTAATCATACAAGGTGCAGATTCAGTAGTTTCCAGGGCTATCAGTAAAAATCCCCCATTTCTATTATTGCCAGGGGAGCTTGGCATACAGGGACTTTAATCCTGCAATACCACTGGGTTGTCTGCATGAGCAATGTGATAAACCTCCTAACACTCTACTGGCTGTAGAAAATCTGGCAGAAACAAGCCCTAAAAGAGATGATTTTAATGCTGGATTGAAAAAACAGACATGTTTGATGTTGAAATGGCCCTGAGAGTACAGGCACGTGAATTTGCAGAATCTGATGAACAACCCAATACGTAAAGACTCAGTTTTGTGACAACACAGATGCTAATAAAAAAATTGCTTTAAGACAGACTTTTTTCCTTTGACTCTCATTGGTATACATGATAGACAAACACTGAGAAGAGTGTATACCAATGAATTGCCTTAGGTTTTTTTTTCCTGTGGTTACAGTGTATAGAAAATTTATTTTTCCCAGAGTGTAAACTTAACATCTTTTCCTATAAAATGTTAGCAATGTACAAACATAATGTGCTGTATTAAATAAGGCATTTCCTATACATATATAAACATATATTACTATGATAACATCACACATATTTTAAAATAAGTCTCTATTTCCCCCCAACATAACAATATTACAACAAAAAAAACCCCAAACATATAAAAATCATTTAGTCAACAAACTAAACTAGTTTTAAATGTACATTTTGAATTAGGGAGGCCACTTGTCCAGCTGGCTCCCTTCCTCCTGAGGTCCACATTTACTGTAGGCTATTTGTGAGTTACATGCTGCATCAAGCAAGGAGGCAGTCTCACAAATTGCTATGCTAAGTACTTACTGTCTCTGCTTCTGGGGCAGACAACTGTCCTTTTCCTATGGCTTATTGTCCACTTAGCTGTATTAGCTCACCTTGCTGTGCAACCACCCAATAAACAAGATCAGAGAACTCATCTCTGTTAAAAGTAACTGAGGAAGGAAAAGCGATGGTAATTTTTAACCTAATCAGTTTATTGCACCACCACACAGCTGGTCATACCAACACAACAGAGTGAGGGGGGGCCAGAGCAGGGGGTGGAATGCGTATATATATATATATATATATATATATATATATGAGGTGGCAGCTCCTTGTGAATATTTTGTTGTCAAAAGAGTTGCTTTTGAAGTTGTGGCCAATGTCACATTTGCAGCTTGCAGAGGGAACTGCTAGTAGGAGGTCAGAAGGCCATTTAGATACAATTCTGAAATTGTGTTCCGCAGTTATTTCAATTTGTTGAAGAAAATGCTGTGAACACTAATATCCTGAGGTGTCCTGGCCCTCCAGCTGCCTGCACTCAGCTGCTAGTGTCGGGGCATTTCTGTATGCTGAAGCATATGGGATTACAACAGCTGTGCAGGTCTGACTTTGGTTCTTTCTTTCCCCAAACCCTGACAGAAAACATCATTAAGTGCTATGTTAATGAATACCATTACGTTGGCCATCATACCACCGAAGTGTCTGTACCAGGAGTGCAAGTGACCATACCACATTTTTAAAAAATCTACAGCAGGGATCTCTGTGCTCTCTATGGTCTGTACAGTAAGAAGTGCTATTTAAGGGATCCTGTCCATGCTTTTCAAACCATTGCTCTGTTCCCTAGTATTAGCAGTAGCTAGAATCAGACAATCTGAAAGATTTGTAAGAAAACATGATGTTCTCTATGCTATCAGCATGTTTACCTGTGCACTGTCCAAAACCTTATGCCATAGCTGCTGTCTTTCATACTGAAACTGGATGAACATTCCCTAAGAAAGGCCCAGGAAATACAATTTTATTATTTAAAAAACAGTTGAGGACCAATGCAAAATCTCAGTTTCTAAAATTCCTAATTTTGCATTAGTATTATCAGGGGGTTTTGTTGAGTTTGTTGTTTTTAACAGGCTTTCTCTTAATTTTATAGTCAAGTTAAATACTCAAGAAAAGGAGCTTAACAGTTCTGTGTTTCTTCCTTCTGCAGTAGGTATAAATCACTAATAGGTTGCTCCTGATGTTCTTTCAGTTTATCAGCATTAGCTAGCTGCTTTATGAACATGCCTTTGACTATGTATGTTTAACTGCTCAAGAACACTGGATAAGGCAAGTAAACTAAACTTCATCACAGTGTGCTTGTAACTTAAGTCTTAAGGATCTAGCTTTACACTCCAACTCTCCTCCTGATTTCCCCTTAGTGATGTGACATTTCTATGTTAGGCATGCTTAGGAAGTATTTGGTTTCCTGCAAATCTGTGAGGTAGACTCCCTACAGAGCAAAACCTGTTAAAAAGGCAATTAAAAAAATTTAGTTGGGTCAGAACCAGGTAATGGGTTGTTTTGGTCCAACATGATGACACATAAGAGACAACCAGTGTATTCTACAACTCCTCCTGTCTTTAGTCAATATTGTAATTATCTCTATTCTTTCCAGCAGCTCATGCACAAAAGTGCTACATGTTCCCATGATTGTCCATTTTTTAATCTAAATTTTCCAATTCCTGACTTATTGTGGTAGTGTTCAGCTGTCTCTGGCACTCATCTGTGGTACATAAATGGAGCTGGAATGAATTCAATTCAGGTGTAAGGCACAGTATTTCACTGTTTAATTCTTAGATGCTTTCTTTTTTCAATTAAGATCTAGAGACCTCATGAAGGGGGAAGGGAAGTTCTATTTTAAAAACAGAAGGGCACATATTATAATGAATTTAAATTCAGTGACAATTTTCTTGCTTTCTTGTCTTTTGCAGATGTATTTAATAGTTGTTCTCTGACTGCAAGTCTGGTATGCACAGACCACTGGTATCATTTTAAATTATTTACCAGGCTTACTGGACTTCAATGGCTCTCACTGAATTTCCTCTTAGTTTGAGGAGCTGCTCACTCAGTAAACTATTCTAGTCAATTTATCTGGCTTCTGTATTGTCAGCTTTTCCTAAATATCTTGCTGGTCTAGAGTTGCTGAGGCTGAAAGACTCACTGCTGGTCCCCAGAGGTGGGGTGAGAAGTCTGAGCATTTTGGGTGGACAGATACTCTACCAACGTGGAAAAATAGTTAATGCTGTTTGCTGCAATCAAAAACAGATTATTTCACAGATCAGATCCCTGGTGATGTTTTAGTTCTTTGACAATTAAGGGCATTAAATCTTAAAAATGCAGTTCAGTTTTAACTTTGCAGGCAAGGAGTCACTTTTTTCTCATGGGTAAGTATCAAGGCCACTATTGCACGTGTTAGATGCACAGCCTGACACAGGTGAGTTGTTGATAGCAGGCTACAACTTTGTAAAAAGTTCAGGCTGCCAAGATCAATATTTTTAACTTTAGAACAAGAAGTTGTATTAATCAGCCTCACTGTTTAAAAATTGACTAGATTCATAATGTCTTTTGACAATCCTTTAAGAAATCCTAAGATTACATCCAGAATGAATGCAGGACTTCAGGCTGGAGTGCAATATATTTTTTAAAGGATCACTGTGAATATGACCAAAATTATCATAATTGTTGAACCATAGGTCATACATCGTTATTTAAAAGTCTTCATTACTTGTGTAGACCCTGACTCCATCCAACTCCCATTTGCAGCTGACGATCAATAGTGTTTGCCTGCAAAATTTGCTTTGATTTTCATTTGTACATCTCTGCTTGTAGAAATAGAAAATGCAGAAACAGTGGAGCAACCAGGCTGATAGTTTGTCAAAATCTCTGACTCCCATTTTACTGTATAGTACCATTTAGATGTGTTTGCTCTAAGGCCAGTAACCTCTGACAGCTGTGGCAGCTGAACAGGTTATCAGTATCTACTGCTATCTTCAGCCTTGAAAATCAAGGGACTCAAGTTTCCTCATGGAGTGGTACAGGAAAGCAGGACACAAGAAGCCTCCTCAACCAATTCAATTACTTTTGGCAGGGTGGCTGGGATACAGGACATTTTGAATTTTACAACTTTTTACATGTATTTCAAGAGCATTGGTGGCAGTAATTAACAGCACAACAGATTTGATGAGCGCCAGGCTACTGCTGCAATTAAATCTGTTGTCAATAGTGTACCCAAAAGAACAGCAGATAGACAAAATCTCTCACAGGCCTTTGGAAATGGACTTTTTGGAGAACATGTATGAGATTGAGAGGAAAAAACCCCACCAGGATTATTCCCCAGTCACCTGGATTTTAAGAAGATTGGTTCCTATGAAACATAAGACTCTTCAGTTTCCCACTAGTGGGTTGCAGTCATCTTGTTGACTTTGAAGCTTCTTCTTGAAGATGGATATCGATGTGGATGGCTGGTAAAAGATACTCCAGATCTCGCCAGCAGTCATCACCTCACTGGAATCTTCTGTTTCAGTTACAGATGGGATCTGATGGGATCTAGGAAGCAAATGTATTGTAAATAGGATATTCAACATTTCTGTTTTGCTGATAATTCGCCCATCATTTCATTCAATGACACCAAAATTATTCGGTGTAAGTGTATGGGAATACAGTAATAAAATGATGACGGTTTTAATATAAAAAAAATATAAGCTCACAAAGTTTCACACTGTATTAAAGACTTCAATTTTTCTGATTCTTTTTTGAATAATTTTCACTATTTCAGTCAAAGAAACTAAGTATTAACTATCTTATACCTAAATTTTTTCCCCACAGTTCCCCAATCTGGGATGAGGTTTTATTTTTTTTCACCCAGAGTGTCATAATTTGACTGCTTCCCACCAGTGCACGGTGTTTGATTACATTTTCCCTTTGTTGTGTAACATCACTCAGTATGAGAAACCTTTTTATTCCTTACAAACCAAATCTTGTCAGAACAAGACCAAAAAAGATATTGTAGCAGCAAATGCAATCATAACAGACTGAAAAGTTTCCAAAAAACCCCCACCTTATTTAGTATCTTTTAGGAGTAAGCAAATATGCAGTTTATAATTTGGTTTTGAATATGACCAATCTGACAGTTTCAGAAGGTACATGTTTCATACAGAGCTGAGATGTCAGTTCTCCAGGAATAGTTTTATTCCATACTCACCTCGTGGTTATGTGGAGAAATATCTTTGCTATTATGGCTGTAACACTTAGGATAAGCAGCGCTGTGAGACTGTATATCGTCCACTCTGCAAAAGAGGGGAAAGGGGAGGGAAGGGGAGAAGCTCTCAGTATGTGAATTTACTTACAGCTTTTAAAAATAAGAATATTGCACAAAAGAAACACATAGCCTTCTGATGCTATATTCAAAACTCTAATTTGAAGAGGCTTGAAACCTTTAAGATTTTCTGCAGAGACTGGCAGAAGCTCTGTAACTCTCACAGAATCACAGAATCACAAGGTTGGAAAAGACCTTTAAGATCATCGAGTCCAACCATTCACATACTAAACTAAACCATATCCCTAAGTACCTCATCTCCCCTTTTTTTGAACACATCCAGGGAAGGTGACTCAGCCCCTCTCTGGGCAGCCTGTTCCAGGCCCTGACAACTCTTTCAGTAAAATATTTTTTCCTAACATCCAATCTAAACCTGCCCTGGCACAGCTTCATGCCATTTCCCCTTGTCCTATCACCTGTCACCTGGCTGAAGAGACCATCACCTATCTCTCTATAACCTCCCTTCAGGTAGTTGTAGGCGGTGATAAGGTCCCCCCTCAGCCTCCTCTTCTCTAGGCTAAACAGCCCCAGCTCCCTCAGCCACTCCTCAGAGGATTTGCCCTCCAGCCCCTTCCCCAGCCTGGCTGCCCTTCTCTGGACTCGCTCCAGGACCTCCATGTCCTTCTTGTGGTGAGGAGCCCAGAACTGGACCCAGCACTCGAGGTGCGGCCTCACCAATGCCGAGTACAGGGGCACAATCACCTCCCCAGACCTACTGGCCACACTGTTTTTGATACAAGCCAAGATGCCATTGGCCTTCTTGGCTACCTGAGCACACTGCTGACTCATATTCAGCCTGCAGTCACCCAACAGCCCCAGGTCCTTCTCTGCCTGACAGCTTTCCAGCCAGTGTCCCCCAGGCCTGTAGCGCTGCATGGGGTTGTTCTGTCCCATGTGCAGCACTCTACACTTGGCCTTGTTAAACCTCATCCCATTGGTCTCAGCCCATCGGTCCAGTCTGTTCAGATCCCTCTGAAGAGCCTCCCCACCCTCAGGCAGATCAACACTTCCTCCTAGTTTAGTGTCATCTACAAACTTAGTGAGGGAGCATTCAATCCCTTCGTCGAGATCATTGATAAAGATGTTGAACAAGACTGGACCCAGAACTGTCTGACACGCAGGCCTGCTTCCTATAAAACTGAATGTTGGGAAGATCCAAATCATATGCCAGTAAAGCTATCTAACTAGTATCTAGGAGAGAAATCAAAACTCACTCAGAGAAAGATGAAAAGCAGGCTAAGTAACATACGAACAATACATGCTACCAGTAATAGCTCTGTGTTTGCAAGGAGGCGGCCTAGTTTTATATGAGTAATTATGTAAGGAATTATGTGTTTGGGTTTTTTCCTTTTTAGAGTCTACTGATACAGGTGATTAGTATTTGTGGTCTATTTTATTACCAGACACTGAAGGCTTTTGGCCGTTGCATTTTATATTTCAATTTATTTGTTTGTACCAGCCAGCCAAGCAGGACTTGAAGGACAGCTTGGCATTTTCTGACATTCAAACTATTTAAGGCACTGGGGCTCAAAGGAGCCAATTTCTAAGTGAATACATCACTTTTTAATTTGGACTTCCATAATCTTCCAGTGGAATGCAACATCATGTTGAGATGGGAAACAGGATTGTACTAGAATGTAATTCTGATGTATTTAGCATGCTGAACAGCCTTGCAAGGACCCTGGATTGTTAGAACAATTGAATAAAAGCTGTCACCATCACAAATCCTGAAGCTCAAAGGAGCAAAAAAAGGAAACCTAAGTTCCCTCCCAACCAATGCCCCTTCCTCAAAGGCTCCATCCTCATTGACTGTTCAGGACGATTTTAACTGTATTTTTGTAACTGCATAAAATCCAAGGGTGCAGTTTTACCTTAGGTCAATATGCCCAAGCCAGTTTAACACCAGGCAGTGTAAATGTAGCTGTGGCAATTAGGCACTAGCCTGAGCTTAGTGCCAGAATATCTGCCCAGAACCTCAGGCACATTCTGCAACCTAGATAGTTTGGTTATAGGAAGCTCATGTGCAGTCATGTCATTATGTTTCAGGTTTGGATGCAGACAGCTTCAGGAATACAGAACTACTGGAGTGTGCATACTGTGACTGAGGCCCATCTTCAATGATATTTAAAGGCAGCGTAGTTTAAAGATAGGAGACACCAATAGTGATAGTCACCAAGAGTCATTTCCAGTCTTCTGTTATTTGCAAGTCAACAATTTTCTGAATTAAGTGACATCTTGAAGGTGAGTTCTACACACATGACAGTTCTCAGTGGCATCTTCCACGAACCCATCAACTTGCTTCATCCTTGTCTAGCCCTCTTTGTATTACTGCTGTAGCTTTTGTGAACTGGGATAACTGGGGTGCATACAGCAATTCTGGCTTTTCTGAACTCTACTCCTTTTTCAGCACCTCTTGCTACCTCTGTGGTATGCACTGATCACTGAAGCTCATTCTAGTAAGGAGGCTGCTCTGACACATCTTATTCTGGTGTGCTTTCCTTCTCAAGAACTCACCATTGTCACACTACTTCTAACTGATTTATGCCAAGAAGTGAGTTTTGCAAAGTAATGAGAGCAGCACAGTTAGTGGTAATTATACTAAATGAATATTCATCTCCTAGTATGAGGCACAGTGGATCACATAATGTGGAGGAGGAGGCAAAGGAAATAGTGACTCTAGACTGTGCTTTAAAGTTTTTTTTCCTGTTTCCACATCTTCATGTAACATTACCAGGCATGGAGCTACTCGGATGACTTGGGCTAGTTGTGATGACATAAAGTATCTTTGATGACCGAGCTGCATTGATGCTGAGATTTCCTTGTTCATTTATCTTCTCTGAAAGGGTCTGATTCATGGGAATCTTGTTTTGATGTACATCGTCCTTAACAGCTGAAAACACAAGAGTATGATCATAATAACAATTTGTTAACAGACCTAATTGCACTTCTTGTGCTTGCAAACAGACATGTGCTACTCTACTTAGAGAAGTCCAATAATCAAATTATGTCTGAAGCCAGAAAAGAGCCTGTACCAAGTTGGGACACTCAGAACTTTCCTGGAAGCTAACTGTTCACCATAACAGTTGGTAGAACTCAAAGAGTGAAATGTTTTCTCCTGGTGACTTTCGACCTGAGTGAAACACTGTTGGAAAGAATCAAGATGAACCAAGATGCAAATGGACTACCAGGTTGGATTTTTTGTTTTGTTTCAGCTCTGTCATTTTTTGATCTGTTTTGAAAGGCAAAAATGTATAGGATTGAATTTAAATTGTGCTATTTATGACATAGCCAACTGGAGTGTTCCAAATCGAGAGAAATTTTAGCAAAGTTTTTAACCCACTGAGCAGTGGCCACACGACAGATGAAACACCTATAGACAGAGTTAAAATATTTGCTCATTTACCACTTCAGAGATCTCCTGTGTGAATTAAATGCTTTCACAGCTCAATGAAAAATAGAAACAGCAAAATTAGCCTCTTACCTCTGTATCTAATAGCAAATCCCTGGGATTGATTGATTTCATCTGAGAAAAAGTACAAAATTACAAAATCCAAAGAAATGTTAAAGGTGTGAGGAGGCCGGTTCCTGCCATTAAAACGAGCTAGAACATGATAGGTATAGCCATCCAGCAACTCAACCATATCTGTAGCATCTTTGATTTCAAAAAGGGCAAAGCTGAAGTGGATTCGAGATGCTCCTGGAACTTGTATGGTCCAGTAACAGACTTTCCCTGTGCCATATGTGTCAGGGAAATCTGGGGAATAGATCACAGCTGTAGCAGAAGTGTAATTACCTCCACAGGCACCAATAAGGGCTGTGAAAAGAAGAGGAAAGGAAAAAAAAGAAAAGAGGTTATACATTTATTATGCACACCTTTAGCACTCTGTAGATTCTAACACTCTGATGTGACTTGCTACCCCAGCAGTATGCACTGCCTCCCAGACTGGTATTCTTTACCTTCCACAGCTTTTGCTTTGGATACACTCATTCAGCCTCATTGCTCTTGAGACCTGTGCATCAATCTGGAATACTGCAGCCACCCTTTGTCCCTGTGTGCAAACATGTGCCCTTTCCAGCAGCCCTGCAGAACACCATGAAAGCTAAACCACTGATTACAGGACTTCTACTCCATCCCTATCAGGCAGGAAAGTGGATTAGTGACACTGCTGAATTATTAAAACTCCTCCACAGTTACATCAATTGAAAAAACAAATCTTCATGGAGCAGCTAAGGTTAGAAGAGACACACAGAGATTTTCTAGTCCCGTCCCTCTGCTCAAAGCAGGAGACATTGTGTAGTTGCCTTTCAAGTCTCCAAGGATGGAGACTCCACAGCCTCTCTCTCTGTGCAGCCTGTTCCAGTGTCACTCACCACAAGCAGAGCATTTGGTTATGTTTAAATGGATTTTCCTGTATTTCCATTTCTGCCTGTTGCCACTTGTCTATTCATTAGATAACACTGAGGAGAATCTGGCTTCATCTTTATACCCTTCCATCAAATTTATACAAATTGAAAAGACCCCCCCCAGAGCCTTCTTTTCTCAAGGCTAAACAATCCAAGATCTCTCAGCCTCCCCTTGTATGAATGATGCTGTAACCCCTTAGTCACCTTATATGTACTTTTTAAGCATCCTGTCTTTTGATCCTGCCCGATTAATATTTAACTTTTCCTTCACTAAGTATCTTGAAATAGATCCTGTTGCGAAATCTAAAGAAAATCTTTTAGATTTGTTACCTTTTATATTCAAAATAAGTATATGCCCAGTAAATTTTTATATTCCTTGACAACTGTCCAGATTCCCAGTGCAAACTTATTAACCAATGAATCCAGAAAGAAACTCAAATTCTAGACAACTGACATTATCACATAATTTCTAAAATGTATTGTATATAGGTATAGATATGTATGCATGTATATCCCCTAAATATGCACTATTGTACATATATAACAATGTATTTAATGATAAAACTGTTTGGATCAGAATTAGAACTCCCCTGTATCATAGGCTGATGAACTGAAGAATCAATTAGAATCATTTTCTCTGAAAGCCTAAATAAAGCCTTGTAATAGAGGTCTGTGAGAATGGAAATAAAGTGTTTTGAAGTGTCTCAGTTTCCACAGGCCTCTAAGAGCGATCTTTACTAAATACAAATTAAAAGGACGTTGTGGAAACAAGAACAAGAAGTAGCACATGCCTGCCAGAAAAATCGTATGAAAACCTTTCCCTTTTTCTGGTGCAAGGCCTGATCACAGCCCAAGCAAACCCCACACTTCAATGCCACACTGTGAAAGACCTCATAGAGGAACTGAAAGAATATGAAAAAAGAAGAATAGAAAGAACGTGAAAGACTCCACAGAGGTACTAAACCCCACAGAGGAACTTGTGTTTGGCCCTTATTCCATGCTAACAGAGCTGGTGATTTAACTGAATAGATAGAATTGTTTGGTGAGAATAGATTAACTTGACAGAGTTGAAATATGTTACTGAGATGGTAGATTTCCTCTTTGCAAATGGCTTATAGGTGTTGTTACATTTGGCTGTGTTGTTTTTAATGACTGTATCACAAGATGTTCTTCAAACTAGCAATATTAACGAGGCATCCAAAGACACCTAACGAAGTACAGCATTTCCCCATATGGAATGGAAATACTTTCCCTCTCATTTCCTTCTGGAGCTGGCAGAGTTCTGTGTTGTGGGTCTGAACGTTACAGCTTTAGGCCACAACAGCAGCACACAAACACGTAAGGTTAATGGTGGGTGTGTGTGCACATCTGTACGTGTGAATATGTACAGGGATCAGGGTGAGGCTCCTAGGGTGACAACATAATCAGGAGAACAGGAACAAGGTGAGCAGGTGTTGCTTATCAGAAACAAAAAAGGTGGCATTTCCTAGGATGACCTCTCTTACCCAGCCATAGCTCTTTCCTTGCTGGCCCTCAGGGTAGCAGCTTGCTGAGCCAGAGAAGGAAAGCTACAAAGGAAGTAATAGTCCATCCAAGGTTTGGGAGGCCAAGAGCAGAAGGAAACAAGATGCTGCAGTGTAAACTACTTGCCATCTCAACACTAAAAGCAACATGCATCTCTGGTGCTTCTTTTTATATCTTGGGGAGAATTTAGAATTGGGTAGAATAACTGATTCCTGTCTCAGCTGAACTATCTTTCTGACTCACCAGCTGGGAACCACAGCATTAAAGTAAGATGGGAAGTTCAGTTGTGTGTTCATAAGGAGGAAAATTATGTCACTTGTAGTTCCACAAAGTTTATAGCTTCTACAGCAGTGGCAGTTGAAATCTGAGAAGTAATAATATATCAGTGCAATCTGTGAACTTTTCCAGTACTCCCAGCTATACTGGAAGCCTGTACTGCAGCCAGACAGACAACTGGGCATTCATACCATGAACCTGTGAAGTCACACAGCTAGCAGCAGTGTGTATGCTGAAAAGTATAAAGGAGGATTTCTATGTATAAGAAATTATGAAATAAATGATGGTTGTAACAGCAGCATAACTTGTTTATTCTTCTGTGGTATAGTCCTTCCCTGTTCCAGTTCTACCACACTACATTGTGTTATGTGGTTTAATATGGATTATAGCAAGTCTTGTCTGGTTTAACAAAATAACCCCAAGTTGGTGTATTTGACTGAAACTTTATTCAAGGTGCTTGACTTAATCATGTATCTGCTCTTTGTTAGGATCAGTCCTGAAGGAGTCTTTGTGACATGCTGCTTGTGATAGCCAAGTTAGTATCATCTGTGGGGGAATAAGAGACAATCTCTGGAGCACGAGTCAGTTGCCTATGCAGGCATTTAGGAGAAGAGCGATTTCACATTATTAATGGATGTGGATTTTATGCAGAAATGGAAAATGGAGTTTATACTGAATTTAGGTGTTTTGCTGTTCCATTCTCATTGCAGTTAAACCCTTTTCCCTAATTTGCTGAACATTTGAGGCCTCTCCTTTGGGAAAAACTGAGGCTGTTTCAATACTTACTGTCAAAAAGAATGACTCTGCCATCCCCACCACAAGGCTGAGTGTGGTCTCCAAAGCAAACACTGTTGCATTCCGTACTGGCTGCCTCCCCGTATCTCCAGTAGTCAGGATTATTTCCACAGAAACAAGCATAACCTGATTCCATGCCTGCAAACTTTAACAAGAAAGATACATAAGGAAGGAAGAGATGATATTTAAACAACCGACAGCAGGAAACTGTATGATCAAGAAAGCTGGCAACAGAACACGTGTGTTTTGGAGAAATCAGATTAGTCAGAGGTCCCACCACAAGCTGGTTTTGTTTGAGCTGCCAGGATGCTACTTAAGGCTGATGAAATAGAAGGCAATTAGAGCACCCTGTCACTCATAATTGCAGTAAGCAAGCATACTTTCTCCTGGCATCCTGGCATTATTACTTGGTCATTTGCCTAGATTTCTCTGGATTCAGAGATCAAGGTCTCCTGGGTGGGTGTAAGACCTTAGACTTCTTAAAGGTAAAAAAGAAAGGTTGGAGAGAGAAATGGCAGTTTATGGCTTCCTGATGAGGAGGAGTAAAGGGGCAGGTGCCAATCTCCTCCGTTTGGCAACCAGTGATAGGACCCAAGGGAACTGCACGAAGCTGTGATCAGGGAGGTTTAGGTTGGATATCAGGAAGAGCTTCTTTGCTGAGAGCGTGGCTGGGCACTGGGACAGGCTACCCAAGGAAGTGGTCACAGCCCCAAGCTTGACTGAGTTAAAGAAGCATCTGGACAATGCACTCAGTCCCATGCTCTGACTTGGCTGGCCCTGTGTGCAGCCAGGAGTTGGACTTGATCCTTATGGGTCCCTTACAACTCAGAACATTCTATGATTGATCTTTTGTCTTTGAAAAGATTTTGCACGTTTATGTTAAACAGATCACCTTGAACTGTTGGCTTCGGCAGGAACTGATGCATGTTTGGATAGTAAGTTTATTGGAGGTCTCGCTGGTGCCAGTCAAAGGTGGTGGCTCTCCATGGTCCTTGTAACATCCTAGATTCCCTGGCACTGGCAAGAGTAACAGACAACAGTCATTCTAAAGGTGTGCCTGGAAACACCCTAGACACAGACCATTTTATGCACCACCTGGTTACTAAGCAGGTCTCTATATGTTCTTGTCCTGATTTCGCAGTATGGGAATCATTACTCTAGATCCTTGTCACATTTTCCAAACATGCCCAGGGATAAATGACAGTGGTGAAACAGCATCGTATCTTCTTAGCAAATTACCTGCAATACTCTGTAGTTGGTTTCTGTAAGCTGCAGTAATGCAGACAAGATAAATACCTGGTTCATTTCTCCTGACAGAGACAATTAAAGTAGAGCATTAAATGGATTCAGAGGTTTTGTGGGGTTTTTTAAACTATGATCATGCATATTTTAACAATGTAAATTAAACACTGTGATTTCTGCCTGATCTTCAAAACAACATAAGTTCTGGAAGTTTTCTGAAAAGGGTATTTGAGAAAGAGAACTGAAACTGTTTTAGGATGGAGTTTTATGGGAGGGACTATATACTTATAAAAGGGAATTTCCTAATACTAAACACTGAAATTCTGTTAGGAGTTAAAAGCTTCATATTTTATGGTATATACGAAGAGATTCAAAGCAAACAATATTACATTTTTAAAGAGAAACATCCATTGTTTGTAAGAAAAATATAAGAAAAATCATCTGCATTGATACAACATTTCAATGCTCCGTGGTCACTGTAGGACATCAGAAAGCATTTTGCCCCTTCAGCGCATAATTTGTCCTCTAGGGGGTTTTGGGGTTTTTTTGGGTGTTGTTTGGTTTACATGTTTTATTAAAAGTACTGGAATTTAGGCACGACTAGTAGAGAGAGGGTGACTACCAGCTCTGCAGTCAGACAATTTTTATCCTTATGCCATATTGACAAGAGTTATTTTTTGTAACATCTAACATCTAACATCCACAGCTCTGCATAACATGTAAATGCGGCCAGAGAACTGTATGACAGTTTTACTTATTTAGTCATTTGTTACTTCAGTACCCAGTAAACTCTGAACTCCCCTTTGCACAGCACTGTTTCAGGTTTCTGACTTACCAATAGGGTTTGGGTTTTGTTTTGGGGGGATGCTGGGTTTGGGGTTTTGCAGCCTCTGATGCCTGACTGCATGTGGATTTGCTGTTTTGAGGCTCCTTTTGAACTAGTCCTCTCTGAAGAGGCAGCCCTTCTATCAGATAACCTGTGTGTTAGTAAACTGCATCTGTGTAATTGTACTTTCACATAAACACAAAAGGAATCCAATGATGCCTTTTGTACTGAGCAGTCTTGCACAGGCAGTTCTGAAAGTATCTCTGCATTGGATTCTGGAAGGCCCATTTCTGGGATTTCTGACACATGTTCATGTGCAGCAGACATTGCAATAATGCCTTGAATTCCGAACTTCTATTTTTCTAATTCTAAGAAAGATGGTTTCATCCCTGACAGCATCAGTAGATAAAGGGAAGGCAACCGATGTCATCTACCTGGACTTGTGCAAGGCCTTTGACACAGTCCTCCATCACATCCTTATCTCTAAATTGGAAAGATGTGGATTTGATGGGTGGACCATCCAGTGGATAAGAAACTGGTTAACAGACCGTGGCCAAAGGGTGGTGGTCAATGGGTCTATGTCCAGGTGGAGGCCGGTGACAAGCGGTGTCCCCCAGGGGTCTGTCTTGGGACCGGTTCTCTTTAACATCTTCATCAGTGACATGGATGATGGAATTGAGTGCACCCTCAGCAAGTTTGCAGATGACACCAAGCTGAGTGGTGTGGTCGACACCCTAGAAGGAAAGGAAGCCATCCAGAGGGATCTTGACAGGCTGGAGAGATGGGCCCAGATGAACCTAATGAGGTTCAACACTGCCAAGTGTCAGGTGTTGCACTTGGGCTGGAAGAATCCCAGACACAGATACAGACTGGGAGAAGAGCTTCTTGAGAGCAGCCCTGCTGAGAAGGACTTGGGGATTCTGGTGGATGAGAAACTTAACATGAGCCAGCAGTGGCTCTTGCAGCTCGCAAGGCCAATGGTATCCTGGGCTCCATTAGAAGAGGGGTGGCCAGCAGGGACAGGGAGGTGATTGTCCCTCTCTACTCTGCCCTCGTGAGGCCCCATCTGGAGTCCTGTGTCCAGATCTGGGGCCCCCAATACAAGAAGGATGTGGAACTGTTGGAGAGGGGTCAGAGGAGCCACGAAGATGATTAGAGGGCTGGAGCACCTGCCCTATGAAGAGAGGCTGAGGGAGCTGGGCTTGTTCAGTCTGGAGAAGAGAAGGCTGCATGGGGACCTCATTGCAGCCTTCCAGTACCTGAAGGGAGCTTATAAGCAGGAGGGGATTCAACTTTTTAAAAGGATAGACAATGACAGGACAAGGGGGAATGGATTAAAACTAAAGGAAGGAAGGTTTAGATTAGATATTAGGGGGAAGTTTTTTACAGAGAGAGTGGTGAGGTGCTGGAACAGGCTGCCCAGAGAGGTGGTGGATGCCCCATCCCTGGAAGTGTTCAAGGCCAGGTTGGATGGGGCCCTGGGCAACCTAGTGTAGATCCAGGCCTGAGGTTGGTGGCCCTGCCTGTGGCAGGGGGGTTGGAGCTCTGTGATCCTTGGGGTCCCTTCCAACTCATACCATTCTATGATTCTATGATCCCTATTCTTTTGGAATATTATAGGGAGAGCTTGTAAACTGATGTCAGTTTACTATTAAAATCTGAATCATCCTGACATCTGGAGCAGCTAACAGTTCTGTCTGAGAGCTTGGTCCCAGACTGGGGCAATGTTGCCTAAGACAGCTTCCTTATTTTGAGGAAAAGGGTTAGCCTATCAATTAGGGACCAGCAAGTGAAGTGGCACATATATGATGATAGTCTCAAGGAGAAGGATTATAGTACCATAAAGAAAAATTAATGAAGTGGAAATAAAATTCAAGTATGTATATTATTTTTAATCGTTAGATGTTTCTTCAAATATTGTTCATAAAATAATTTTCATTTCTAAGAATGATACAGTTTCAATTATAAATGCTTGCATGGAGTTATGGCTTTCATATGCCCTGCAGCAACATGCATATAAGTACTGACACTTCAAGTTACAGCCTGACTTAACATACCTTTGGAAATTCCCATTTGTGGCCCCACCCCAGCCGAGTACAGCTGAGCAGGTAACTCTCAAGAGAGCTCAGTTTGTTGTAGAGCTCATGATTTCACTGCCCTGAAAAAGCTTCCTAGTTAACCAACCTAGTGCCAACCCAGGGTATCCTACAACCCTATGTACATAAAAAACAATGAAGAATCAGAAGTACTTCTAGATAGGTAGTGACAGTTTAGTTACTTATGTTTCCAACAATCTTTTGCCATAAAGAAGCTTGGCAGAAATGCAGTCATCAGTGTTCTGTAATTGCTGTGGGTTTCATCAGTGGTGTCTTACTGTTACCCTACCTTTACTTGTTTGTAAAGACTTGTTCTCCTGGTTCTGTCTACTTGTACTCTAGTGCCTAAAAGGCCATCTCTACTGTGCAAGCATGCTATTTTTCTTTCAAGCAGCATCAGACATAATGAGGTCCTAGCAGACACCGGAGCTTGTGCAGACTACGTGCCAAGGCACAGGTATTACAGCATGGGATTCATCATCCTTTTGAGTTCAAAGGCATGTTCCAGTTATGCTCACCTAGCTGTCTTTGAGGGGCCTGCTAGATTTTTGCAGTATGCACCTCTATTCATCACTCACCTGTCTCTGCCATTTAACACTTCATCAATATTTCAGTAAGAAATAAATTAATTACATGGCATCCATGCACACAGGAAACATTTCCAGTAATGACTGGACTCGTGCAGGCCATAACCAGAGAGATGCAACAAAGTGGGACAGCAAGTCTCTCTTTCTTTTACCTTTCGGGAGCATAAGCTGTTATTTCCTTTGAATTTCAACCTAACTTCATTAACAAGACCAAAAGAGTCAGGAATAGCATTGAAAACAAACTATCTAAAGCATTCAATTCTGAATTGTCCATGTGAGATGTACACGTTCTCTCAGGACTCACTGATGCCTTTCGTTTATGTCCATTCCAGTCTGCTTAGCAGACAAGACATTAGGAAGAGAGGAGGAAGAGGAAAGAACTAAGCTCCCCCTGGGGTAGCTACCACTCTTCTGTGACTGTGCCTATCCATCCTCATTTAACATTGCTAAGTTCTGTGGCGTGTTTACACATGCAGAATGCCAGAACACATTTCTGAATAAAACTTCTAGTGTTATGTATAAATGTTAGTGAAGGAGACACGTGATATAATAATGTAAAACCATCATCCTAATGAAAAATTCTTAGCTGTAGATTCTTAATTACTGCTACAGTGAATCACTGCATGCAAATCTCTCCAGGCAATCAATACACTTCATGTTGTTGGCCCTGTAGTGGTATTATGTGGGTACAGTTTATACGTAAATTATGCTCCAGATACTTGTCTTTTCTATTAGTAAACATAATTATGGAAAATAAGCTTATGTAAGATTTTTTTAAATAGGATTTCTTTACTCATTTGCTGTCTTGCTCCATCACAAAACTCAGTTTTGTATTCTGCAGCTCACAAGTTGTTTTTTATGCTCCTATGATTTAGCATCATCCTTACTGAAAACAGAAAATGGTGACTTTTGTTTTTATTTCTTTTTTACTCACACAGCTCCATAAACCATGAGGTTTGTATTAAGACTTGGATGGGCTTGCAATGTACAGTTTGTTCTAAATTGCTGCAATTCCTTTTTCTGGTGTCCAGTTTCAGTGCAATGCTTGAAGCAGCTGCTACTGGTCAAAAGGACATTTTGTAAATGTAAGTCTGGATTATCTGTGCAAGTAAGTGTCCAAGTTAAAATCCTCTGCTCCCCACCACAGAGAAAATGAGCGAGGCTGCTTTTAAAAAGGACCCTTTGTGTAGAACAAATGGAGTGGAGAGAATCTGCCTTTCAGCTTTTTTACTGGTACCATATCCAGAGAATTTGTTAACATCTGTGGTCTTTAAAGAAAATGCAAATTCTTTCATTTTCGATCAAGATAAATTTGTTAATTAGGAGGGTCCTGTTTCCTAAACAGGACCTGGTGCATTAACAAATAAGGGTAAGATGTCCTCTGAATATCAGAGTATTGCATGATTTTCTGTTATTTAAACTGGACTCCTTAATCTGTACGTTAAAACTAGGTAAAAGTCACCTGACTCAAGGTCACACTTATGTATTTGTTTGCCTAGCCTGAAGATCTGAATCACTCATTCATAAAACAAGAAAACTATGGACAAAATTTAAAAGTTACTTGAAAACTATTTTTCTTTAGTTTTGTTTTCTTAAATTCAAGTAAGAAATGTACTTCTTCCAATCAAAAGTATGCCAACATAAGGACAACTACTCTGATGCTTAGCAGTACAGACATAAGAAATAGAGAGTACTTCCACAGATGAAGTTAGGAAAGCAAGTAAAGGCATTAATGATTACACTTTAAAAACTGCCTAGTTATGGTTGACTGTTAATATGCAAAACTGGAATCTCTTTGATATTTAGGCATATTTTGAAGAATCTGATTCTTAGGAGCTCGTCCTGGAGAATTCAGGAATGAAAATTTTGGAACATATTGGCATGAATTGTGATAAAATCTCTACATTTTGGATAAGGTAAATAATATAATACATTAAACATATTAAATGCTGGAAGGAAGCTTCAGGTGAATAGCTTGTGAATTATCTGTTAAAAAAAAGAATAGATGAAAGTCCAGTTTCTGGTTTCACAGCAATGCTAAGTACACGTACCTGCAAGGAATACTGTTCTAGCCCAGAGCTCCCATATGTGTAACAAAGAACCATTTTTTCCCTATGTCCTCTCATAGTGTCTTTAATTCCCGTAAGCAATTCTGTGTACGTGTTATACACCTTAAACTAATGCCACCCACTTTACAAGCTAATTGCTAATGATGGACACATATGTACCTTGTAAAAAATTAATTCATGATCTCCTATTCATTTTTGTCCTCTAGATTTTAATAAATGAATGACAATCTCTGTGGATTAAGAAAACTAGCAGTACATCATACATTTTGAGTTATTCTGTCTGGTATTAATTGTAAAAAACATAATCCGTTAATTCTGATTAGATGGAAAGGATAGCAATGGAGAAGTGATTCAGTAAGCTTATCACTAATTCTAGAGACCTGTTGAAAATACTGCTTAGTCTGCAAATGAAAGTAAGACGGTTTGCCTCATCCTAATTTCTGTTTGAAAATAACCACCCACTGCTGAATAACTGCCAATCTCTGTTCAACAGAGATGCGGGCCTAAAAAGATGCCTGGTGCTCTTACTTCTGCAGGAGGGAATCTCACAGTATTTCCAATATATTCCATCCTCATGCTCAGCAATGTAACACCATGGGCTGACATCTCCATCAGGGTTCCTGAATGAGGAAAAAGAAGGGAGTGAATGAAAAATGATCAAATATTTTAAAAAACACCTACATAAAAATAAAACTTGTTAGTGCCAGTTTCATCACTATTTTTACTCTAATACCCATTAAATATTTAACCCATTGGACATATATACCAAGAAAAACACAGAACTGGTAAAGAAGTTCAGGTAACTTTGGTTATTACAGTACACAGCAAGCATAAAATTCAATAATGTCTAACACAACTCCCTTTGTCTTTTAGTCTAAAAGGTGCAGAGCTATTTCCAGACACTATTGAGATAGAGAAAGAATTTCAGCCCCACATCCTGCATACAGATTCCTTAGACTCCTAAACTTTATTTTTGCCTTGGTACAAAATAGTCCAGACTCCAACTTTCTGTATCTATGATGACAAAAACATTTATCCAATGAAGTCTCTTGGGAAAGACTGAGGTCTTCTCTTCCCCTTCAGCAAAGCTGAATAAATCTGCTCCAGTGATCCGATATTCATGGATGAGTTAATTCCTTATGTATCCATGATTATTCTTTGCTGTCATGTAGCATCATTTACAAATGCATGCCTAATTAGTCATTAAGTTAAAGTTTTTTCTGTGTACATTTTGAAACAGTGAAAAAATTAATTTAAGAGAATAAATTGTTACTTTGGGCAGTCAGGTTGAAACATGACCTTTTCTTGTCACTAGGGCCCACTGCAATCATTTTATCATGTACTTTGGCATGAAGTCTATTAATGAGACCCCCTTACACTGGAGGATAGGTTCAGCTGCTTGTTGCCATTGGGGCATATTAACAACTTTTGGGAGATCCAATTTTAGAACTGCTGGGAACAGTTTTTGGTCAAATAACTGAATGCTGAAGAGAGTTGATGGGTTGAGTTCAATTTATCTCACTAAAATGCTGCTAGCTAGTCTTTCAAAACAGGCTAATAAAAGCAGCAGACAAGGAAAGCCTAAAGCTAATGGCTAAAGAAAGTAGAAGACTAAAAGCAAAGAAAACTTGTACTCAAAAATCACACAATTTTCCTTGTTTTCACAGTAATGGAAATTTGGGGATTACACCTGCATAACAGAAATCAGATGCCTCTAACAGAATTGTGGTTATGGCACTCCATATTCAAATGCCTTAAAATCCAAGGAAATTGCAGAGAAATGTGATTAATGTCTTTAAAAACTTTTGCCTTGAACATCAAAAGTGCATACAGTTAGAAAACAATTGTCTTTCAAAATCTCCAAAAACTTCAGTCCGCAGAATTTCGTTATGGCTGAAATGAGGTTTAGTGGAACATTATGGGGCATTTCCATCTTGAAGGGGTGTCTTGCAGTAAACAAAGTCTTCTACGTAAGAACCACCCACAGAGAGATAACAAGCTTCGGACCAATGCCTGAAGTGTAAAATTAGATTAGCCGAATCTTGTCCTCCCTAAAATTGCCTCAAAGCAATGTCCTAGGACTTTAAAAAGCCTTGTGAGGAACATGTTGCCTCAGAGAAGGGCAGATCAACTTGTCCATTGCCACCAAGCACACGAATGGCAGATAAAGAGCTGAAAAGGCACTATCTTCATTCAGAAGGCCTCAACAAGATTTGCATGCCAAAGATATGCTCTGACATTCTCACTTCCCAAGCTTTATTTTCAAAAGAATGTGAAGTTAAAATGCATCCATTAGTTAGGATTATCGTTCCATACATCTATGAGAATATCCCTGGCCCAAGTGACAAGGCACAAGGAAGGAAAGGGCGATCCTTCCAGCCCAATTTCAAAGAGGACAAACTAACACCTAGCAGACTGAGATTAAAAAAACTGTATTGGGTAATTACACAACTTCTCAGGTTCACATACCTGATTATAGGCTTCTTGATCCTTCTAACACCAAAATCTTATTTGCTCAATAGAGCGAGACTCTAGTAAGGATTACTTGAATACCTGGATAAACATTTACTTTGTCATACACATTTGTGCATAGCTTGTACAGGTTTCACTTTGTACTAACATAAGTATTAGCCAGAGATGACTGCCAAAAGTAAAACTGTGTAGATGTAGTCTATCCATGATATTGCCACACAGCAACAATCAGTACTTTTGATACTGCTACTTGCATCAGAGAGAATGCAGTGGTTACTAGCCTTCTTACAGCTTTATGTTAGTATGCACACTGAGGAAGGGACACAGCTCTCTACGTGATGAGAATTGTTATGTATTTGGTGGTGTTGATCTGAGGCAGACTGTGAAGTTGGTGTGAGAAGTTTTTTTATAGAAGACAGTCCTTCCAGTGTTCACATGGCAATCTGATCCTAGACAGCTTGATGGGTTTATTTGGTTTCCAGTTACTAAAGAGAATGCTCAGCTTCATGGAGTTTCTCTTGTAGGTAGTCTATTTTTGCTTGTTCCTGTAAAATGCTGAACTGATTTAAAAAAGGGTCGGTTCAGAACTTGGTAATAATGCTTTCTCCTTCTGCGGCTGAAAACAGAGTCCAGTATTAGCTTGAAGCACTGCTGCAGCCACTGGAAAAGATCATACACAAGTCTCTTTCTTTCCAGTTCTTCACCAATGTTCTTCAATGAGAAATATCCTCCTGAGTCAAAGATTCCGGAAACATCACTGACTCCTTTCAGCAATGTGCCCACCTACCTACTGCATGTCACAAGACTCTTCTCTGTGCTTCCTTATTTACTCTCCATTAACCGGCTGACTCTGTCTCTCTCATTTTCTTGAATGTCTATTTCTGATGAAATACAGAAAAATTCTTGGATCAAGAATGAGGGGCTCTGTTTGTGAGATAGCAATTGTCCTGAACTCCTGTGTATTTAATTTGCCTAATTTACCCCAATTTGTATCATTTACATGAAATGATTTCAACACGAAGGTGACATATGTATAGGCTCTAGCCTAGAAAGCCTATAATATGCTAAGTCAAGGCATCTTCCAGGAAAATCAGGTGTGGTTTGAACCTTCTCACAAAGGGCATGTTAGAGGTTTTTTTGCTATGCGCCAAGTAACTCAATTCTTAATATCTTGTTTTAAACATTTCTGTCTCCATTACCCAGTGAGTAAGAGACACCACTCAACTTTATATGCATCCTAGATGAGCTGATGATATGACTGTTTCTGTTGGATTATTCTCCACATTAATACTTGCAATGGAAATAACAGAGATGCATAAAGTCTCAGCTGATCAGTTCTGCAAAGACAAGTTCATGCAACTTCCTGATGAACATGAGGAGTTAAATGTTGTGGGTTGAAAATAGCCTGCAGAGCCTAAACATCTCTGACCTTTAGTTCTTACTTTGTTCTGAGTTCTATTATTGAGGACTTTTTTAGAAGGCAAGCAAATGAAAGCAGATCTGCCATGGTTTGACCTGCATCGTAACAGCTGACAGTTGAGCTTCTGAATTCAAGTAACAACTCTAAAGTCACTGAACAACTCATGTTCACTTTTTAGTGACTACGTCTACATTTTAGTGAACCTTCATCAGTACAAAACTCAGAAACATACTGTATAACAGAACCAGGCTTGTGGGTGAGGATAAACACCATAACGCACCAGAGACTCCTACAGACACACACTAGTGCTTCTGTATTTGTGACTTGGGTATTTTTTTTAATTACCTGCACCTTTTCATTTAAGAATCTCTAGTCTCTGTTATGCCAAATTATATGCTGTTATGTAGTATGACACTCTGGATGAGAGCTGGGGTTGAAAACATTTGTCTACTAATGGTGCTTGTAGATCCAGGGTACTGATTACAGGATAAACCAAAACCTGTTAGATATCCATCGTTCTGACATCCTTCACTGTATGACAGAAAGCTTCCTAATTGTGTCAAATATTTAAACTAACACTGGGTATATAGGCAATCTTCGTAGCAATAAGATATTTCTTACCTGCAGTAGTTATGCTCTCCAAGCCCTCCCTCCCCATTGGGATATTTCAAAGTGTTGTAAGGATGTTCAAAGGTCTCATTCCAAAAAAGACAAGGTTTCCCTGCATATTGGGAGGTCTGGTTCTGAGTGCCACGATAGTCAGCCCCATTTGCTGTGTAACATTCTGGGAAAATAATAGAAATTGAAAAAGAACGTATGTAGGTTTAGTGTTTAGTTGTTCTTCCCTTGTCCTCCACCCCATCCCCAAGAGACCATGTTTCCTTTCACCAACCTGTTTCCTGCACTGTTTAGGCAACTAAAGATGCTGCCTGAAATTGAAGTTTTCTCTCCAGTATCTATTGAAGATACTGTGATTTCATTAGTTTACTAAACCATGTATAAGACAGTTTGGTCTGAAGAGCACTGAATACAATTAGCATGCATTTTCTGAGTAACTATACTACATTTACTGCTGTTTACCCTGCGTTTTACTTATTAGGCTGAATCTGCAAATTCTTGTTTTTCCAAAAATGAAATTAGATTATGTTATCAGTCTGCCACTTTACCAGCATATTACTCAGAATCTCATGCCAGTTTAACTGAAGCTGTGAATAGGGTTCTTGCAAACACTGACATTCTGATTTAGAACAATTCTTCAGCATTTTTATTTCCTCTGTGTTGAATTGCCTTAGAAAGGTATCTCCTTTGGTAGAGTATAATCACAACACTGATTTCCTACTAAAGCATTTATGCTTTCAGATTAAAGTTTAGACATCAGTATTCTTCCGCCACATTCATATTTTCTCCCATTTAGGCTTGCTTTCCTTGCTTCCTAATACTCAGCAACTTACAGAACAAAGCAAATATTTCTCTGGTTATTAAATACATCACCCCCTTCTCACGCTGCCTGGGTTTCCTGCGTCGTATTAATGACATCTTCTGATCAAACAAATGTGTGAACAATTTTACCTTTACTAAAAATGCAAAACATTTTAATTACATTATGCACAGGAATGGTTTGCCCAGAGAGATTGTGGAATCTCCATCCCTGGAGGCATTCAGAAGCCATCTGAGCATGGTCCTGGCCAACATGCTTTAGGTGACTGTGCTTGAGCAAGATGAGCTCCACAGGCCACTTCCAACCTCAATCATTAGTTATAATTAGCATACCATAAATAAGTCCATGATGTTTGTAATTGACACTTCGTAACATTTACCATCTGTGCATTTATTTTAAAATATTATTAAAATACAATAGCCCATAACAGAATTAAAACTGCCACGTTACACTGCTGTAAGTGTTTCTTTGTACTGAACAGCACTGCTGAGGGAAGTCAGAACTGCATCCTACCAGCTGCAGGCTTCGCAGCCCTCAGTTTATCTGACAGTGGTCTCTGTACAAACCGTGTAACAGCTGCAGAGATGTTCTACTGCCCCTAGGGAAAAGGAGAGTGCTCTGAAGTCCAGTACTGTTCTCAGGTGTCCCTCACGAGACCTTTTTTGCAAAGCAAGGCTAGAAAGACCTGTGTGGCTGGATTGGGAAGAGGAAAAAGAAACCAAATCATCCCAAGCTGAATCTTGATATTGAGTACACCTTTTTTGTATTTAGGAATACTGTGGGAGAAGGGAAAATGCATTATTAAAATCATGCCTTTGAAATTAGTTTAGTCTGAGCCCACAAAAAAATATCAGAATGGTGCAATTATAATGATTACTTCAGTTTTGTTACACAGGAGATGAAAGCTGATGTTTTTGTGCCTTCACTGCACATATTCAAGCCTAGGCAAGTTAGCATTTCTATTTAATGGAATTTTGTTGCTGAAGGCACACATAAGAGCTGTCTGCACAGCCATTAATGTATATGGCTATCATCCACGGACAGAAAGCTGTCTAATTTAATAAAAACAAGCTTCGAGACATTACTCCTCCTTACTGTAATTTACCTGACTGCCTTAGCCCTGCAGGTGAGCTACATACATTTACTTGAAAATGCAAATCAGTTTTTCCAGTATTCAGGCCACCACAGGTATCTGCATAAACACATGAAAAAAAACCCAAAACATTTTAAAGTCACCACACTGTTACAACTTTCTTCAATACCTCTCCTGCTTTGCAGTTAATGTAAGAGTTTTTCTATGTTATAGCTGAAAAATCTAAGTCAATGAATTTGGCAGAAAAGAGAGGAAAACATAATCAAACTGGATAAAAAAAGGTATAAAGTATCAGCTGCGAGAAGTGATAAACTCATCCAGAGAAGTTGTCTGCTTTAACTTAGTGCTATTACTTCTTTTTGCTTCTCACTTCTAAATGAGGAGCAATATGTACTAACGTCTACTCAGAAATGCAAGGAATGCTACAATACCTGAATATAATCTGGCACACAGACTAAACTGAAGTTAACATCAGCCCATTTTAGGACCTGCTAAGACTGGCCCATGTTTTAACTTGCAGTAGCAACCATGTTTCATTCTCATGTCAGCTTTTTTTCCTCAAATAGATTTTCTTCACAGTTTGTCCTGCTAGCACTGTAAGGCCATTGCACAAGAGGAAGAGTGAGAACTCCCTTCCTCTTAGCTGTAGCTTTTTCTTCCCAAGAAGATACCTAGCTGTAACAAAAGCTGTATCTCTTGCACTAGCAAGAGATACAGCTTGTACGGTTACAGCTTGTACAGATATGTACAGTTTTCTACAAAAATCTCTGGACAAGTATGCCAACTGAGTAGTTGTGAAGCTTCCCTGGCTTTGACAGTATCTAGACGTGAATGGGGAAGGCTGTGAGATACCACATAAAATAATTGATTATCCCAGAAAAAGTGAAACAAAACCTAAGTTATGGAATTTAGCAGCTGTTATCAAATGAAACAGATACCTCTGAGTTATGGGAAATTTTCAGTTTGTTAGTCATTAATAATAATCTTGCTATAGGATTGGAGAGCAATCCTTTCAAGGAAATATTGGCATTTAAAAATCAGGTCATCAGTCCCACACTTATTTTGAAATGAGCTCTGCCGAGATACATTTTGTACAGTTTTCTACAAAAATCCCAGTAACGTGGCTACAAATCTTTCAGCATCTTGGCAGTAAACAGCTGGATTCTTTTATTTATCACACAAGGTGATTTCACCAAATTTTGCCACGCAACAGTCAAGACACTACCTCAGCGATCTCACTATGAAATTAATATTCCCAGTGTGTCGAACACGCAAAATGTGTTTCATCTGCACAGACTCCTGCTGACCTCTCCTTTTCAAATCTGTAAGTCCTAAGCAATTCTGGAGAGCAGGAGTTTAGAACCTCTGTCCTTTTACCACTGGCACAGTAATTCTGTGAAAAGATGAGCTTAAAAATGTTCAGCCAGTCCACACAACACTGTTGTGTTGTCCACACAACACTAAAAGCAGCATTCTAAATAAAAGTCAAAAGAGAGTGGCCTGAACACTGCTGATAAAACTCTCGGGCTTACTCAAATTACCCGACTTCTCTCTGGTAAGTTATGATCATGTAGGAGGGAGTGGGGAAAAAAACCCCACCAACAAACACAATGACCAACAACCTCCTCTCCCTACTGCTGTGGCACCCACTGGATCCAGCTGCTTTGCGTTGGTTGATACTTCCATGTTACTCTAGACTGTGAAGCCCTTTGCTCAGAATCCGAGTCAAGGAAATTAATACCAGTTCTACGAATTTTAGCAAGCCTTATTCCCTAAGGTTTTGTAAAACTATGGCATACTATGACAGAAGTTGCACTGTATCCAAGTCCTCTCTGGGTGGCAAAGACAAGCAAGGGAAGAACAGGAACTTTGTGTAGGCAAAAGCTGACAGCTTCCTAAAAAGCATCAGAATGCCACTGTGCTTGATACATCTGTCACGTGGTTTCTGTTCATGCACCTAAGGCTCAGTTTAAACTATCAACCATAAACCTGTATTAAATCATCAGGGGTTTAGACAGTACACAGAGAAAGCGGCGACCATTCTCATCCTGAAGTCTCCCCATCTTCTGGTATTTCTAAGATCTTAGTCAGCTGGGTTTCAGACACAGTGTGAAGTAGAGGCTTCTTTCAAACCCACGATTAAAATCAATGGGTGTGATGATTTCACCCTATTAACTGCCTAACAACCTGCTGCTTCTACTGTTTCACAGGGATGTCTGCAAATAGAATTAATCAGAGCCAGAACCGCTGCAGTGGTTCTAGTCAGGGAAAGCCAAAGGTTCCAACAGGTCCTGTCCAGCAAAAAGCTTATGAGGGAGAAAACAGAGAGCAGCATGTGACCAAGACTGTTCCACTTCCGGTGCGTCAGATGCCACAGTTGACAGAAGAATTTCTTCTTTAAAAAAATGAATACTGAGACTATATAAGTATGTACTGAGTGGCAACCACCAGAAAGAAAACACAGGAAAACAGCCCGAGAATGGTTGTCCACTATGAGCGAATGCTCAGCGTGTGATACAGGTTCACAATTAGTTTTATTGGAGCCAGATCAACATTTGGAAGATCAAACAGCAGCTGTACCAGAAATTTTTTCCATCTGTCTCGGTTTCTTCTTCGATGTAGGGACCTTACAATGATCATTTATGCCTTTGTTACTTTGGGACTGCATGGCTGCCTGCACTCCACATGGGCGCCACTGCAAGATCGTCTGAAAAATTAAGGTAGTGCAGATTATATCAGACTCTACCAAATGAAGCACTGATGACAAAAGTCTGACATTTCAGAGCCTGCACTGGCTTCCAAGTATTTCTGAAAATGGAATTCCAAATACTGTTTTTAATCTCTTAAGTCCTTAATTGCAAGAGGCCCAGTTTCTCAGGTAACTCTGATTTCATGCCATGTTACCACAGACAAATCATGCAAACATTTGAATTTCATCTGCAGTCTTTTCTGTATAAGTGAGATGAGCAACAAAGAAAACAGCTACTTTTCAAATGCGCTTCCTTTTCTGGCTGATAAGTGGGAAATAATATAAGTCTTCTGAACATTCTTCAAAGTCCGTATTTTCTCAGAGATATATTTAGTGACATTACAAATTGCAGACTGAAGAAATTGAGGTTTCAGGATGGTTTAAATGACTTCTTAGAGTACTCTCTTAAGATTGGGGCATGTAGGTACCTTTTGAGACTGAAAAATTCAGAACGACAAACTTGTTACCATTTCATCAAAAGAGAAAAAAAAAAGTTACTCAAGTTATTTGTTTGCTTTAAGGTCTGGAAGCTACTTGGAGTGCTGACTAGTGGCCAGAGAGATTAAAGGTTGACAGCAATTATCAATCAGAAACAAGCCTACCCAGCTAGAAATTATCCTACCAACTACTGCCAAGCAAGAAACAAGGTTTTCTTTTTAAAATCTGCAAACGAATGAAAGGTAAATGAAAGTGGCTGCTAGTTAAATCTTGGGTTTCATTATAGTGGTGTGATAGCCAGAACATTAAATGTTCTGTAAGACTGGAGCAAGAAATAAGTGTTCCTAAAATTTACATGCTGTAACTGCCTGCTCAGGTCTCACTTCTTTTTCTGACAGCCTTTCACAAGAGTCAGAAAGTCCTTAAGCAGAATATAAAGACAGGCAACGAAAGGGGCCAGGCCTGATAACAGGTAGGTGTCAGTTGCTTGATGTGTACACTTGCCTAGTGTTCTAAGAAGTTTTAAGTTATTTCCACTCTATGTAAACCACTCTCCTAGTCCTTGCTAGAGATTGCAATTTAAGCACTCCTCCTTAAATGAAAGCACTGTATCTAGGTGCAGATGGCAACAGTTACAGGCACTAACCAGATGCTGCAGTCTCTAATTTGATCGAAAGGGTATAATTAGACAGCAGAAACACTTCAATGAGAGAGTAATGCACAGAGGAAAGGACAGAAACCACTTAACTGATGCCAAGATACCCCAGCGGTAACAGAGGCAGGGGCCCGCGGATGGAAGGGGCAGAACACCAAATTACCTTCTTCAGATGAGAACATTTTTGTTTCCCTATGGATGTGAATAGGGATTCTATTATCATAGGTTGCCACAGTTATTCATGTGGAAACACTGATTAAAACCAGAAGAAGCTTCAGGAGATCAAAGAGACAAATATGGCTTCTGTGGTCGTTATTAAAAATATTTTTAGCAGTGCAATGGTTTTCTTTGAAGATGCAGTTTTATCAATAAAACCAAAAGTTCATTTGCATACTATCATATGATTGGTCACAAAATAGTCTCATTCCATATTATGACACAAAATAAATGCTTTTGGGGAGAATAAGGCTGTTTTAGACCTACCCAAATGAAAAATAAAGACTAGTATTTTAAAAATTCGGTATTTTACTATTCCAAGTAGTACTAAAATAACAAAAGTCCTTTTTCAAAACTATCAGGCTTGAGTGATTAAACTGTACCCATGAAAAGAAACCCGCAACACAACAGTTGATACAAGCTATAGAAAAATGCTCAGGAAAGAATGATCTTTCTTTAGAATGGCAATTTTCAAAATTGATAGGAAGTAACTCCCCGTTCAGTACATCAGGCAGTTAAATTCTGATGTCATGCTATGAGGGCACTTGGTTAGCTCCTTATTTCTCCTTTAAGTGTAGGGGCACTCTGAATGTAGTTTAAAAAATCATCTCTCTCTCATTCTACACATCCACTCAGATACATAGAATTTTTTTTAGGTCCTCAAGTGCAGTAATTTTTGCTGATCAGAACTAGATTCTTATTTAGCACTGGTCCAATACAGAGAGTAGTCACAGTGAATACTCACCTGACATTTGATCAAACCTTGACTTAAGCATCTGCCTGTCCTGTAAGAATGTACATGCCTGGGAATGTACAGACATGTGAAGTTCTGTACTCTTGCTCCCTGAAAAAGTGTGAGTTGTTACATATGTGAACTCGCTATTCTTGTGCAATTGATTACGAACCTTCAATCTAATTTTTCATCACTTTAATTTTTTCTTAAAAAAAAAATAAAGGTGGGGAGGGGGTGACAAATGCTGTCTGACTGGCCAGATCCTTTCCAGAATATGTTGGAAGAAGGCAAATTAGGACCTCAGCATGAGAGGTGGTTACCATTATTTCTAATGTTTAAAATTAAGGATTTTGTACCCTTTTCTTTGTATTCATACCACACAAACATGCTATATTAGCCACAGCTTTGCAGCTGCTGGCTGGTCCTCATCCACAAGATGCCAACACACTTGCTTGTCTTATGATTATCACTGGAAGTAAGAATGCATGATGTGGCCCCGTAAGAATTTCTGTTCCTTAATACACCCATTTGTTTTCTTTCTTTGAGAAGTTTTAAAACTGTTGTTCCACTGTCAAGCGTGGCAGACTGAATACCTTTGGAAATTTTATCAGGATGGGCCACAGCCACTGCGTGGATGGAGGGAGTGGCCAACTGCACAACCATTATGGTGTGATATGACAAAGAGTGCAGATTTTGCAGCTGGCAGCATGTAATCCCTGTCTTCTTCCCATTTTTTTTGGCTCCATCTTGCCTAAATCCATTCACATAACTCTGGATTTTGAGTTACGGTCTATGCATACAGAAGCATGATATACTGAAATATACGACTCTTTCATTTTCTACCTGTCTGATTAGAAATCCTTTCTTGACTATTTCCATGACAATTTCTTAAGCCATATCAAGTAGAACTGCTTCTCTGAATCAGCAAGACATATAGAGAAATAAAGATGATGAGAGAGGCAAAGTTTGTGAGAGAAGGCTGAAACAGCAGCTCAAAGGAAACACTTGTGGGAAGAAAACAAAGGACATGGTGACCCAGTGTTGCTAAATGGAAAGAAAACAGAGAAGGGAAAAGGAGACTGATCATCATATAAATTTCTGATCGGGAAATTAAGCAAACACTATAAATACAGAAACTAGAAATAAGAACTTACTGCACCGAGTATATAAAATAACATTGGTTCACTGAAACCAGTATTTGCCGATGGCATTTCCATCTCTTTGGCCTTGTAATACAAAACTCACCAAACTTAGAAAGTCCTTTAATGTTAGGCAATCTGTTCACCCATCTCTTATTTCTGATTCACTTGAGAAATGTGGCATGACTGAAGTCTGAATGCTGCAAATGCTAGCGTTTGGATTAATAGAAACTTTTAGACGTCACACAGGGAAGTAGAAACATTCTGTGAAAAGCAGCACAGTACTATGTGCAAAAATGACTGCCAACTCACTCTAATTTCTGTCAGTTTGAAAAACTTTAATTTCTGGAATTGCCTTGTAAAAAGTTTCTCTACATGTTAGAAAATGATGGTGTGACACAGCCTGTATTCTGACTGCATTTTACAGTAAACTTCTTAAGACATGCATTAGATTAAAAACAATAGGCACTAAAAGCATACAATATGACAAACTGCCTTACAAAAGAAATATTATGGTTTGTCATTTCAGAATTCTGCTAGTTTCAAGTGCAACCTGACCCAGCTGACCCTGTTTCAGTCCTGGGGGATTTAAGGGTCAAGAAGTAGAGCCTGAGGTATGGTTTGTACAGATTAACAACTCTGTAGATTTAGTACATGCCATACAAATTATAGACCCTTGTTCAAAAGTAGATCTGCACTGTTTCCAGGTTCTTTAGCAGAAGACACATAGAATCATAGAATGCTTTGGGTTGGAAGGGACCTCAAAGATCATCCATTGCCAACATAGGTGGGCAGTGCTTTCTAGATCTATTCTCCTTTGCTGCTCCTTCACTTAGAGGCATTATTTTATCTTCCTCTCACCCCAGCTGCTTGTGCTCAGGCATCTCCCATCCCCTTCAGTGGCTGCCAGTGCATGCAATTAGAGTTTGGCTAGAGGATGGAAGTGCAAGTGCATAATCAGAATGCCCTCAATAGCCTATGAGCCAAACATTCACTCGCTGTCATGCAGACTGCTGAGAGACACATGGTCACATACGGAGCGTTCGCTCCACAGTTTTGCTGAGAAACATTACTAGAAGACATTCTTCAACTTAAGCAGAGGAAGAAGTACCTACTGCATGCACCAAACATGTCCTAATGGTACTGGAAACAAACTGTTAGGCATGGTCTAGATACGTCGCTGCCTAGGCAGCCCTCTACACACAGTTACCTAAAAACACTCTCACATTTTAGTCACTTCAGACAACTTCTGAGAAGTTGTGAAGTTTACTTTTGGAGTTCTCTTTCTGATAAAAGGCTTTTCATGCCCTGAGAAAGCCTGTTTTCCGAATCCAATCAAGTGTATCTACAAAAACTTGATGAGCAACTATCTGTTCATACCAAAAGCTAGTAGAGCATATTCTATGCTATAAAGAATAACAATTATTAAAAAATGCAAAATGTATCCAGGAGGACCTGGATTCAATGGCTGTGACACTGTGATCGTCTGGAACAAACACTTCAGATCCTGGGAAGCAGGGCCAACATTTATCGGAGGAAAACTGTGGTACTTGAAATCATCATTAACAACAGAAATGAGGACAGAAGGGTGCAGAGAACCACACCAACAGCTAGCAAGTCTTCAGGCTTCCCAGATTCCTTGGCTGAACGAGAACCTGAATGGTCAGAGGAGCCCGTACTTGACAGGGAGCTGGGGCAGCTCATTGCAGACAGACGAGATGGCCACCCTCCAAGCTCTGGCTCCGCAGCCCCGACTCTGCCCTGCTGTCACCGGTTATTTCACGTCCCGGTAAGTGTACTTACTCCCCACACTCCCGTCTCCCTGCAGATGCCTCTGTTCTGCAGGTGTAGGTACCAAACCGCTTTGATAGAAAAACGTGCTGCTCGTCTTCCTCTTCCCTCATGCTCTCGCACAGTTTTCCAGGCTCTCAATGAGCACTCGGAGACCCTCAAATACCCTCACGCTGCAAACTGCACACGAAAATACCCCCTGCGCGTTCACACGAGCAGCTTCGAGCCGCGCACCTACCTGGCCATCAGGACGGGACGCCGTCGCCAGCTCGCAGGGGTGCTCTCGGGCGGCTAAGCCCTTACGCGGCAGGCAGCGCGCCAGCTGCAAGTCCACGGAGTTTGGGGAGGGACTGCCCAGCTCCCTCGCCGTTCAGTCCTACGAAGGGATCGGGGAGCAGCCCCGAACGCGCCCCCCTCCCGGCTCCCCGCAACGCATCACTCACCGGAGAGAACGGGCTCGCGGCAGCAGCTCAGCGCCAGCCCCGAGAAGGCCAGGACGGCAGCGAGGGCGGGGGGCTCCATGGGCAGCGGCCGCCGGGCCGCACGGCGCTCGCAGGCGGCAGCCCCAGCGCTCCGGGGGCAGAGGTGGTCGCAGACGGCCGGGAAGAGCGTAAAGTGCGGGAAGCGGCGGCCCTACAGCATGTGTCCTGTAACTGCGCCCCGGCGAGGTGCCGAGTGGCAGATGAGGGATCCTATTACCAGCCATGTGACAGGAAAGGATAGAGACCAACATCCCAACCTGCTGCAGCGCGGGACCGCAGAACTGCTGCTCTTACATTTGACACCGACAGGTTTGGGCTGCTGGTGCTCGCTCCGGGGCCACCACAGGGGCTCGGCGGAGCCCTCCCCCACCCCAGGCCGGGCCGCCCCACCGTCAGCGAGCCAGTGGCCTGGCGACCTCCGCCGCCCCCCCCCGCCACCCTCCTCCACATCTGCAGTGACCCATATCTCGCTCTCGTCGCTCCCCCCTGCCCTCTCGCACCCAGGTCCCCGCGGAAGATGCCGAGCAGGAGCACGACAGCTCCTCAGCCAGCAACTGCCCCGACCCCGCACTCGCCCTCCGCCAGGCTAGAGCCGCACGAGTCTGGCCTGCCTATTAGACGAGAGCGCGCAGGTGCTGCGCGTCTCTCATCCCGTGGGACGGAAAGGGGGGAGCCGACAGCGGACGGATACCCACGGGAACCGGACGCTGCTATTTCGTTCTAGTCTCGTCCGGTCCCTGCACAGCCACTCCGCGCGGGCGATGAGACGCCGCGGGTGCGCGCGGAAGGCTGCGCCCACGCAGGGTCTTTCTGAGGGACACGGCCGTGAGTGGCTCCGCGGGAGGCGAGGTGCCGGTGCCCCACGCTGCGATTTAGAGCGTCGTTTTAAACCCGTGACACGGCACTTCCCGCCCGACAGAACCGACTGGAGCGTGGGGCCGTGCCGGGACTAAACACCGGCGCTCGCCGGCCGCGCGCCCGAGCTGCAGAGGCCCCACCCGCGCCCGCCAGCACCGTGCGCTGCGGCCCGGCGGGGCGGCGGAGCTGGGCCCACGCGGGCGCCGGGCCTCACAGAGACACCCACGGACACGGAGACACAGGGCGTTCATAGGACGGACATGGGGGGACAGGGACATAAGGACCCGCGTGTACGTACACCCATCCAAACACCTGGACGCACGCAGACGCAAGGGGACACACGTACCCACGGAGATAGAAACGTGCAGAGACGAACACAGAAACACACAGCAGCTACAGACAGTGGAACTGAAAGGAAAAGTGTTACATTGCTTTCTGAGAAGGGTGAACACGGGTGCAGAAAGGTCGCTTTCCTTTCCAGTTTTCCCCTCTACATGTAGACAGCCAAGAACAACAACCCAACAAAACAACCTCAAGGCGCTACATGAAGAAGCCATTGTCTGAACTCCCACAAAGGCGAATGAGCTGGCCTGTGAGGCGTTTCCACAATGGCCATACCTCGCAAAGAACGAAAATTCCACCAGGAAGAAACACAGTGGCAACACCAAAAGACACATGCAGAAAGTTACACTTGCTCTGTCACAAACAGGAGGGCAAATGCTCTTGTCCTTGTAGCAGCTTTACACCATTTTTATATTCAAACATGGGAAAGGGAGAGAGCAATTTTGCTACTCTGAAAGAGGAAAACACAGAACAGAGCTTCTAGGCTTTAATTGTTGTATCAACATGCGCTATGGTCCATCTCACTTTTTGCATGCAGAAACCTCTCATGATATAAAGCTGTGAGGTTGATTTTGAGGTGAAAAACTTACTTAAATTTCTTTCAGCCTTTGCAATATATGTAAAAAGCAGGAAAAAGGATTACATACTGTCATGGCTTTACGTGGGATATTTTAGTATCACAGCATAATAATGTGCCACATTCTTATTTCTTTGAACTGAATTTACAGTGAATGTAGAATATTTAAGTTGATGAAATACTGAAAAACAACAGCAGTGTTCTATTAGATTGGTGTTACGCTTTTTTTTGATGGCAAATGCGAAAAATGTTTAGTTCCTCCTCACACAAAATACAAGTATGTTCAGTTATTTGGCTCACAAATTCTGCTAAAGTTCTTGATCCTGAGCTTTGGCTGCAGAAGAGCACTGCGAGTAGACATGATTCTGTTGCCACTGATGAATGTGTATGTGTGTAAGTATATGCATGTGTGCCGTGCACACCCAATGTGTGTGTGTGTATAAACTAGAGAAGTGGAGATTGCTGTGATGAGGGAGTTACCAAGTCCAACCAGAAGGAAGAGGTTGTGGTGTTTTTTGTCACTGCTTTGTTTATGATGGGCTAAGCTGAATAAGCCTGATTCACAGAAATTGACTGTGTTCTCAGATTAATGTACAATTTTCTTCTGGAGGACTGGAGTTCCAATTAATTCCATATATTCCGTTCCCAGTCTGAGCTACTGACATCAAGTGCTGCTAGAATTCTTTGCAAGTCATTGTGTGTGCATGCAGCACTTCCTTGTGGAAGCATATGAGATTCTGTACTTTGTGAATGACTCACAAAATTCTCCTCTCAAGGACCGGGACCCCAATGTGCTACCTGTTCACCCAATTTTTATTCCGTTTCATCTGGCACTCTGTTCCTTAAGAACACTGGAGCAGAGAAAGCTTACAAATTTTTAACACTTTATTGACAACTGCAACCACTTTCACATATATCTAAATCAGCCTTACATGGCCCCAAGAGAAGGCAAATGTTCCTCTCATAATGGCTAGCATAATAGGTTAGGATTCTTTTCATTTTATCAGCTTTCAAGTAAAAGAAGAAAAGGGCAGAGAAATAACAAACTCTTCTGACTTTGTCACAACTCTGGTTTTGCTGGCAGAGATGTGACTCTTAGAAGAAACTATGCCCAAAACTTTGAGGGTGATAAACCGAGTCTGCCACGATACAATCTCAGGAAGTTGGTTAGCATTTCCCATACCATTCAACACTCATTATATTGAAAGCAGAAATAAAATTATAACATGCTATATAAAACCATCATTTGCATTTGGAAAATCTATCTCAGTTGCCATGAATGATTTAATCCTCCACTATGCTTTTTTCTGTATTTCATTAAATTCCACTCCTCTGGAATTTCATGGTTTCTTGTTCAGATACAACTGGATCCTCTGAAACAAGTTTCTGCTTGCTTTTGTGTCTTTGGAAGAAAAGACAAAAATAAAAAAAAAAGAAAAAGGTTAGAGGTGACTGCTAAAGTAGTTACCATAATGCCATTGCTTAGAATCAAGGTGAAAGGAATACTGGATTAGGTGGAATACCAATGTTGCACCACATTTTAAAGTACTGGTTCTGTGTAATTCCAGACATACATCCCCCAAGGAACAACATCCCTCCCCTGCCAAAGACTACTGAGAATTAAAAATATTTAAATTACCAAAAGTAGTGACTGAAGGATATGTAGCACTCCTTCTATTTGAGCAACATTAGATGAAATTAGAGTATACGGAAGGTTTGCTGTTATCCCTGTGCAACAGTCAATTTCTGTTGCCTAGTACAAAAAGAGCAAGAGGAGAAATTGGGCCAGTGTCACTGTTTTGAAAATACCAATAGTGAAGGGTCTGGAAAGAAGGTTGCGTTTTGATTATAAAAAAGAGAGAGGAAAAATGTCTGAGCAAGCAGGCAACTTGGGATTCAGTGGTAAATTCTGAACTTTACATTGCCTTTATTTTTTTTTCCTGAGAGAAATGTATCACCAAGATATTAATAGATACCTAACAACCATCACAACTAGCTGAGAATGAAAAGGATAAACCAATTTTGTGAGCACCTTGGTATTTGTATATTGTATCCTGCAATATTTATTCTAAATACTGTGATTTTAATCAGGTTACCTTATCGCTCAAGAAATAAATTATTTTGACCAAAAAGCCCTGTTCCTAATAAATGAATCAGTCACATGTTTGCGTGTCCTAATAACACAATTCCAACTTTGCTTCGTAGTCTTCCAGCAGGACAGAAGGATTATCCAGATTTGATGTTTTTCATAAAAGACAGGAGCAGGAAAATATGATGGATTATTTCCTTGTAATTGAGAAAAATTATTAAAATGTCAACACCCGCTATCTCTTTAGCATTTGTTGTCAGTTCATTTGAGTCTTACCTCTCCTTCCTACATAAGAAAGTCAGACGTGCCAGGACTGCAAGACCAACTATTCCAAACACACAGCCAAGAAGAATTACTTGTTTGATATCTGAAAAAAAGAGACCAACAAAACAATAAAACAAAACCCCAACATTTTGGCATTAAAATTTTGAAGCTGCCTCTGCTGCTTAATGCTCTATGTAAAAGACAGCAAAAGCAACTGCTCTGATGTGGGTATGGTGAACTGTATCAGGCAGGATGAACATGCTAGAAGTGTCAATTTAATTCTGGAACTGCATAATAAACGTGGAAGACAGAAGGAAACCAGATATGAAATTATTTTGAAAAACAAATCTCCTATTGCTTTCTTATTCTATTAAAAACTGGCAGGTTAGCAGTTGTGTCACTTTCCTACTGATGTAGGACAGCGCTAGCAGGATGTTGCATGGCCACAGTGAGAAATGGCAGCTAAAGATACCACAGAGGTGCAGCATCTAGAGTGAACTGTCTGGGAGAAACAGTGCTTCCCCAATTACTGAAAAACTGCAAGTCCCCATGTGAGCAATCTATGTCCCAGGTTCAGTGTCAGTGGGTCAAATGGGTAGTTCCTTGGTTCTGAGACACTGTAGTGTCCTAAGGTCAAAGCAAATTCAGTGCTCTGCCCTTCTTCTGCACCTAGTAATAGCACTATATGCATGTATCAGGGAGCACATAGCCTATGTAGAAATAGATGAGCAGTGGTGCATCTGAGTTATAATGCATCTGGGCTGCATTTTTGCCTTTCCTATAATCGCTTTGTCATGCCTGCAGGAAGAACTGCCCAAACTGCAGCTTAGCACACAGTGATGGCAGAGCAGTGTAGCAGCCACTTCTGTGATGCTAGAATAGATAATTTGGTTTTTAATGTGTTTTATACTGAAGTTTAAGGATGCATATGCTGTTTCACAGCCATTGGTCCTTCATCCAATAACTTCCATACAAGCCTCAAAATGTCTGTCTGGTTTACACACACCTCCTAGGCAGGTACCCTGTCTCTGCCAAGCAGTGAGAACCCACCATTGTCCTTCGTAGTTTGATCCAGTGGTGATTTGCCTCTATTGTGAAATCTTTGTGTTTAGTTTATAATCTCAGGCTATAGTTCTTGATTTTAATATGTTTTCCAGCCAGTCTCCTGGAAATGATAGACACACAACAATTCCAGAGTAAGAATACCTAAAGTTTTTTTGCCTCCTTGTGGGAAAAAAAGCACTGAAGGGTAACAAGATTTCTGAGAAAATTTCCACAAAGAACTGTATTTACATATACCCTGAGCCTGGAAAATGAAACCTAGAAGTAAGGAGGGGGGAAACCCAAACCAAATTAAAGAACAAAAGACCAATAAAACTGATTGCACTTAACACCATCAAATTATTGTCGGTCACAAACAGAGTATATGTGTATATATTGCTAGGATTTTTTTTTTTAGCTGTATTTTACTTCGGATTTTACTAAATTCTCCTTTTTGCTTTGGCTGGATGGTTTCTTTTTTTCCTCTGTGTGATACTCTGTGAAGGGAGGTTGCTGTGGTACTGGCAAGACTCGCAGTGGGATTGTAATTAGAAGCATAGGAAAATAATTATTAGCAGAGGATTTCCATGGAAACTTTAATTCAAGAAAGCAAAACTCAAAAGCAACAATATGCAGGCCCAAGCACATAATTTGTATATGAAATTTCAAATACAGCGATGGATTTTTCAAAATAACTGGCGTTCAGTTTTCTTGTTTCCACCTCTCTTCCTATCTGTTTTTTATAGTACTCATGCCTTTTTTTTTAACTGTTCCAGCTTTTGAAAAATCAAAGCAAACAGCAACTAAAAAATGGTGATTTGCAAGAGAGAGCTTGAATTTGACATGCCACAAAACTGATGTGCAGCAAGTGTAATGGGCCCAGCACTGTGAAGCAGTACTCCTGGAAGCAGAGAATAAGAGGAGGGCTGGGCTCCATGTCCTTCACCAGCATGAAAGAAATAATTTGAAAAAGTGTGTTTTAACACTTCATGCTGAAAGTAAAAATGTGACCACTAATCACAGTGTCTAGGTCAGCGGTCACCCATTCTGGCACCCAGAAATTTGGAATTGCTGTCTGGTGATTTTGTTGGTGTTTTCCTGACATCGAGAAGTCCCTCCGTCACAGGGAGTGATAAAATGGTTGTCACTGAAACAGCAGCATGCTGCTGTGTAAAGAGGAAGAGTGAAGCAGCCTGATTTCAGTAACAACAGATTTTAACAACACGAAGACCTTTTTTGTACTTAGGCTGAATTCAGAAACACCACAAGGAAAACTAGCACCGGATTTCAACTGTGTCTTAGATCAGGGCCAAAAATGTGGGTATGTCAGAAATTTCCACTAAATGATGAAAAGCAAGTACTAGCTGTCCATGCTATAAAAATACTAAAGGTTTAGATATAAGGGAGAGGAACTTTGGACAGTTTTGCATATCTTCTCTCAAGACACTTGCACCTGTCAATAAAATAATCTTCTCAGGCAGAAACTGATACCCAGTGGCATATCGAAAGGAGGAACAAGGTTAGAATGAGTGCCATTGTTAAGGCACAGCAGTAAAAAATTAATGAAGAACTGTGTGGGAAATTTGTATTTTATATTGTGTCTATCAGTATTATCATCAGTATACTGCTGCCACGGGCAGCACTGGCATATTCCAACTTCATGAGGCTAATAAAAATCAGCATTATTTGGCTTACATTACAAATGAACTACACCCTCAAATATCAAATAGTAAGGAAGGTCTTTACAACAATCAGATCAAAAAAATTCTTCCACACCTTGTTGTTCTTTGTCATCGTTCAGGAAACTATGAGCTGGAAAACATCATGGTTTTTGTTTGCTTATCCACAGTGCTGCAGCATGTCTCCTTCATTCTGAATGCAGTTAATCTCTGCGTATCTTCCGGCTCCTTCCCTCCAATCCCTCAGGGCTGGCTCTTTGCCCCCCTTTCTTCAGTGTAAATGTCAGCATCCAGTTTGCTTATTGAGACTGACTGGCTTCTATCCAGTATGTATGTGGTTGGTGGCAGTGATAGAAAAATGTTCTTAGCTCTCAGCTTGGCAAAATGTTTTGCCACTGACTTTTAAAGATCTGGCCTTACTGTGCAGAGATTTCATTCTTCTCAGGCTTTTGACAGACAATCTATTATTACTGTGAACTATGAAGCATGCTAAATTATCTGCTAAACTACTGAATCTTTCACCTTCTCAACAGTTAAATAAAGTACTCCATATGCTCTGCCCTACTGTTTTAAACATAAATGTCTTGAAATACCTCTAGTTTCTCTTTTTCTAAAATAGCATCACTACTGAGATTGGCCCCTGTGAGCAGAGTCAGTTGCATGTTGATTACTAACAAGGGCTGGTCCAGGAAAACATTCCTAAAATGTTCCCTCATCTATTTAAAAATCAAACAACATTCCCTGTTCTGTATATGCAACTGTTCAATAATTATTTTTTATGCTAAAGTCCACAGTCTGCTGCCCAAACTCACTGCGGTTCCTCTCACAAATATCACTAAATGTGCAGAACGGTGTTGGAAATAAACAATTGTTGCATGCCTGCAGAGGCTGATGAGATGTGCCAGCCAGCCAAAGATTCATTGCTGATGTGTTGGGCACTTTCCCCATTTCTTTGGAAGGTGCTCAGTATGGAGACTCTGTTGATATGGATTATTTTATGAGTACTTTCAGGAACAATTAAATCGGCATTAAAAGTGCTTCAACATGCCATGTGGCCTTACATCACCCTGTGCTTTGAAACACTGCCATCTCGAGGACATTTGGAGCGTACGTGGCATATGAATAACAGTTAAAACCATCAGAAAATACTGGGCAGTTTCCTGTAAATCGTAGAGACAGCCTAACTGCTACTAAATCCAACAATCCCAGGCTAACTGATAAACTAATAACATTGACAGAAGAGAGGTAATAAATTTTTGTTATTTATACTAAATATTATTACACCATTCACAATGATTTTACTGCTACAGAATAATACATTATGTTTGGAGGTAACATAATCCTTTCCAACAAAAGAGTGGAAGCTTTCAACAACCGTGGGCCATGTCTGCTCTTGAATCACAGAGTGGCAGAACAGCTGTAGTGGGAAGGGAAGCCTAATTCCTCTGTTGAAACAGGGTTACCCAGAGTCAGTTGGACAGGACCTCTTCCTGATGGCTTTTGAGTATCTCCAGGGACGGAGACTCCACCACCTCCCTGGGTAACCTGTGCCAGTGCTCGGTCACACTCACTGTGAAAAAGTGTTTCCCAGTGTTCAGGAGGAACTGACTGTGTTGCAGTTTGTGCACACTGCCTCTGGTCCATGGGTACCAGTGGAAAGAGCCTGGCTCCATCCTCTTTGCACCCTCCCTGCAGGTATTCATACACCTTGATAAGATCCTCCCCTTTACTTTCCCCAGGCCTTCTTTTCTTCAGGCTGAGCAGTCCAAGCTCTCTCAGCCTTTCCTCAAAGGAGAGATGCACCAGTTCCCTAATCATCTCCATGGCCCTTTGTTCAACTCTATCTAGCATGCCCACTTCTCTCTCATGCAGAGGAACACGTCGCTGGATGCAGGTGCGGTCTCACCAGTGGCGAGCTGACAGGAAGGATTGCCTCCCTCGACTCACTGGCAATACTTTGCCTGATGCAGCCTGGGACACCATGAACCTTCTTTTCTGCCCAGTTTGTGTTCAACTAGGTGTCCACAGGGCCCTGAGGTACTTTTCTGTAAAGTTTCTCTTAACACTCCCAATTTGTAATGTGTGACTTCATAACCCACCCCTCAGATTGCTCGGACTGGATATACATTTGCCCCAGTTAGTTGCAAAGAAAGTTAAAACTCTATGAGTAATGACAATGAATGATGACAATAAATTGGGGATTGTGCCATAATTTATAGTTGAAAAATCACTCAGTATATGTGGTCACTAAAGGATATCAATAAGCTTTAATCCTCTATGTGTATGCATGTATGCATAGATTATGTCTTTATAAATCTGCTAAAAGAACTTTGCATTTATGTAAGAAAATTACATTCAAATAATGCTGTAAATAAGGAGTCTTTCTGTAGCCTACATATTTTTGTTTTGCAGGATCATTTTTAGCTAAGCACTATGCTTTCCCGGTTTTGTAAGGCTGAGTTTGAAATTGATTTTAGGTTGTCAAGAAGCATGCCTACCAGTTCATTTCAACCAAACCTATAGAAAGGGAAGCATGTGGCCCTGAACCATTAGAAAGAATAGATACAAGAACTAAGTAAAAAAGTAAATAAATAGACAAATCCATCACAGAACACCTGTTATTTAGATGTATTCTTTCTAGGGAACTCTCGTCCAATGTCTTCCCAAATAGAGGAAGTTGCTTTTGTCAAGGGCCATCATTGTATACTGAAATTACCTTGTTGATAGTAATGATTTTTCAGCATTTTGTCAATTTGTAACATTTAAAAAGGAACAGACCTGTTCTCAGGATGCAACTGGGTGTGTCTCCAGACCAGGTCCCCGTCACTTGGCAAATTCTTTCCCTTGACCCAGTGAGTTCATAGCCCTGATTGCATGCGAAACTGATGGTTGAGCCAAGCAAGTAGTTAGTTCCATTCTTGCTTCCATTGGTTGGATGATCCAGCCAGCCACAAGAGATAACTAGTAAGAGAGACATATATGGTTAAAGTATTTCAGATTTGGACAAACAAATCTCCAGCGCAACGATTCAAAGGGCCTTTTAGGGGCGACTTGTGGAAAGACAAGTGGATGTTTAGGCTAACAAAAGACAACACTTCGATTTTCTATTTTATTTCTATTTCTAAGTCTGAAGAAGACAGGTGAAAGCACAAAAAATTAAGATCAGGGTTCTACACAGCGGTGTAGTAGCAGAATACATGGAAAGAAATTATTTTGTGCTTGCCTAAGTATCTTACCAGTACACGCTTTTTCTGATACAAGGGCAATTCCTCACGATAAGAGTGTTTACAGATGCACAACCTATAGCTGAACAATGCCGCCTTGAACACTGTCAACTATTTAGATGCCCTGCAGAAAGAGCTGTAGTGATGGACGCTTTGTGGAATGCTGTGTCACCTGGCTCTAGATTTTCTACCAGCAGCTTGTGATTCTGATGAGATAGTCTTGTGGAATTTCCCACGTCAAGGTTTCTTGTTGTCAGGACATCAAATCTGCAGAACGGGTCAGAGTCACACAGCGAGACCATCTCTTCCACCAGGGGGTCAGCAGGGTCTTCGTAAGGGAAGAACACAGGCAGAAAGGAAGAATTGTGCTTTTCCCCATAAAAGAAATTGTTCAGTAAGAACTCTGAGTCATAAGTAAAGAGAGAAGTTTCATTTTCAACAGCCCCTGGGGAGACAGAGAGAGAGATTAACGTGTAACATTGTCTACAGACCTATACCACCTTCTGCTACTAATCCGAGTGTAAATTTAGCTAGGGCTAGAAGAGATCTATGAAGCCCTACAGCTTCCTTCCACTCAAGATTATTTTCCTTTTCATCCTAATTTTGCACTAAACTTAACAGTTTGGTTAACCTACTGTTTGATCAGTAACTTAAAATTAGATCCAAGTAATTGTGTAGCTATGATTTTACTTAGAGATGGGTTTATGTACCTGCTGGCAAAACAGCAATAAAGACATACCTCAGACAGAGCTAGCTAAACCCAACCTTGCAAACCACACAAATCCCATCCCTCCATGTCCCTAAATTTATCATGTCTGCCACAGCCCTGCTTTTTGTTTTCCCTCTGCTAAATGAGAAACTTCCTGAAGTAGGAGCAAAGAGACTTTTCAGTATGCTTTGAATCCTGAAGTACAGCTACGCTATGCTTGATACAGACATCAACCAGTAGGCAGAGGGTATTTTGCATCATGCTTCTGGCCCATTTCCTGACCTGATGTCAGGAGGAATGCTGACCACCCTAACGCTGCAGGCTAGATATAGCAGCCTAATCATTTTCATTAAATGAAAGCAGCCATTCTTCTACACACATGTATGCAAGTGCATGCATGCACACGCACTTGTTTTTAAAGGGATGACTATTAAATTCTGATTTAATGATTTTTTTAAATTGTCAGCACAGTGCTTGATAGAAACATTGCTAATATTCTGGAAAAATCAGATAGCTGGCTATCGCTATATTTAGTGATAAAATCACTAACATTTTAGTCCACTAACACTGTATTCAGCTGACCATAGACGATGGCATTCTGAAATTGTAAGCTATGAAATATGCCACTTGATAGAGCAAAGTACAGGATGCTCCATCATGGTTCTGTCTTCAATCATACAGCTAGGTACCTTACCCATGTGGGTAGAGGAGGGCATACTTCTTTTATTCCCTTCTCTTCCCCCAGTTTAGGTTGCTTAGCACAGACTTCATTTGCTAATCTGTAAATCACAAGCTGGTTTGAATTTTAAAGAAAATGTAATAATAGACCAGAGAAATTACTTACAGTTAGCTCCAAACTCAAATATCTGCTGGGGACTTGCAAGAACTGACATGGTAGTTTTATTCTTGAAAGTATAGTCATCCTCTGTATTGCCATTCATTACCCCAAAGAGACCCTGTGTGTGATTCATAAACTTCTCAGGGAGCAGAACTGTCACGGTCAGAAATCCTTCGCTTCCCCTTATTTCCACACCAGACCCAGAAGAGAACATCACTGTGATGTTTCCATCAGCTGTAGAATGGAGAAAGAGACCTACAACGAGAGAAAGAGGAAAAAACAGCTAATCATCCACAGTGAACAAATTGTTGTGTCACCAGTTTTAACCATTTTTTCATAATGCTTTTACTCCCTTCCACTCTGGGATACATTCTGAGAAACATGTAAAAGGTGGCCGCACCTTCATACCTGTAACTGCAGTAAGATGGCTACTACAGAGTAGTAGCAAAAAAGGGTCCACAGTTGATAGAAGCTGCACTGCCTTCTGCCAGTGTCACAGAGCAGAAGCTTTAAGGTACTAGATGATTGCATCAATGAGTGGCTGTGAGTTGAATGCACTGCTGTCAGCAGTGGTCACAGGATTCCTCTGCTTCTCAATTGTCTCATCGGGACATCCCTAATACAGCTTCCTCTCCAGGTCCCATCACTGTCCCATTTTTTTTTCCTTCCTGCATCTCTCTGCCTCTGGAGTTCCTTGTCAATGTAGCCTTCCCTCTGCTCTTCACTATCTTTTCCAGCCATTTGAGAAATACTAATTGCTGGCCACAGAAAACTTCATCTGCTGAGTGGGAGGCTTACTGATAAAATTCTAGTAACGTTTAGAGCATTTGTCAAATTATTATAAAGACTAATCAAATGATCACACCCCGGAGGAAAAAGTCAACTTTGCATAGGCTTTTCAGCAGAAGAATAGAGGAGTAAGATCTGACTGATCAAGGGATCTCCAGATAGGTGAATGTGAAATTTGGTTACATTTTAGTATATATTTTGCTTATATTTTACTATATTTCTTTTTTTTTATAGGTTTCATTGCATTAGATGCAGTAAGCTCAAGGCAGAATGGGGAGCAAGGAGTTTTTAATTCCATTCATGCTCCACAGGATGAGAAGGAAAACCACTGCTCTACAAGCCACCAAAAGAGGACATAGAAAACATGGGCATTGAAGCCACCTGTTAAAACACTTCACTGTCATTTCCAGGATTGCATGCCATCCCTTCGTAATCCTCTCACATTCCAGGAAGTTCAGGCAAGCACCAGTGTTGGTAAAGGTTGTCTCTTACATTATTTGGACATTCTGGGAGAGGAGAACATGCCACAGTACAGCCTACTGGCAAATCAGATGACTCCACCTCTTCCTGGACACCACATAGGTGTTTCCAGTTACAGCTAGGCTGTAATGCTGATGAGAAGCAGGAAGGTTGCAGATTCTGATGTGCTCACCTGAACCACGACTCCTTGCTACACCTCTCCATGGGAACACAGTTAGTCGTGGTGTGCTTCTCTGTAGCATGCTTGATCTGTGGCTATTTGGAAAGAGATGTGTAGCCCATAATTCTGATGGCTAGATTCCTGCCCATATTGTAGCTTTCATCAGTCTCAAAGGCCAGGGGAATCCATGCACTGGGCTAGTATAAAGAGCCAGGTAGGCAAATTGGATGGAAAGGACATTCTCCCTCAAGCTTTCAACTTTATTTCTTTCACCGAGGCCTATTCCAACTGTGCACTGCAACTGATTCTGCCTCAATCTGGCAGAAATTGAACAAAGTTATGTAATGAAAAAGTAAATTCTAATGAGGTGGGACATTGGCTGTCCTTTGTTTCACTTGCATAACTTCTGGAGTGACCTGCAGCCTGTTTCACAAAAGGACACTGAAAAAAGAGTCAAAACCATAGAACTAGAGATATTTTAAACTGTACATGGGCTTCATTGGAATAGAATAGCTTACAAGGCTGATATTTGTAATTAACCTTTCAGGTCCATCCAATTTTGCTCAGAGAAGCTGATGACCTTGTGGTTCAACAAGACCTCCAGATTCAAATCCTCTGAGTAGCGTACTTCAATCACATCAGAATTGTTCTCCTGCATGGCCACTGCAGACAAGCCTGTCACCTGAGCCCCAGTTCCTTCCAAATAAAAAAACCAAGGAAATATGAAAGGTTATAACAATACAAAACAAAACAAACAAAACCCAACAAAGTAAGCAACCTCATAAGCTATTGTCATCACTGCTTCCTCTGTTACCAACTTACCATTGGGAAAGTGTACCTGCTGTGCCCTCCCCTGCACTCTTAGGGATGTGAGATCGGATTCTACCAATGTGTATTCTCCTTGGCCTTTGAAGGTGAAATTCAGACCATCAAATGTGAAGAAATGAGGGTCCCCAAAAGCAGATGCTGTTTTTAAAATAGAAAGAGAGATAAGAACCCAAACCCACTACTTGTTACTCCTCTCCTTAAGTTCATGAGAAAAAAAATCTCATTGCAGTGATTTAAAGAATGGCATTTATCTACCTGGACTTGTGCAAGGCCTTTGACACAGTCCTCCATCACATCCTTATCTCTAAATTGGAGAGATGTGGATTTGACAGGTGGACCATCCAGTGGATAAGAAACTGGTTGAAACAACACAGACAAAGGGTGGTGGCCAATGGGTCTATGTCCAGGTGGAGGCCACTGACAAGTGGGGTCCCCCAGGGGTCTGTCTTGGGACCGGTTCTCTTTAACATCTTTATCAGTGACATTGATGATGGAATTGAGTGCACGCTCAGCAAGTTTGCAGATGACACCAAGCTGAGTGGTGTGGTCGACACCCTAGAAGGAAAGGAAGCCATCCAGAGGGATCTTGACAGGCTGGAGAGATGGGCCCAGATGAACCTAATGAGGTTCAACACTGTGAAGCGTAAGGTGTTGCCCTTGGGCAGGAAGAATCCCAGACATATACAGCCTGGGAAAAGAGCTCCTTGAGAGTAGCCCTGCTGAGAAGGACCTGGGTGTCATGGTGCAAGGGTCAGGAACAAGAGACACCCTTGTCAATGGTCAAACTTCCACATTTGATATAAGAAACATTTTTCAGCATTGAGCTGTCATTAACCATCTAACCATCTTATTTCTGAGAAAGTACTCACTAGTGATAGGAAGTCACAGACATGGACTACTAAACTTCAGCTATTCATGTTCCAGGGCTTAAAGCAATACTCAACAGCAGAAAATCTTGCAGGACAATTAAAACCCACATACAGATTGTGGCACTGGTAGATCAATAGAAAGCTTCTACAGAGAATTTCCATGGGACACTGTACACTCACCATTGTCAACTGACATACATACATAAATACATATACAAATATTCTAAAAGCCAACACTGTATGAAAAAGCTGCACTCCACAGCAGAATTCTGAAGCCCTTACCAGCTTGAGGTGGGCGATAAGTCCTGCAGTCACTGGAGGGCCGCCTTTTCATATAGATGTGGCAATTATCAGACCACAGGCAGCAGTAATAGAAGCTGATGACATCATAAAGCCAATGGGAAAAGCCAGGTATCCGGGGAGGCTTCATGAAAGGTGGTGAACCCCAGTCATGGCCCCGATCAGGCGTGCTGCCTCCCGTGGAGTCATGTGTGAGGATCTGTGTCCCTGTGGAGTCATAGCAACACTGCTGTCCTGCTGCATACTGGGGACTGGTTGAGAAAAGCAGTGAGAAGAAAGTCATAATTCAGCCCTGTGAAGTCCATTCATATTTAGCTGTTACCTATTGCTTTTCTATGGATATAGCTAAATGCTTTGTTTGCTGAGATTTATATCATGTCCAGAGATGACACCTCGCTGTTGGATTTGCCTCCTCGTCCTCATCTGTTCTTATAAATTAGACCAGATTGGGGTAAGGAGAAAGGGGGTTTTAACCAAGGCAGTAAGGAATTTCTGTGGGCCTTAGAGCTATACAAACATAGCATTCTTTAAAATTGTTCTGACAGAAAGTATGCAAAGAATAACTTGTTGAACTTAAATAGATCAATAGAGGAAACGCTTAATCAGGCCTAATCAAATCTCTTTTAGACATTTGCGTTGTTTAGGTATCCTGAAATTTAGCACAGTGCAATTAATTAATTGTTTATTAAATCTAAGGTCTTCACATCAGCAGCAAGAACCAGTATGTGAATAGGAGGGGAAAAAATGGCTGCCATGAACATGAGAGTTTAGAGTCCAGAGACATTTGTGATTTCTGAAACACTGCTATGTCTGAGATGGAATAAGTCATTAAAAAAAAACCAGTTAAAAAAAACAGTTAAAAAAAATAATCTTTACCTGGCTTGAATGGCTCTTACACAATGCACAGCACCGGGGTGATAAGTACACACACTCCCTTTCTCAATGTCACAGCCATAGTCTGTCTGAAAAAGATCAATCCTCATGCTTAATGCAGCTATTTCTCCATTGTCCTTTCTAGTTTTACATCCTCTCCCCACCTGTTGTTTTTGAACTTTTTTCTGCAGCTGTATGTTGAGTACCACAGAATGAATTTAACAGCTAAGTGATTGGAGCAACATGTTAGTCTAATCATTGTGCAGTATATTACAACAGACACTGAAGAACAGATGCAGCTAGATGGGAAAGTCCGTAACAAAATCAATTCACACCAGACTAAACTTAACTTTTGTCCCATGTTCTTAGACAGGCAGGGCAGTAGATCTATTTTTTTTCCTTCATTTGCTTTTGCCTGTATCATTTAAAATGAACATCACCTTCTGAGCTTCAGAACCCAGAAAGGATCATAGCAAAATTACCTTTTAATTTGTTCTTTAATATGCATAAATGCCCTGTCTCAATTTGGTGTCATCAATAGGAGAGGAAGTTACCGTATCTGCTCCTTAGATCAGTACTGTAAGTGAAAGCCTAGGCTTGACCGCAATTGATTTCTTAGCTTTTGTTTTTTTCTTGTCAATAGTGAAGCTGAGAAGGAGGAAGGAAGCAGGAGATGGCAAATAATGGACTACAGCTGTGGACTTGAACTCTGAAGTAAAACGTGGAAGGGTTTGCACCAAATTACGATATAATAGGCAGAAATGTGGCCTAAGATGTGGCCTAAGTCTTCCGGCATGGGATACTGCCTACAAACGCAGACTGCCATCTCATGGAATCTTGAAGAAATCATCCCTGTTCCCAGCTCCACAGAGCTCACTGCCCTTCCCTGAGTGTTTTCTGTCTACTGCTGGATCTACTGTATTAACTCCCTCTTTAAAGGTGATTTTCATTTGCTGCCCTAGAGCCACTTTTTCATTATCCTACCTGGATAAGCTGTAACTGCCTCTACCATTTAGCATGCTACCTGTGCAAATTTAAATATAATTTCATTTCCTTGTAATGACATTTAGAGAGGGAACAAGGGTGTGTGGGGAGTATGGCATTCCCTAAGCTTCTACTTGGAACCGTAATAAGCCAGAGGGATTGATTAACTTACATGGAACCTGCCAGTGTCAGCTCTTGCCTGTGCCAAGGTGCAAGGGCAATCTGTAATTTCTTCCATGAAGTTTGGAAGCTTCTCCTCCTTTCTGTCCCATTCTATACATTTTGCAGTTGCCCATGCATTTGAGTCTTTTCTGAAGTCTTTCCCAAGGTGCCAAGCCAGTGCATGCCCTGAGCTCCAGACTGACGGAATGTTGCTGGTGGAAAAAAAGAGCCAAAAAATAGATTTGATGGATGAACAAGCACCGTTTGGACAGTAACACTTTGTCTTAATCACTAACTGTAACTACAAAGAGTCTTTCAACTTGCAAGTTCTTATTTTATTACAAAGGTCACTGCTTTCTTTTTCCTGCAAAAAGTGACAGCAAATCAGAATTTTCCTAATCCAGAAGGCGGCATGCAGCAAGTATGCAATAATCAGAAAACAGTTTAGCATTTGCGATTCTGGCTTGTAAGGATCTTTTAGAGACTTGTGTTCTATTCATGCCTTTTCATATGTAGTTCAGTTTAGACCAGAACAAAGAATTTAATTTAATAAAAATTAACCCTGTGCCCCCATAGTACCAGGCCTGATTGCAACAGAGAGAAACCATCTAGAATCCTTGAACTGTTTCCAAGGCTACTCCGCTCTCCAACCTTGAAAAAATACCACACACGAAGTGTAAATAAAAAACGCTCTAGAAACATAAAGATGACCTTTCCATGAGCAGCAACTCCTAAATGTTAAAAAGGTTCTGATGTATTAGCTATACATTCTAACACTGAGAAGGTGGTATTTATACCTTCACAGTAGCTATACATCAAAAATCTACAGACATGAAAGTGGTGTGGTATGAAGGAATATCTATCCAAGCTCAGAATATCTATGGAGCACTTACAGAAAGGTAAATCATTGAAAATTCTGGGGAAATATACAGTGAAATAAAAAGAAGTGGGCATAAAATTTGTAGGAACGCAAAGGCCTGCATGTAAAATATTAGAAAAAATAAATGCAGGGGAAGGCCTGTGGCTGCAGTGACAAAAGTTCCACAATTAGGACCTCCTCCACAGTTGTGACAAAAGAAAGCAGCAGGTCCTAGTATCCCAAGAGTACTGAGTTTGTCTGGAGCGGAGTAATTTTCTTCATAGCAGCCTGTACAGTGCCATATTTTAGATCTGTGACCGAAACAGCACTGACAACACACCAACATTTTAACTGTTGCCAAACAGCGCTCATGCAGCATCAAGGTCTTCTCTGTTTCTCACGCTGGTCCCCAGGGAGTAGGATAGCAGCTGGCAAGAGGCTAGGAGGGAACACAGCCATGACAGCTGACCCAAATCGACCAAAGGTATATTCCATGCTACAGACCGTCATGCTCAGCAATAAAACTGCAGGGGAGCTTTACCAAAGCAGCCCTTACTGGGTAACTCCCTGGGCATCAATCTGCTTGGGGGAGGCAGTGAACCACGAATGTTGTGGTGTACTTGCCTTTGCCCATCAGTATAGCTGCTGGGTATAATTCTCAGAATTCCAAAGTCCCATGTACTGTAATTTCCTTTAGCTGGTACAGGAATGAAAGAAAATTTCCCAGTATTGGGGATTTCTCTTGCCAAAGTATAAAGATATTTCCATTCAGCCAACCAGTTTTCTGAGTAACTGTCACCTGTCACACAGAGCAATAAAATAATTTTGGATGCTGTTACAACACAACTGAAATCAGATGTCTGTAAAAGAAGAGAAAAAGCTGATGTTATTGTCACAAGTTAGTTACACTTGCAGATCTCTTCCCGAGGCCTCAGTGAAAGCGATTGCATGCTGTGCACAGCTCTGCATATGTTACACATGCGATGACTTCTTGTGAGCAGGTAAGAAAAGAGTCACTTTACCTGTTTCATGGTATCCCCAGACTTCTATGTTGATGTGGGTTGCTGCAAGTGCCTGGTCTATCCAGGTAAGAGTTAAGTTTCCATCAGTGTTGGCAGTGCCATAGTATTGCCATTTTGTTTTATTTACCAACGTACATTTTTCTCCATCTGAAACTTTGCTGTGATGTACTGCATTAGAGAAAAGAGTAAAAGGATTAATGACATTTCTGCTTTGCAGAGCTCTGAAAAGGTGCACTGTATTATTTAAGATTTAGCAGTGTTTCCCCTGTCTATGTTTTCTAACAGGATGCATAATATAAAAAGAGTAAGCTGAAGCTGACAGAATGCGACCCTTACTAATGTCTGTAGCCCTTAGATTACAACACCAGGATGCAGCTATTTTCGGATAGAAGTAGCTACAAAAAGGGAACTGCTTCGGTCAACCTCATTTTTAAGCAGGACTTCTTATGAGTTAATGCTGCTGCATAGCAACAGAACTCAATTGCTGGGAATGTTCACCTCTCAAAATACAAAATAACACAAGAATTACTTTTCTGAGGACAAACAACCTGTTAAGGAAGAAGAAAAGTGATCGAAAGGGAAAAGCTTGTTTGATCTTGCATCCATGCAGCAAGAAGATAGAAAGAAGAGGGATACTGTAGATTTAAGTAAGTAACCTGATAACCAAGTTCCAGAGTACAGAAACGTAATCCCATCATCTGTAGAAACATCCAAAGGGATGAAACCAGTCTCATACAGCAGTGGGGAGATGCAGTGGGCTTTTCCATCCTTAGCAACATAGCCACTAGTTTTGATTGTCTGCTTGAACCTGTTGATGTTGAAAATATTTTTCAGTGTCACCATCGAGAGAAGGAAATTTCTGAATGCCTCAGTTCCATTTCCTTAAGTAACCTTGTGTCATGTGTAGACCATTCCAAGTCCGGGGCTGTTTTACTTGCAGCAGCGAATATAAACTGGAAAAAATCATCATGTGTACTTTGTCCTAATTACACCGGCGCGAGTCCTGCTGTGCGCTGCAAAAATACACAGCAATATGCAAGCCCTGGATTCACCGTTCATTACTGGGTGAGGGGGCGGCACCATACATAGCGAGAAATAAAAGGACAGAAGGAAGTATTATGATGGTGATAATACAGGAGAATAGGATTACAGAATGGCTAACACTGGCCATGATATGCACGCATTGTAAATTTCTGGTTCTGCAGGGTATTTTTTGCTGGTAAGTCCTGTGAATACAACAAAAGCAATTTCATGCTCTTGTAGAATTTCTGTTGCAAAAATTAACTCAGAACTCCTTGCTCATTATTTAACCATCTGCTTCCAGATAGGCTCTTGCCTAGTTGAGGTATAATCCCACCCGTGACTCTTCAGGATTGATGTATGGTGACTACATAGCTATCCCAAGTACAGCAGGGAGTCAGGGCCTGCCAGGAAGTAGTATCTTTACTTGTTGGCATGGAAGTTTGTATTGGTTATGATGATGCAACTGTGCAGGTAATTCAAAGTACAGAGTTGTGTTCTACAGAATGAATGTCTTAAAAGTTTTCCTGGCAAAGAGCTAAAAACCTCAACAGGCGCTGCTACTGCTATCCAAGATGGGAAGGACTCAAAAATCTCACTCAGAACCTTTTGTGGAAAGAATGTCAGGACATCGGAGTCAGTAAAATTCAGTGTACCATATGTATTGCATGTATGACACACATACCTAAGCATGATGCAGGCTGACACACTTATGATATACAGCTTTGTCTTACAGGAAAAAAATAGGGTGTCCTACCTACATTTCATTCTCATTGCTTTCTTGTCTTAGTCCGAATGAGAATACTCCTCTTCCACAAAATGGAAATGCTAGAAAAATATTGACAACACAGGGCCCTGAAAGGAAGCGTGTAGAAATACAAACAACATGTATCTTTGAGGGTGAGGGCTAGCAGGTTTGCATGTTTCTGACATCTGGCAGCTTTACAAAGTAAGTTTTCACTCCTGTATAGACAAGACTTGTTTTGTGGTAATTACCTACCATTGGAAAGTGAGATTAGGAAGGTTCACCTCCCTTTGGCAGAGAAATATAAAAATCACAGCCTACCTGCACGTTACCACCGAAGAGGCACTAAGAGATGTATTTTCAATCAAAAAGTCTTTGCCTCCCATCAGAGATCCTGAGTATGGAGAAACTTGAAGACAAAATTCTTTATAATCAGAACAGCAAATCCCCAAGGACTGGCACGTCACCTGGCAAGAACAGGTTCCAATCAGCTCCCCACATCGGTATGAGCAGGAGTCTTGAGCTCCTTGGTAAAGGAAGAAAAAAACCCCAACAGTGTGAAAAATGCTATTGAACTCTTCCAGATGTACAGAAGTATGTGATCTAAAGGACTACTATAAATAAATGAAGTAGGCTGGTTATTTTAGTTTAGGAATGTATCTAGGTGAAGGCTGTAATCACCTGCATATTAAGGCCGCTCCATTTTGAATAGAAAAATACACCTATTTACCTCCCTAGCCAGTACAAACATCAAACTAACATCAGGAACAAAGTGTGCTCCGAAATTAGATTATTAATACCTACTGAGATGTCTGTCTTTTGTGCATTTTATTCAAGTCTAACCTTAACCATCAGACTCGGTAGCTGTGAAGATGACGAGTAATACGGATAGATGGCTAACCCCTCAGCTTAGGTCTGACTGAGGTCTCACTCAGTAGACCACGAGTAATTACTGGACATGACATGAAATACTGCTCAACACAATTACAACAGTGAGAAGTTGACAGCCATGACAGATATGTAAGGAACAGCTGGATTTCACAAATAGGCAAAGGGGAGCTAGGCCTATAGACAAGCTGCACGGACAACTGGAAGCACTAAGGACCTTTTGGGGAGCAGAATCTTACAAGGGCAACACTGCTTGAGTACCCATATCAGTAATACCACGTGATGCTGAGATGACCCCAGCAGTATCAGAAATTCTATCCATTTGGATACGGATTTAGCAAAATTGGGGCCAATGATGAGAAAGTGATTAGGGGCAGGCTCATATTTAGGAGGACACAAGCAAAAAGGAAGGGAGGTGTCAGGGAGGATGGTGAAGAACAAGCTCCAGAAAACTGACCGAAGGGAACATAGAAGGAGCCAGACCCACATAAATCAGCTGCTCGTCAGTACTGAGCCCTGCACCTGACCACCACAGCTATTTTAGTAAATCCTGTTGCTATTTTCCATATCACCTTGCACACAACATGTCATAATTTTAAGTGAACTGTAGGATGAACTAACCAGTCAGTAGAAGGAAAGACTGCATTTGGAAAGACCCAAGGTCTGAGCTGTTGACCATGTAAGGGACTTGGGATCTGGGCTTAGCTGCGGGGCTTGGGGTCTGGCCAAATTTAAAGCCTACGCTGGCATGCAAAGTATCTGTAGGATGGAGAGATCACAAAAAGGAAAAGGTAGTAAAATATCTGTGGGTTTTTTCCTCTCTGCTGGCCTTCCTCCTTTATCCTGGGATAATATGTAGACATGTGGCAGGAAAGAACAGGAATGGTAGCAAGTCAGAAATACAAGTCAGCCTTCATTCTATACTAGAAAACCCACCTGTGATGGAGGTAGGAATACTTGTTCAATACAGGGAGCTAGAAAGTTGTTCTGTGTCTTTAAAAATATTTACTGTATTCTCCAGATTGTCTGTTTACTTACAGAAAAAGTCCACTGTCCTAATGGCAACTACAAAGCAAGTGGTTGAAAATGACACCATGCTGGTAAAAACCAGCTTGTGTGCCTTTGCTTTAGCTTGTACAAGTGGTACCGGTAATTCATTACTGAGGGGTGTATTCTGAAGTTCAGAAGTCAAAAAGTTTGTAGTTACAAGCAGGAGAATTTTTAAAGTTACTCACCTGCATTCCAAAGAGCAGCAAGAGTGAAGAAAATAAAGAAAGAAACATCTATGCCAATGAATTTCATATTTCGTCCAGATGATTCAGGATGGCAGACTGCAATAGCCTTGGCGTCTGTCCGGGAAAAGCCTTTTATAGAAACACGTGTCCAGAGATAAACAAGATTCTTACTGTTCAAAGGTTTGTCATAAATTGCCCAAGCAAAACAAATTAAAGATGCTCCTTTTCAGAGGTCATCGTCGGTTCAAGAAAAGATGGAGGGGGTGGCGAAGGTAGTTAGTAGAAGTCCTACACATAATTTTAATAGCTACATCTTTCTGAAATGGAAGATGTATGTTGTTTTTACAAGCATTTCTGTTCCAAAGTTCAAGACCACGGGGCCATTGGCACAAGGTGTTCATTGGAGGAACCACTTATCAGTAAGAAGAACAATAAAGAACAGATGCTGACAGTACAGTTTTGTTCAGGAGATAATGAGATATTGAGAAAGCATGCTTACTACATGGTATGTGCCAGCATGAGGATTGTAAATGACAGAGGTAAAAAGAGATTCAGAGGAAAGTACAATTGAAAATGGTGGTGTGATACTGAAACAGACAACAGAAGCCTTCCAACAGAAGCACAAGAATATTCTGGCAAGGAAGTAGGGCAGAGCCAAATGCGGTAACAGCTACAGAGTTCCACGAGCAAAACAGGAACTTTACAATGGAGGGGTTTAGAAGATACTGAAAGAATGCAAGGCATGCTCCACTTATCTGGTATGTAAAATATCAGTGCATGAGATAAGAACTTGATTATAGCTGAGTAGACGAATCAAGGACTGTGGAGAAATGGCTCTGTGAGAACGGCCACATATTCCCACTCTCTATCCCTGCGAACAAAACAGCCCGAATGAAATATCACTTTAAAGGAATGTGGAGCTAGCAGCAAAGTCAGATAATGGGTTAAGGAGTATGGGCTGTGAATAGAAGTTCCTAATTCTGAAACATTCCTCTGAGACAGGATAAGATAGAGGCCTTGCACAGGTGTCCACTCTATCGCTTTCACTGCTTTTAATTCCTTCTCCCCGCGGTTCCCAGCCATGCTTTGTTAAGCTTGCTAGAGAGTATATAATCACGCTGCTCTGTAGAATAAACGAACTGACTGCTTTTAGCCACATTGGTGTGCGGTCTGATTCCTAGCGCCGTCCCGCTCTTTCGAAGACCCTGGACCTAAAAGTTTCCCAAGATCTGGATTAGGACGCGGGGAACACTTGACAATTGGCGCCCGAACAGGGACCGGAAAGAAGGTTTCGGAGACGGTTGCTACAGAGGAGGCGCCGCTGAGAATCGTAAGTGTTGCGGTAGCTGGTTGCAGGGTCGCTACCCGCCCTCTGTGCCCACAATGGAGTGGGGAGCTGCGGAGAAACCGCTCTTCAGTACCCTCTCTAAGAGAGGCGAGCAGGAATCTCCAATAGGGCTTGCTGCGGAGAAGCCGACTCTAGTTATTTTCTCAAAGAAAAGCGAGATGGTGACTCCAATAGGGCTTTTAAATTTAATTAAATGGGGCCGCAGGTCGGGACACCTGGAAGAAGTAGTGCTGATATTCAGTGTTGCTGAGTGGTGAGCGATAGGAGATCATATTTGGGATGTGGTGATTACTGGAGGAAAGGAAGAAAAATTACTGCGATCGTTGGGTGCGACCTGGCGTGTAGTATTTAACACCTTAAACGCCATGCAGGCAGAGAGGCAAGTAGCTGCTGCAGCTGTTCAAGCTCTGTCTGGCTCAGTGACACCATCTACCACCCTGTTAGAAACTCCGGTACGCGGACTGGTTCACCTGGTTTGTTCAAATGCTGCAGAGTTACAGGACTCAATTGAAAAACAGCAATCTAACACCTTGGGGGGTGAAGTTTCTGAGTCCTTTAATTCTACTCCGAAAACTAACTCTGCTTTAAAAACTAACGAGTCAACACAAACTCCAGCTTCTGCTGTTGAGAATACTCCCTCGAATTTAACTCCTAGTTGCCCTCCTTCCTCCGAAGCTACTTGGCCAGATTCAGAAGGGGAGGAAGGAGAGACTGAAATGTGTAAACTTACTGGGCGATTGCAGAAATTGGAAATATCACGAAGAGAAAAATTACAGAAAAGTAATCAACATAAAAAAAAGTAAAGGAGGAGGCAGCTGTTACTCCATCATTGCCTTCTGCTCCTCCGGACCCGGGAGTTCGTAGTCTTCCCTCCCGTTGGACTGGAGTTATACAATATGCTCTCTAAGAGAGTAATTAAAAATACTTTAAAATAGCTCCTTTTGTGGAGCGAAGAAAGGAATCTTATAACAAACGTAAATACAGCGTTTGATTTGCCTACTTGGGAGGCTATTGGAGTTTAACTCCTTGACGAACCCTCAGTTGGGGCGAAAGAAGCTAAGTCATTAATAACTCTCTGGAAATTAATTGAAAGGACTCTAACCGAAATGCAGGCGGTTTGCGTTGCTGCCGCTTCAGCCTTTGCAGCTTTAACACCAGTTGCGAGTTCTACAGAACCGATTCAAAAGGGAAAACATCTACTACGGAGAATGTGTTTGTTGTTTCTGGGTGCTCTTTCACCTACCCCTGTTACTATGCTAAGTAATTATGCCATGTTATCAGAGCAAAGTGATAAATCTATCGGAACTGAGCGGGAAGGCGAGCAAGTTGTGCACGTAAATCTGCCACCACGGTCTGCAAACCCCCCAACTATGATACCTTTGGAAGGAAAAAATGTAAAAAAAAAAAAAAAATACAAACGACTGCCTTTAATATCTATTCACCTCTAACTTTTACTGAGCCTAAAAGAGCCCGTGACGCAGTCGGAAATGTTAACCGCCATCTAAAACTTCAGCTTGTCTTTGAAAAGCTGGAAAACATGAAAGCGGAGCAGGCAGCTGTGGCAACGGCATGCCCTGCTGTGAAAGGGTTTGCAGAATTGCCCACCCACCCACCCAGACACTACCGATACGAAGAATCACCGACTACGGCACGGACAAGGAACCTATGCCCACAGACAAGAAACCTAAGGACAGGACACAGGACACCTACGGCCATGGACAATTATTGGCTTCGACAACCATCGGATCAGGGACACATTTTGTATCTACACCCACCGCTCCCACCCACACCGCCCGACAAACATCATCAGTACATCTCCTGACGCCCGAGAGACTCTGCAGAGACTGCTCGTCGGAGCCTGGGCACGTAAGGTGGCGTCAGAGCGGGAAAAACGGTTAAATCAGGGTATTTTGATTCCTACATAATCATGAAAATTACCAGGGAAAAGTTTATGTGGGGATGAGTGGGTGGTGGAGAGAGTTGATAGCAGGCCGGTGGGAGGTGGACAGAACAGGGTCCTAGCACTCATGCAGGGCTCAGTCACAGTGACTACCGGGGTCACGCTGTGGTTCACAGCGGGGGGAGAATGGTGCTGGGCAGCAGCCGCGACCGGTGACAACATGCCACACAGCTGGGTGCCTTGAGAGAATTGCTGTAGAAGTGGGAGAACTGCCCCCCCACCCCCCCAACCCACCCACCCGTACGGACTGGATGTGACAATTTGCATCTTGCACTGTTGTTTGTCTGATGCATTGGTTTGCAGCATATGTGCTACAGGGTCAGGGATGCGTTTATCCACTGAGAGCAAGGCTGGTTATTAAGCAAAAGGATTTTTGATAGCGACCATTGAAAGTGGGAAGCTTACTTTAAGAATTTAACCTGGAAAACAGAAATCCTCGTTTGGGCTGATTAATGTTTGCTTACTCAAGAAAAAAAAAAATTGCCCACATACAAGATTTAATACAGGAGCACCTGACTAAGGGTCATATCAAACCTTCCACAAGTCTGTGGAACGTGCCAAAATTTTTAAAAGATTGGGTTTTCTTTTTCAAAAGGTATCACTGGGTGCGCTCCCACAGGGTGTGAAAGTTCACCAACTGTGTGCCAGACTTGTGTGGCTCGGGCACTTGCTCCAGTATGAAAAAGGCATCCTGATCTAATCATTTATCATTACATGGATGAGATATTGATTGCGGGAAAAAACTTGGACGTTGAAAGTTTGATTCCTGAGTTAACAGTGCATTTGAAAAGCAAGGGATTACAGATTACAGAAAATTCAAAATAAGGCAGTATGGAAATACTTGGACTGACAGATTGATAAAAGTACTGTAACACCTCAGAGGATTGAAATCAAAGCTGAGGTTAGCACATTAAATGACGTTCAAAAGTTGCTTGGAAATATTAACTGGATTAGATTATTGTGTGGTATTGTGCATCAGCATTTTACTACCCATATTTGCAGCCACACTGAGCTAACTGACTAACTCAAGGTCTAGCAGACAGAAACCAGAGAGCAGACAGGCTGCTAGCACTGGCCCGGGCTGCTCCCTCAGCAGACGCTTTGCACGAGCTCGGAAGTTGCATGCATTTTTGTTAACCAATCTGTTAAGGTACTTCAATGACAATACCACTTGTTGGTTGCTGAGGCTAAAGGGATTGTACAGTTGTGCCTGGATTGTCAGCAATCCTCGTGCAAAGCCATAGTGAAACCTATGAATCAAACTCTCAAGCGTTTGCTTCACAAACAAAAACGGGGAGAGAAGGGTATCTCTCCGGCTGATTGATTAAACAAAGCTCTTTATGTTTTGAACTATTTATGTCTGCCACAGAACAGTTTGGTAACTCTAATGGTGAAACATGCAGTAGGTTTAAAAGGAGGTTTGAAAAAGAAAAAAAAAAAAAAAAGAAAAAAAAAGAAAAAAAAAAAAGAAACAAGAGAAAAAAGTTAAAGAAATGAAGTTGCAGGTACTAACTTGGGGAAGGAGATCTGCCTGTGTCATTACAGATACAGGAACCAAGTGGGACCCAGTGAAGTGGATAAAGCTGTGGATCCAGAAGAAATCAAGCTTGCATGAACCAGACAGAACGGGATCCTGATCACAGTAACCAAAGTCAAGTGTTACAACTGCAGCCACAGTGGACTATGAGTTTTGCTGTGGGACATTTTGAACCATCTAACAGTCTTTGAGATATGCATGTATTTGTGGTAAATGAAAAGTAGGGAAATAGTGATTTCTGCACAGCCTAAGATCACAGACTGTGTGAGGTTGATGTTATCTGCACCTCTGACACTCCTGATTGGCAAAGCAAACAAAGAATCTGGCTGAGCACTCTCAGTCAATTCATGCGAGCATTCAGAAATTAATAGATCAAACACAAAAGATACAAGAAGAAAATGGATTGTTTGGATCAGACAATTGGTTTCACGAGCGGGAAATTTCAGGATGGATACTGTAAGTGGTCAAATTTGGATTATTTGATTTGACAATTACGGTACATGTCTTACTGCCATGCTTATTGAGCTTTCTGCAAAGGGCCCTTGCAGAGACCTCTAAAAGCAGGTTTTGAAACGCAGATACTAAAAGAAAAAAAAAAAAAAAAAAAAAAATTGTCAGGGAGGACAGCAGGCCTGCCGGCGGCCTGGCTCTCCTCGCACAGACACAGGCCCCAACAGTATCCTTGAGCTCCCACGAGACAGGAAAAGTACTCATGCTGAGAGGTATTTGGTAATCACATTTTCAAAATGTAGTGGCCTTGAAGGGAGGTGGACAGACTGCCTTAAACCAAGGAGTTGTGAGAAGTTATTTGGAAGTAAGTGAGTATGTCAAGAACCAGCCGTAATAAGAAGGCCAAAACACAGCAGGTGTGCAGATAACTTTTAGACATCAAAGGTAAACTAACAATGTTTAGCTAGAAGATATGCTTATCAAAACTCGTTATAATTACTAATTAATCACTTTGGTGTGAACAATGTGTGTAGCCAATTAGCAGTTTTTAGCTTGTCACATTTTATAGTATGGCTTTTCGTTTATAGGATGGCTTTTAAATATAGTTAAATAAGGACTTATGCTTTTGTTAGTTATTTTTGCCGTGTATGTCACAGTGTTTCTCTTACAGGATGGATAACACCTTTTGCAAAAATCTGGCTGGTCCATAAACAAAAAGGGGGAATTGAGAGGATTGGGTTTCGTGGCCCATCCAGATTTATTGCTGACCCCCATATAATCAGGCCTGGGTAATTGCTCAGCCGAAGCAGAATGTGTGGGTAACCCCTGCAAACATCACTGGTCAAAATACACTGTGTCTTTCTGTGGCTACTCCATCTTCCGCAGCAGACACAGGAACCTCAGGGGTTAACACTATGGGGCTCTGTGATGATGGATGCTTGTATATATTTTAATTATACTTATAGCATTACTCGTAGAGGTCAGAATGTTAACGCTATGCTTAGTATATATCATAATGCTGCTGCTTGGTGTGGTTGTACGAGTCCAAATATTTCCCAATCATCAGCCATACCGCTCACGTTGCCTCCTGGCATCTTTTTGATATGTGGACACTGAGCCCGGAGTGGAATTCCATCACGTTTGAATGGTGGCCCCTGCAGTCTTGGTCGTCTCATTTTGCTGACTCCTAACTTGGCCGTGATACATGCAAAACAATGTAAACTAAAAGGATGAGTCCATAGAAGCATTCACAAATTTGAGAAGGATTATGATGACCAGGTAACATTTTGGGGACCCGCAGAATTAATAGCATCATCAATACTAGCCCCAGGAGTGGCTTCTGCTGCTGTTCTTAAAAAACTTATGAGATTGGGCTGTTGGCTGAGTAAGCAAACTAATGCTACACCCATTGCACTATGTGGTTTGCTAACTGACATGGATAGCATTAGACATGCTACTCTTCAAAATCAGGCTGCAATAGATTTCTTACTCCTAGCTCATGGTTGTGAAGATTTTGAGGGTATGTGCTGCATGAATTTGTCAGACCATTCAGAACTGATCCATCAAAGTATTGCAACATTGCGAAGCCAGCTGGCGAAACTGAGATATGAGGGTAGCTGGCTCAATGGATGGTTTAACAAATGGGGAATAATTGGGTGGGTTAGAGACATGTTAAAGGGTGTGTTAATTATATTGATAGTTATTTTGCTGATCTTAACTGTTATTCCTTGCATTATACAGATTCTTAAGAGACTTCTGAGCGAGGCCTTGTCTTCAGCTGTTTTGTTTGCGCAAAAAGAAAAAGAGGGAACTGTGGAGAAATGGCTCTGTGAGAACGGCCACATATTCCCACTCTCTATCCCTGCGAACAAAACAGCCCGAATGAAATATCACTTTAAAGGAATGTGGAGCTAGCAGCAAAGTCAGATAATGGGTTAAGGAGTATGGGCTGTGAATAGAAGCTCCTAATTCTGAAACATTCCTCTGAGACAAGATAAGATATAGGCCTTGCACAGGTGTCCACTCTATCGCTTTCACTGTTTTTAATTTCTTCTCCCCGCGGTTCCCAGCCATGCTTTGTTAAGCTTGCTAGAGAGTATATAATCATGCTGCTCTGTAGAATAAACGGACTGACTGCTTTTAGCCACATTGGTGTGCGGTCTGATTCCTAGCGCCGTCCCGCTCTTTCGAAGACCCTGGACCTAAAAGTTTCCCAAGATCTGGATTAGGACGCGGGGAACACTCGACAAAGGACAGACTAGATTCCAGAACAATGACATGGGAGTTTTGTGAAGCAAGGCTATTCAGATCTAGATACCCGTATCAGTAGTGTCATGTAAGGCTGCAATTGCCTTTAATTTTGATATAGATGCGGCTATACTGAGACCAAAGGTTGGAAAGGCATTCAGGTAAAGAAAAGGATGCGCAGCAGTGGGCTAGGAAAAAAAAAAAAGGAATACAAGGTATAGGATCACAGAACAAGTCAGGTCAGAAGGGACCTGAGGAGGTTGTTCTCAAAAGGTGGAGAGAGACTTTTTACAGGGACACATAATGATAGGACAAAGGGTGATGGTTTCAAACTGAAAGAGGATAGATTTACATTAGATATCACGAAGAAACTCTTCACTGTGATGATGGTGAAACACTGGAACAGGCTGCCCGGTGAAGTTGTGGATGCCCCCCCTCTGGAAGCATTTGAGGCCACACTGGGTGGGGCTTTGGGCAACCTGGTCTAGCAAAGGGTACCCTTACCCATAGCAAGAGGGAGTGGGGGGTGGAATCAGATGGCCTCTAAGGTCACTTCCAACTTAAACCATCCTAAGATTCCTGTCCAACCTCCTACTCAAGGCCAGTTTAGGTATGAGGTTAGAACAGGTATGTCAGGATTTTATCCAGCCTGGTCTTGAAAGTCTCCAAGGATGAAGACTGCATGACTTTCCTGGCTCCTCCATTTTGGCTCACACCTCTCATAGTAAGTGAATAAGGTTATTCTTCTATCAAATCTGAACCTCTCATTCCACCTTACACCCATTGCTCCTTGTCCTCCCAATGTGCACCACCATGCCTGATTCAATTTTCTCAATAATCACCATGAAAATACTGAAAGGCTGCTATTAGCTTCTTTCCCCTCCTATCCGCCACCTTTTCTTCAGGCTGGGAAGGCCCTGTTCCCCTTCCCTCAGCCTCTTCTCACATCACGAATGCTCCAATCGTCTCAGCATCTTGGTAGCTTTACACTGAACTTGCTCTAGTCCATCAAAGTCTTGTATTTGCAGAGGCCCAGAACTGGACTACATAGATGCAGTCTAATGAGTCCTGAGTAAAGATGACAATTGCTTCCCTCAACATCTGGTTGCGCTCCTCACAATTCAGCCCAAGACACTGTAAGCCCTTTTTCTGCCAGAGCACAGCAATGGCTCACATTAGGCCTGCTGTCTGCCAGGAGCCTCAGGCCCTTTTCTGCAGAGCTGCTCCCCAGTCAGTCAGCTCCAGCCCCTATCACTCTGTGAATTTGTTCCTTTTTTTTTTTTAAGTACCCAAGCACACCTCTGCTGCCCTTGCAGGCCCCAATTATTTCTAACCAGTCGCTCGTGCTCAGCCCCCCCACCCCCTGCACCCCGCCACACTGCAGCGGATGACGGCTGGGTTCAGCCGACAAGCACAGGTGCTCCCTTAGCACTAACAGCACCTTGACACTACAAGGCATGAATGAATACACTGCATACAAAAGTTACCTAACAGACTAAAACATAAAACAACTAAGTTTGACAGCGGTGCATCTAAAGCTGTTGAAGATTAAACGTGTATGTTGTCTATTTCCCATCCCGTTTGACTTATTTCCAGTTGTACATCTACATATCTTAGAAGCTGACAATGTGAAATCTGGCTGAAGCTGACAAATGCAGAGGAAAATACCACTCGTTGCGTTTATCAGCTATTCCAAGTGGTGTCCAAGCATAGGTAGTTTGAGCCTGGTGGGGGGCCACGACAGGGAAACACGATCCGTTCTGTTCTGACGCAGGAGACCAGTTCCAAAACTAAGGGGATACTTGAAAAGACGGTTCCATTTTTTATTGATTTCTCTTTTGTCTGGCTACTTTGAAAAGCAGACTGGCAGACAGAAGCACAGGAGCCTCCCACCCCAGAGTCTCTGGCGGCAGCTGCGGCAGCTGCCCAACAGCTGCAAGTGGCCAGGAAACCACACAGTGGCACGGTTTTGGATACCTCAGCACAAGGAGGACATCAGCTATCATCAGAGTGTGTCCAGAGGAGGGCAACCAAGCTGGAGAAAGGTCTCAAGGGCAAGACATTGGAGGAGCAGCTGAGGTCACTTGGTTTGTTGAGCTTGGAGAAAAGAAGGCTGAGGGGGAGCTTTACAGCAGCCTACAACTTGCTCAGGGTGGGCAGCGGAGAGGAAGGTGCTCATCTCCTCTATGGTGACCAGTAACAGGGCACAAGAAAACAGAATGAAGCCGCATCAGGGGAAGTTCAGATTGGCCATTAGGAAAAGGCTCTTCACTGAGAGGGTGCTCAGTCGCTGGAACAGGCTCCTCAGGGAAGTAGTCACAGCACCAAACCTGCCAGAGCTCAAGGAGCATCTGGTTTAGCGTTAGGTACTCCTGTGAGGAGCAGGGAGCTGGACCGGATGTTTCTTATGGGTCCCCTCCCAACTTGAAATATTCTATTTCAAAGAGACAAAATCTGTATTATTGATCAAGGGATCCTGGGGCTGGGGGGAAGGAAGCAGTATCTTTTCTAGAGAGCCAGTATTCTTTTCTCTTACAGATTAAGGAAGTTGAACTGAAGAGCTTTTCTGTGACAGCCGCAGGCTTTTTTTCTCCCAGGCACCTTTCTCCAGGGACCGGAGGGAAAGTTAGGAAATACTGATTTTGTGGGGTTTTTCAGTCAGAGCAGGAAGCTGCCTGAAGTGCAGATCTTACACGTCTACTGCATTTTTGCTCCGTGGAGCAACAACTGCCTTTTCCTTTGTACCTAAGGCTCTTTGAGGCTACTTCTTCACTTGGCTTAAATTCCTTCTTATTCAGCTCTTATTTCTCGTAAGAGCCATAAAGAGACCCTTCTCAAAGTTTACAAGAGTTTGATATTACTAGTCTGTTTTAACCCTGGCTTTATCATTCCCTTTGCAATGGGTATTGAAGCGCTAACAGAAATCACTGGATTCTTTTTTATAGCTGGTTTCTAGGGTCTTTTCCTGATTTCCTCCATTGCCCCAAAGGATACGGCCCTGTTGTTTTGCAAGCAAATGGCAAAAAATGTCACAGGCCTCTCTCCCTGCCCCCCACCTTAAGCCCACGCTAAAAGGATGCAAACGCTCTACTGTGTCTAAAGGCTGTGCTGTAGAAATTTCTATACCCAGGCTGGGGTAGGTAAGTTGTTCAAACTTTAGAGCCAAGGACCCCGTTAATCATTAGAGGAAAGGTAAGCTGAATTTTCATCCTTACACTTGCTAGATTCAACAGGGTGCTGACTGACTGAACCTGCTATTGGCTGCAAGTTACAGAAGCTAATTTTGAAAGAATAGCCATTGAGGTATTACTCTAAATAGCAGAATTCAAGAAATAGAGACTTTAGTAGCACTTTAAATAAAGAGAAGTGCTTTGCTTTATTTTACAGTTTTCCAATTCCTCCGGCGTAGGTTTTCCTTTCAGCATTTAGGTATTTGAGCAGTTTCTGGCACTTTCACGGGCTGCCGTGTTTGAAATATTTCACTTCTTTGCCCAGCAGGAGCAACAGTGTGCTGCTCCCTGTTTCATTTGTTTGTACAGTCCTTTTTAATAAATGTTTGTTTCGGGTCATGCTTCCTTCCTGCAGAGCATTTTGGCCAGCAGGTCACAGGAGGGGATCCTCCCCCTCTGCTGTGCCCTGGTCAGGCCCCACCTGGAGTGTTGTGTCCAGTTCTGGGCTCCCTGGTCTAAAAAACACAGGGATCTCCTGGAGGGAGTCCAGAGAAGGGCTACAAAGATGATGAACAGGGCCTGGAGCATCTCCCCTGTGAGGAAAGGCTGAGTGAGCTGGGACTGCTCAGCCTGGAGAAGACTAAGGTGGGACCTTATTGATGTTGGTCAATATGTTAAGTATGGGCCGCAGGGGGAAATGGGCAGCCCCTTCTCAGTGGTCTGTGGGGACAGGAGCAGGGGCAATGGCTGCAATTTAGAGCACAGGAAGACCTTTTGCCCAGTGAGGGTGAGGGAGCCCTGGGACAGGCTGCCCAGGGGGGTGTGGAGTCTCCTTCTGCGGAGAGATTCCAGTCGCGTCTGGATGCCTCCCTCCTAGGGACCCTGCTTTGTCAGGGGGTGGGACCCCGTGGGCTCTGGGGGTCCCTTCCCAGCCCTGTGACTCTGTGATTTTCACACCTGTTGCCCGCTGGTGCTGAGCAGCCCTGGCCCCACAGGTGAAAGTCAGCGCTGCAGTTCCCCAGGATGCACTCAGCCACAATCCTGTCATAGCTTTGTAGGAACTTTATGAAGATAAATACGGGGAAAGAAGTGTCTGTGCTAATGAAGGCTGGAAAACAGAAAGGAAGAGAGAGCAAAGCGGCCGGGCGGCGCAGCGCACGAACCGCGCTGCGTGCTGCCGCCTTGCGGACAGACCGCGGTACTGCGCCGGGTGGCCCAGCGTACGAAAGCAGCTGCGTGCTGCCGCCTGGCGGACACACCGCGGTACTGCGGCCATTTGCCGCAGAGCAAGAAACCCGCCGCGTTCCTGCGGCGGTGCACGCGAAGCGCGCTGCGTGCTGCCGCCTTGGTACGGCGGCTGAGAGACGCAGTTGGAGCGGCAGAGCGCTTGTGCCTCTTTGAGGACACGCGGCGGTAGCTGGCGGGCGGCGAGGCAAGGCGCAGCGCAGCGCACGAAACCCGCTGCGTGCTGCCGCCTTGCGGACACAGACCGGTACTGCGGCCGGGCGGCGCAGCGCCAGCGGCGGAGCGCTGTAAAGCGGCGCGCTGCCGTTGCCTAGCGACCACGCCGCGGTAGGGCGCAGGACAAAGGCGCATGCGCAGTAGTGCGACCTGAAGCTGCCCGGGGTACCCTGCGCATGCGCTCTGGGGCGGTGTGGAGCCCCGCGGGATGCCGGGAAGCGCGCCCAGCCCACGCGCGGCTCCTGCCGCGGAGCGCGCGCGGTTCGCCCGGGCTCCCGGCGCCGGTCCCGGCCGCGTGACGCCGCGCTGGGCGCCGGGCGGTGCCGCCGGCTCCGCGCTCCCTCCCGGTGAGGCGCCGCCTCCGCCGCCCCGCGCGGGGTCGGCCGGGGCCGGGCGGTCGGCGGCGCGCGGGGTCGCGGCGGGCCGGGGCTCCGCGGGGTCGGTGCGGGGCCCGCGGGCGGCGAGGCGCCGCGCGTTCTCCCCCCGCCCGCGGCCGGCGTTGTCCCGGCGCCGCTCTGTGCAGGGGCGTTTCTGCGCGGCTAGCGGCGGGGTGTCTGGGCCCGGGGGGGGGCTTCGGGGTTCGTGGGCATTGCGCGCCGGGGGTCGCGGCGGCGCCTCGGGGGTGCGGCCACCCAGAGCTGCCCTTCCGCGAGCTGCTGGTACGGATGAGGTGAGTCAGCCCGGGCTGGTTCCTCAGCGCCTGGCATCGCTCCCCCATCGAAGGGGCCGGGCGGGGCCGGGTGGTCCTGGGTGCGAGTCCCCTGTTTGAGCTCGGCGGGGTCGGGGGGGGAAGGTGGCGGTGCGGGGTTTTTGTTCAGGCTTGTGGTTTTCGCTGGCTTTTGGGGTTATCGGGGTTCTGCAGGGCTTTGCGTTGGGCCTGGGGTTAGTGGGGTTGGTGCGGGCTTGTTGGGGTTGTTTTAGCTGGTTAGGGGAAGTTGGTTGGGGTTGCTGCCGAGCCTCAGCCCCCCCTCTCCCCAAAAGCTGGTGCCGAGCCTCAGCCCCCCCCCCCCCCTCTCTCCTGTTTCAGGCCAACACACAGCACTTATGTCTTTGGAGGGCTAGAGGCACCCCCGAGGCTCCTTCTCTGGCTTTTAGGGGAATGGTGTGGCACCCACTCAAGGGCCCGGGAGTGCTTAGGGAACTGGGGGCACCTCCTGGGGGGCAGAGCCAGGTCCGGCATTGCGGGGGCAGCAGCACCCACCGGGACAGTCTTTATGTCACTTCCCTGTTCTCTGTGTGTCTGAGCCATGGGTGCACACGTCAGATTTCACAGTCACAACTTGACTGGAGTCACGAGTCGTTATTTAAAGCCCCAAGATCCCCCTCACGGCAACATCTGCGGCGCGTCGAGCCCGGCCCCATCCCCGACCTGCACTGGGGCTCCGGCCACTGGCGTCCCGCGCCTGTAGCGGCCGGTGCTCCTTCAGCCTGCGACCGCGGCTCAGGGACATGAGCGGGAAGCGGCTCCCCAGGGCAGGGCAGGACCCCGCTGCCGTGCCGGGAGCGGCTCCGCACGCCGCCGCGGTACACAGCCCGCCCAGGCCGAGTCCCCGCCTCCGCCCCTCCCGGCGAGCCCACCCGAGTCCTGCGGCGGCGGCGCCGTCCCGGCCGGGCTCAGCACCGCTCCGGAGCCTTCAAGACGGCCGCAACAGACACGACTCCCTCCCGCCCTCGTTTCTCACGCTGTCCCCGAGCTGGGACCGGCCGGGCCCGAGAGGCCCCGGAGTCTCGGTGACCCCGCTCCTGTCAGGGTCCTGCAACCTCGCCCTCGCTCTAGGAGGTGGCCTGGGGCGGGCCCGGGGCGGGCGGAAGCGGCTGGGAGCCGGAAAGGACCGCTCCCCTCCCACTCTCGCAGCGGTTCTCTTTCACGTCCGACTCACGTCGCCCCGCCCCAGCAGCTTCAGGTCCGCCCAATCGCATCTTGTCATTCCAATCCGGGCCCGCCCCCACCCCCCTCCCGCTCCGCGTCCCGTCCGTCCCCCTCCCGCTCCGCGTCCCGTCCGTCCCCGTCCCGCGGAGGCCGCGATCCCTGACGAACGCCAGGAAGTGACCCAGCGCCTGCAGCCGGGCTGTATCAGTCGTTCCGTCAGAGCTCTCGGGATCCTCTCGGTGCCGCCGCCTGGCGGGCTCTCCTCCGTACTGCAGCCAGTCGGGTGCCGCGCACGCGCAGTAGCGCTGGAAGCTGCCGCAGCCCCGGCGGACGTCCCGCCCCCGGGAGCCGCGCGTTGCGTGTCGGGTGTTTCCGCCCGGGCAGCGCTCGGCCCAGTGACGCTGCGTGGTCCGGCCGGCCGGCGCCTCCCGCCGCTCGCTCCCTTCCCGATGAGGCGCCTCCGCCGCCACGCGCGGAGTGTCCGGGCCGGGAGGAAGGGTTCCGTCCGCGGCGGCTCGTGGGGTTCGTGCGTGCGGGGCGTGTGCGGGGCTCCCGTGCAGCCCCGTTGCTGTGCGTGGGTCGGGTGCGGGCTCGTTCCGGGGGGGGCGTTCGCTGGTCGGGGCGGGGGTCGGAGCGGGCGCCGTGTGGGTGTGCGCAGGGCTGAGGGGATCTCTGGGGCTGGGCAGCTTTCTGCCCCACGTGCGTGTGGGCGGGCTGCGTGCGGTTCCGGGCCGGGACCAGCGCTCGGGCCTCGCACCGCGGGTGTGGGAGCAATGGACTGGCCTCGGGCTGCTGTGCAGGCGGAGGCTGGTGTGGCCAGGAGAGGCCATGTGGTACCCTGAGGCCTGTTCCTGGGCTAGGAAAGCCCTGAGGCCGCGGGTCAGAGGGGTGCTTGTGGGGTTCGTGGAGGGGGTCCCGGGCCAGGAGAAGCTTTTCTTTTTGGGCTTCTCTCCTGGGATTGGGACGCGGCACCGTGTTTGTGGATGGATCTTTCCAACAAGCAGATGCCGGCGGTCCTGTCTCCTGCCAGACCAGAGCTCCCCTCCCTGAGCAGCCGGCACAGGTGAGGTGAGTCAGCCTGGGCTGGTCCCTCACCACCTGACATGGCTCCCTCATCAAAGGGGCTGGTCAGGGAGAGGCGCTTCTGAGTGCTTCCAGGGCAGCCAGAGCAAGGCCGGGGCATTGGATCAGGGCTCGCGTTGGGGCAGCGCTCAGCAGCGTTCCTGCCTCCTTGGGCGAGCGAAGCGCTCTGTGTTCTCACCGTGGCTGTGTGCTTTGTCTCGGGTGTCTGTCCTTGGGGTGCTTGTCAGTAACTGTCCTGATCCCCAGCCCAGGGGGCTCCGTCTGCTTCTCCTGTGGGAGCAAGTGAGCGGCGTGTGGTGCTGGTAGAAAAAGGGCTTTTTGTCTGTCTCTGAGTGTCTGTGTTTCCTTGAACTCAGGGAGGCTGCTTGGAGCCAAGGACTTCCTGGCTGCGCAGATGGGTGTGCCGGCCCGGTGGATGGAACGGATGGTGGAGGGAACGGCTGGATCTGTCAGTGCTGTGTGGAGAAGGTAAGGGGTCCTTTCCTTTTTTTTCTTAGAGCTGAGCACAGAGTCCCAAGGTCAGTGTGGCTGCTTGTGGGCTCCATTCGGTGTTTTGGCTACAGACAACATTCAGCTCCTGCTCCGTCATGTCTCAGCTCCAGCCCCACAGCCGTGATTTCAGCTCCTTTCTCACACGAACCACCTTTATTCCAGCTCTGCAGTTTTCATTTCCAGCCCCAGACTCTTTATTCCTGCCCCGAGTGATTCCAGCTCCAGCCCCCAGTGATTTCAGCTCCTTTCTGAATCCCACAGCCTTTATTCCAGCCTCACCGTCTTTATACCTGCCACAAGTGATTTCAGCTCCTTTCATTACCTCACCACCTGACATTGCTCCCCCACTGAAGGGGCGGAGTGCTCCTGGGTGCTTCCTGGGCATCCTGAGCAAGGCTGGGGTGTCGGTTCAGGGCTGGCCTTGGGGCAGCGCTCAGCAGCTGTTTAAGTTTGGTGCTCAGTGGGCAGCATGGGGGGATGTGCTGCGTGGGGTTTTTTCAGGCTTGTGGTTTTTGCTGGGTTTGGGGGGTATTGGGGCTCTTTGGGGGTTTGCATTGGGCCTGGGGTTTGTGGGGTCAGTGTGGGCTTGTGGAGTTGTTTTAGGTGGATAGAGGAGGTTGGTTGGGGCTTGTGCGTTTTTTGGGATTTGGGGGATCCGTGGGTGTCCGTGAGGTTTGTGTGGGTTTGTGTCCCTCTTTAATTGTGATTTGTGGGTTTTCTGGCTCGTGGGGTTGTTCTGGTGGAGGAGGGCTTAGGGCTTCTGTTGTGGTTTTTGTGGTGTCCAGGGTTTCCAGGTTTGTTGGCTTGCTTTAGTTTGGTGGTTATTTTGGTTTGGTTTTTTGCTGTTTTGGGGTTTTTTTTCTTTAATTGGGTTTTAGGGGTTTCTGTGGCTTGCAGATTTATTTTCTTCTTTCTGGTCTGGGTGGGTGCAGTTCCTTGCAAGTTGGTTTCCTTCTCGGCTGGGGGGGCATTCATTCCACACACCCTGCCCCTGCTGCACTGAGGGTCCCACCCATGGGAGACAGTCTTCCACCAACTTTCTCCAACGTGAGTCTCTTCCCCCAGGGCTTTATCTCTTCATCAGCTGCTCTGCCTGGATCACTGCTATGGCAGGCAGTCATAAATCACAATGTCTCTCAGTCTCAATCCTCCATGGGGTCACCAGCCTCCCCCTAGCAAACCTGTTCCAGCGCAAAACTCTCCCTGGCTCATCTCTGTGTCTCTGATTCTCTTCATGGGCTGCAAGTGCTGGCAGGGGCTTATCCCAACGTAGGGTCACAGTGTCTTCTCTAAATCTCCACCTATTCCATCCAGTGTGGAACCTCTCCACGGGCTACAGGTGGGGTTGCGGCCTTTTCCATGGCGTTTCTCCATGGGCTGCAGGGGCATCTTTCTCTCTGGCACCTGGGGCGCCTCCTCCCCCGTCCTCCCTGGCCTTGGTGTCTGCACAGCTCGTTACATCTTCTCACTCCCTTCTCCTGGGGCAAAATGCAGCTGCTTCCAGGTTGTTTTCTCCTATATGTGTCTCTCAGAGGCGCTATGACTATCTCTGGGCCGCAACTTTTGGCCTTGAATTGCTTGTTGTTTATAGTTAGGCTGGCAGAAAACTAACTGCTGCTTACAAAAACCACCTCAGCAGCACAGCTACACAAAACTGCGACATTCCACCCCTCGCCTCTGTGAATCACACAGATGAGAATCGTGCTTAAAATCCCCATCCCAACAGAAATTCTCTACAATTATTACACTACCTATCCAGCGTGGAGCCCCTCCATGGGCTACAGGTGGATGGGTACGTGTTTTCCTTTTCCAGAAGGAAAACACGAGCACAAGGCCGTTGCCTGCTCTTTAAAAGAAGAGGGGGGAAATTTTGGGGGTTGGAGGTGGAGCGGTGAAGGGAAAAGGAAAACAAAAACCAAACCCAAGAAACCAAAACCCCACGGGCTGGGATAAGAATAGTTTACTAGAATAGCAGAAAGACACATATAACAATGATAACAGGACTTTAGAGCAAAAAATACATGAAACTGGTGATACACAATGCAGTTTCTCACCGAACAACACAACTCAGGCCGTGCAGCCCAGAACCATCCCGGAACCAGACCGTCCCTGAAAACCACCCGTCCTGGAGCCGCCTGCTCCTCCTCACCCCAGTCCCCCTTTATGCTGAGCATGACGTAATTGGCATGGGATACCCCTTTGGCCAGTTCGGGTCACCTGTCCTGGCTGCGAACCCTCCTTTCTCGTTAGTAGGGAGATATGAAGAACTGAAAAAGTCCTTGATTGCTTTGCAACAACTAGAAACATCAGGATGCTATCAGCACTGTTCTCATCCTAACTCCCAAACACGGCATTCCATCCACTGCTAGAAAAGAAATTAACTCCATCCTAGCTGAAACCAGGACAACACTGTATAAGGATTTGTCACTACTGGGTGTGTGTCTTTCACAATTTGATTTATAGCTCTTAGCTCCTGTACCAATCTATACTCACCGTTTGGCTGTCGTGCTGGTAAAGAAGGTGTATTATATTCTGATTCACGCTCTTTTAAAATCTACTATTTCAAAACTTTATCAATCAACCTTTTAATTCCCTGTTTTGCCTCAGGTTTCATTGGGTATTGTTTAATCCTAACTGGTTTTGCACTTTCTTTCAATTCCATTTTTACTGTCTGTGCTAATTTTCCATAGCGATAACGGCACACACCCTCTTGTTCCTAACAGTCCTAATGTGCTTTTCGTTCCAGGTCTTTATATAGGCATAATCTTGAGGTTGAAAGTTGTGTGCCAGATTCTCCAGTGTCAGGGCACGTTTTGTAGAGGTACGTGCAGAGCAACGTCCTTGAGCCGTTTTGTCTCTGATGGTAAGAGACGTTTCTTGGTTGATGGATTTGCATTCTTTTTCCACTCTGATTTTTCTCTTAAGTAACAGAGTAAATCCAGGTACGGGCCCTCGTCCCATTTTCCTTTCCTTTCACAAAACAATATTAACTGTAGAACAGCGTTACGGTTCAGGGTTCCGTTCAAAGGTCACTTTTTGCTAGTTCATTTATACACTGGCCACTCATGATGACAAAATTCAGTGAGCTGATTTTTACAAAAAGTACCGTGTCAGAGCAGTTGCAGGTAGACTGTCAGGGTCGTTTTGTGAGATGTTTTTTGAACGATAAAGAATTCTGTAATTCCACGTGTGACTTTAACATTGAAGATGCAGGAACGAATCTCTGGTTGGCTTTAGAGCATTGCATTGAAAGTCTGAGCAGTTTCTCTTCTTTCCCGGCTACAGGCGAGAGCTCAGGAGCTTGTGTTCCCTGTGAGAAGGTGGCATGTAACCCCTGGGCCGGGGATTCCGGCGCCTTTATCTGAACCGGACGTATCGCGGTCTGGGTCCGTGTTTGTGCCTGTTGGTCTCGACAGAACCTGGTGGGTTGGAAGAGAAGGACAAGGGAGAGCCCGGTTCAGGATTAAAATGTGTCGTCAGTCTTGCTAGTTCAGGCCCCTTTCAGAAAATGAGCAAAGAGGGTTGGTAAGGCCGATTATTTTATTTTATGGTTTTTGTCACCTCAGGGGTTGGGTGGGTTGTTTTAATGGGGTCTGGGATTTGTGGGGTTAGTGTGGGCTCGTGGGGTTTTTTTGTTGTGTTGTGGGTTTGGGGGGGAGGGTTGGGGGGTTCTGTGGTGTTTTGGGTTTCCATGGCTTTTCTTGTGGGGGTCTGAGCTTTGGGGGTGTTTTTAATTGGGTTTTGTGGCTTCTTTGTTTCTCGGGCTTTGGGGGGGGAATGTGGTCTGGTTTGTGGGGATTCTTTGGGTATTTTAGTTTGTGGGGATTCTTTGGGTATTTTAGTGAAGTTTGTCTGTTTTCCGCATTCTGTCTCTGTCTGGTTCCCTGTTCCCAGTTTTTCATTCCTCCCTCTCCCCGCTGTAGCAGCTCTGTACTGGGGTGGTGTAATGTATAGCCTGCCTCTCGGCTGAAGTCAAAGGAGCTGGCTTTTTCCGTAGTGGTCGTGTCTCTTAGAGCTGAGGCTAGAGTCCCTTTTCTTGCTTTTTCCAGGGGCTTCATGGTGATTTGCACCCAGATGGAAACTCTTTTGGCAAACTGGGCCAGAGCAATAACTTTCCAGGGCAGCAGGAGTGAGCCTGGCGCAGAAGCGATTCCTGAGGCATTGGGTGATGCGCTCAGGCACTGGAGAGTCAGGCAGCGTGATGAATGAGTTTGAAGAGTGTGGTCGCTTCACCCCAGCCCCCACCTGAGCACCACAGGCACGGGTGCTGTCTGCAAGGGGGAGGAGGTTGGAAAGGGGAGGGAAAAGATAACCAAAGGCACAATTCTAGTGTGCAGGGATGAGGAGAGTTTATCTGGAAGTAATAGAGAATTAGCAAAAAGAGGACTTTGTAGCAAAATAGCTTGAAACTGGTGATGCACGGTGCAGTTTGTCCCCAAAGTGCAGGGCTCAGGCTGTGCAGCTCAGTGCTGCCCCAAAGCCAGACTGTCCCCAAACCGCACGTCCTGGAGCCGTGCCACTCTATCCCTGACCCTCCGAAAGCCTCTCTTTATGCTGAGCAGGATGCCATTGGTATGGAGTAGCCCTCTGCTTAGTTGGGGTGAGGTGCCCTGTCCCTGTCCCCTCCCAGGTTCCTGGGTGCCCCCCCGCCTGTTGCGTAGCCGGGCAGTACGAGAAGCTGGCAAGTGTGTGACCGCTGGGCACGAACTAAAACCATTGTGTGTGTTCGCGACAGTGCTCTCACCTTAACGCCGAGCGCAGCCGAGGACAGACTCTTCCTCCCGGCTCCGCGCCGCTTCCCGGGGCCGCGCGGGACTCGCTGTGTATAGAGCGCAGGGCAGAGCGCCTGAGAGCGGCGCGCGGCCGTTGCCTAGCGACCACGCCGCAGGACGGAGGAGCATGCGTAGTAGAGCGCGCTGAAGCTGCCCGGGGGACCCTGCGCATGCGCTCTGGGGCGGTGTGGAGCCCCGCGGGATGCCGGGAAGCGCGCCCAGCCCACGCGCGGCTCCTGCCGCGGAGCGCGCGCAGTTCGCCCGGGCTCCCGGCGCCGGTCCCGGCCGCGTGACGCCGCGCTGGGCGCCGGGCAGTGCCGCCGGCTCCGCGCGCCCTCCCGGTGAGGCGCCGCGTCCGCCGCCCCGCGCGGGGTCGGCCGGGGCCGGGCGGTTGGCGGCGCGAGGGGTCGCGGCGGGCCGGGGCTCCGCGACTCAGGGCAAAGCCCAAACCCCGGCTCAGGTGCGCGGCGCTCACGGCGCCGGAGCGGGGCCGGGAATGACGCGTCGCAGCGACCTGCTGTTGGCGCGGGCGGTGCCGGTGATTCGGGAAGGCGAGTAGCACCGAGCGGTTCCGAACCGGGCGGGGCCGGGCCGGGCCGAGCCTTGCTCGCGGTCCTGCCCCGTGTCCGAACCCTGTCTGGGGCAGCAGGACGCGGAGCTGCGCGCGCTCTCGGGGGCGTGGCTCGTGCTGCCGGGAGGCCGGGGATTGGCCGGCAGGAGTCAGCTGGGCCGGCCCGCTGCGCTCTTCCGGCCGCCGGTCGCGTCTCGCCGCCGCTGCCGCGAGCCTCTGCCGGCGGCGGGGCCGGGGCGCTCGGGCCTGTAGCGGTGCCTGCGGATGAGCCGCGAGTCGCTTGCGTGCGGCTGCCCTGCTGCACCGAGCTGCCATGCGTGCTGGGCGGGTAGTGCCGCCCGCCCGCGCCCCGCTGCCCTTCGCAGGCCCCGGCCGCACTCCGCTGCGGTACAGCCCGGCCCGCGCGTGGACGAGGTGCGGCGGAGCGGAGCAGCGCTGAGCTCCGCGGGTGCTGTGTTCCCAGGTACTCGGGCGGAGAGCGCTTGGGCGTTCCGAGGCGGCGGTGGTGGGTTCCGCGCGGGCCGGGACTCCGTGGCCGCGCCGGCGTGTTGGAGCGGGTCCTCGGCAGGAAAGGCGTGGTGCGCGTTGCTTTGACTCGCCCGATTCTCCCATTTGGCCTCCTTTGGCCCTCATTGGCCCCGATTTTTCCAGAAAGACCCCTTTAGCCTCCCTTGCCCTCTATTTTTCCAGAGGGCTCTCTCTTTGGCCCCTTTTTGCTTCCTTTGGCCCCCATTTTCCCAGTTGGCCCTTTTTTGCCCCCTTTAGCCCCCATTTTCACAGAGGGCTCTCTTTGACCCCATTTTACCAGAAATATCCCTTGGGCCCTCCTTGGCCCCTATTTTCCCATTTGGCCTCCTTTGGCCTTTTTTTAGCCCTGTTGTCTCAGAGGACCTCCTTTGGCCCCTATTATCCCAGTTGGACTCCTTTGGCCCCCTTTAGACCTCCTTGGCCCCCATATCCCCAGGAAGATGCCTTGGGCTCTCTTTTGCTCCCGTTTTCCCAGTTGGCCCACTTTGTCCCCCTTTGGCCCCCATTTTCCCCGAAGGCTCCCTTTGGCCCTCTTTTGCCCCCTTTGGCCCCCGGTTTCCCAGTTGGCCCTCTTTTGCCCCCTTTGGCCCCCATTTTCCCAGAGGCTCCCCTTGGGCTCTCTTTAGCTCCAGTTATCCTAGTTGGCCGCCTTTGGCCCCCATTTTCCCAGAGGCTACCCTTTGGCCATCTTTGGCCTCCTTTAGGCCCTGTTTTCCTAGAGGGCTACCTTTGGCCCTAGTTTCCCAGACGGCCCCCGAGTGGAGGGGAGCCGCACCAGGGGTTGGGGTTGTGGTCGAGCTGTGCTGGGGTGTCCTTGTCCCGGCTCCCAGGTGGGCTGGGGGTGGGAAATGGTGCCCCGAGGCTGGTTCCTCCCTGTGGGAGGTGCCTCCCAATTCCCAAGCACTCGCGGGCCAGGGCCCTGGGCTGGGGGTGGGCACCCTCTCCCTTTCCCTTAACACAACTGTCTGGAGCAGCAGCCCCGGGGGTGTCTTCTTCCCCGCAAGGTGAGGACTGAGTCCTGCATTTGGGGCTGCAAACCCCATCTCAGTCCTGGGGTTTGGCAGCTTGACACACATACACACATGCACCCCAAAGACGAAGTGCTGTGTTTTCAGGCCTTGGCCCCAGAGCAGAGTGCTGTGGGTCTGGGCCTGGAACCAGCTGGGGGGCAGCAGCGGAATGGGTCTCAGCACCAGTGATTGGAGAGGGGGCCCCCTTTTGCCTACTTTGGCCTCCTTTGGCCCCCCCGACATGTTCCCAGAGGGCCTCCTTTGGCTGACCCCCATGTTCCCAGAGGGCCTCCTTTGGCCCCCCCCATGTTCCCAGAGGGCCGTTTGTGAGCTTCTCCACATGGTTCATCTGAAGCTTTTACAAACACTTTATTTCAGCCCTTCTTAACTTCATTTTGAGTTTGCAATAAAAACTTGAGTTTTTTTCCCTTGTGAGAGTGTTGGTTTGTAAGGTAACAGAGCAGTTGAAATAACAGCCGCACCCCCAGGTGTTACAGGCTTATTTGTGAGGCTTACTTCACTGGAGCCGCAGCCATTTCCCCTTTATGTACATATGAGACACAGCAGACATTTCTTACAGTGTTGTTCAGAATGTGTCTCAGCATGCTTAGACTCTTTCTGTGTTGAAAGAAAAAACCACGTCATTAACATAATTCAAAACTTACCACCTCTGCAGTGGGCTGCAGTTGAGTCTCCTTTCTTAATGCTACTTTCTCTGTTAACTCAATAATATTCAGCTGGATGTCTGAGAGGGTGTATTTTTCAAAAACAAGTGGTTTCTTTTCAGATACAGGTTGTCCCCCCAACAGCTGTCGTCTTGTAACCTTCCAAACCCTGAAGTGTTCTAGCACTAGCACCCTGAAGAACTAGCACTAGTTCTTCGCACTAGTCAGTGCAAAGTGCGTATTGCGAGCTTTCGCTTTTGAAAAGTGGGAAACACTGCCTGACTTCAGAGGCTTAATGTCTGAATGAAACACTTCAAACTGCATTTTTGTTTTTCATTCTTTCTCTCTTTAATCACAGCTCTCCCTTGCCGTAACCACAGATGAAGGAATGAATCTATCCCTTGTTGGAGAGACATCCCATTTGTCACCACGCCACTCAGCCGTGCTCATGGGAAATCATCTGCACACCGCAGTGAGCTGAAGAATGCAAAGCGGATTGTAGTGAAGCTGGGCAGCGCTGCGGTGACTCGAGGGGACGAGTGTGGCTTGGCCCTCGGGAGGCTGGCATCTATTGTAGAGCAGGTAATGCTGTGACTGAAGTGGAATGTTTGTTTTGACTTTGGGTACTCAGTGATTGTTGGATGGCACAGAAAGCTGTAGGAAAATTCATAAAGCAGTGATGGCCCTTTAAAGCAGCGAGGTGGCCTTTCCCTTTATCATCCCCCTGTGCTGTGGTAGCATAACCCATGTAAGCGGTGGGGCGGGGGCTCGCGTTCCTGCCTCCTCGGGCGGGTGAAGCGCTCCACGTTCTTGCTGGGGCTGTGCACTTTGTCTCGGGTTCTTGTTTTTGGGGCACTTGTCAGTAAGCGCTCTGGTCCCCAGCCCTGGGGACTCTGGCTGCTGCTTCTGTGAGCGAGTGAGCGAGCGGTGTGTGGCGCTGGTAGAAAAAGGGTGGTTTGTTTGTCTCTGACTGTCCGTGTTCCCTTTGACCCAGGGAGACTGCGTGGAGCCGACAACTTCTTGACTGTGCTGGCAGGCGTGCCGGCCCAGTGTGATGCGCTGGAGCCGCACGCTGAGATCGAGCATGGGATGGAATGCCTGGATCCGTCACTGCTGTGTGCAGGAGGCAAGGCGTCCTTTCCTTTTTTTTTAGTTTAGAGCTGAGCACAGAGCTCCAAGGTCAGTGGGGCTGCTTGTGGGCTACACGGGGAGGTTTCAGGGCAGGAGCATCGCTCACTGGTTGCACGGGGTGGCTGCTGGGCACGGGCCAGGCCCTGCCAGGGAGCCCTGGGCCCGGGGCCTTGCAGCGCTGGTCCTTTGCTCAGCGGTGCTGGCCCTGCAGCCCAGGGACACATCAAGCCAGCTCCAGCTTGCACACGCTTCAGCGCAGCTCCTGCCTGGCCCCGCTCCGCAGAGGCAGCTCCAGCCCCAAGTGAATTCAGCTCCTTTCCCAAAACAAAACCATTTGTTCTGGCTGTGAGGTTACAGGCTCAGCCCTGCAGGCTTTCTTTTGGCCCCAGCTTTGGTTTGTGACTTCAGCTCCTTTCCGAGCCCCGCAACAATCATTTCAGCCCCAGCCCCTCCATCTTTAATCCAGCTCTGAGATTTCAGCTCCTTTCTAATCCCAATCTTTATTCCAGCCCCATTGTCTTTACTCCCAGCACCGCAGTCTTTATTCCTGCCCCAGGTTTGGTGTTTAGGCTCCAGCCACAGCCAATATTCAGCTCCAGCTCTGTCGTGTCTCAGCTCCAGCCCTGCAGCCGTGATTTCAGCTCCTTTCCCACACCAACCGCCTTTATTCCAGGTCTGTGCTTTTTATTTCCAGCCCCACAGTCTTGCAGCCCCAACCATCTTTATTCCAGCCCCACAGTCTTATCCAGGCCCGAGTGATGTCAGCTCCTTTCCAAACCACCCAGCAATAATTTCAGCCCCTCCCTCAGTGTCTTTAGTCCAGGCCCCCAGTGTCTTTACTCGCGTCCCAATGATTTCAGCTCCTTTCCCACACAAACAATCTTTATTGCAGCCCTATAGTTTTGATTCCTGCCCCAGGTTCAGTGTTTCATCTTCAGCCACAGCTAATATTCAGCTCCAGATCCATCATGTCTCAGCTCCAGCCCCACAGCCGTGATTTCAGCTCCTTTCCCACACCAGCCACCTTTATTCCAGGTCTGTGCTTTTTATTTCCAGCCCCACAGTCTTTATTGCAGCCCCAACCATCTTTATTCCAACCCCTCTGTCTTATTCCAGCCCCAAGTGATTTCAGCTCCTTTCCAAACCCCCTTTGGCCCCCTCTGGCCCCCATTTTCCCAGAAAGACCCCTCTGGCCCCCATTTTCCCAGAAAGACCCCCTCTGGCCCCCATTTTCCCAGAAAGACCCCCTCTGGCCCCCATTTTCCCAGAAAGACCCCCTCTGGCCCCCATTTTCCCAGAAAGACCCCCTCTGGCCCCCATTTTCCCAGAAAGACCCCCTCTGGCCCCCATTTTCCCAGAAAGACCCCCTCTGGCCCCCATTTTCCCAGAAAGACCCCTCTGGCCCCCTTTGCCCTCCGTTTTCCCAGAGGGCTCTCTTTGGCCCCTTTTTGCTTCCTTTGGCCCTCATTTTCCCAGAGAGCCTCCTTTGGCTTCATTGCTTCAGTAATCCCAACTTCACACCACCATCCCAGGATCCCATGAAGAGTGCAAAGTAAATTTACCTCAGGACAGTTGTTTATTCCTGTCTGAGTTGGGTGGCATATTTTGTAATGTTGGCATAGTAAGCATTTGCACTATTGCAGTCCACTGTGGGTACACTTTGCCAGTAGCCACAGTAACATCACTCTGACAATCCCACAGAAAACTCCTTTTCCTGTTCTCCTTTTCTCATTTACTACCTGGACACAGAGAGACTTGGGCAGCTGGATGGGACTTTTGATTGGAGGTGTTTGGAAGAACAGAGATTTTTGGAAAATATATGGTATTTGTTAATTTCATGGCAAGAGGGGGCCTTCAGCACCGAGTGGAGCCATCAAACATTAAGAAGCATCACCCTGAAGGGAATGATTGCCATTAAGAGAGAACAATTTCTAAATGAAGATTGGCCAATTAGAGGTGCTAAATGGGGAATATATTTTTAAAGCCGTACTTTCTACATCATGGTAGGACATCTACACAACTAACAGTGGTTTCTAGCTCTGATGGTATCTGCACTGGAAAAAAAAAGCTCCCCCACTGTAAACAAGTACAAGCTGCATATTGCATTTATTTATCGCTTGAAATGTCTGTTCCCCTCCCCAGCTGCATAAGCACAGTCTGCGTTTCCTCCTCCCCTTTTTCCTGTCAGATTGTGGTTTTTTCCATTCCTTTTCCCACTTACAGCAGTAAGAGAGGCTGGTAGCTTTCCTTTTCTTGTTAAGTGCTAACCACTGTACCTTAGAAGCACAGAAAATGACCTGCTTTTCCTTTAATGTCTTTTTTAACGTCCCTTGAGACTTTTCCATAGCTCCTCACTTGCTGACTTACCTGTTGCCCGTCTACTTTTTGGCATGGTTCAGAGGGTCAGGTAGGTTGAGCACGCCTTTTTCTAAACCCAAACACACCTCAGATGTCACTGTCAGTTGCTTCTTCCTTGCCTGGTTTCCATCCTTCCCGTGCCTTGACTGTTTTACTATTGCATTGTCTGAAATCTTTTCCAGCCCGATCAAGAAGAATCTCATCTTTCTGACAGTCTCTTGCTCAATTAGAGACCTGTCAGAAGAGTATCTCTTTAAAAGCATGGTCATCCCCCTGTTTCAGATGGAGAATACTGTCAAGCAGTCTGAGAATGACCTCAACAAGCTCTTGGAATCCACTCGTCGCCTGCATGAGGAGTAGAAACCCCTGAAGGAGCATGTGGACGCTTTGCGAATGACTCTGGGATTGCAGAGGCTGCCAGATCTGTGTGAGGAGGAGGAGGAGGAGCTGTCCCTTGAGTAAGTCTCCAGGGCAAACGTTGCCTGGCCTTGTAGCTTCTATCGGTCCTACTGTTTGTCACTTTGCTTTTGTTGAAAAAAAGAACTCGAGGTAAGCATGAAAACCAGGTTGCCCAAAAAAGGGGGATGTAGGAGCATCTGTATTTCATAAGATTCAGTCTGAATTTACTGGGAGTTAAATTTAGGTAGGAGGCAATACAGGAAAGGCATACAAAACAGCGTTCTTCAGTAGGTTTGTGCTACTGCCAGTTAGAGTTTTACTTTTTGCTGATGCACAGGGCAGTGGCATTTAGCCTATGCCTATCAGCAAGTAACTTTACCCAAGATGTGGAATAGATTTGGAGAATAAATTGCAGGTTCCTTTTTAGGCATAACCTACGTGGGGGGAGTGTGGCAGAAGTAGCTGCTATTCAAAGAAGAGTGTGCTTTCTTTGACGGATCAGTTTTCAATGCAAATGATGTTGTAAGAAACATTTCTCTCGACACCCAGCACGATTGGCATAATTTTCAGACACGGAGTTGTCCAGATTTCTTTGGCATTTCTTCAGAAATGCTGCTTTCCATTCCAAGCACCTTGACACTACAAGGCATGAATGAATACGCTGCATACAAAAGTTACCTAACAGACTAAAACACAAACCAACTAAGTTTGACAGCGGTGCATCTAAAGCTGTTGAAGATTGAACATGTATGTTGTCTATTTCCCATCCCGTTTGATTTATTTCCAGTTGTACATCTACATATCTTAGAAGCTGACAATGTGAAATCTGGCTGAAGCTGACAAATGCAGAGGAAAATACCACTCGTTGCGTTTATCAGCTATTCCAAGTGGTGTCCAAGCATAGGTAGTTTGAGCCTGGTGGGGGGCCACGACAGGGAAACACGATCCGTTCTGTTCTGACGCAGGAGACCAGTTCCAAAACTAAGGGGATACTTGAAAAGACAGTTCCATTTTTTATTGATTTCTCTTTTGTCTAGCTACTTTGAAAAGCAGACTGGCAGACAGAAGCACAGGAGCCTCCCACCCCAGAGTCTCTGGCGGCAGCTGCGGCAGCTGCCCAACAGCTGCAAGTGGCCAGGAAACCACACAGTGGCACGGTTTTGGATACCTCAGCACAAGGAGGACATCAGCTATCATCAGAGTGTGTCCAGAGGAGGGCAACCAAGCTGGAGAAAGGTCTCAAGGGCAAGACATTGGAGGAGCAGCTGAGGTCACTTGGTTTGTTGAGCTTGGAGAAAAGAAGGCTGAGGGGGAGCTTTACAGCAGCCTACAACTTGCTCAGGGTGGGCAGCGGAGAGGAAGGTGCTCATCTCCTCTGTGGTGACCAGTAACAGGGCACAAGAAAACAGAATGAAGCCGCATCAGGGGAAGTTCAGACTGGCCATTAGGAAAAGGCTCTTCACTGAGAGGGTGCTCAGTCGCTGGAACAGGCTCCTCAGGGAAGGAGTCACAGCACCAAACCTGCCAGAGCTCACGGAGCATCTGGTTTAGCGTTAGGTACTCCTGTGAGGAGCAGGGAGCTGGACCGGATGTTTCTTATGGGTCCCCTCCCAACTTGGAATGTTCTATTTCAAAGAGACAAAATCTGTATTATTATTGATCAAGGGATCCTTGGGCTGGGGGGAAGGAAGCAGTATCTTTTCTAAAGAGCCAGTACTTATTTTCTTACAGATTAAGGAAGTTGAACTGAAGAGCTTTTCTGTGACAGCCGCAGGCTTTTTTTCTCCCAGGCACCTTTCTCCAGGGACCGGAGGGAAAGTTACGAAATACTGATTTAGTGGGGTTTTTCAGTCAGAGCAGGAATCTGCCTGAAGTGCAGGTCTTGCACGTCTACTGCATTTTTGCTCCGTGGAGCAACAACTGCCTTTTCCTTTGTACCTAAGGTTCTTTGAGGATACTTCTTCACTTGGCTTAAATTCCTTCTTATTCAGTTAATTTCTCAGAAGAGCCATAAAGAGACCCTTCTCAAAGTTTACAAGAGTTTGATATTACTAGTCTGTTTTAACCCTGGCTTTATCATTCCCTTTGCAATGGGTATTGAAGCGCTAAGAAAAATCACTGGATTCTTTTTTATAGCTGGTTTCTAGGGTCTCTTCCTGATTTCCTCCATTGCCCCAAAGGATACGGCCCTGTTGTTTTGCAAGCAAATGGCAAAAAAAGTCACAGGCCTCTGTCCCTGCCCCCCACCTTAAGCCCACGCTAAAAGGATGCAAACGCTCTACTGTGTCTAAAGGCTGTGCTGTAGAAATTTCTATACCCAGGCTGGGGTAGGTAAGTTGTTCAAACTTTAGAGCCAAGGACCCCGTTAATCATTAGAGGAAAGGGAAGCTGAATTTTTATCCTTACACTTGCTAGATTCAACAGGGTGCTGACTGACTGAACCTGCTATTGGCTGCAAGTTACAGAAGCTAATTTTGAAAGAATAGCCATTGAGGTACTACTCTAAATAGCAGAATTGAAGAAATAGAGGCTTTAGTAGCCCTTTAAATAAAGAGAAGTGCTTTGCTTTATTTTACAGTTTTCCAATTCCTCCGGCGTAGGTTTTCCTTTCAGCATTTAGGTATTTGAGCAGTTTCTGGCACTTTCACGGGCTGCTGTGTTTGAAATATTTCACTTCTTTGCCCAGCAGGAGCAACAGTGTGCTGCTCCCTGTTTCGTTTGTTTGTACAGTCCTTTTTAATAAATGTTTGTTTCAGGTTGTGCTTCCTTCCTGCAGAGCATTTTGGCCAGCAGGTCACAGGAGGGGATCCTCCCCCTCTGCTGTGCCCTGGTCAGGCCCCACCTGGAGTGTTGTGTCCAGTTCTGGGCTCCCTGGTCTAAAAAACACAGGGATCTCCTGGAGGGAGAAGGGCTACAAAGATGCTGAAGGGCCTGGAGCATCTCCCCTGTGAGGAAAGGCCGAGTGAGCTGGGACTGTTCAGCCTGGAGAAAAGAAGACTAAGGTGGGACCTTATTGATGTTGGTCAATATGTTAAATATGGGCCGCAGGGGGAAATGGGCAGCCCCTTCTCAGTGGTCTGTGGGGACAGGACCAGGGGCAATGGCTGCAAGTTGGAGCACAGGAAGACCTTTTGCGCAGTGAGGGTGAGGGAGCCCTGGGACAGGCTGCCCAGGGGGGTGTGGAGTCTCCTTCTGCGGAGAGATTCCAGTCGCGTCTGGATGCCTCCCTCCTAGGGACCCTGCTTTGTCAGGGGGTGGGACCCCGTGGGCTCTGGGGGTCCCTTCCCAGCCCTGTGACTCTGTGATTTTCACAGCTGTTGCCCGCTGGTGCTGAGCAGCCCTGGCCCCACAGGTGAAAGTCAACGCTGCAGTTCCCCAGGATGCACTTAGCCACAATCCTGTCATAGCTTTGTAGGAACTTTATGAAGATAAATACGGGGAAAGAAGTGTCTGTGCTAATGAAGGCTGGAGAACAGAAAGGAAGAGAGAGCAAAGCGGCCGGGCGGCGCAGCGCACGAACCGCGCTGCGTGCTGCCGCCTTGCGGACAGACCGCGGTACTGCGCCGGGTGGCCCAGCGTACGAAAGCAGCTGCGTGCTGCCGCCTGGCGGACACACCGCGGTACTGCGGCCATTTGCCGCAGAGCAAGAAACCCGCCGCGTTCCTGCGGCGGTGCACGCGAAGCGCGCTGCGTGCTGCCGCCTTGGTACGGCGGCTGAGAGACGCAGTTGGAGCGGCAGAGCGCTTGTGCCTCTTTGAGGACACGCAGCGGTAGCTGGCGGGCGGCGAGGCGGGGCGCAGCGCACGAAACCCGCTGGGCGCTGCCGCCTTGCGGACACTGACCGGTACTGCGGCCGGGCAGCGCAGCGAGAGCAGCGGAGCGCTTGAAAGCGGCGCGCTGCCGTTGCCTAGCGACCACGCCGCGGTAGCGCCGCAGGACAAAGGCGCATGCGCAATAGTGCGAACTGAAGCTGCCAGGAGTACCCTGCGCATGCGCTCTGGGGCGGTGTGGAGCCCCGCGGGATGCCGGGAAGCGCGCCCAGCCCACGCGCGGCTCCTGCCGCGGAGCGCGCGCCGTTCGCCCGGGCTCCCGGCGCCGGTCCCGGCCGCGTGACGCCGCGCTGGGCGCCGGGCGGTGCCGCCGGCTCCGCGCTCCCTCCCGGTGAGGCGCCGCCTCCGCCGCCCCGCGCGGGGTCGGCCGGGGCCGGGCGGTCGGCGGCGCGCGGGTTCGCGGCGGTCCGGGGCTCTGCGGGGTCGGTGCGGGGCCCGCGGGCGGCGAGGCGCCGCGCGTTCTCCCCCCGCCCGCGGCCGGCGTTGTCCCGGCGCCGCTCCGCGCCGGGGCTTTTCTCCGCGGCTAGCGGCGGGGCGTCTGGGCCGGGCGGGGGGTGTCTCCTCGGTTTGCGGGCATTGGGCGCCGGGGGTCACGGCGGTGCCTCATGGGTACGGCCACCCAGAGCTGCCACCGGTACGGATGAGGTGAGTCAGCCCTGGCTGGTTCCGGGTGCTTTTCGTTCCGGGGGTGGGGGGTGTATAGAGCTGAAAAGTGTCCCCAGGGAAATAGCGACCCGGCGACTTTAGTTCCGGGTGCTTTTTGTTCCGGGGGGGGGGGTGTGTGGTGCAGAGGCGTGCAGCTCTGAAAAGCGTCCCCAGGGAAACAACGACCCGGCGACTTTGGTTCCGCGTGCTTTTGGTTCCGGGGGGGTGAGCGCTGAAAAGTGTCTCCACGGAAACAAAGACCCGGCGACTTTGGTTCCGGGTGCTTTTGGTTCCGGAGGTGTGCAGCGCTGAAAAGCGTCGCCAGGGAAACAACGACCCGGTTAATTTGGTTCCGGGTGCGTTTGGTTCCGGGGGGTGTGCAGAGCTGAAAAGTGTCCCCACGGAAACAACGACCCGGTTACTTTGGTTCCGCGTGCTTTTGGTTCCGGAGGGGTGCAGCGCTGAAAAGTGTCCCCACGGAAACAACGACCCGGTTACTTTGGTTCCGCGTGCTTTTGGTTCCGGGGGGATGCAGTGCTGAAAAGTGTCCCCACGGAAACTACGACCCGGGTACTTTCGTTCCGGGTGCTTTTGGTTCCGGGGATGGGGGGTGTGTAGCGCTGAAAAGCGTCCCCAGGGAAACAGTAACCCGGCGACTTTGGTTCCGGGTGCTTTTGGTTCCGGGGGTGGGGGTGGGTGTGATGGTGCAGCGCTGAAAAGCGTCCCCATGGAAACAACGACCCGGGTACTTTGGTTCCGGGTGCTTTTTGTTCCGGGAGGTGTGCAGCGCTGAAAAGCGTCCCCAGGGAAACAACGACCCGGTTACTTTGGTTCCGGGTGATTTTGGTTCCGGAGGGGGGTGCAGTGCTGAAAAGTGTCCCCACGGAAACAACGACCCGGCGACTTTGGTTCCGGGCGCTTTTGGTTCCGGGGGTGCAGAGTGGTGCAGCGCTGAAAAGTGTGTTTGTCTGGTGTCGTCCCCCCCCCCCCCCCCCCCCCCCCCCCCCCCGGAAACAACGACCCCGCGACTTTGGTTCCGGGTGCTTTTGGTTCCGGGGGGGGGTGCAGCGCTGAAAAGTCTTCTCCTCTCCCCCCCCCCCCCCCCCCCCCCCCCACGGAAACAACGACCCGGTTACTTTGGTTCCGGGTGCTTTTGGTTCCGGGGGTGGGGGAGTGGTGCAGCGCTGAAAAGTGTCCCCGCGGAAACAACGACCCGGCGACTTTGGTTCCGGGTGCTTTTTGTTCCCTGATGTGCATCGCTGCAAAGTGTGTGTCCCCCCTCCCCCTGCGGAAACAATGAGACGGCGACTTTGGCTCCGGGTGCTTTTTGTGTCGGGCTGTCCAGCGCTGACGACTGTCCCCCCGTTGCCTAGCGACCACGCCGCGGTAGCGCAGCAGGACCGAGGCGCGTGCGCGGTAGAGCGCGCTGAAGCTGCCCGGGGGACCCTGCGCATGCGCTCTGGGGCGGTGTGGAGCCCCGCGGGATGCCGGGAAGCGCGCCCAGCCCACGCGCGGCTCCTGCCGCGGAGCGCGCGCCGTTCGCCCGGGCTCCCGGCGCCGGTTCCGGCCGCGTGACGCCGCGCTGGGCGCCGGGCGGTGCCGCCGGCTCCGCGCTCCCTCCCGGTGAGGCGCCGCCTCCGCCGCCCCGCGCGGGGTCGGCCGGGGCCGGGCGGTCGGCGGCGAGCGGGTTCGCGGCGGGCCGGGGCTCCGCGGGGTCGGTGCGGGGCCCGCGGGCGGCGAGGCGCCGCGCGTTCTCCCCCCGCCCGGGGCCGGCGTTGTCCCGGCGCCGCTCCGTGCCGGGGCTTTTCTCCGCGGCTAGCGGCGGGGCGTCTGGGCCGGGCGGGGGGTGTCTCCGCGGTTCGCGGGCATTGCGCGCCGGGGGTCGCGGCGGCGCCTCCGGGGTGCGGCCACCCAGAGCTGCCCTTCCGCGAGCAGCCGGTACGGATCAGGTGAGTCAGCCCGGGCTGGTTCCTCAGCGCCTGGCATCGCTCCCCCATCGAAGGGGCCGGGCGGGGCGGTCCTGGGTGCTTCCCGGGTTTTTTGGGCTCGGTGCTCGGCGGGGTCGGGGGGGGGAAGGAGGCGGTGCGGGGTTTTTGCTCAGGCTTGTGGTTTTCGCTGGGTTTTGGGGTTATCGGGGTTCTGCGGGGCTTTGCGTTGGGCCTGGGGTTAGTGGGGTCGGTGCCGGCTTGTGGGGTTGTTTTAGTTGGATAGGGGAAGTTGCTTGGGGCTGGCGGGTTTTTGGGGATGCGGGGGGGGTGTCCGTGGGGTTTGTGTCTCTTTTTAATTGCGGCTTGTGGGTTTTTTTGCTCGTGGGGTTGTTTTGGTGGAGGAGGGCTTGGGGCTTCTGTTGTGGTTTTTGTGGTGTTTAGTGGTTGTTTTGATTTGGTTTTTTGTTGTGCTTTCACTTTTTTTAAATTGGGTTTTAGGGTTTTCTGTGGCTTGCAGGTTTTTTTAAAGGTTTTTTTTTCTGGTCTGGGTGGGCTCAGGCCTTGGATGGGGTTTTTTATTCCTTTACCACATTACCGTAAATGGAAATGGAGTGCAGAGACTGCTCTGCCTTTTGTTCCCTTGTCAGCAGATATCTGCAACCTCAGCTTGTGTAACAGACGGGCCCGAGCAAGTAGGTTTTGCACTGCGGTGTCTCTTTGGGAATGGTTATGTTGCTCTCAGTTCTGCTCAAGAGTGGGAGCTGAGCTGAACTTGTGCTTTGCCCTTGCAGATGCCGTCCTGGAGAAGGCAAGCGTGTTCTGAAGCCGTCGAAGGGCCCCATTGAGGCGATGTTGAGAGAGTTTCACGCCGCAGACGGGTCTTGGAAAGAGCTACAGGAAAACCTGCAGCTGGTGCGGCGGAGGAATCCTCAGGAACTGGGCGTGCTTGTTCCCACACCAGACTTCTATTGAAGGAGAGTGTCGGTTTGTAAGGTAACAGAGCAGTTTAAAGAACAGCCGCACCCCAGGTGTTACAGGCTTATTGGTAAGGCTTACTTCACTGGAGCCGCGTGCGGCCCCTTGGAATGGGAATGATCTCTGCAGAACTGCTCCAGCGTAGCACAGGACAGCGTTCTCTGTAGGAGTTTGGATTCCAGGTATCTTTTTTCCACCTGTGGAGTGCCCTGACGCTGGGTGGGGATAGTGGCCTTTGTGTAGAAAACCCCGGCAAAGTTTGATTTCGTTTTGTTTTGTCGACTCGTTGCAAATGGTTGTGGATGTTCTGTGGGCCTGCAGTCGTCAGTCTGAAAAATCAGTGCTGCAGAGCGTGTGGTTAAAAGCACCAGTTTTAGGATTTGAGAGCCCTTCTTGCTTGGGAAGGTGACGAAGCCTCTCTGGGCTGGGCTGGAACAGAACCTAAACGTGCTGTGCTACTTAATAGCTGTTACGAAGACAGTAAACTGATGGAAACTAGTACTGCTCTCTGTGAGCAGTAATCTAAGCGTAACTTTATTATTCTAAGAGATAGTGGGAGAATAATCCTTTCAAAAGTCAGGTTTGGAGACTAGTTTGGAAGGACTGTTGGAGAAATACCTGAAGAATGCATTTTGCATTTCTTTTTATTGCTACTTCCCCTCCAAGTAAGGCAGAAGTTTTTAATTGACGTCTTATTTATTAGTTTGTGGGGGTGTTTGTGCTTTGTGTATTTTGTCTGCTTGGTGAGAGCTTTTGGGGTTTTTCTGGCTTCTCTGTAGACAAAGTCAGAACTTGTCTTCATTGTAGGTGCACTAGTCAGGGCAAAGTGCGTCTTGCGAGCTTTCGCTTTGGAAGAGTGGGAAACACTGCCTGACTTCAGAGGCTTAATGTCTGAATGAAACACTTCAAACTGCATTTTTGTTTTTCATTCTTTCTCTCTTTAATCACAGCTCTCCCTTGCCGTAACCACAGATTAAGGAATGAATCTATCCGTTGTTGGAGAGACATCCCGTTTGTCGCCATGCCACTCAGCCGTGCTCATGGGAAATCATCTGCACACCGCAGTGAGCTGAAGAATGCAAAGCGGATTGTAGTGAAGCTGGGCAGCGCTGCGGTGACTCGAGGGGACGAGTGTGGCTTGGCCCTCGGGAGGCTGGCATCTATTGTAGAGCAGGTAATGCTGTGACTGAAGTGGAATGTTTGTTTTGACTTTGGGTACTCGGTGATTATTGGATGGCACAGAAAGCTGTAGGAAAATTCATAAAGCAGTGATGGCCCTTTAAAGCAGCGAGGTGGCCTTTCCCTTTATCATCCCCCTGTGCTGTGGTAGCATAACCCATGTAAGCGGTGGGGCGGGGGCTCGCGTTCCTGCCTCCTCGGGCGGGTGAAGCGCTCCGCGTTCTTGCTGGGGCTGTGCACTTTGTCTCGGGTTCTTGTTTTTGGGGCGCTTGTCAGTAAGCGCTCTGGTCCCCAGCCCTGGGGACTCTGGCTGCCGCTTCCGTGGGAGTGAGCGAGCGGTGTGTGGCGCTGGTAGAAAAAGGGTGGTTTGTTTGTCTCTGACTGTCCGTGTTCCCTTTGACCCAGGGAGACTGCGTGGAGCCGACAGCTTCTTGACTGTGCTGGCAGGCGTGCCGGCCCAGTGTGATGCGCTGGAGCCGCACGCTGAGATCGAGCATGGGATGGAATGCCTGGATCCGTCACTGCTGTGTGCAGGAGGCAAGGCGTCCTTTCCTTTTTTTTTGTTTAGAGCTGAGCACAGAGCTCCAAGGTCAGTGGGGCTGCTTGTGGGCTACACGGGGAGGTTTCAGGGCAGGAGCATCGCTCACTGGTTGCACGGGGTGGCTGCTGGGCACGGGCCAGGCCCTGCCAGGGAGCCCTGGCCCCGGGGCCTTGCAGCGCTGGTCCTTTGCTCAGCGGTGCTGGCCCTGCAGCCCAGGGACACATCAAGCCAGCTCCAGCTTGCACACGCTTCAGCGTAGCTCCTGCCTGGCCCCGCTCCGCAGAGGCAGCTCCAGCCCCAAGTGAATTCAGCTCCTTTCCCAAAACAAAACCATTTGTTCTGGCTGTGAGGTTACAGGCTCAGCCCTGCGGGCTTTATATTGGCCCCAGCTTTGGTTTGTGACTTCAGCTCCTTTCCGAGCCCCACAACAATCATTTCAGCCCCAGCCCCTCCATCTTTAATCCAGCTCTGAGATTTCAGCTCCTTTCTAATCCCAATCTTTATTCCAGCCCCAGTGTCTTTACTCCCAGCACCGCAGTCTTTATTCCTGCCCCAGGTTTGGTGTTTTGGCTCCAGCCACAGCCAATATTCAGCTCCAGCTCTGTCGTGTCTCAGCTCCAGCCCCGCAGCCGTGATTTCAGCTCCTTTCCCAAACCAACCGCCTTTATTCCAGGTCTGTGCTTTTTATTTCCAGCCCCACAGTCTTGCAGCCCCAACCATCTTTATTCCAACCCCACAGTCTTATCCAGGCCCGAGTGATGTCAGCTCCTTTCCAAACCACCCAGCAATAATTTCAGCCCCTCCCTCGGTGTCTTTAGTCCAGGCTCCCAGTGTCTTTACTCGCGTCCCAAGTGATTTCAGCTCCTTTCCCACACAAACAATCTTTATTGCAGCCCTATAGTTTTGATTCCTGCCCCAGGTTCAGTGTTTCATCTTCAGCCACAGCTAATATTCAGCTCCAGATCCATCATGTCTCAGCTCCAGCCCCACAGCCGTGATTTCAGCTCCTTTCCCGCACCAGCCGCCTTTATTCCAGCTCTGTGCTTTTTATTTCCAGCCCCACAGTCTTTATTGCAGCCCCAACCATCTTTATTCCAACACCTCCGTCTTATTCCAGCCCCAAGTGATTTCAGCTCCTTTCCAAACCCCCTTTGGCCCCCTTTGGCCCCCATTTTCCCAGAAAGACTCCTCTGGCCCCCTTTGCCCTCCGTTTTCCCAGAGGGCTCTCTTTGGCCCCTTTTTGCTTCCTTTGGCCCTCATTTTCCCAGAGAGCTTCCTTTGGCTTCATTGCTTCAGTAATCCCAACTTCACACCACCATCCCAGGATCCCATGAAGAGTGCAAAGTAAATTTACCTCAGGACAGTTGTTTATTCCTGTCTGAGTTGGGTGGCATATTTTGTAATGTTGGCATAGTAAGCATTTGCACCATTGCAGTCCACTGTGGGTACACTTTGCCAGTAGCCACAGTAACATCACTCTGACAATCCCACAGAAAACTCCTTTTCCTGTTCTCCTTTTCTCATTTACTACCTGGACACAGAGAGACTTGGGCAGCTGGATGGGACTTTTGATTGGAGGTGTTTGGAAGAGCAGAGATTTTTGGAAAATATATGGTATTTGTTCATTTCATGGCAAGAGGGGGCCTTCAGCACCGAGTGGAGCCATCAAACATTAAGAAGCATCACCCTGAAGGGAATGATTACCATTAAGAGAGAACAATTTCTAAATGAAGATTGGCCAATTAGAGGTGCTAAATGGGGAATATATTTTTAAAGCCGTACTTTCTACATCATGGTAGGACATCTACACAACTAACAGTGGTTTCTAGCTCTGATGGTATCTGCACTGGAAAAAAAAAGCTCCCCCACTGTAAACAAGTACAAGCTGCATATTGCATTTATTTATCGCTTGAAATGTCTGTTCCCCTCCCCAGCTGCATAAGCACAGTCTGCGTTTCCTCCTCCCCTTTTTCCTGTCAGATTGTGGTTTTTTTCCATTGCTGTTCCCACTTGCAGCAGTAAGAGAGGCTGGTAGCTTTCCTTTTCTTGTTAAGTGCTAACCACTGTACCTTAGAAGCACAGAAAATGACCTGCTTTTCCTTTAATGTCTTTTTTAACGTCCCTTGAGACTTTTCCATAGCTCCTCACTTGCTGACTTACCTGTTGCCCGTCTACTTTTTGGCAGGTAAGTTGAGCACGCCTTTTTCTAAACCCAAACACACCTCAGATGTCACTGTCAGTTGCTTCTTCCTTGCCTGGTTTCCATCCTTCCCGTGCCTTGACTGTTTTACTATTGCACTGTCTGAAATCTTTTCCAGCCCGATCGAGATGAATCTCATCTTTCTGACAGTCTCTTGCTCAATTAGAGGCCTGTCAGAAGAGTATCTCTTTAAAAGGACGTTCATCCCCCTGTTTCAGATGGAGAATACTATCAAGCAGTCTGAGAATGACCTCAACAAGCTCTTGGAATCCACTCGTCGCCTGCATGAGGAGTAGAAACCCCTGAAGGAGCATGTGGACGCTTTGCGAATGACTCTGGGATTGCAGAGGCTGCCAGATCTGTGTGAGGAGGAGGAGGAGGAGCTGTCCCTTGAGTAAGTCTCCAGAGCAAACGTTGCCTGGCCTTGTAGCTTCTATCGGTCCTACTGTTTGTCACTTTGCTTTTGTTGAAAAAAAGAACTCGAGGTAAGCATGAAAACCAGGTTGCCCAAAAAAGGGGGATGTAGGAGCATCTGTATTTCATAAGATTCAGTCTGAATTTACTGGGAGTTAAATTTAGGTAGGAGGCAATACAGGAAAGGCATACAAAACAGCGTTCTTCAGTAGGTTTGTGCTGCTGCCAGTTAGAGTTTTACTTTTTGCTGATGCACAGGGCAGTGGCATTTAGCCTACGCCTGTCAGCAAGTAACTTTACCCAAGATGTGGAATAGATTTGGAGAATAAATTGCAGGTTCCTTTTTAGGCATAACCTACGTGGGGGGAGTGTGGCAGAAGTAGCTGCTATTCAAAGAACAGCGTCCTTTCTTTGACGGATCAGTTTTCAATGCAAATGATGTTGTAAGAAACATTTCTCTCGACACCCGGCACGTTTGGCATAATTTTCAGACACAGAGTTGTCCAGATTTCTTTGGTATTTCTTCAGAAATGCTGCTTTCCATTCCAAGCACCTTGACACTACAAGGCATGAAGGAATACCCTGCATACAAAAGTTACCTAACAGACTAAAACACAGACCAAGTAAGTTTGACAGCGGCGCATCTAAAGCTGTTGAAGATTAAACATGTATGTTGTCTATTTCCCATCCCGTTTGATTTATTTCCAGTTGTACATCTACATATCTTAGAAGCTGACAATGTGAAATCTGGCTGAAGCTGACAAATGCAGAGGAAAATACCACTCGTTGCGTTTATCAGCTATTCCAAGTGGTGTCCAAGCATAGGTAGTTTGAGCCTGGTGGGGGGCCACGACAGGGAAACACGATCCGTTCTGTTCTGACACAGGAGACCAGTTCCAAAACTAAGGGGATACTTGAAAAGACGGTTCCATTTTTTATTGATTTCTCTTTTGTCTAGCTACTTTGAAAAGCAGACTGGCAGACAGAAGCACAGGAGCCTCCCACCCCAGAGTCTCTGGCGGCAGCTGCAGCAGCTGCCCAACAGCTGCAGGTGGCCAGGAAACCACACAGTGGCACAGTTTTGGATACCTCAGCACAAGGAGGACATCAGCTATCATCAGAGTGTGTCCAGAGGAGGGCAACCAAGATGGAGAAAGGTCTCAAGGGCAAGACATTGGAGGAGCAGCTGAGGTCACTTGGTTTGTTGAGCTTGGAGAAAAGAAGGCTGAGGGGGAGCTTTACAGCAGCCTACAACTTGCTCAGGGTGGGCAGCGGAGAGGAAGGTGCTCATCTCCTCTATGGTGACCAGTAACAGGGCACAAGAAAACAGAATGAAGCCGCATCAGGGGAAGTTCAGACTGGCCATTAGGAAAAGGCTCTTCACTGAGAGGGTGCTCAGTCGCTGGAACAGGCTCCTCAGGGAAGTAGTCACAGCACCAAACCTGCCAGAGCTCAAGGAGCATCTGGTTTAGCGTTAGGTACTCCTGTGAGGAGCAGGGAGCTGGACCGGATGTTTCTTATGGGTCCCCTCCCAACTTGGAATGTTCTATTTCAAAGAGCCAAAATCTGTATTATTGATCAAGGGATCCTTGGGCTGGGGGGAAGGAAGCAGTATCTTTTCTAGAGAGCCGGTACTCTTTTCTCTTACAGATTAAGGAAGTTGAACTGAAGAGCTTTTCTGTGACAGCCGCAGGCTTTTTTTCTCCCAGGCACCTTTCTCCAGGGACCGGAGGGAAAGTTACGAAATACTGATTTAGTGGGGTTTTTCAGTCAGAGCAGGAAGCTGCCTGAAGTGCAGGTCTTGCACGTCTACTGCATTTTTGCTCCGTGGAGCAACAACTGCCTTTTCCTTTGTACCTAAGGTTCTTTGAGGATACTTCTTCACTTGGCTTAAATTCCTTCTTATTCAGTTAATTTCTCAGAAGAGCCATAAAGAGACCCTTCTCAAAGTTTACAAGAGTTTGATATTACTAGTCTGTTTTAACCCTGGCTTTATCATTCCCTTTGCAATGGCCATTGAAGCGCTAAGAAAAATCACTGGATTCTTTTTTATAGCTGGTTTCTAGGGTCTCTTCCTGATTTCCTCCATTGCCCCAAAGGATACGGCCCTGTTGTTTTGCAAGCAAATGGCAAAAAAAGTCACAGGCCTCTGTCCCTGCCCCCCACCTTAAGCCCACGCTAAAAGGATGCAAACGCTCTACTGTGTCTAAAGGCTGTGCTGTAGAAATTTCTATACCCAGGCTGGGGTAGGTAAGTTGTTCAAACTTTAGAGCCAAGGACCCCGTTAATCATTAGAGGAAAGGTAAGCTGAATTTTAATAGTTACAGTTGCTGGATTCAACAGGGTACTGACTGACTGAACCTGCTATTGGCTGCAAGTTACAGAAGCTAATTTTGAAAGAATAGCCATTGAGGTACTACTCTAAATAGCAGAATTCAAGAAATAGAGACTTTACTAGCACTTTAAATAAAGAGAAGTGCTTTGCTTTATTTTACAGTTTTCCAATTCCTCCGGCGTAGGTTTTCCTTTCAGCATTTAGGTATTTGAGCAGTTTCTGGCACTTTCACGGGCTGCTGTGTTTGAAATATTTCACTTCTTTGCCCAGCAGGAGCAACAGTGTGCTGCTGCCCGTTTCATTTGTTTGTACAGTCCTTTTTAATAAATGTTTGTTTCAGGTCGTGCTTCCTTCCTGCAGAGCATTTTGGCCAGCAGGTCACAGGAGGGGATCCTCCCCCTCTGCTGTGCCCTGGTCAGGCCCCACCTGGAGTGTTGTGTCCAGTTCTGGGCTCCCTGGTCTAAAAAACACAGGGATCTCCTGGAGGGAGTCCAGAGAAGGGCTACAAAGATGATGAACAGGGGCCTGGAGCATCTCCCCTGTGAGGAAAGGCTGAGTGAGCTGGGACTGTTCAGCCTGGAGAAGACTAAGGTGGGACCTTATTGATGTTGGTCAATATGTTAAGTATGGGCTACAGGGGGAAATGGGCAGCCCCTTCTCAGTGGTCTGTGGGGACAGGACCGGGGGCAATGGCTGCAATTTAGAGCACAGGAAGACCTTTTGCCCAGTGAGGGTGAGGGAGCCCTGGGGCAGGCTGCCCAGGGGGGTGTGGAGTCTCCTTCTGCGGAGAGATTCCAGTCGCGTCTGGATGCCTCCCTCCTAGGGACCCTGCTTTGTCAGGGGGTGGGACCCCGTGGGCTCTGGGGGTCCCTTCCCAGCCCTGTGACTCTGTGATTTTCACAGCTGTTGCCCACTGGTGCTGAGCAGCCCTGGCCCCACAGGTGAAAGTCAGCGCTGCAGTTCCCCAGGATGCACTTAGCCACAATCCTGTCATAGCTTTGTAGGAACTTTATGAAGATAAATACGGGGAAAGAAGTGTCTGTGCTAATGAAGGCTGGAGAACAGAAAGGAAGAGAGAGCAAAGCGGCCGGGCGGCGCAGCGCACGAACCGCGCTGCGTGCTGCCGCCTTGCGGACAGACCGCGGTACTGCGCCGGGTGGCCCAGCGTACGAAAGCAGCTGCGTGCTGCCGCCTGGCGGACACACCGCGGTACTGCGGCCATTTGCCGCAGAGCAAGAAACCCGCCGCGTTCCTGCGGCGGTGCACGCGAAGCGCGCTGCGTGCTGCCGCCTTGGTACGGCGGCTGAGAGACGCAGTTGGAGCGGCAGAGCGCTTGTGCCTCTTTGAGGACACGCAGCGGTAGCTGGCGGGCGGCGAGGCGGGGCGCAGCGCACGAAACCCGCTGGGCGCTGCCGCCTTGCGGACACTGACCGGTACTGCGGCCGGGCAGCGCAGCGAGAGCAGCGGAGCGCTTGAAAGCGGCGCGCTGCCGTTGCCTAGCGACCACGCCGCGGTAGCGCCGCAGGACAAAGGCGCATGCGCAATAGTGCGAACTGAAGCTGCCAGGAGTACCCTGCGCATGCGCTCTGGGGCGGTGTGGAGCCCCGCGGGATGCCGGGAAGCGCGCCCAGCCCACGCGCGGCTCCTGCCGCGGAGCGCGCGCCGTTCGCCCGGGCTCCCGGCGCCGGTCCCGGCCGCGTGACGCCGCGCTGGGCGCCGGGCGGTGCCGCCGGCTCCGCGCGCCCTCCCGGTGAGGCGCCGCCTCCGCCGCCCCGCGCGGGGTCGGCCGGGGCCGGGCGGTCGGCGGCGCGCGGGTTCGCGGCGGTCCGGGGCTCTGCGGGGTCGGTGCGGGGCCCGCGGGCGGCGAGGCGCCGCGCGTTCTCCCCCCCGCCCGCGGCCGGCGTTGTCCCGGCGCCGCTCCGCGCCGGGGCTTTTCTCCGCGGCTAGCGGCGGGGCGTCTGGGCCGGGCGGGGGGTGTCTCCTCGGTTTGCGGGCATTGCGCGCCGGGGGTCACGGCGGTGCCTCATGGGTACGGCCACCCAGAGCTGCCACCGGTACGGATGAGGTGAGTCAGCCCTGGCTGTTCCGGGTGCTTTTCGTTCCGGGGGTGGGGGGTGTATAGAGCTGAAAAGTGTCCCCAGGGAAATAGCGACCCGGCGACTTTGGTTCCGGGTGCTTTTTGTTCCGGGGGGGGGGGGGGTGTGTGTGGTGGGTGGTGCAGAGGCGTGCAGCTCTGAAAAGCGTCCCCAGGGAAACAACGACCCGGCGACTTTGGTTCCGGGTGCTTTTGGTTCCGGGGGGGTGAGCGCTGAAATGTGTCTCCACGGAAACAACGACCCCGGTACTTTCGTTCCGGGTGCTTTTGGTTCCGGGGGTGGGGGAGTGGTGCACCGCTGGAAAAGTGTCCCCACGGATACAACGACCCGGGTACTTTCGTTCCGGGTGCTTTTGGTTCCGGGGATGGGGGGGGTGTGTAGCGCTGAAAAGCGTCCCCAGGGAAACAGTGACCCGGGGACTTTGGTTCCGGGTGCTTTTGGTTCCGGGGGTGGGGGTGGGTGTGATGGTGCAGCGCTGAAAAGCGTCCCCAGGGAAACAAAGACCCGGCGACTTTGGTTCCGGGTGCTTTTGGTTCCGGGGGTGTGCAGCGCTGAAAAGCGTCCCCAGGGAAACAACGACCCGGTTAATTTGGTTCCGGGTGCGTTTGGTTCCGGGGGGTGTGCAGCGCTGAAAAGTGTCCCCACGGAAACAACGACCCGGGTACTTTGGTTCCGGGTGCTTTTGGTTCCGGGGGGGTGTGCAGCGCTGAAAAGCGTCCCCAGGGAAACAACGACCCGGCGACATGGGTTCCGCGTGCTTTTGGTTCCGGGGGGGTGAGCGCTGAAATGTGTCCCCACGGAAACAACGAACCGCTTAATTTGGTTCCGTGTGCTTTTGGTTCCGGGGGTGGGGGAGTGGTGCACCGCTGGAAAAGTGTCCCCACGGATACAACGACCCGGGTACTTTCGTTCCGGGTGCTTTTGGTTCCGGGGATGGGGGGTGTGTAGCGCTGAAAAGTGTCCCCAGGGAAACAGTGACCCGGCGACTTTGGTTCCGGGTGATTTTGGTTCCGGGGTTGGGGGTGGGTGTGATGGTGCAGCGCTGAAAAGCGTCCCCAGGGAAACAAAGACCCGGCGACTTTGGTTCCGGGTGCTTTTGGTTCCGGAGGTGTGCAGCGCTGAAAAGCGTCGCCAGGGAAACAACGACCCGGTTAATTTGGTTCCGGGTGCGTTTGGTTCCGGGGGGTGTGCAGAGCTGAAAAGTGTCCCCACGGAAACAACGACCCGGTTACTTTGGTTCCGCGTGCTTTTGGTTCCGGAGGGGTGCAGCGCTGAAAAGTGTCCCCACGGAAACAACGACCCGGTTACTTTGGTTCCGCGTGCTTTTGGTTCCGGGGGGATGCAGTGCTGAAAAGTGTCCCCACGGAAAAAACGACCCGGGTACTTTCGTTCCGGGTGCTTTTGGTTCCGGGGATGGGGGGTGTGTAGCGCTGAAAAGCGTCCCCAGGGAAACAGTAACCCGGCGACTTTGGTTCCGGGTGCTTTTGGTTCCGGGGGTGGGGGTGGGTGTGATGGTGCAGCGCTGAAAAGCGTCCCCATGGAAACAACGACCCGGGTACTTTGGTTCCGGGTGCTTTTTGTTCCGGGGGGTGTGCAGCGCTGAAAAGCGTCCTCAGGGAAACAACGACCCGGTTACTTTGGTTCCGGGTGATTTTGGTTCCGGAGGGGTGCAGTGCTGAAAAGTGTCCCCACGGAAACAACGACCCGGCGACTTTGGTTCCGGGCGCTTTTGGTTCCGGGGGTGCAGAGTGGTGCAGCGCTGAAAAGTGTGTTTGTCTGGTGTGTCGTCGTCCCCCCCCCCCCCCCCCCGGAAACAACGACCCCGCGACTTTGGTTCCGGGTGCTTTTGGTTCCGGGGGGGGGGATGCAGCGCTGAAAAGTCTTCTCCTCTCTCCCCCCCCCCCCCCCCCCCCCCCCCCCACGGAAACAACGACCCGGTTACTTTGGTTCCGGGTGCTTTTGGTTCCGGGGGTGGGGGAGTGGTGCAGCGCTGAAAAGTGTCCCCGCGGAAACAACGACCCGGCGACTTTGGTTCCGGGTGCTTTTTGTTCCCTGATGTGCATCGCTGCAAAGTGTGTGTCCCCCCTCCCCCTGCGGAAACAATGAGACGGCGACTTTGGCTCCGGGTGCTTTTTGTGTCGGGCTGTCCAGCGCTGACGACTGTCCCCCCGTTGCCTAGCGACCACGCCGCGGTAGCGCAGCAGGACCGAGGCGCGTGCGCGGTAGAGCGCGCTGAAGCTGCCCGGGGGACCCTGCGCATGCGCTCTGGGGCGGTGTGGAGCCCCGCGGGATGCCGGGAAGCGCGCCCAGCCCACGCGCGGCTCCTGCCGCGGAGCGCGCGCCGTTCGCCCGGGCTCCCGGCGCCGGTTCCGGCCGCGTGACGCCGCGCTGGGCGCCGGGCGGTGCCGCCGGCTCCGCGCTCCCTCCCGGTGAGGCGCCGCCTCCGCCGCCCCGCGCGGGGTCGGCCGGGGCCGGGCGGTCGGCGGCGAGCGGGTTCGCGGCGGGCCGGGGCTCCGCGGGGTCGGTGCGGGGCCCGCGGGCGGCGAGGCGCCGCGCGTTCTCCCCCCGCCCGGGGCCGGCGTTGTCCCGGCGCCGCTCCGTGCCGGGGCTTTTCTCCGCGGCTAGCGGCGGGGCGTCTGGGCCGGGCGGGGGGTGTCTCCGCGGTTCGCGGGCATTGCGCGCCGGGGGTCGCGGCGGCGCCTCCGGGGTGCGGCCACCCAGAGCTGCCCTTCCGCGAGCAGCCGGTACGGATCAGGTGAGTCAGCCCGGGCTGGTTCCTCAGCGCCTGGCATCGCTCCCCCATCGAAGGGGCCGGGCGGGGCGGTCCTGGGTGCTTCCCGGGTTTTTTGGGCTCGGTGCTCGGCGGGGTCGGGGGGGGGAAGGAGGCGGTGCGGGGTTTTTGCTCAGGCTTGTGGTTTTCGCTGGGTTTTGGGGTTATCGGGGTTCTGCGGGGCTTTGCGTTGGGCCTGGGGTTAGTGGGGTCGGTGCCGGCTTGTGGGGTTGTTTTAGTTGGATAGGGGAAGTTGCTTGGGGCTGGCGGGTTTTTGGGGATGCGGGGGGGGTGTCCGTGGGGTTTGTGTCTCTTTTTAATTGCGGCTTGTGGGTTTTTTTGCTCGTGGGGTTGTTTTGGTGGAGGAGGGCTTGGGGCTTCTGTTGTGGTTTTTGTGGTGTTTAGTGGTTGTTTTGATTTGGTTTTTTGTTGTGCTTTCACTTTTTTTAAATTGGGTTTTAGGGTTTTCTGTGGCTTGCAGGTTTTTTTAAAGGTTTTTTTTTCTGGTCTGGGTGGGCTCAGGCCTTGGATGGGGTTTTTTATTCCTTTACCACATTACCGTAAATGGAAATGGAGTGCAGAGACTGCTCTGCCTTTTGTTCCCTTGTCAGCAGATATCTGCAACCTCAGCTTGTGTAACAGACGGGCCCGAGCAAGTAGGTTTTGCACTGCGGTGTCTCTTTGGGAATGGTTATGTTGCTCTCAGTTCTGCTCAAGAGTGGGAGCTGAGCTGAACTTGTGCTTTGCCCTTGCAGATGCCGTCCTGGAGAAGGCAAGCGTGTTCTGAAGCCGTCGAAGGGCCCCATTGAGGCGATGTTGAGAGAGTTTCACGCCGCAGACGGGTCTTGGAAAGAGCTACAGGAAAACCTGCAGCTGGTGCGGCGGAGGAATCCTCAGGAACTGGGCGTGCTTGTTCCCACACCAGACTTCTATTGAAGGAGAGTGTCGGTTTGTAAGGTAACAGAGCAGTTTAAAGAACAGCCGCACCCCAGGTGTTACAGGCTTATTGGTAAGGCTTACTTCACTGGAGCCGCGTGCGGCCCCTTGGAATGGGAATGATCTCTGCAGAACTGCTCCAGCGTAGCACAGGACAGCGTTCTCTGTAGGAGTTTGGATTCCAGGTATCTTTTTTCCACCTGTGGAGTGCCCTGACGCTGGGTGGGGATAGTGGCCTTTGTGTAGAAAACCCCGGCAAAGTTTGATTTCGTTTTGTTTTGTCGACTCGTTGCAAATGGTTGTGGATGTTCTGTGGGCCTGCAGTCGTCAGTCTGAAAAATCAGTGCTGCAGAGCGTGTGGTTAAAAGCACCAGTTTTAGGATTTGAGAGCCCTTCTTGCTTGGGAAGGTGACGAAGCCTCTCTGGGCTGGGCTGGAACAGAACCTAAACGTGCTGTGCTACTTAATAGCTGTTACGAAGACAGTAAACTGATGGAAACTAGTACTGCTCTCTGTGAGCAGTAATCTAAGCGTAACTTTATTATTCTAAGAGATAGTGGGAGAATAATCCTTTCAAAAGTCAGGTTTGGAGACTAGTTTGGAAGGACTGTTGGAGAAATACCTGAAGAATGCATTTTGCATTTCTTTTTATTGCTACTTCCCCTCCAAGTAAGGCAGAAGTTTTTAATTGACGTCTTATTTATTAGTTTGTGGGGGTGTTTGTGCTTTGTGTATTTTGTCTGCTTGGTGAGAGCTTTTGGGGTTTTTCTGGCTTCTCTGTAGACAAAGTTAGAACTTGTCTTCATTGTAGGTGCACTAGTCAGGGCAAAGTGCGTCTTGCGAGCTTTCGCTTTGGAAGAGTGGGAAACACTGCCTGACTTCAGAGGCTTAATGTCTGAATGAAACACTTCAAACTGCATTTTTGTTTTTCATTCTTTCTCTCTTTAATCACAGCTCTCCCTTGCCGTAACCACAGATTAAGGAATGAATCTATCCGTTGTTGGAGAGACATCCCGTTTGTCGCCATGCCACTCAGCCGTGCTCATGGGAAATCATCTGCACACCGCAGTGAGCTGAAGAATGCAAAGCGGATTGTAGTGAAGCTGGGCAGCGCTGCGGTGACTCGAGGGGACGAGTGTGGCTTGGCCCTCGGGAGGCTGGCATCTATTGTAGAGCAGGTAATGCTGTGACTGAAGTGGAATGTTTGTTTTGACTTTGGGTACTCGGTGATTATTGGATGGCACAGAAAGCTGTAGGAAAATTCATAAAGCAGTGATGGCCCTTTAAAGCAGCGAGGTGGCCTTTCCCTTTATCATCCCCCTGTGCTGTGGTAGCATAACCCATGTAAGCGGTGGGGCGGGGGCTCGCGTTCCTGCCTCCTCGGGCGGGTGAAGCGCTCCGCGTTCTTGCTGGGGCTGTGCACTTTGTCTCGGGTTCTTGTTTTTGGGGCGCTTGTCAGTAAGCGCTCTGGTCCCCAGCCCTGGGGACTCTGGCTGCCGCTTCCATGGGAGTGAGCGAGCGGTGTGTGGCGCTGGTAGAAAAAGGGTGGTTTGTTTGTCTCTGACTGTCCGTGTTCCCTTTGACCCAGGGAGACTGCGTGGAGCCGACAGCTTCTTGACTGTGCTGGCAGGCGTGCCGGCCCAGTGTGATGCGCTGGAGCCGCACGCTGAGATCGAGCATGGGATGGAATGCCTGGATCCGTCACTGCTGTGTGCAGGAGGCAAGGCGTCCTTTCCTTTTTTTTTGTTTAGAGCTGAGCACAGAGCTCCAAGGTCAGTGGGGCTGCTTGTGGGCTACACGGGGAGGTTTCAGGGCAGGAGCATCGCTCACTGGTTGCACGGGGTGGCTGCTGGGCACGGGCCAGGCCCTGCCAGGGAGCCCTGGCCCCGGGGCCTTGCAGCGCTGGTCCTTTGCTCAGCGGTGCTGGCCCTGCAGCCCAGGGACACATCAAGCCAGCTCCAGCTTGCACACGCTTCAGCGTAGCTCCTGCCTGGCCCCGCTCCGCAGAGGCAGCTCCAGCCCCAAGTGAATTCAGCTCCTTTCCCAAAACAAAACCATTTGTTCTGGCTGTGAGGTTACAGGCTCAGCCCTGCGGGCTTTATATTGGCCCCAGCTTTGGTTTGTGACTTCAGCTCCTTTCCGAGCCCCACAACAATCATTTCAGCCCCAGCCCCTCCATCTTTAATCCAGCTCTGAGATTTCAGCTCCTTTCTAATCCCAATCTTTATTCCAGCCCCAGTGTCTTTACTCCCAGCACCGCAGTCTTTATTCCTGCCCCAGGTTTGGTGTTTTGGCTCCAGCCACAGCCAATATTCAGCTCCAGCTCTGTCGTGTCTCAGCTCCAGCCCCGCAGCCGTGATTTCAGCTCCTTTCCCAAACCAACCGCCTTTATTCCAGGTCTGTGCTTTTTATTTCCAGCCCCACAGTCTTGCAGCCCCAACCATCTTTATTCCAACCCCACAGTCTTATCCAGGCCCGAGTGATGTCAGCTCCTTTCCAAACCACCCAGCAATAATTTCAGCCCCTCCCTCGGTGTCTTTAGTCCAGGCTCCCAGTGTCTTTACTCGCGTCCCAAGTGATTTCAGCTCCTTTCCCACACAAACAATCTTTATTGCAGCCCTATAGTTTTGATTCCTGCCCCAGGTTCAGTGTTTCATCTTCAGCCACAGCTAATATTCAGCTCCAGATCCATCATGTCTCAGCTCCAGCCCCACAGCCGTGATTTCAGCTCCTTTCCCGCACCAGCCGCCTTTATTCCAGCTCTGTGCTTTTTATTTCCAGCCCCACAGTCTTTATTGCAGCCCCAACCATCTTTATTCCAACACCTCCGTCTTATTCCAGCCCCAAGTGATTTCAGCTCCTTTCCAAACCCCCTTTGGCCCCCTTTGGCCCCCATTTTCCCAGAAAGACTCCTCTGGCCCCCTTTGCCCTCCGTTTTCCCAGAGGGCTCTCTTTGGCCCCTTTTTGCTTCCTTTGGCCCTCATTTTCCCAGAGAGCTTCCTTTGGCTTCATTGCTTCAGTAATCCCAACTTCACACCACCATCCCAGGATCCCATGAAGAGTGCAAAGTAAATTTACCTCAGGACAGTTGTTTATTCCTGTCTGAGTTGGGTGGCATATTTTGTAATGTTGGCATAGTAAGCATTTGCACCATTGCAGTCCACTGTGGGTACACTTTGCCAGTAGCCACAGTAACATCACTCTGACAATCCCACAGAAAACTCCTTTTCCTGTTCTCCTTTTCTCATTTACTACCTGGACACAGAGAGACTTGGGCAGCTGGATGGGACTTTTGATTGGAGGTGTTTGGAAGAGCAGAGATTTTTGGAAAATATATGGTATTTGTTCATTTCATGGCAAGAGGGGGCCTTCAGCACCGAGTGGAGCCATCAAACATTAAGAAGCATCACCCTGAAGGGAATGATTACCATTAAGAGAGAACAATTTCTAAATGAAGATTGGCCAATTAGAGGTGCTAAATGGGGAATATATTTTTAAAGCCGTACTTTCTACATCATGGTAGGACATCTACACAACTAACAGTGGTTTCTAGCTCTGATGGTATCTGCACTGGAAAAAAAAAGCTCCCCCACTGTAAACAAGTACAAGCTGCATATTGCATTTATTTATCGCTTGAAATGTCTGTTCCCCTCCCCAGCTGCATAAGCACAGTCTGCGTTTCCTCCTCCCCTTTTTCCTGTCAGATTGTGGTTTTTTTCCATTGCTGTTCCCACTTGCAGCAGTAAGAGAGGCTGGTAGCTTTCCTTTTCTTGTTAAGTGCTAACCACTGTACCTTAGAAGCACAGAAAATGACCTGCTTTTCCTTTAATGTCTTTTTTAACGTCCCTTGAGACTTTTCCATAGCTCCTCACTTGCTGACTTACCTGTTGCCCGTCTACTTTTTGGCAGGTAAGTTGAGCACGCCTTTTTCTAAACCCAAACACACCTCAGATGTCACTGTCAGTTGCTTCTTCCTTGCCTGGTTTCCATCCTTCCCGTGCCTTGACTGTTTTACTATTGCACTGTCTGAAATCTTTTCCAGCCCGATCGAGATGAATCTCATCTTTCTGACAGTCTCTTGCTCAATTAGAGGCCTGTCAGAAGAGTATCTCTTTAAAAGGACGTTCATCCCCCTGTTTCAGATGGAGAATACTATCAAGCAGTCTGAGAATGACCTCAACAAGCTCTTGGAATCCACTCGTCGCCTGCATGAGGAGTAGAAACCCCTGAAGGAGCATGTGGACGCTTTGCGAATGACTCTGGGATTGCAGAGGCTGCCAGATCTGTGTGAGGAGGAGGAGGAGGAGCTGTCCCTTGAGTAAGTCTCCAGAGCAAACGTTGCCTGGCCTTGTAGCTTCTATCGGTCCTACTGTTTGTCACTTTGCTTTTGTTGAAAAAAAGAACTCGAGGTAAGCATGAAAACCAGGTTGCCCAAAAAAGGGGGATGTAGGAGCATCTGTATTTCATAAGATTCAGTCTGAATTTACTGGGAGTTAAATTTAGGTAGGAGGCAATACAGGAAAGGCATACAAAACAGCGTTCTTCAGTAGGTTTGTGCTGCTGCCAGTTAGAGTTTTACTTTTTGCTGATGCACAGGGCAGTGGCATTTAGCCTACGCCTGTCAGCAAGTAACTTTACCCAAGATGTGGAATAGATTTGGAGAATAAATTGCAGGTTCCTTTTTAGGCATAACCTACGTGGGGGGAGTGTGGCAGAAGTAGCTGCTATTCAAAGAACAGCGTCCTTTCTTTGACGGATCAGTTTTCAATGCAAATGATGTTGTAAGAAACATTTCTCTCGACACCCGGCACGTTTGGCATAATTTTCAGACACAGAGTTGTCCAGATTTCTTTGGTATTTCTTCAGAAATGCTGCTTTCCATTCCAAGCACCTTGACACTACAAGGCATGAAGGAATACCCTGCATACAAAAGTTACCTAACAGACTAAAACACAGACCAAGTAAGTTTGACAGCGGCGCATCTAAAGCTGTTGAAGATTAAACATGTATGTTGTCTATTTCCCATCCCGTTTGATTTATTTCCAGTTGTACATCTACATATCTTAGAAGCTGACAATGTGAAATCTGGCTGAAGCTGACAAATGCAGAGGAAAATACCACTCGTTGCGTTTATCAGCTATTCCAAGTGGTGTCCAAGCATAGGTAGTTTGAGCCTGGTGGGGGGCCACGACAGGGAAACACGATCCGTTCTGTTCTGACACAGGAGACCAGTTCCAAAACTAAGGGGATACTTGAAAAGACGGTTCCATTTTTTATTGATTTCTCTTTTGTCTAGCTACTTTGAAAAGCAGACTGGCAGACAGAAGCACAGGAGCCTCCCACCCCAGAGTCTCTGGCGGCAGCTGCAGCAGCTGCCCAACAGCTGCAGGTGGCCAGGAAACCACACAGTGGCACAGTTTTGGATACCTCAGCACAAGGAGGACATCAGCTATCATCAGAGTGTGTCCAGAGGAGGGCAACCAAGATGGAGAAAGGTCTCAAGGGCAAGACATTGGAGGAGCAGCTGAGGTCACTTGGTTTGTTGAGCTTGGAGAAAAGAAGGCTGAGGGGGAGCTTTACAGCAGCCTACAACTTGCTCAGGGTGGGCAGCGGAGAGGAAGGTGCTCATCTCCTCTATGGTGACCAGTAACAGGGCACAAGAAAACAGAATGAAGCCGCATCAGGGGAAGTTCAGACTGGCCATTAGGAAAAGGCTCTTCACTGAGAGGGTGCTCAGTCGCTGGAACAGGCTCCTCAGGGAAGTAGTCACAGCACCAAACCTGCCAGAGCTCAAGGAGCATCTGGTTTAGCGTTAGGTACTCCTGTGAGGAGCAGGGAGCTGGACCGGATGTTTCTTATGGGTCCCCTCCCAACTTGGAATGTTCTATTTCAAAGAGCCAAAATCTGTATTATTGATCAAGGGATCCTTGGGCTGGGGGGAAGGAAGCAGTATCTTTTCTAGAGAGCCGGTACTCTTTTCTCTTACAGATTAAGGAAGTTGAACTGAAGAGCTTTTCTGTGACAGCCGCAGGCTTTTTTTCTCCCAGGCACCTTTCTCCAGGGACCGGAGGGAAAGTTACGAAATACTGATTTAGTGGGGTTTTTCAGTCAGAGCAGGAAGCTGCCTGAAGTGCAGGTCTTGCACGTCTACTGCATTTTTGCTCCGTGGAGCAACAACTGCCTTTTCCTTTGTACCTAAGGTTCTTTGAGGATACTTCTTCACTTGGCTTAAATTCCTTCTTATTCAGTTAATTTCTCAGAAGAGCCATAAAGAGACCCTTCTCAAAGTTTACAAGAGTTTGATATTACTAGTCTGTTTTAACCCTGGCTTTATCATTCCCTTTGCAATGGCCATTGAAGCGCTAAGAAAAATCACTGGATTCTTTTTTATAGCTGGTTTCTAGGGTCTCTTCCTGATTTCCTCCATTGCCCCAAAGGATACGGCCCTGTTGTTTTGCAAGCAAATGGCAAAAAAAGTCACAGGCCTCTGTCCCTGCCCCCCACCTTAAGCCCACGCTAAAAGGATGCAAACGCTCTACTGTGTCTAAAGGCTGTGCTGTAGAAATTTCTATACCCAGGCTGGGGTAGGTAAGTTGTTCAAACTTTAGAGCCAAGGACCCCGTTAATCATTAGAGGAAAGGTAAGCTGAATTTTAATAGTTACAGTTGCTGGATTCAACAGGGTACTGACTGACTGAACCTGCTATTGGCTGCAAGTTACAGAAGCTAATTTTGAAAGAATAGCCATTGAGGTACTACTCTAAATAGCAGAATTCAAGAAATAGAGACTTTACTAGCACTTTAAATAAAGAGAAGTGCTTTGCTTTATTTTACAGTTTTCCAATTCCTCCGGCGTAGGTTTTCCTTTCAGCATTTAGGTATTTGAGCAGTTTCTGGCACTTTCACGGGCTGCTGTGTTTGAAATATTTCACTTCTTTGCCCAGCAGGAGCAACAGTGTGCTGCTGCCCGTTTCATTTGTTTGTACAGTCCTTTTTAATAAATGTTTGTTTCAGGTCGTGCTTCCTTCCTGCAGAGCATTTTGGCCAGCAGGTCACAGGAGGGGATCCTCCCCCTCTGCTGTGCCCTGGTCAGGCCCCACCTGGAGTGTTGTGTCCAGTTCTGGGCTCCCTGGTCTAAAAAACACAGGGATCTCCTGGAGGGAGTCCAGAGAAGGGCTACAAAGATGATGAACAGGGGCCTGGAGCATCTCCCCTGTGAGGAAAGGCTGAGTGAGCTGGGACTGTTCAGCCTGGAGAAGACTAAGGTGGGACCTTATTGATGTTGGTCAATATGTTAAGTATGGGCTACAGGGGGAAATGGGCAGCCCCTTCTCAGTGGTCTGTGGGGACAGGACCGGGGGCAATGGCTGCAATTTAGAGCACAGGAAGACCTTTTGCCCAGTGAGGGTGAGGGAGCCCTGGGGCAGGCTGCCCAGGGGGGTGTGGAGTCTCCTTCTGCGGAGAGATTCCAGTCGCGTCTGGATGCCTCCCTCCTAGGGACCCTGCTTTGTCAGGGGGTGGGACCCCGTGGGCTCTGGGGGTCCCTTCCCAGCCCTGTGACTCTGTGATTTTCACACCTGTTGCCCACTGGTGCTGAGCAGCCCTGGCCCCACAGGTGAAAGTCAGCGCTGCAGTTCCCCAGGATGCACTTAGCCACAATCCTGTCATAGCTTTGTAGGAACTTTATGAAGATAAATACGGGGAAAGAAGTGTCTGTGCTAATGAAGGCTGGAGAACAGAAAGGAAGAGAGAGCAAAGCGGCCGGGCGGCGCAGCGCACGAACCGCGCTGCGTGCTGCCGCCTTGCGGACAGACCGCGGTACTGCGCCGGGTGGCCCAGCGTACGAAAGCAGCTGCGTGCTGCCGCCTGGCGGACACACCGCGGTACTGCGGCCATTTGCCGCAGAGCAAGAAACCCGCCGCGTTCCTGCGGCGGTGCACGCGAAGCGCGCTGCGTGCTGCCGCCTTGGTACGGCGGCTGAGAGACGCAGTTGGAGCGGCAGAGCGCTTGTGCCTCTTTGAGGACACGCAGCGGTAGCTGGCGGGCGGCGAGGCGGGGCGCAGCGCACGAAACCCGCTGGGCGCTGCCGCCTTGCGGACACTGACCGGTACTGCGGCCGGGCAGCGCAGCGAGAGCAGCGGAGCGCTTGAAAGCGGCGCGCTGCCGTTGCCTAGCGACCACGCCGCGGTAGCGCCGCAGGACAAAGGCGCATGCGCAATAGTGCGAACTGAAGCTGCCAGGAGTACCCTGCGCATGCGCTCTGGGGCGGTGTGGAGCCCCGCGGGATGCCGGGAAGCGCGCCCAGCCCACGCGCGGCTCCTGCCGCGGAGCGCGCGCCGTTCGCCCGGGCTCCCGGCGCCGGTCCCGGCCGCGTGACGCCGCGCTGGGCGCCGGGCGGTGCCGCCGGCTCCGCGCGCCCTCCCGGTGAGGCGCCGCCTCCGCCGCCCCGCGCGGGGTCGGCCGGGGCCGGGCGGTCGGCGGCGCGCGGGTTCGCGGCGGTCCGGGGCTCTGCGGGGTCGGTGCGGGGCCCGCGGGCGGCGAGGCGCCGCGCGTTCTCCCCCCGCCCGCGGCCGGCGTTGTCCCGGCGCCGCTCCGCGCCGGGGCTTTTCTCCGCGGCTAGCGGCGGGGCGTCTGGGCCGGGCGGGGGGTGTCTCCTCGGTTTGCGGGCATTGCGCGCCGGGGGTCACGGCGGTGCCTCATGGGTACGGCCACCCAGAGCTGCCACCGGTACGGATGAGGTGAGTCAGCCCTGGCTGTTTCCGGGTGCTTTTCGTTCCGGGGGTGGGGGGTGTATAGAGCTGAAAAGTGTCCCCAGGGAAATAGCGACCCGGCGACTTTGGTTCCGGGTGCTTTTTGTTCCGGGGGGGGGGTGGTGGGGGTGGTGGGTGGTGCAGAGGCGTGCAGCTCTGAAAAGCGTCCCCAGGGAAACAACGACCCGGCGACTTTGGTTCCGGGTGCTTTTGGTTCCGGGTGGTGCAGCGCTGAAAAGCGTCCCCAGGGAAACAACGACCCGGCGACTTTGGTTCCGCGTGCTTTTGGTTCCGGGGGGGTGAGCGCTGAAATGTGTCTCCACGGAAACAACGACCCCGGTACTTTCGTTCCGGGTGCTTTTGGTTCCGGGGGTGGGGGAGTGGTGCACCGCTGGAAAAGTGTCCCCACGGATACAACGACCCGGGTACTTTCGTTCCGGGTGCTTTTGGTTCCGGGGATGGGGGGGTGTGTAGCGCTGAAAAGTGTCCCCAGGGAAACAGTGACCCGGCGACTTTGGTTCCGGGTGATTTTGGTTCCGGGGTTGGGGGTGGGTGTGATGGTGCAGCGCTGAAAAGCGTCCCCAGGGAAACAAAGACCCGGCGACTTTGGTTCCGGGTGCTTTTGGTTCCGGAGGTGTGCAGCGCTGAAAAGCGTCCCCAGGGAAACAACGACCCGGTTAATTTGGTTCCGGGTGCGTTTGGTTCCGGGGGGTGTGCAGAGCTGAAAAGTGTCCCCACGGAAACAACGACCCGGTTACTTTGGTTCCGCGTGCTTTTGGTTCCGGAGGGGTGCAGCGCTGAAAAGTGTCCCCACGGAAACAACGACCCGGTTACTTTGGTTCCGCGTGCTTTTGGTTCCGGGGGGATGCAGTGCTGAAAAGTGTCCCCACGGAAAAAACGACCCGGGTACTTTCGTTCCGGGTGCTTTTGGTTCCGGGGATGGGGGGTGTGTAGCGCTGAAAAGCGTCCCCAGGGAAACAGTAACCCGGCGACTTTGGTTCCGGGTGCTTTTGGTTCCGGGGGTGGGGGTGGGTGTGATGGTGCAGCGCTGAAAAGCGTCCCCATGGAAACAACGACCCGGGTACTTTGGTTCCGGGTGCTTTTTGTTCCGGGGGGTGTGCAGCGCTGAAAAGCGTCCCCAGGGAAACAACGACCCGGTTACTTTGGTTCCGGGTGATTTTGGTTCCGGAGGGGTGCAGTGCTGAAAAGTGTCCCCACGGAAACAACGACCCGGCGACTTTGGTTCCGGGCGCTTTTGGTTCCGGGGGTGCAGAGTGGTGCAGCGCTGAAAAGTGTGTTTGTCTGTGTCCCGTCCCCCCCCCCCCCCCCCCCACGGAAACAACGACCCGGCGAATTTGGTTCCGGGTGCTTTTGGTTCCGGGGGGGGGTGCAGCGCTGAAAAGTCTTCTCCTCTTCCCCCCCCCCACGGAAACAACGACCCGGTTACTTTGGTTCCGGGTGCTTTTGGTTCCGGGGTTGGGGGAGTGGTGCAGCGCTGAAAAGTGTCCCCGCGGAAACAACGACCCGGCGACTTTGGTTCCGGGTGCTTTTTGTTCCCTGATGTGCATCGCTGCAAAGTGTGTGTCCCCCCTCCCCCTGCGGAAACAATGAGACGGCGACTTTGGCTCCGGGTGCTTTTTGTGTCGGGCTGTCCAGCGCTGACGACTGTCCCCCCGTTGCCTAGCGACCACGCCGCGGTAGCGCAGCAGGACCGAGGCGCGTGCGCGGTAGAGCGCGCTGAAGCTGCCCGGGGGACCCTGCGCATGCGCTCTGGGGCGGTGTGGAGCCCCGCGGGATGCCGGGAAGCGCGCCCAGCCCACGCGCGGCTCCTGCCGCGGAGCGCGCGCCGTTCGCCCGGGCTCCCGGCGCCGGTTCCGGCCGCGTGACGCCGCGCTGGGCGCCGGGCAGTGCCGCCGGCTCCGCGCTCCCTCCCGGTGAGGCGCCGCCTCCGCCGCCCCGCGCGGGGTCGGCCGGGGCCGGGCGGTCGGCGGCGAGCGGGTTCGCGGCGGGCCGGGGCTCCGCGGGGTCGGTGCGGGGCCCGCGGGCGGCGAGGCGCCGCGCGTTCTCCCCCCCGCCCGGGGCCGGCGTTGTCCCGGCGCCGCTCCGTGCCGGGGCTTTTCTCCGCGGCTAGCGGCGGGGCGTCTGGGCCGGGCGGGGGGTGTCTCCGCGGTTCGCGGGCATTGCGCGCCGGGGGTCGCGGCGGCGCCTCCGGGGTGCGGCCACCCAGAGCTGCCCTTCCGCGAGCAGCCGGTACGGATCAGGTGAGTCAGCCCGGGCTGGTTCCTCAGCGCCTGGCATCGCTCCCCCATCGAAGGGGCCGGGCGGGGCGGTCCTGGGTGCTTCCCGGGTTTTTTGGGCTCGGTGCTCGGCGGGGTCGGGGGGGGGAAGGAGGCGGTGCGGGGTTTTTGCTCAGGCTTGTGGTTTTCGCTGGGTTTTGGGGTTATCGGGGTTCTGCGGGGCTTTGCGTTGGGCCTGGGGTTAGTGGGGTCGGTGCGGGCTTGTGGGGTTGTTTTAGTTGGATAGGGGAAGTTGCTTGGGGCTGGCGGGTTTTTGGGGATGCGGGGGGGGTGTCCGTGGGGTTTGTGTCTCTTTTTAATTGCGGCTTGTGGGTTTTTTTGCTCGTGGGGTTGTTTTGGTGGAGGAGGGCTTGGGGCTTCTGTTGTGGTTTTTGTGGTGTTTAGTGGTTGTTTTGATTTGGTTTTTTGTTGTGCTTTCACTTTTTTTAAATTGGGTTTTAGGGTTTTCTGTGGCTTGCAGGTTTTTTTAAAGGTTTTTTTTTCTGGTCTGGGTGGGCTCAGGCCTTGGATGGGGTTTTTTATTCCTTTACCACATTACCGTAAATGGAAATGGAGTGCAGAGACTGCTCTGCCTTTTGTTCCCTTGTCAGCAGATATCTGCAACCTCAGCTTGTGTAACAGACGGGCCCGAGCAAGTAGGTTTTGCACTGCGGTGTCTCTTTGGGAATGGTTATGTTGCTCTCAGTTCTGCTCAAGAGTGGGAGCTGAGCTGAACTTGTGCTTTGCCCTTGCAGATGCCGTCCTGGAGAAGGCAAGCGTGTTCTGAAGCCGTCGAAGGGCCCCATTGAGGCGATGTTGAGAGAGTTTCACGCCGCAGACGGGTCTTGGAAAGAGCTACAGGAAAACCTGCAGCTGGTGCGGCGGAGGAATCCTCAGGAACTGGGCGTGCTTGTTCCCACACCAGACTTCTATTGAAGGAGAGTGTCGGTTTGTAAGGTAACAGAGCAGTTTAAAGAACAGCCGCACCCCAGGTGTTACAGGCTTATTGGTAAGGCTTACTTCACTGGAGCCGCGTGCGGCCCCTTGGAATGGGAATGATCTCTGCAGAACTGCTCCAGCGTAGCACAGGACAGCGTTCTCTGTAGGAGTTTGGATTCCAGGTATCTTTTTTCCACCTGTGGAGTGCCCTGACGCTGGGTGGGGATAGTGGCCTTTGTGTAGAAAACCCCGGCAAAGTTTGATTTCGTTTTGTTTTGTCGACTCGTTGCAAATGGTTGTGGATGTTCTGTGGGCCTGCAGTCGTCAGTCTGAAAAATCAGTGCTGCAGAGCGTGTGGTTAAAAGCACCAGTTTTAGGATTTGAGAGCCCTTCTTGCTTGGGAAGGTGACGAAGCCTCTCTGGGCTGGGCTGGAACAGAACCTAAACGTGCTGTGCTACTTAATAGCTGTTACGAAGACAGTAAACTGATGGAAACTAGTACTGCTCTCTGTGAGCAGTAATCTAAGCGTAACTTTATTATTCTAAGAGATAGTGGGAGAATAATCCTTTCAAAAGTCAGGTTTGGAGACTAGTTTGGAAGGACTGTTGGAGAAATACCTGAAGAATGCATTTTGCATTTCTTTTTATTGCTACTTCCCCTCCAAGTAAGGCAGAAGTTTTTAATTGACGTCTTATTTATTAGTTTGTGGGGGTGTTTGTGCTTTGTGTATTTTGTCTGCTTGGTGAGAGCTTTTGGGGTTTTTCTGGCTTCTCTGTAGACAAAGTCAGAACTTGTCTTCATTGTAGGTGCACTAGTCAGGGCAAAGTGCGTCTTGCGAGCTTTCGCTTTGGAAGAGTGGGAAACACTGCCTGACTTCAGAGGCTTAATGTCTGAATGAAACACTTCAAACTGCATTTTTGTTTTTCATTCTTTCTCTCTTTAATCACAGCTCTCCCTTGCCGTAACCACAGATTAAGGAATGAATCTATCCGTTGTTGGAGAGACATCCCGTTTGTCGCCATGCCACTCAGCCGTGCTCATGGGAAATCATCTGCACACCGCAGTGAGCTGAAGAATGCAAAGCGGATTGTAGTGAAGCTGGGCAGCGCTGCGGTGACTCGAGGGGACGAGTGTGGCTTGGCCCTCGGGAGGCTGGCATCTATTGTAGAGCAGGTAATGCTGTGACTGAAGTGGAATGTTTGTTTTGACTTTGGGTACTCGGTGATTATTGGATGGCACAGAAAGCTGTAGGAAAATTCATAAAGCAGTGATGGCCCTTTAAAGCAGCGAGGTGGCCTTTCCCTTTATCATCCCCCTGTGCTGTGGTAGCATAACCCATGTAAGCGGTGGGGCGGGGGCTCGCGTTCCTGCCTCCTCGGGCGGGTGAAGCGCTCCGCGTTCTTGCTGGGGCTGTGCACTTTGTCTCGGGTTCTTGTTTTTGGGGCGCTTGTCAGTAAGCGCTCTGGTCCCCAGCCCTGGGGACTCTGGCTGCCGCTTCCGTGGGAGTGAGCGAGCGGTGTGTGGCGCTGGTAGAAAAAGGGTGGTTTGTTTGTCTCTGACTGTCCGTGTTCCCTTTGACCCAGGGAGACTGCGTGGAGCCGACAGCTTCTTGACTGTGCTGGCAGGCGTGCCGGCCCAGTGTGATGCGCTGGAGCCGCACGCTGAGATCGAGCATGGGATGGAATGCCTGGATCCGTCACTGCTGTGTGCAGGAGGCAAGGCGTCCTTTCCTTTTTTTTTGTTTAGAGCTGAGCACAGAGCTCCAAGGTCAGTGGGGCTGCTTGTGGGCTACACGGGGAGGTTTCAGGGCAGGAGCATCGCTCACTGGTTGCACGGGGTGGCTGCTGGGCACGGGCCAGGCCCTGCCAGGGAGCCCTGGCCCCGGGGCCTTGCAGCGCTGGTCCTTTGCTCAGCGGTGCTGGCCCTGCAGCCCAGGGACACATCAAGCCAGCTCCAGCTTGCACACGCTTCAGCGTAGCTCCTGCCTGGCCCCGCTCCGCAGAGGCAGCTCCAGCCCCAAGTGAATTCAGCTCCTTTCCCAAAACAAAACCATTTGTTCTGGCTGTGAGGTTACAGGCTCAGCCCTGCGGGCTTTATATTGGCCCCAGCTTTGGTTTGTGACTTCAGCTCCTTTCCGAGCCCCACAACAATCATTTCAGCCCCAGCCCCTCCATCTTTAATCCAGCTCTGAGATTTCAGCTCCTTTCTAATCCCAATCTTTATTCCAGCCCCAGTGTCTTTACTCCCAGCACCGCAGTCTTTATTCCTGCCCCAGGTTTGGTGTTTTGGCTCCAGCCACAGCCAATATTCAGCTCCAGCTCTGTCGTGTCTCAGCTCCAGCCCCGCAGCCGTGATTTCAGCTCCTTTCCCAAACCAACCGCCTTTATTCCAGGTCTGTGCTTTTTATTTCCAGCCCCACAGTCTTGCAGCCCCAACCATCTTTATTCCAACCCCACAGTCTTATCCAGGCCCGAGTGATGTCAGCTCCTTTCCAAACCACCCAGCAATAATTTCAGCCCCTCCCTCGGTGTCTTTAGTCCAGGCTCCCAGTGTCTTTACTCGCGTCCCAAGTGATTTCAGCTCCTTTCCCACACAAACAATCTTTATTGCAGCCCTATAGTTTTGATTCCTGCCCCAGGTTCAGTGTTTCATCTTCAGCCACAGCTAATATTCAGCTCCAGATCCATCATGTCTCAGCTCCAGCCCCACAGCCGTGATTTCAGCTCCTTTCCCGCACCAGCCGCCTTTATTCCAGCTCTGTGCTTTTTATTTCCAGCCCCACAGTCTTTATTGCAGCCCCAACCATCTTTATTCCAACACCTCCGTCTTATTCCAGCCCCAAGTGATTTCAGCTCCTTTCCAAACCCCCTTTGGCCCCCTTTGGCCCCCATTTTCCCAGAAAGACTCCTCTGGCCCCCTTTGCCCTCCGTTTTCCCAGAGGGCTCTCTTTGGCCCCTTTTTGCTTCCTTTGGCCCTCATTTTCCCAGAGAGCTTCCTTTGGCTTCATTGCTTCAGTAATCCCAACTTCACACCACCATCCCAGGATCCCATGAAGAGTGCAAAGTAAATTTACCTCAGGACAGTTGTTTATTCCTGTCTGAGTTGGGTGGCATATTTTGTAATGTTGGCATAGTAAGCATTTGCACCATTGCAGTCCACTGTGGGTACACTTTGCCAGTAGCCACAGTAACATCACTCTGACAATCCCACAGAAAACTCCTTTTCCTGTTCTCCTTTTCTCATTTACTACCTGGACACAGAGAGACTTGGGCAGCTGGATGGGACTTTTGATTGGAGGTGTTTGGAAGAGCAGAGATTTTTGGAAAATATATGGTATTTGTTCATTTCATGGCAAGAGGGGGCCTTCAGCACCGAGTGGAGCCATCAAACATTAAGAAGCATCACCCTGAAGGGAATGATTACCATTAAGAGAGAACAATTTCTAAATGAAGATTGGCCAATTAGAGGTGCTAAATGGGGAATATATTTTTAAAGCCGTACTTTCTACATCATGGTAGGACATCTACACAACTAACAGTGGTTTCTAGCTCTGATGGTATCTGCACTGGAAAAAAAAAGCTCCCCCACTGTAAACAAGTACAAGCTGCATATTGCATTTATTTATCGCTTGAAATGTCTGTTCCCCTCCCCAGCTGCATAAGCACAGTCTGCGTTTCCTCCTCCCCTTTTTCCTGTCAGATTGTGGTTTTTTTCCATTGCTGTTCCCACTTGCAGCAGTAAGAGAGGCTGGTAGCTTTCCTTTTCTTGTTAAGTGCTAACCACTGTACCTTAGAAGCACAGAAAATGACCTGCTTTTCCTTTAATGTCTTTTTTAACGTCCCTTGAGACTTTTCCATAGCTCCTCACTTGCTGACTTACCTGTTGCCCGTCTACTTTTTGGCAGGTAAGTTGAGCACGCCTTTTTCTAAACCCAAACACACCTCAGATGTCACTGTCAGTTGCTTCTTCCTTGCCTGGTTTCCATCCTTCCCGTGCCTTGACTGTTTTACTATTGCACTGTCTGAAATCTTTTCCAGCCCGATCGAGATGAATCTCATCTTTCTGACAGTCTCTTGCTCAATTAGAGGCCTGTCAGAAGAGTATCTCTTTAAAAGGACGTTCATCCCCCTGTTTCAGATGGAGAATACTATCAAGCAGTCTGAGAATGACCTCAACAAGCTCTTGGAATCCACTCGTCGCCTGCATGAGGAGTAGAAACCCCTGAAGGAGCATGTGGACGCTTTGCGAATGACTCTGGGATTGCAGAGGCTGCCAGATCTGTGTGAGGAGGAGGAGGAGGAGCTGTCCCTTGAGTAAGTCTCCAGAGCAAACGTTGCCTGGCCTTGTAGCTTCTATCGGTCCTACTGTTTGTCACTTTGCTTTTGTTGAATAAAAGAACTCGAGGTAAGCATGAAAACCAGGTTGCCCAAAAAAGGGGGATGTAGGAGCATCTGTATTTCATAAGATTCAGTCTGAATTTACTGGGAGTTAAATTTAGGTAGGAGGCAATACAGGAAAGGCATACAAAACAGCGTTCTTCAGTAGGTTTGTGCTGCTGCCAGTTAGAGTTTTACTTTTTGCTGATGCACAGGGCAGTGGCATTTAGCCTACGCCTGTCAGCAAGTAACTTTACCCAAGATGTGGAATAGATTTGGAGAATAAATTGCAGGTTCCTTTTTAGGCATAACCTACGTGGGGGGAGTGTGGCAGAAGTAGCTGCTATTCAAAGAACAGCGTCCTTTCTTTGACGGATCAGTTTTCAATGCAAATGATGTTGTAAGAAACATTTCTCTCGACACCCGGCACGTTTGGCATAATTTTCAGACACAGAGTTGTCCAGATTTCTTTGGTATTTCTTCAGAAATGCTGCTTTCCATTCCAAGCACCTTGACACTACAAGGCATGAAGGAATACCCTGCATACAAAAGTTACCTAACAGACTAAAACACAAACCAACTAAGTTTGACAGCGGCGCATCTAAAGCTGTTGAAGATTAAACATGTATGTTGTCTATTTCCCATCCCGTTTGATTTATTTCCAGTTGTACATCTACATATCTTAGAAGCTGACAATGTGAAATCTGGCTGAAGCTGACAAATGCAGAGGAAAATACCACTCGTTGCGTTTATCAGCTATTCCAAGTGGTGTCCAAGCATAGGTAGTTTGAGCCTGGTGGGGGGCCACGACAGGGAAACACGATCCGTTCTGTTCTGACACAGGAGACCAGTTCCAAAACTAAGGGGATACTTGAAAAGACGGTTCCATTTTTTATTGATTTCTCTTTTGTCTAGCTACTTTGAAAAGCAGACTGGCAGACAGAAGCACAGGAGCCTCCCACCCCAGAGTCTCTGGCGGCAGCTGCAGCAGCTGCCCAACAGCTGCAGGTGGCCAGGAAACCACACAGTGGCACAGTTTTGGATACCTCAGCACAAGGAGGACATCAGCTATCATCAGAGTGTGTCCAGAGGAGGGCAACCAAGATGGAGAAAGGTCTCAAGGGCAAGACATTGGAGGAGCAGCTGAGGTCACTTGGTTTGTTGAGCTTGGAGAAAAGAAGGCTGAGGGGGAGCTTTACAGCAGCCTACAACTTGCTCAGGGTGGGCAGCGGAGAGGAAGGTGCTCATCTCCTCTATGGTGACCAGTAACAGGGCACAAGAAAACAGAATGAAGCCGCATCAGGGGAAGTTCAGACTGGCCATTAGGAAAAGGCTCTTCACTGAGAGGGTGCTCAGTCGCTGGAACAGGCTCCTCAGGGAAGTAGTCACAGCACCAAACCTGCCAGAGCTCAAGGAGCATCTGGTTTAGCGTTAGGTACTCCTGTGAGGAGCAGGGAGCTGGACCGGATGTTTCTTATGGGTCCCCTCCCAACTTGGAATGTTCTATTTCAAAGAGCCAAAATCTGTATTATTGATCAAGGGATCCTTGGGCTGGGGGGAAGGAAGCAGTATCTTTTCTAGAGAGCCGGTACTCTTTTCTCTTACAGATTAAGGAAGTTGAACTGAAGAGCTTTTCTGTGACAGCCGCAGGCTTTTTTTCTCCCAGGCACCTTTCTCCAGGGACCGGAGGGAAAGTTACGAAATACTGATTTAGTGGGGTTTTTCAGTCAGAGCAGGAAGCTGCCTGAAGTGCAGGTCTTGCACGTCTACTGCATTTTTGCTCCGTGGAGCAACAACTGCCTTTTCCTTTGTACCTAAGGTTCTTTGAGGATACTTCTTCACTTGGCTTAAATTCCTTCTTATTCAGTTAATTTCTCAGAAGAGCCATAAAGAGACCCTTCTCAAAGTTTACAAGAGTTTGATATTACTAGTCTGTTTTAACCCTGGCTTTATCATTCCCTTTGCAATGGCCATTGAAGCGCTAAGAAAAATCACTGGATTCTTTTTTATAGCTGGTTTCTAGGGTCTCTTCCTGATTTCCTCCATTGCCCCAAAGGATACGGCCCTGTTGTTTTGCAAGCAAATGGCAAAAAAAGTCACAGGCCTCTGTCCCTGCCCCCCACCTTAAGCCCACGCTAAAAGGATGCAAACGCTCTACTGTGTCTAAAGGCTGTGCTGTAGAAATTTCTATACCCAGGCTGGGGTAGGTAAGTTGTTCAAACTTTAGAGCCAAGGACCCCGTTAATCATTAGAGGAAAGGTAAGCTGAATTTTAATAGTTACAGTTGCTGGATTCAACAGGGTACTGACTGACTGAACCTGCTATTGGCTGCAAGTTACAGAAGCTAATTTTGAAAGAATAGCCATTGAGGTACTACTCTAAATAGCAGAATTCAAGAAATAGAGACTTTACTAGCACTTTAAATAAAGAGAAGTGCTTTGCTTTATTTTACAGTTTTCCAATTCCTCCGGCGTAGGTTTTCCTTTCAGCATTTAGGTATTTGAGCAGTTTCTGGCACTTTCACGGGCTGCTGTGTTTGAAATATTTCACTTCTTTGCCCAGCAGGAGCAACAGTGTGCTGCTGCCCGTTTCATTTGTTTGTACAGTCCTTTTTAATAAATGTTTGTTTCAGGTCGTGCTTCCTTCCTGCAGAGCATTTTGGCCAGCAGGTCACAGGAGGGGATCCTCCCCCTCTGCTGTGCCCTGGTCAGGCCCCACCTGGAGTGTTGTGTCCAGTTCTGGGCTCCCTGGTCTTAAAAAACAGGGATCTCCTGGAGGGAGAAGGGCTACAAAGATGATGAACAGGGCCTGGAGCATCTCCCCTGTGAGGAAAGGCTGAGTGAGCTGGGACTGTTCAGCCTGGAGAAGACTAAGGTGGGACCTTATTGATGTTGGTCAATATGTTAAGTATGGGCTACAGGGGGAAATGGGCAGCCCCTTCTCAGTGGTCTGTGGGGACAGGAGCAGGGGCAATGGCTGCAATTTAGAGCACAGGAAGACCTTTTGCCCAGTGAGGGTGAGGGAGCCCTGGGGCAGGCTGCCCAGGGGGGTGTGGAGTCTCCTTCTGCGGAGAGATTCCAGTCGCGTCTGGATGCCTCCCTCCTAGGGACCCTGCTTTGTCAGGGGGTGGGACCCCGTGGGCTCTGGGGGTCCCTTCCCAGCCCTGTGACTCTGTGATTTTCACACCTGTTGCCCACTGGTGCTGAGCAGCCCTGGCCCCACAGGTGAAAGTCAGCGCTGCAGTTCCCCAGGATGCACTTAGCCACAATCCTGTCATAGCTTTGTAGGAACTTTATGAAGATAAATACGGGGAAAGAAGTGTCTGTGCTAATGAAGGCTGGAGAACAGAAAGGAAGAGAGAGCAAAGCGGCCGGGCGGCGCAGCGCACGAACCGCGCTGCGTGCTGCCGCCTGGCGGACACACCGCGGTACTGCGCCGGGTGGCCCAGCGTACGAAAGCAGCTGCGTGCTGCCGCCTTGCGGACAAACCGCGGTACTGCGGCCATTTGCCGCAGAGCACGAAACCCGCCGCGTTCCTGCGGCGGTGCACGCGAAGCCCGCTACGTGCTGTCGCCTTGGAGATACGCCGCGGTACGGCGGCTGAGAGACGCAGTTGGAGCGGCAGAGCGCTTCTGCCTCTTTGAGGACACGAAGCGGTAGCTGGCGAGCGGCGAGGCATGGCGCAGCGCACGAAACCCGCTGGGCGCTGCCGCCTTGCGGACACTGACCGGTACTGCGGCCGGGTGGCGTAACGAGAGCAGCGGAGCGCTTGAAAGCGGCGCGCTGCCGTTGCCTTGTGACCACGCCGCCGTAGCGCCGCAGGACAAAGGCGCATGCGCAATAGTGCGAACTGAAGCTGCCAGGAGTACCCGGCGCATGCGCTCTGGGGCGATTTGAAGCGTGGCGGAATGCCGGGAAATGTACCGTTCGTAAGCACCTGGCGGGTAATTGATAAATGCAGGGAGCTGACGGCTGTACTGCGCCGGGTTGCTCAGCGCACGAAAGCCGCCGCTTTCTGCCTCCTTACGGACTCCCCGCGTTCCTGCGGCGGTGCAGGCGAAGCCCGCTGCGTGCTGCCTCCTTGGAGATAAGCCGCGGTACTGCGGGTGGGAGACGCAGTTGGAGCGGCAGAGCGCTTCTGCCTCTCTGAGGACACGCTGCGGTAGCTGGCGGGCGGCGCGGCGCACGAAAGCCGCTGCGTGCTGCCGCCTTGCGGACACTGACCGGTACTGCGGCCGGGCGGCGCAGCGCCCGCGGCAGGGCTCTTGAAAGCGGCGCGCTGCCGTTGCCTAGCGACCACGCCGCGGTAGCGCCTCAGGACCGAGGCCGAGGCCGGGGCCCGCGGGCGGCTAGGCGCCGCGCGTTCTCCCCCCGCCCGGGGCCGGCGTTGTCCCGGCGCCGCTCCGTGCCGGGGCTTTTCTCCGCGGCTAGTGGCGGGGCGTTTGGGCCGGGCGGGGGGTATCTCCGCGGTTCGCAGGCATTGCGCGCCGGGGGTCGCGGCGGCGCCTCGGGGGTGCGGCCACGCAGAGCTGCCACCGGTACGGATGAGGTGAGTCAGCCCGGGCTGGTTCCGGGTACTTTTTGTTCCGGGATGTGCATAGCTGCAAGCTGTCACCCCCCCAACCCCACCCCCCGCGGAAACAATGACCCATCGACTTTGGTTCCGGGTGCTTTTTGTTCCGGGTTGCATCGCTGAAAACTGTCCCCGCAGAAAGAATGACCCGGCGACTTTGGTTCCGAGTGCTTTTTGTTCCGGGTTGCATCGCTGAAAACTGTTGTTTCAAACATATGATATTTCAAACATATGATGTCATACTCTGAATATGACTGAGGGGAGCAGGCAGCTCAGGAACTATCTGAGCATTGGCTCTGACTGGTGAACTCTTTTGCTGTGTATTCCTTGGTTTTTTTTTATAATTACTATTGTCTTTATTTTTTGACCTATTAAACTGTTTTTATGTTAAGCCACGAGTTTTATGCTTTTCTTTTTGATTCTCTTCACCCATCTCACTGGAGAGGAGTTGAACCAGCAAATGGCTGTGTGGTTGTTTTAACTCCCTACCAGGGTAAGTCCATCTCGTTAGCCATATCCTGCTTTCCGTTTCCCTGTTCCACAGCTCTTTTCCAGGTCCCCCCATCCTTCCTCCCACTTATCATTTTTTGCTCTGTGTCCTGCTGCATTTGGGCATTGAGCCTTGTGGCCAACTCGCTGCTGGGATTTACATGTGCTATTGAGTAAAGTTTTCCTGATACCTCTGTATGTGTTTGTAGCCCTTGGATGCAGAGCCCGTGGCTGCGGACAGGTGCAGGGGTTATGTGCTGGATGACATGCTGTGGGGCTGCAGCTGGGGCAGCCCCAGGCATGGCCAGTGAGGCTGAGGGGCTGGGCCTGGTCCGTGAAGGGGCTCCAGCTGTAAAGGGGGTTGTCTGGGCATATGTGCCTGGGGCTGCTGATGGAGGAGTGGATCCAAAGGGGTCCTGCAGACAGGCACCTCTGGCAAAGGATGGCCAGTCCCTGCAGTGAGGAAGGATCTCTCTGAGCTGCCCATAAGAGAGCAGACCAGCATGTGATGCCAGGAGCTCGGTGCCTGTGTCGGCTATGTGCTAAACCATAGGAAGCCAGGAAGCTTTGCAGATCAGGACCATTGAGGCATCCAAGCAGGTAAGGGTCAGGCAGGCGCCACTGTGGAGGAGGAAGAGGCAGAGCTGGAGAGAAGCGTTGAGGTGGTGGAGGTCTCCTGCCAGTGTCAGGAACTGGTAGCCCTGCTGCCATGCAGCAGATCTCTGCCTGCCTCCTGCCCATCCCTGATTTTTTTCAGTCTGGAGAAAAGGAGGCTGAGGGGAGACCTCATTGTGGTTTATGGCTTCTTTACAAGGGAGAGTGAAGGGGTGGGAGCCAATCACCTCTCTTTGGTGACCAGTGATAGAACCCAAGGGAACGGTGTGAAGCTGCGATGGGGGAGGTTTAGGTTGAATTTTAGGAAGAGGCTCTTACTGAGAGGACGGTAGAGCACTCATTATCCTACTCTCTTTTCAGTGGGTACTTTGGGGAGGATTGGAGGTGGTGCTGGTGACAAATTAGCAGCATTCTTTTTTATTCGGTGTTGAGTCTGCTTTGCCAGTGATGGTGCTTGCTGAATGATCTCTGCCTGTCCTTATCTTGACAAGTAAAAGACTCAATATCCATTTTGCCTCCTGTCTAACTAAGAAGGGAAGTGATAGAGGGACTTTGGTGGGTATCTGGCCTCCAGCCAGGGTTTAAACCATTACTGAGGGTCAGGCAGTGGCACCCCTTAATGTTCCTGCTGGGCTGCAGCTGTGTGCTGGGGCTGGAGGAGTCCCAGGTGCTGGTAATGAGGTTGATGGGGTCTGCCCACAGAAGGGCTGGTGTCTCTTTTTACCCTGCCCCAGGCCAGCTGTGAAGGGGCTGTGGCTGCACCGAGGGAAAAAGTGAGTGGGACTGTGCAATAGACTGGAGGGTCCCAGAGAAAGCCACTAAGAGGGCAGTGGGATCCATAAAGCAGTGGCAGCAGCTGCTTGGATCAGGGGGTGGTGTGTGTGCCCTGTTAGCACAGGGGATGGGACGGTGCCCCCGCAGGGTGAGAAAGCACGGATGGCCACCTCTGCAGCATGTGGGCAGTGTAGTACACTGGGGTACGTGGCTGGCTTTTGGCCATAATTGTTCTCTGGGACATGCCAGGAGGTGTAGTCCTGAGGCACTCAGCTAACCAGGCAGCACTTGCCACTGTATGCTGGGAGGTGGTGTTTTTGGGTGGGTTTTTTGCAGCTATGGTGTCTGTACAGCACAGATTGCTCAAGCACAGGGATTGGTTATGTTGCTGGTTTTGAGTGGTTTACTGCAGGCTTCCAATTACTCCTGAAAAAGATCTTGCTCCCTTTTCCCTTTCCCTCAACCATTTCATAACTTGGTTCTGAACACCCTGTGCTCCCTCTTGCATGCTAGGCAATTCCTGCCCTGGCCCATCTTTTTTCCACTCTGCTGTGGTTTTCTTGGCTTCCCTTTACCCTTTCTCTTTTCTTTTTGTCCTGCTCCCACTTTCTCTCTCCCTCTTGTTCCCATTCTCCCTGGTGGGTGCTGCTAGAGCCTAAAAGCGATGTAAGGAAAAATTAGGACTATTCCCTTGGCTAGGAAAGTCCTGAGGTTCTAACCTGATGCTGGGCTACCCAGGGAGCTTTCAAGTCATGACCAGGTTTCTCTCATTTGGGACTCATTTAGTTCTGTTAAGGGTACTGGTCAGAGAGAGGGTTAAGGTTAGTTGACCATTTAAACTATTGCCTTTGCAAATAGAGATATTCTTTAGAATGGACTCTTGAGGGATCTGTTTCTGCATTATCATAGAGCCTCATCCAAAATGTAGTACTAGTAGAAGTCAGGTGGTACATATGATCTCGCTAGAAGCATAGTATAACCATGTAGCACTTAGGCTTTTTTGTACAAAGCTAAAGCATATGATTACCAAGGATAGTATTTTTACTGTATTTAATTAGCTATTTTTCTAAAACGTTTAGTAGGGTATTAATCTTTTTCTATCCACATCCCAGAATAATTAAAGCTACTTACATAGCAAGTTGCACCATCAACATGAAAGACACAGTTGCAGTAAAAGTGGAAATCATTTTCAACAAGAGTCTCTCGTTCCATTTGGTACTTTGCATCCCATAAAATCAAGTCAGAACACCCACTCCTGCCTTTGAATCTTCTGCAGACAGGACCCTCCCCTTTCCCAGGAGACTGTGGGAAGGGTGGTGGGTGGGGCCAGGGCTATATGAGCAACTGGCCTTGCCCTAGGCAGCTCACTCACCTGCAGGGTTTCTGGGGTGTTGGTGCTTTGTCTTTCTTTTGGTAGATGGAGCTTTGTAGTTGGCTTGGCTTTTTGGGAACATGCATCTGAGCTGGTTTGGCTGTTTGGAGAGGTATATCTGAGGTAAGAGCTTCAGGAGTAGTCAAGGCTAAGCAGCATGTATGTAATAAAATGTACATTCATGTGTAGCTTTGAGTGGTGTTATTTTGAATCTTCAGTGGTTTGTAAGATGACTTAATTCTACATAATTATGGTTTTTAATTCTAGGTGTATGGGACTTCCTTTTTCTTTTTCATTGGCTTTGCTCTATATGCTGTGAGTATTGTTTCTTCTAACAGGTCTAGTGATGAGATTTTTCTAGGGGGGTTAGAGTGAGCTTCTTGTCCACAACGAGTTTTAGCCTTTCCTTATAAACTAATGGGGATCAAAGGTGTAGTATCTTCCAGGTCAGCTTACGGTTTTCCTAATTGTTCCTAGAGTAAGAGAGTTCTGTGGCTTTTCTTGTGGGGTCTGAGGCTTGTGGGTGTTCTTAATTGTTTTTTGTGGCTTCTTTGGTTTTTGGGCTTTGTGGGGGTTCTTTTGGGTATTTTAATCTGTTTATTTTCTGCATCTGTTTCTGTCTGGCTCCTTATTCCCAGCTTTTAAGTTCTCGCTTTCTCTGCCATAGCTTGTCTAGACTTTTTTCCTTGGTCACTCTGTCTTTCTCTGTCAGCTCCCTCTCTCAGTCTTTGAAGTTCACAGCTGTCTGTCCTGTGGCCCAGGCTATTTGTCTGCAATTCCAGCTGGTAGCCTGTGACTGGTTTGCATTTGGTGTTTTTCTCTGTTTGTCCCTGTCTGTGTCCCAGTCCCTTTATTTTAGAATCCTCCCTCTCTGCCACATAGTCCTGGTGATGTTCTGCACTTCTCCGTTTCTCACTGGCCAGAGCTTGGCCCCGATTTGTTAATCCTGCCCTCCCTTCCCTGTAGCTGGTTGCTTTTATCTTTGCTCCATCTACCAGGTGCTGGTTCCCAGGTGACACTCTTTCAGAATTCCTTGCCCTCATAGTTCTGCATGCATGGCTATGCTTTTTGCTCTGCAGCTTTTTTCCTTCTTACCTATCTTTCTTTTATTTCCCCAGCTCCCCACCCCTGTTTCTTACTTTGGCCCCTCTGCCTGATAGTGTGTAGCTATGTGGTTCAGTTTGTGCTGGTGTTTGTCTGTGTAGACTGACCCCAACCCTTGCCAATTCACTCTGTCACTCCCTGTCATTTCCTGCCTCTCTCTGCCCTATTATTTGTTGCCTTTTTCTATTTGTCTCTCTCAGTCCAGCTCCCTGGCCCCATGTTTTGGTTTTTTTCTCCTTGTCTGTAGGATTCTAAGAGCTGTGATGCTCTTTTTTTTTCTATTTTTTTTTCTTCCTTTTTTTTTTGTTTGTTTTTTCCTTTACCATAGAGGCAGAAGAATTATGTAGTGACTACAGGAATGTCCCAGTTTGCCTGCAGAGCAATGTGTGTGTCCCTTGAGGATGCATACAGTTCCCTGGTTGTCTGAGAGCTAAGTGTAGCCTGGAATTTGGCAGAAGACATGAGTTGTCTGCAAAGCATGAAGTGTGGCTCTGAACTGCAGCTCCTGGGGAACTATGCTACCTGGGGGAGGGGCGGGGGGAAGGGCGTAGGCAAGGGAGGAGGAAGAGTGAGAAACTGTGATTAAAGTTAAGCCTGGGAAGAAGGAAGAGTTGGGGAGAGGTGTGTTAAGATTTGGGTTTATTTCCCATTACACTACTTTGATTTCAGTGGGAACTTTGTTGGGGGGTGGGGTGGTGGGAACACATTAGGTGACTTTATTGTGTGTTGAGTCTGTTTCAGCTGTGATGTTACTTCTGAGTGATCTCTGCCTGTCCTTAACTTGACTCATAAGCCTCTCCATAGAAACTTTCTCTCCTGCCCAGCTGACAAAGAGAGTGAAGGGCTTTGGTGGGCATCTGGCTTCCAGCCAGAGTGAAACCACCACAGGGATCAGGTGGTGGTGCCCTCCCCTTTTCTCTACTTGGCTGCAGCTATGTGCCCAGGGCAGGAGGGAGCCCCAGGTGCCAGCAGTGAGGCTGATGGGAGTGGCCTGTTCCTGCAAGAGGCTGTCTGCCTGTGGAGGGTCTGGTGGCTCCTACTGCCTTTGCCCTAGCAGCTGTGGAGGGACTGTTTTGAGGCAGGGGAGGAGCGGAGTCATCACTGGGCTGCAGATGCACTGAGGGAGAAGGTGAGTGGGCTGCATGATGGACTGGAGGGTCCTGGACAAAGCCTCAAAGAGGGTGATGGCCCCTTCAGGGTGGGAGTTGAGGGATCCATGTCTGAGGTGTAGAGCAGCGGTGGCAGCTGCCTGGATCTGGGTAGGGGGGTGGTACCCTGTCTAGGCCAGGCCCAAGCCTCAGTGTGGCCACTCCTGTGCGACAGAGGCAAGGTGAGCGATTGGTCAAGGTAAGGGAATGGAGGATGGGAATGGCTTTTGGCAGTTTCTTAGCCTGTGGTTTTGGCTTTTTCTTTTACAGGCTGTGCGGGCAGCGTCGGCGGGACACTGCAACCTGTGTGAGCGCACCGAGAAGGTGAAGTGATTGTCTCTGTATCAGGCTTGTCATGCATCATGTAAGTGGGTTTTTGGGTGGTGTGAAGGATAGCGTGCTATCTTTTGTCTTGGGACAAAGTGGGAGTGCGTTAAGGAAATCACCTCTCAGAACTTGATACGCAGCGGGGACAGGTTATGAATACATAGAGGTGTATGAGGTAACCTAAAGAGTAAGTATTGAACGGAATAGAGCCAAGAAGAATTGCCACCTAAGTGTGTGCGTCTGCAGTGGAGCAATCCTCCCCTGTGCACCCAGCACTGAACTGTGACAACTAGCAACGAATGGAATTCCCCACCTGATGTGAAGTCGCTTCGGACTGATGGGATTCTGCAGCTCTATAGTGGTAGGTATTGCAATTACGCTCCCTCAATCGCTAGCTCTCAAGTGCTCTCTCTTTCCCATACTTTTTTTTTTCTTTCTTTTCCCCGTTCTCTTGCACGCTGCTTGTAGGCCATATACAGTGACTGGAACCTTGACTCCGTTTTGACTCAACTCTGTTCCTGAGGGTTGCGAAGACCTGGTCAACACAAAGCACCTAATTGAACATGCCACAGGAGTTAAGCTCAGCTGCCCCCAGCCACCCAGAACAATCTGAGGTCGGTTGGAACGCAGGGCGGGGGGTTAACCTCTGCCAAATTAGTCTATATGTTTGTGGATTGTGAAAGCTCTGTTCCTCTATCAGCTTTCCTCCATGTGTCCTAATCCAGGGACAGAGGCCTGGAGCAGAGCGCAACAATAAGTCCCCTGTATGGCCCCCATTTTTCAAGATGGCCTCCTTAGGACCTATTTTGCCCCTTTTTTACCAGAAGGACCAGTGGGGCCCCTATTTCCCCCTATTATCTCAGTGGGGCCCCTATTTCCCCCTATTATCTCAGTGGGGCCCCTATTTCCCCCTATTATCTCAGTGGGGCCCCTATTTCCCCCTATTATCTCAGTGGGGCCCCTATTTCCCCCTATTATCTCAGTGGGGCCCCTATTTCCCCCTATTATCTCAGTGGGGCCCCTATTTCCCCCTATTATCTCAGTGGGGCCCCTATTTCCCCCTATTATCTCAGTGGGGCCCCTATTTCCCCCTATTATCTCAGTGGGGCCCCTATTTCCCCCTATTATCTCAGTGGGGCCCCTATTTCCCCCTATTATCTCAGTGGGGCCCCTATTTCCCCCTATTATCTCAGTGGGGCCCCTATTTCCCCCTATTATCTCAGTGGGGCCCCTATTTCCCCCTATTATCTCAGTGGGGCCCCTATTTCCCCCTATTATCTCAGTGGGGCCCCTATTTCCCCCTATTATCTCAGTGGGGCCCCTATTTCCCCCTATTATCTCAGTGGGGCCCCTATTTCCCCCTATTATCTCAGTGGGGCCCCTATTTCCCCCTATTATCTCAGTGGGGCCCCTATTTCCCCCTATTATCTCAGTGGGGCCCCTATTTCCCCCTATTATCTCAGTGGGGCCCCTATTTCCCCCTATTATCTCAGTGGGGCCCCTATTTCCCCCTATTATCTCAGTGGGGCCCCTATTTCCCCCTATTATCTCAGTGGGGCCCCTATTTCCCCCTATTATCTCAGTGGGGCCCCTATTTCCCCCTATTATCTCAGTGGGGCCCCTATTTCCCCCTATTATCTCAGTGGGGCCCCTATTTCCCCCTATTATCTCAGTGGGGCCCCTATTTCCCCCTATTATCTCAGTGGGGCCCCTATTTCCCCCTATTATCTCAGTGGGGCCCCATTGGACCCCCCATTTTCCCCTATTATTCTAGATTGCCCACTTTGGCCTTCTTTGGGCCCCATTTTCCTAGAGTACCCCATTTGGCCCCATTGTGCCAGAGGGCCCACAGTTCACCCCCTTTGGCCCCCATTTCCTCAGCAACCCCCCTTGCCTCCCTTTGGCCCCATTTCACCAACTTTGGCCCCCATTTTCCTAGTTGGCCCCGTTTGGCCTACTTTGTCCCCCATTTTCCCCAGGAAGATGCCTTTTGCCATGCTTTTCCCCAGAACAACCCCCCCGGCGCCCCCCCCCCCCCCCGGCGCGCGCCCCCCGCCCGGCACCCCCCCCCCCCCCAGCACCCCCCCCGCCCTCCCCTTGGCCCCTATTTTCTCAGATTCCTTCGCCCCCCGTTTGGCCCCCATTTTTGTAGTTGGCCCTGTTTGGCTTGCTTTGGACCCCATTTTCCCCTCTTTGGCCCCCATTTTCTCCAGAAAGACCCCTTTTGCCCATTTTGGCCTTCTTAGGCCCCCATTTTCTCAGCTAGACTCCTTTGCCCCTCTTTGGACCCCGTTTTCCCCAGTTGTCCCCGTTTGGCCCACTTTGGCCCCCTCTTGGCCCCTTTACCCCTCATTTTCCCCAGAAAGACCCCTTTTGCCCCCTTCGGCCCACTTTGACACCCTATTGGCCTCCATTTTCCCTTTGGCCCCCTTCCGCCCCCATTTTTCCCCCTTTGGCCCACTTTTTCCCCAGGAAGGTCCCGAGGGACCCCATTTTCACTAGAAAGAACCCTTTTGCCCACTTTGACACCTTTGGGCCCCGTTTTCCCCAAGAAGACTCCTTTGTCCCCTTTGGACCCCACAGAAACAATGACCCAGGGACTTTGGTTCTGGGTGTTTTTTGTTCCTGGGTGTGCATCGCTGAAGTCTCTGTCCGTCCGTCCCCCCCCCACAGAAACAATGACCTGTCGACTTTGGTTCCGGGTGTTTTTTGTTCAGGGGGTGTGCATCGCTCAAAATGGTCCTTCAGATAATGTGGCCATGTTATTTCGAGGCACTCACCAACATCTCTTGGCTGGGCAAGCTTTAAGTAGCCAGACTGCTGAGGAAGATATAGAAGAGGCAGGGAGAGAAGCCTCGGGGCAAAGCAGGATTTGCCAGTATCAGGAAGTGCAGCAAGATATCCAACTGGCCATCCCTACCGCCGATCTCCAAATCCACAGCTGCCTCCTCGGTGTGCCACCCTCATCTCCCTTCCAGGCTGTCCGAGTTGCAATGCTTGTTGTTCTCGTGCCACAGCCAGTGGAGACTTGAGGAGTATATTTCTGCTTCCTCATTTAGCCTTGTCCAGAACATAGTTCCGGTAGAAGTCTGGCACTACACGTAGCGTCACTGGATTCAAAGTGTAACATAGGCTCTAAGGAAGGTATTTTTACAGCGCATAAGTAGCCCTTTTCCTACCAAGTTTCATTTAATATTTATCTTTTTCTATCTTGTGCTGCTTTAGCCCTGGCTGGAGGCCAGATGCTCACCAAAACCAGTCTATTACTCCCCTTCTTAGTTGGACAGGGGAGAATATATATATTGAGATGCTTAGGAGTCAAGATAAGAACATGGAGAGATCATTTTATCAGCAACGGCGTGGGTAAAACAGACTCAACACAGAGTGAAGGCAGAAAACTATTCTAATTTATTACACTACACTAAAAAGAACAGTGAAAACCGGAGTTGGGAGCGCAACCAAATCTTAAAACAAATGCAACCAGATCTTAAAAGGTCTTCCCCCGCCCCCCCCCCCCCCACTGCCTTCTTAGCAGACTTTAGTCAGGGATTTTTACTCCCTTCTTCCCTCCCATTCGCAGTACAGGGGGGACAGGGACTGGGGAAAATGGGGTTCTTAGTAGCAGCTTCCCTCCATTCGAAACAGACTTGCATTTAGCCATGATTTTATGCCCTTCTTCCCTCCCTGCTCACGGTATGGGGGTGGGGCGGTGACTAGGAAAAAATAATGGGGTTCTCAGTTCCTTCTTCATGAGCTGTTTTCCTTTTCCAGATCTTAAAACACCTCTACCTCCCCTCCTCACTCTCATCTTAGCAGACTTCGCTCTAGTCCTGATTTCACTCCCTTCTTCCCCTGATCACAGCACAGGGGGGCAGGGACTGGGAGAAGGGGGCTTTGGTCAGTTCCTTGCAAGTTGGTTTCCTTCTTGGCTTGGGGGTGGGGGGTGGCATTCATTCCACACACTCTCCCCCTGCTGCACTGTGGGGACCCACCCATGGGAGACAGTCATCCATGGACTTTCTCCAATGTGAGCCTCCTCCCCCAGGGCTTTATCTCTTCATCAGCTGCTCCACCTGGATCACTGCTAGGGTGGGCAGCAATAAATCACAATGTCTCTCAGTCTCAATCCTCCATGGGGTCACCAGCCCCGCCCCCTCCCCCAGCAAACCTGTTCCAGTGCAAAACTGTCTCTTGCTCATCTCTGTGTCTCTGATTCTCTTCATGGGCTGCAAGTGCTGGCAGGGGCTTATTCCAACATAGGGTCACAGCATCTTCTCTATGTCTCCACCTGCTCCATCCAGTGTGGAGCCCCTCCTCCGCAGGCTGCAGGTGGGCTCGTGGCCTTTTCCATGGCATTTCTCCACAGGCTGCAGGGGCATCTTTCTCTCTGGCACCTGGAGTGCCTCCTCCCCCATCCTCCCCGGCCCCGGTGCCTGCACAGCTTGTTACATCTTTTCACTCCCTTCTCCGGTCGCAAAATGCCGCCGCTTCCGCGTTGTTTTCTTCTATATGTGATTCTCAGAGGTGCTATGACTATCTCTCATTGGCTTGGCCCTGGTCAACAGTGACTGTGGCCTTGAATTGTTTATACATTAGAGCTGTGGAGAATTCCAGCAGCTCCTCACAGCAGCCATTTTCTGCACCCCTGTTCTTTTCCAGCACCCAACCATGCCAAACTGTGACAATCTACACACCAGAAAAATTAAAGCTATTTACATACCAGTGCAACAGATGCAGCATCATTGGTTTCGGCGTGAGTCGCTTTCTCCATTTGGTGCCCAGCATCCCACAAAGCTAACTCAAGTCAGAAAACCCTCTCCGGCTCCTTCGGGGGCCTTTGTCTTCTGCAGGCTCTGATAAACAGCTCAGGTCAGAAGAGACACACCTGCTCCTCCAGCTGCTTTTAAGCCTTCTCCAGGCAGGACCCTCCCCTTTCCCAGGGGACCATGGGAAGGGTGGTGGGTGGGGCCAAGGGTATATAAACCATGGGTCCTGCCCTAGGCAGCTCATTCTCCTGCTGGCTTTCCCCAGGATCAGTGCTCTGGCTTTCATTTGGCAGATGGAGCTTTGTAGTCGGTTGGGCTTTTTGGGAAGATGCATCTGAGGTAAGACCTTAAGGAGTGCTTGATGTTAAGCAGCATGTAAATAATAAAAAGTGTACTCGTAGAGAGGTTTGTGGTTTGGTTTTGGGTTTTGAACTTATTTTGTATTGTGTTTATAGGGGGTTGGAAGATGACCCTATGCAATTCTCTATTGGTCTTTGTTTCTATGCGTGTGGCATTTTACTGCCATTCCTGACCGTCCTGAAGATAGAACCTCAGCTTTTGTTATCTAGCTTTGCTCTATAATGTGTAAGCTGTGAGCATCGCTTCTCCTAACGGGCCTGATGATGAGATTATCTTGCTGGGGTCAGGGCGATCCTTTTGTCTGCCTATAGAGCTTTAGCCTTTCCTATTAAAGTAATAGGAATTGAATACATAGCATTTTCCCGGTTCCGGGAGAGCTCACGGCTTTCCTAGTGGTTCCCAGATCACTGTGTTTTTTTCCATCTCGTTTGGATGCCACGGCAGGCCCCTCGTGGTCTTTAAGCATTAGCCCTTTATTTCCCGGGCCTGTAGCAGAGCCCAGAGTTCAGTAGAAGACCGAACATAGCAATTGTCTGCAAAACACGAGGTATGCCTCGCCACTGCAGTTTTTGGGGAACTGTGCCAACCGGAGAGGGGCGAGGAAGGGAGATAAATAATGAATGAAGTTCAGCCTGGGAAGAAGGGAGGCTTCCTGCAGAGACCTTTGGACTCGGTAAGCTGTCGGTCTGCATCCAGGTGACTCGCTCATCCCTCTGCGGCTGCAAAGAGCATTGAGCGGAGCGCCATAAGCAAGCGGGTCAGCACACGTTACTCAAGGTAAGATGTGACCGGTGGCCGTATGACTATCTTATCCATTTTGGCCTGTAAGGTTATTTTTGAAGTCACAAAGTGCCAAGCGAAGCCAGATGTCAGCACTGGCAGTGACCTCGGCCAGGTGAGCTGAGACTAGCAGGCTAAAGCAGCGATTGTTTTTTCAGGTGCGACGGTGTCTGTGAAGTTCTAACCGTCTCTTTTGCTTTACAGGCGGTACGCGAGGCTTGACCTGACAAAGCGTCCCAGTGAGCAGACGTCCAGTAGACATCCCGCCCAGAAAGGATTTTGGATCCCCAGACTCCTCAAAGCTAAGTAGAAGGAGCCGGAGAAGAGGGCAGGGATGGGAGGGCTCGGGGAGAGGCTGGGTAAGACTGCACAGGGAGGAGCAGGTCACTTGCCAGCGCAATGCCAGGGTGTGCCGGGCAGGGCAGCTCCAGCTCGTGTCTCTCTTTATGTTTGTCGTGTCTTCTGTGTCCTAGCCCTTCTCTGGGTGTCAGCACCCTCTTTGTGCTCAAAGGGGCGCAGCGTGCCTCTTGGGCGCAGTCTCTAGGGTCTCGAATGCCCACACTCGCTCATCAGTGTAGCGCACTCGGGGCTGCTCTTGATCTGCCTAGCCAGATCACGGCACGGTTTGTCCTCATGTCTCGGAAGTTTCCGGTCGGTCTTCTCTTGCGGCGTCATCGCAGACTCTGTCAGGAAGTCTGCTCTCCAGGTTCTCCTTTTCATGGCCTGAGGCTTTTTCCGTACATCTTTCCATCGTTAGGTCTCAAAGGCGGTCTTCTAGTGCATCCTTACTTACTGTCACAATTCTGACAATAAGTCCTTCCAATGAGCCATTCCAGTCCCCTCTCTTCTGGGGTTGCCTATAGAGCTTCCTCCCATCCACCCCTCGAGGGCATTGTTTGATGGAGTCTCCTGTCCAGGAGCCCTTCTCGCTGACAGTTTTCAGTCATCTTGGACTTGCATTGTCCACAGGCTTCTGCATTACATCATTCTGCGTGCATGTTTGGCATGGAGCTGCTCTGCCCAAGGCTGTGGAGTCAGGGTGACGTGGCATAGCAGTAAGAGTCCAGGCTTAGCGTGCAGGATTATACCTGGGAGGCCTCGGTGAGGGTGGTACTGTCAGCAGGGGGTGCGGAACATCCTTTCCATCCTGCTCCTGGGAGATGAAGGGAGCTGCCTGGGTGAGGCCCTTCAGCATTGGAAAAAGCAGATGGAGTCTTGCAGGGGTGTAAGGTTGTGGGGCTCTGAGGTATGCCTGCTGGGTTTTTTTCTGTCTGTGTTTTAACGGCTGCCTGGAGTTAGACTCCAGGTAGGGTTCCTCAATGGAAGCGAGAGGTCTGCAGTGGTGCAGCAAGGAGTTGGCATTGGGGTGACTTGCTTAATAAATTGTTGTGTTTTTCAGACAGGGCCGGATGCGATGCGTACTGATGCAGCGGCAGAGGAGTCGAGGGGAAGACCACAAGCAGGTAGGTCGGCTGGTGGTGTCGGCATGATGAAATGGTGAGCGGCCCTGTGCCATTTTTAAGATTTGTTTGTGCGTGGCTTTCTCTCTTAAAGGGGCAAAGCAAGGAGGAAAGAGGGCCATTTCCAGGGGAGGCAACTCGGGCCAGGTGAGCTGTTCCTAGCAGGCTGGTGTTGCATTGCAGGTGAGTTTTATAGGCATCCCTTGTTTGTTTTATAGCCCCGGCATGAACCTCGGCGCGGGCACATGTAACTGGCGGAGGCTGCGAAGAATCGGCCAAGGTAAGGGAATGGGAGATGGGAACTAGTTTCAGGCAGTCTCTCGCCTTGTGGCTTTTTGCTTTGTCTCTTGCAGACCCCACAGGCAGCATCGTTGGGGCATAGCCACACATCTGAATGCACTGAGAAGATGAGGTGGTCGTTGTCCATGTTGATGTCTAATACGAAAGCATTACATGGCAGGTAGATGGAATGTTTGGCTCTGTTTTTGCAGATGCACGTGGCGCAAGATGGCTGTGCAGCCTCTGTAATGGGGTGGTGTAAGGAATAGCATGCCTGTGTATTGGGGTGGTGTCAGAGGGGCTGCTTGTGGAGGTTTCAGGTCAGGTATGTCTCTGTCATAGCTGCTTTTGTTCAGGAGCTACTGCTGGATATTTTTCTTGGTGGGGTGTCTTCTATATTTTCTAGGGACAGTATTTGTTACAAATATGTGTCTTATCTATATTTCCTATGGAAACGTGTCAGAGTAATGTTTACATTTAGTGTAGTACTTAATTTATGTGGCTCACATGCAGACACATCCTTTTGTTGGGAGTTCTTAGGGATGCAACTGCTCCTTGTTCTTTGGTCTTATCTGGATTGTTTTCCCTGTTGAAGTCAGGTGCTGCACTCCATCTCAATAAAATGAAATATCAACTATGTAGGTTTTTGTCTTGCTTTCTGCAAGTCTAAAATACAGTCTCCTAACAGCACTTTTATAGCCTTAATATTTTTTCTCTGAAGTTTAACACTCTTTTGTATGTTTTATCCATGTTTTAGTAAACTTATGGTTATTTACATACCTGTTTGAATCATCAGTATAAAGATTGAGCAAAGTAGAGAATGTTTTCAGCAAGAATCCCTCTCTCCATTCAGCATTGATTCTCTGATAAACAGCTTGGGTCAGAAGAGCCCCACCTGCTCCTCCAGCTGCTTTTAATCCTTCTGTAGGCAGCATCCTCCCCTTTCCCAAGGCAGTGGGTGAGGCCTGGGGTATATAAGGCACCTTCCTTGCCTTTGGCAGCTCATTCTGCTTTGTCTCCTGTTGCAGTGTTCTAGTTTTCATTCTGCAGCTGAAGCATTTCAGTTGCTGCTGTTGTCTTGGCTCATGCATTTCAGGTAAGTGTTTTACAACTAGCTACGTGTGAGCAGTGTCTACCCAGTCAAAAGTACTTATTTATGTAGCTTTGCTTGCATTTAGTTTGTGCGTTTTGCGTTGGCTTTTCAAGGTCTTTGTAAGGCAACTCAATCCTACATAGTTAGCTGTTGATTTTTTGCTTCTAGGCGCATAGCATTTTACCAGCATGCCAGACTTTGCACGAGATGGACTGTTGGGGTTTTATTTCACCAGCTTTGCTCTTTAAACTGTAAGCCGTTAGCACCGCTTCTGTTACTAGGTCTGATAAGCTTATCTAGTTAGGGTTTGAGTAAGCTTCTTACTTGCATATAGACTTTTAGCATCTTCTAATAAAGTAACGGTATCAAAGACAACCATCTTCCAGGTTACAGGACAGTTTATGGCTTTTCCTCGTTCTCAGAGAACCATGATCCTTCTAGAACTGGCACAGGTTGCGGCAGGTCCTTTGTTGACTAAGTATTGGGACTTTATTTCTCTTACGGCACATTACAGGCTTTAGACTTTGGCGGAAGGTGTTGTATGCAATACCTGAAGCACGGCTCCATGAAGCGGGTCCTGTCAGTAAAGGTCAAACTGCTATTTCTTATATTTTACAGGTGGCCCCCGAGGGTCACGTCCTGGTTAGCAGACCTCCAGTGTGCATCTCCATTCCTCTCAAGAGTGGATTTGGGATCCCTGGACTCTTCAATGCTAAGTCAAGGGAGCAGGAGAAAAGGGCAAGATGTCCTTCCAGGACAGATGCGGTTCCCCAGTTGCCTGAGAGTTAAGTGCAGGGACCGGGGCTGGGGAGGGAGCGGGAGGAGAAGAGAGAGGTGGGGCAAAGATGGTGGCAGTAGGGGGGCTGCTCTGTGTAGGCAAAGGGTCTGTTTGGGAGCAGTACCTTCTGGGCTGGCAAAGGGGGAGCAGGTTACTTGTCAGCATGTTGCTAGGGTGTGCCAGGCAGGGCAGTTTCCACCTCTATGTGTGGTTTATACTTGTCGTGTGTCATGTTTTCTGCGTCTTAGTCATTCTCAGAGTGTCAGCATCCTCTCTTCACTCAGAGGAGCGCAGTCTGCCATTCAGATGTGGTCTCTAGGGTCTTAAATGCCTGTGCTTGCTCATCAGTAGGGTGCTGTATGGGCTTTTCTTCATTCGCTTAGCAATCTCGTGGTGCAGGTCATCCTCACATCTTGAAAGTTTCCGGTCAGTCTCATCTTGCAGCACAATTGCTGGCTCTGTCGGGACCTGTATTCTCTAGCCATTCATTTTCACAGACCAAGGCTTCTTCCCTGTGTCCTCAATTGTTAGGTCTTGCAGTCAGGCTTCTTGCGCATCTATCATCTCCATTTGGACAGTAACTCTTTCCACTGTGCCGTTCCGGCCCACTCTTTTCTGGGGTTGTCATAGAGTTTCTACGCTTCTCCCCCATATGTTGCATCGCTCTACAGCATCTCTGGTCTGGGAGCCCTTCTTGATGAGAGATTTCTCCTACCTTGGATGCACGTTGTCTGTCTGTAGTGGTGTGTGTAGACTCATTCTGTGTACGCGTTTGGCGTGGAGCTGCTCTGCCCGGGGCCGTAGAGTTGGGGTGCGTCGGCATAGCAATAAGAGCGCAGGGCCAGCACGTAGCTACGCCCAGGCGGCCTCATCCAAGGTAGCACGGTTGCTGGGATCGAGAAGCCGTCGGTCAGGCTGCCCAGAGTGTCCTTCCCATCACGATCCTGGGCAACGATCAGAGCTGCCTCAGAGGAGCCCGTTGGCACTGGGAAAAGCAGATGGCATTTTGCAGGGTTGAAGGCTCATCTGCGTAGGGCTCAGTCACACCCGCTTTCTTGTTTTCAAGGCAGTCTGTAGTTAGGCTGTGGATAACGTTCCTGAATGGAAGCGAGAGGGCAGGCAGCCTGAGGCTGATGGTTGGCACCACGATGAGTCGCCAATAAATATTTGGGTTTTTCAGATGGGGCCTCACACCATGCATGCTAATCCGGGAACGGAAGCCTCAAGTGGAGCACCACGAGACGGAGGGTCTTTGGTTTGAGGCAGTCGGCAGTTCAGCAGGTACTTGAAGATTTAAGTGGGTCTGTGTTTGTTTTGAAGACACGAAGCGAGGAGGAAAGCCTGATGCTGTCACAGGGGGTAACAGTGGCCAGGTAAGTTGTTCTTAGGGGTTGGGAGTAGAGGTCGCTTTGCAGAGCCAGTTACAGGCATCCCTCGCCTGTGTTTCATAGGCCAGGTAGCGGCCTCGGCGTGGAAGACCGTGAACCACCAAGGCCAGGGAGCGGTCTGTCGAGGTAAGGAAATGGAAGATGGTCAAGCGTTTGGGGCAGTCTGTGATTTCAGGCAGTCTTTCGGCACGTGGCTTTGGCTTTATCTTTTTGCAGGTGGCGTCGGTGGGGTGCAGTCAAGTGTTGAAGCGCCGTTGTGGGAGCCATGATTCATCACGAGCATAAGAGTGAATTGGCATCTCCCGGGCGGTAGGTGCCACAGGCAGTGACAGCTAGCTTGTCTGTTTGAAATGAGCGTGTGACCCAAATGGCTCGTCCCTTTGGAGAGGAGTAGGGTTTAGAGCTCAGGGTTGGTGCATGTGATGTTGACCCATGGTGCTATTCTGGTTTTTTTGCTTGTCCTTGTCATAGAGGCTGAAGAATAACGTGACAGCTACAGGAACGTCCCATTTGGCCTATGGAGGGATGTGCTGTGTTCCTCGAGGATGCATATAGATCCCCAGCGGTCTGAGAGCTAAGTGGAGGGCTGGGGGTCAGGGAGGGAGCGGGAGGAGAAGGGGAGAAGGTGGGGGGGGCAAAGACAGTGGTGAGGTCGCTTGCCCATAAAAGCTGATGTACTGGAAGGGGTTGTCAGTGAGCGGTCCCCTTGGGGCAGGTGGGTTCCTTGCCAGCACGACGTTAGGGTGCGCCGGGCAGGGCAGGTCTAGCTCATGTCTGTGTGTGTGCTTGTTGTGTGGTATCTTCTGTGTCTTAGTCCTTCTGCGGGTGTCGGCATCCTCTTTGTACTTAGAGGGGCACAACGTGCCCCTTGGCCATGGTCTCTAGGGTCTCAAATGCCCACACTCGCTCACGGGCTCAGTGCCCATCGGGCTCTTTTTTGCTTTCTTAGCAAGCTCGCGGTGCGGTTCATCCTCACGTCTCAGAAGGTTCCGGTCAGTCTTGTCTTGTGGCATGATCACCAGCTCTGTAGGTAGCCGTGTCTCTCCCTGGACTGAGCCTTTTTCCCCGCATTCTCCCATCGTTAGGCCTTGAAGGTGGGCTTCTTGCGCCTCTATTGTTGCAGTTTGGACAGGAAGTCTTTCCACCAGGCATTTGTTTGGCACAACAAATCTTCTCTTGGGTTGTCCCCTCATATTCGCCGGTCTTGGGTTGTAAAGCGTGGCTTCTCGTACACCTGTTGCTCTAGGTTTTAGCGTTGCATTCTCTTATGGGCAACAGTCATCGCGTCTCTTCTGGTGCCACCTTAACGCATCCGCACTATCGCGGTGCCATCGGGTTGCCTTGACAGCATCATCTTTGCTGTGGTCATCGTTCTTATCGGTCGTGGCCATCTTGCGTTTCACAGTCACGTTTGTGTTGTCTGCGTGCCGTCTCGGGTTCAGACCTGCCCCGCGAGGAGGCGTGGCACTGTTAGAGCTGGGTGCAGCACAGCTTTAGAGCGCAGTGGTAAAATGTTGACCCGGGCAGGTATTTTGGCAAAGGCGGTAGAGTCTTTCTGCATAGACAGCTTCCACACAGTTATTTCCATTGTGTTTGGCAGGTTCCAGAAGAGGTCTTCTGGCCTTCCCGGAGCAGCGGTTTGTACGGCAGTTGGAGGTTGACTATCGCATGTGCCTTCCATCGTATACGTGAGGCTCGATCTCCGGGGCTCGGTTTGTCTGGCTTTTGGGTTATTTAGGTATAGATGACTGACCGCTGGCCTGACCGAGGCATCGGTTGTCATCTGGTGTAACTCTCTTTGACCGCTCGCTTGGGTTTTTCAGATGTGAGAGACGGGCCCCGAGCTGAAGTCCTGTGGAAGAGGCGGAGCATCAAACAGAGGCTGGCTGGCACCTGACATCAGAGGCTCAAAGCAACCGTGAGCACTTGTGACTCGCCTATGCATTTCTGGTTTTACTCCATGCAAATCCAGGGGCCGAGTGGGATCTGGGCACACAAGCTGACTTTAGAAAGGCAAGTGACTGCTGCATTGACCAGTGATCTTAGAGGTATCCTATCGAATTGTACCCTGTTTTAGCATCACAGGTGATGGGCAGGCCTCTGCTGTTACGTCACGGGATGCAGTCTGGTGCAATCCAGCTCTATCAGGCTCTGTAATGTGGTGGTGTAATGTATCTCAGGGCGGTGTCCTGTGCCGTAAAGCTCCATTTGGGGGTGGTGTAACAAATATCGTGGCTCTGTTGGCATTGTCTTGTGCCATGTGCCTCGTACCTCTGTATCAGGGTGGTATAACGGATAGTGTGCCTCTGTATTGGGGTGCTGTCGGAGGGTCTGCTTGTGTAGGTTTTGGGCCAGGTATGTATTTCAGTCCTGGCTGCTTCGGTTAAGGAGCTACCGCTGGACACTTGTCCCGGCGGGGCTTCTTGTATATTCCCTAGGGACATTATTTGCTAGCAACACGTGTATCTCTGCTGTGTTTCAAGACTCATGTCTGTCTTTCTCTTCCGACGCGGCGAAGCCAGGAGGAAAGTGGGATCTTTCCAGGGGAGGCAACTCTGGTCGGGTGAGTTCCAAGGGTAACAGTAATCTTGCATCTCTCAGCGCAGTAGGAAACACAAGCGATGGCAGCCAGCACGTCCGTGTCTGGAACGAGCAGGTGAGCGGAATGCCACATCCCTTTTGAGAAGGCGATGGAGAGTCGGGCTCGAGGTGCACGGTACTAACTGCCTGCACAGTTTTGATTAGAGTTTGCTTATCTTTATTATAGATGCTGCAGATCAAGGTGGCAACTGCCAGCATGTCCCAGTCAGCCCATCCAGGGGATCGCATGTGTTTCCTTCCAGGAGAGATGTGGCTCCCCAGTTGCCTGAGAGCTAAGTGCAGGGACCAGGGCTGGGGAGGGAGGGGGAGGAGGAGAGGGTCAGGTGGAGAGGTGGGGTGAAGGTGGTGCTGGTAGGGGGGCTGTTTGCCCACAAAAGTCAGCATAGGGAAAGGGTCTGTTTGGGAGCGGTCCCCGCTGTGCTGGTAAAGGGGGACCAGGTTACTTCTCAGTATGTCACTCGGGTGTGCTGGGCAGAGCAGTTCCTGCCTCTACATGTGTTTATACCACGTGCCGCATTTTCTGTGTCTTAGCCTTTCTCTGGGTGTCAGCATCCTCTTTGTGCTCAGATGCACAGCTTGCCCCTCGGGCATGGTCTCTAGGGTCTCAAATGTCCACACTTGCTCACAGGCATGGAGCCCATGGGGCTTTTCTTTGCTCGCTTGGCAAGCTCGCAGTGCAGTTCATCCGCAGTCAGGAGCCGTTGCGAGGGGCTACGGCTATGGACACCGGCTTTGGGGGCTGGTTGCCATGGGGGCCGGTTGCCATGGCAAGCACTCTTGGAGGTATGAAGAGGGTTCCCGAGCAAAGGAAAGGCCTGAGCCCCGGGATGAAAGGTGCTGCTCGTGGGCTCCCTTGGAGGTTTCAGACCAGCTATGTGTTTCAGTGCTGGCTCCTTCGGTTTGTGTGCTATTGCTGGACGTTTGGCATTTTTGGCATAGAATGCTGCTCCGGCCGAGAGAAGTGCTTTTGGAGGTATGAAGAGGGTTCCCGGGCAAAGGAAAGGCCTGAGCCCTGGGATGAAAAGTGCTGCTCGTGGGCTCCCTCGGAGGTTTCAGTCCATCTATGTGTTTCAGTGCTGGCTCCTTCGGTTTGGGTGGTGTTGCTGGACGTTTGGCATTTTTGGCATAGAATGCTGCTCCGGCCGAGAGAAGTGCTTTTGGAGGTATGAAGAGGGTTCCTGGGCAAAGGAAAGGCCTGAGCCCTGGGATGTCAAGTGCTGCTTGTGGGCTACATGGGGAGGTTTCGGGCCAGCTATGTATTTCAGTCCTGACTTCTTTGTCTTGGGAGCTACTGCTGGACACTTATCCTGGCAGGGCTTCTTGTATATTCCCTAGGGATGTTATTTGCTAGCAACACGTGTGTGTCTCATCTATGCTTCGCTGCTCACATCCGTCTTTCTCTTCTGAAGCTGCGAAGCCAGGAGGAAAGTGCGATATTTCCAGTGGAGGCAGCTCTGGCTGGGTGAGTTCCAAGGGTAACAGTAATCTTGCATCTCTCAGCGCAGTAGGAAACACAAGCGATGGCAGCCAGCACGTCTGTGTCTGGAACGAGCAGGTGAGCGGAATGCCACATCCCTTTTGAGAAGGCGATGGGGAGTCGGGGTCGAGGTGCACGGTACTAACTGCCTGCACAGTTTTGATTAGAGTTTGCTTATATTTATTATAGATGCTGAAGAATAAGGTGGCAACCACCAGCATGTCCCAGTCGGCCCACGCAGGGGATCGCATGCATTTCCTTCCAGGACAGATGCGGTTCCCTAGTCGCCTGAGAGCAAAGTGCAGGGACCGGGGCTGGGGAGGGAGGCGGGGGGGGGGAGGAGGAGAGAAGGGTGGGGTGAAGGTGGTGCCAGCAGCAGGGTGGCTGCTTGCCCCCGAAAGTCAGCGTAGGCAAAGGCGCGCTGTTTGGGAGCGGTCCCCTCTGAGCTGGCAAAGGGCGAGAGGGTTACTTGTCAGCATGTTGCTAGGGCGTGCCGGGCAGGGCAGTTCCCGCCTCCATCTGTGTTTATGCTTGTCGCGTGTCACGCTTTCTGTGTCTTAGTCCTTTTCCGGGTGTCAGCATCCTCTTTGCGCTCAGAGGTGCGCAGCGTGCTCCTTGGGCATGGTCTTTAGGGTCTGAAACGCCCACACTTGCTTGTAGGCCTGGTGCCCATTGGGCCCTTCTTATCTTGCTTCGCAAGCTCACAGCATGGTTCATCCTTGCATCTCAGAAGTTTCCGGTCAGTCTGATCTTGCAGCACAATCGCTGGCTCTCTTGGGAGCAGTCCTCTCTAGCCATCCATTTTCAGAGATTGAGCCTTCTTCCCCACGTCCTTCCATTGTTCGGTCTTGCAGTCGGGCTTCTTGCGCACCCATCGTGTCCATTTTGACAGCAACTCCTTCCACCGTGCTATTCTGGCCCACTCTTTTCTGGGGTTGCCTAAGAGCTTCCGTGCTTCACCCCTGTAGGTACCATTGCTCTACAGCATCTCTGGTCTGGGAGCCCTTCTTGATGAGAGATTTCTCCTACCTTGGATGCACGTTGTCTGTAGCGGTCTGTGTAGGCGCATTCTTTGCAGGTGTTTGACGTGGAGCTGCTCTGCCCGGGGCCGTAGAGTTGGGGTGCGTCGGCATAGCAATAAGAGCGCAGGGCCAGCACGTAGCTACGCCCAGGCGGCCTCATCCAAGGTAGCACGGTTGCTGGGATCGAGAAGCCGTCGGTCAGGCTGCCCAGAGTGTCCTTCCCATCACGATCCTGGGCAACGATCAGAGCTGCCTCAGAGGAGCCCGTTGGCACTGGGAAAAGCAGATGGCATTTTGCAGGGTTGAAGGCTCATCTGCGTAGGGCTCAGTCACACCCGCTTTCTTGTTTTCAAGGCAGTCTGTAGTTAGGCTGTGGATAACGTTCCTGAATGGAAGCGAGAGGGCAGGCAGCCTGAGGCTGATGGTTGGCACCACGATGAGTCGCCAATAAATATTTGGGTTTTTCAGATGGGGCCTCACACCATGCATGCTAATCCGGGAACGGAAGCCTCAAGTGGAGCACCACGAGACGGAGGGTCTTTGGTTCGAGGCAGTCGGCAGGTACTTGAAGATGTAAGTGGGTCTGTGTTTGTTTTTGAAGACACGAAGTGAGGAGGAAAGCCTGATGCTGTCACAGGGGGTGACAGTGGCCAGGTAAGTTGTTCTTAGGGGTTGGGAGTAGAGGTCGCTTTGCAGAGCCAGTTATAGGCATCCCTCGCCTGTGTTTCATAGGCCAGGTAGCGGCCTCAGCGTGGAAGACTGTGAACAACCAAGGCCAGGGAGCGGTCTGTCGAGGTAAGGAAATTGAAGATGGTCAAGCATTTGGGGCAGTCTGTGATTTCAGGCAGTCTTTCGGCACGTGGCTTTGGCTTTATCTTTTTACAGGTGGCGTCGGTGGGGTGCAGTCAAGTGTTGAAGCGCCGTTGTGGGAGCCATGATTCATCACGAGCATAAGAGTGAATTGGCATCTCCCGGGCGGTAGGTGCCACAGGCAGTGACAGCTAGCTTGTCTGTTTGAAATGAGCGTGTGACCCAAATGGCTCGTCCCTTTGGAGAGGAGTAGGGTTTAGAGCTCAGGGTTGGTGCATGTGATGTTGACCCATGGTGCTATTCTGGTTTTTTTGCTTGTCCTTGTCATAGAGGCTGAAGAATAACATGACAGCTACAGGAACGTCCCATTTGGCCTATGGAGGGATGTGCTGTGTTCCTCGAGGATGCATATAGATCCCCAGCGGTCTGAGAGCTAAGTGGAGGGCTGGGGGTCAGGGAGGGAGCGGGAGGAGAAGGGGAGAAGGTGGGGCAAAGACAGTGGTGAGGTCGCTTGCCCATAAAAGCTGATGTACTGGAAGGGGTTGTCAGTGAGCGGTCCCCTTGGGGCAGGTGGGTTCCTTGCCAGCACGATGTTAGGGTGCGCTGGGCAGGGCAGGTCTAGCTCATGTCTGTGTGTGTGCTTGTTGTGTGGTATCTTCTGTGTCTTAGTCCTTCTGCGGGTGTCGGCATCCTCTTTGTACTTAGAGGGGCACAACGTGCCCCTTGGCCATGGTCTCTAGGGTCTCAAATGCCCACACTCGCTCACGGGCTCAGTGCCCATCGGGCTCTTTTTTGCTTTCTTAGCAAGCTCGCGGTGCGGTTCATCCTCACGTCTCAGAAGGTTCCGGTCAGTCTTGTCTTGTGGCATGATCGCCAGCTCTGTAGGTAGCCGTGTCTTTCCCTGGACTGAGCCTTTTTCCCCGCATCCTCCCATCGTTAGGCCTTGAAGGTGGGCTTCTTGCACCTCTATCGTTGCAGTTTGGACAGGAAGTCTTTCCACCAGGCATTTGTTTGGCACAACAAATCTTCTCTCGGGTCGTCCCCTCATATTCACCAGTCTTGGGTTGTAAAGCGTGGCTTCTCGTACACCTGTTTCTCTAGGTTTTACCGTTGCATTCTCTTATGGGCAACAGTCATCGCGTCTCTTCTGGTGCCACCTTAATGCATCTGCACTATCGCGGTGCCATCGGGTTGCCTTGACAGCATCATCTTTGCTGTGGTCATCGTTCTTAGCGGTCGTGGCCATCTTGCGTTTCACAGTCACGTTTGTGTTGTCTGCGTGCCGTCTCGGGTTCAGACCTGCCCCGTGAGGAGGCGTGGCACTGTTAGAGCTAGGGGCAGCACAGCTCTATAGCGCGGCAGTAAAATGTTGACCCAGGCAGGTATTTTGGCAAAGGCGGTAGGGTCTTTCTGCATAGACAGCTTCCACACAGTTATTTCCATTGTGTTTGGCAGGTTTCGGAAGAGGTCTTCCAGCGTTCCTGGGGCAGCGGTTTGCATGGCAGTTGAGGAGGTCGACTATCGCATGTGCCTTCCATCGTATACGTGAGGCTCGATCTCCGGGGCTCGGTTTGTCTGGCTTTTGGGTTATTTAGGTATAGATGACTGACCGCTGGCCTGATTGAGGCGTTGGTTGTCATCTGGTGTGACTCTCTTTGACCGCTCGCTTGGGTTTTTCAGGTGTGAGAGACGAGCCCCGAGCTGAAGTCCTGTGGGAGAGGCGGAGCATCAAACAGAGGCTGGCTGGCACCTGACATCAGAGGCTCAAAGCAACCGCGATCACTTGCGACTCGCCTATGCATTTCTGGTTTTACTCCGTGCAAATCCAGGGGCCGAGTGGGATCTGGGCACGCGAGCCGCCTTTGGCAAGGCGAGCGACTGCTGCATTGATGCAGTGGCCTTAGAGGCATCCTATTGAATCATTCCTTGTTGTTTTAGCATGACAGGTGACGGGCAGGCCTCTGCAGTTATGTCACGGGATGCAGTCTCGTGCCATCCAGCTCTCTTGCTCTCTGGGTGTGGCGAGAGTGTTGGCGGCCCTGGCTATTTCAAGACTCACATGAGTGTCTGACTTCCTCTTCTGATGCTGTGAAGCCAGAAGCAAATTTGGATATTTCCATGGGAGGCATCTCTGGTCGGGTGAGTTCCAAGCACAACAGTAATTTTGCATTTGTAAGCCCAGTAGGAAACACAAGCAATCACAGCCAGCATGTCCCTCTCTGGAATGAGCAGGTGAGTGGAATGCCACATCCCTTTTGAGAAGGCGATGGGGAGTTGAGGTCGGGGTCGAGGTGCGTGGTACTGACTGCCTGCAGAGTTTTGATTAGTTTTTTGCTTATCTTTATTATAGATGCTGAAGAATGAGGTGGCAACCACCAGCATGTCCCAGTCAGCCCACGCAGGGGATTGCATGCGTTTCCTTCCAGGACAGATGCGTTTCCCTAGTCACCTGAGAGCAAAGTGCAGGGACCGGGGCTGGGGAGGGAGGCGGGGGGGGAGGAGGAGAGAAGGGTGGGGTGAAGGTGGTGCCAGCAGCAGGGTGGCTGCTTGCCCCCGAAAGTCAGCGTAGGCAAAGGCGCTGTTTGGGAGCGGTCCCCTCTGAGCTGGCAAAGGGCGAGAGGGTTACTTGTCAGCATGTTGCTAGGGTGTGCTGGGCAGGGCAGTTCCCGCCTCCATCTGTGTTTATACTTGTTGTGTGTCACGCTTTCTGTGTCTTAGTCTTTTTCTGGGTGTCAGCATCCTCTTTGCGCTCAGAGGTGCGCAGCGTGCTCCTTGGGCATGGTCTTTAGGGTCTGAAACACCCACACTTGCTCGTAGGCCTGGTGCCCATTGGGCCCTTCTTATCTTGCTTCGCAAGCTCACAGCATGGTTCATCCTTGCATCTCAGAAGTTTCCGGTCAGTCTGATCTTGCAGCACAATCTCTGGCTCTCTTGGGAGCAGTCCTCTCTAGCCATCCATTTTCAGAGATCGAGGCTTCTTCCCCACGTCCTTCCATTGTTCGGTCTTGCAGTCGGGCTTCTTGCGCACCCATCGTGTCCATTTTGACAGTAACTCCTTCCACCGTGCTAATCTGGCCCACTCTTTTCTGGGGTTGCCTAAGAGCTTCCGTGCTTCACCCCTGTAGGTACCATTGCTCTACAGCATCTCTGGTCTGGGAGCCCTTCTTTGTGAGAGATTTCTCCGGCCTTAGAGTCACATTGTCTGTAGCGGTGTGTGTAGACTCGTTCTGTGTACGTGTTTGGCGTGGAGCTGCTCTGCCCGGGGCCGTAGAGTTGGGGTGCATCGGCATAGCAATAAGAGCGCAGGGTCAGCATGTAGCTAAGCCCAGGCGGCCTCATCAAAGGCAGTACGGTTGCTGGGATCGTGGAGCCGTCGGTCAGGCTGCCCGGAGAGTGCTTTCCATCACGATCCTGGGCAACGATCAGAGCTGCCTCAGAGGAGCCCTTTAGCACTGGGAAAAGCAGATGGCAATTTGCAGGGTTGAAGGCTCATCTGCACAGGGCTCAGAATCATGACTGCTTTCTTCCATTCTTGTTTTCAAGGCAGTCTATAGTTAGACTGTGGATGATGTTCCTGAATGGAAGCGAGAGTTCAGGCAGTGTGCGGTTGTCCTTGGGCACCATGATGAGTCGCTAATAAATATTTGGGTTTTTCAGATGGGGCCTCACACCATGCGTGCTAATCCAGGGACGGAAGCCTCGAGCGGAGCACCGTGACACGGCGGGTCTCTGGATCGAGCCGGTCAGCGGTTCTGCAGATACTTCAAGATTTACGCGGGTCTGTGTTTGTTTTTGAAGGCAGAAAGTGAGGCAGAAAGCGCGATGCCATCACAGGGGGTGACGGTGGCCCAGTGAGCCTTTCTTAGGGGGCGGGAATAGCGGTCACTTGGCAGAGCCAGTTATAGGCACCCTCTTCTCTGTTTCGTAGGCGAGGCACTGGCCTCGGCGTGGAAAGCTGTGAACCACCGAGGCCAGGGAGCGGTCTGTCGAGGTATGGAAATGGAAGATAGTAAAGCGTTTTGGACCGCCTGTGATTTCAGGCGGTCTTTCAGCATGGGCCTTAGGCTTTCTCTTTTTGCAGGTGGCGTCGATGGGGTGCGGTCATGTGTCGAAGTGCCATCATGAGAGCCATGATTTTTCACAAGCGTAAGAGTGAATTGGCATCTCCCGGGCGGTAGGCGCCACAAGCAATGACAGCTAGCTTGTCCGTTTGAAACGAGCAGGTGACCCGAATGGCTCATCCCTTTTGAGAGGGGTAGGGGTTAGAGCTCGGGCGTTGACGCATGTGATGTTGACCCATGGCGCTATTTTGGTTTTCTGCTCGTCCTTATCATAGAGGCTGAAGAACAACGTGGCAACTACAGGAACGTCCCCTTTGGCCTATGGAGGGATGCGCTGTGTTCCTTCAGGATGCATATAGATCCCCAGCGGTCTGAGAGCTAAGCGGAGGGCTGGGGGTCAGGGAGAGAGCGGGAGGAGAAGGGGAGAAGGTGGGGGGGGCAAAGACAGTGGTGAGGTCGCTTGCCCATAAAAGCTGATGTACTGGAAGGGGTTGTCAGTGAGCGGTCCCCTTGGGGCAGGTGGGTTACTCACTAGCATGACACTAGGGTGTGCCGGGCAGGGGCAGGTCTATCTCATGTCAGTGTGTGTGCTTGTTGTGTGGCATCTTCTGTGTCTTAGTCCTTCTCTGTATGTCGGTATCATCTTAGCGCTTGGCCACAGTCTCTAGGGTCTCAAATGCCCACGCTCACAGGCACAATGCCCATCGGGCTCCTCTTCGATCGATTTAGCAAGCTCGCGGTGCAGTTCATCCTCACGTCTCAGAAGATACCGGTCAGTCTTGTCTTGGGGCACGATTGCTGGCTCTGTGGGTAGCAGTGTTCTGCAGCCATCTCTTTTCCTGGACTGAGGCTTCTTCCTCGCGTCCTTCCATCGTTAGGCCTTGAAGGAGGGCTTCTTGCGCATCCATCGTCGCAGTTTGGACGGGAAGTCTTTCCACCAGGCATTTGTTTGGCACAACAAATCTTCTCTGAGGTCATCCCCTCATGTTCACCGGTCTTAGGTCGTAAAGCGTGGCTTCTCTTACACCTGTTGCTCTAGCTTTGACCGTTGCATTCTCTTATGGGCAACAGTCATCGCGTCTCTTCTGGTGCCACCTTAATGCATCCGCACTATCGTGGTGCCATCGGGTTGCCTTGACAGCATCATCTTTGCTGTGGTCATCGTTCCTATTGATCGTGGCCATCTTGCATTTCACAATCACGTTTCTGTTGTCTGCATGCCGTCTTGGGTTCAGACCTGCCCCACGAGGAGGCATGGCACTGTTAGAGCTGGGTGCAGCACAGCTTTAGAGCGCGGTGGGAAAATGTTGACCCAGGCAGGTATTTTGGCAAAGGCGGTAGGGTCTTTCTGCATAGACAGCTTCCACACAGTTATTTCCATTGTGTTTGGCAGGTTCCGGAAGAGGTCTTCCAGCGTTCCCGGAGCAGCGGTTTGCACGGCAGTTGAGGAGGTCGACTATCGCACGTGCCTTCCATCGTATACGTGAGGCTCGATCTCCGGGGCTCGGTTTGTCTGGCTTTTGGGTTATTTAGGTATAGATGACTGACCGCTGGCCTGACCGAGGCATCGGTTGTCATCTGGTGTGACTCTCTTTGACCACTCGCTTGGGTTTTTCAGGTGTGAGTGACAAGCCCTGAGCTGAAGTCCTGTGGGAGAGGCGGAGCATCAAACAGAGGCTGGCTGGCACCTGACATCAGAGGCTCAAAGCAACCGCGAGCACTTGCGACTCGCCTATGCATTTCTGGTTTTACTCCGTGCAAATCCACGGGCCAAGCGGGATCTCGGCACGTGAGCTGCCTTTTGGCAAGGTGAGTGACTGCTGCATCGATGCAGTGGCCTTAGAGGAATTCTATTGAATCATTCCTTGTTGTTTTAGTGTCGCAGGTGACGGGCAGGCCTCCGCATAGTGGAGCAAAGGATGATCTGTGTTAGAACAGCTAAGGTAGAGCTGCGAGAGCAAGTATCTCCACAGCGGAGGTTGCCACCGGCCGGCTGCTGGCAAACAGTGTCGTTCCACATTGCCAGCGAAGATGAGGAAAGCTACAGAGGGGGAGCATCCCAGTTCAACCACACCCACAGTTATGTGACGGGATGCAGTGTCGTGCCATCCAGCTCTGTTGGGCTTGGGTCTTGGGCTTTGTATTGTGGCGGTGTAATGCATAGCAGGCCACTATCTTGGGGTGGTGTCCTGTGCCAGACGTCTCTGGGGCTGGCATAACAAATAGTGTGCCTCTCTCTCACCCTCGCCTTGTGCCCTGTACCTCTGTATCATGGTGGTGTAATGGATAGCGTGCCTCTATTGCGCTCATCTTGCGATGTGTGCTGTTGCATTAGGGTGGTGAAATCGATAGTGTGACTCTGCATTGCGCTGACCTTGTGCTGCACGCCTTTATCGTGCTCAACATGTGTCATGTGCTTCTGTACTGGGGTGGCGTAAGGGATAGTGTGCCTCCCTGTTGGGTTTGCTGTGCACTGTGTGGCTCTGTATTGGGGTGGTGTAATATATAGTGTGGTAGCGGCTTGGGCTCTAGTCTTTGTTTTCCCAGGTAGTACACTGTGCTTCACATCACAGCAGTCAATCTTTCAGCTAATTTTCCTGGAAAGTCGTCTCGGAGAGAGCAAAGTGTTTCCATAGGCTTTGGTTTATGCCATGTGAGTCTTTAGTGTTACATAGAACAGCAAAGTTGTTTGCAGAGTGTGTGCCAGGAACCATTGCAGATTTGGGGTGACGTCCCACAGATGTGGGCTGCTTCTGGGTTGATTTTAGGTGTAGGGTGAGCACATGTGGTCTGAGGGCTGATTGAGTTGTGAGTGTGGTTAACCCCTGTGTGTGTGTGTGAGAAGTTTTTTGTTCAGGTGTAGTCCACACTTAGGTATAACGTTGGAATAAAAAATACAAAGCATAGCACCGACCCCCAAAAAAGTCCCTGCCAGGGGGATATTGTCTCCTTGTGGCTGGGTCTTTTTTTTTTTTTCTCCGCTCGGTCTGCGAGTTGAATATTGTTGCTCAAGTTTTGGGGCATGTGCTGCTTGGGCCGGGGTTTTTGCAGGCAGGGAGATATTTTTGTAGAGCCATGGGAACTGTGTTCCCAAGGCGTTTTGTGCAGGGTGGGTTTTTGCAGGTGTGCTTCCTTTGGAGGGCTCTTGCAGAATATCCCAATTGCCTGTTGATTGAGGGAGGATTGTTTGCGAAATGGCTGTGGCAAGTGAGTTCTGGCAGCTGCGGTGGAATGGCACGCAGCCAGCCTAGGCAAGTGGTTTGGGGAGGACCGGATTGCAAGGTAGGGGTCAATTGGATTTAGAGGTTGTGAGCACTGTAGACTGGGTTTTGGTCATATAGGGATTTTCATGCCCAAATTTATTTTCTTGTAAAGGTGCAATAGTTGAGAACGTATCCAGTATGGCAGAGCTCTCACTGCTTTGGGGGTTAATGGAAAGAACCCAGTCAGTGATGTTGGTTTGTATAATATGTCCACTTCAAGCAAAAATCATCACATGCGTTGGCCAAAAGAAAAAATGGTATGTTGATGTGCATGTATGTTGTAGCAGCATTAGATATGACAGTTAATAGTGTTTAGAAGCCTGTTAAGAGTCTGTTATGTGTAAAATTTAAACAACAAAGAGATGATGAAGCTCATAAAAGTATAGACGACATAATAAAGTATTTTGTGCGCTGTGTTCAGTGTCAATTTTTTGTGTGGCTTTGATTTATTTTTAGTCGTCAGAGTTAGACTGTCTGCTCCTCTTCCTCTGTATATCTGTTTTTCTCTACCCCTGTCGTTTGTCTCTCTCCTCATCATCTGTGTCTATGTGTTTCTTTCCCCTGATGTCTTTGGCTATCTCTCTCTCTGCCTGTCCTGTTTTTGGCTTTTCATTTTTTTCTCTGTATCTTCTTGTCTCCTTGTCTTTCAGTCCCTCTGCCCTCCTTTCTCTCTCTCTCTTTACCCCAGTCCTCTGTCTCTCCACTTTCACCCTGTCTCTGACTGGTGGCGTTTGGCCCCGTGGCCTTTGACCCGTGACCCTCTCTGTGTCTCTCTCTGTATCTGTGCTGCTCCCCCCACCCCCCACAATTGTTTGGTTCCCCCCTGTCCCTTCTTTGTCTGCCTCTCTAGTCTCTCCTCCTTGCCCCTCTTTGTTCTTGTCTAGTTTTCCTCCTGCATTCCCTTTTGTCCCCTCTCTTGGTTTCTACCCTTGTCTTGCTATCCCACTCACTTTCCCTCCCCCTTCTTCTCTTTGTCTTCTTCGTGAGCTCCCACATTCTCGGGGGTACCTCTGGGTGGGGCAACTGCCTTCTCTGTTGTTGTTTCCCCTCTGTGGTCCCTTGCCTCTGTGCTACTCCCCCCACCTCGTCGGTCCACCTTTTTGGTCCTCTCCTTCTGTGGTACTCCCCATGCCCCCTTAGTACCCCCAATATCTCCTCCCCCACGTTGTTCACAGAATCACACAAATCACACAAAAAGACCTTTAAGATGATCAAGTCCAACCATTGTTCTCCTGCCCCATTCTTTATGTTCCACCCCTTTCTTAGTTCTCCCCTCCCTATGTTCCCCTCTCTTTTCTCGGTCTGCCCCCCCACTTTATGGTGGTCCCGCCCTTCTGGGTCTCCCCTCTTGGTGGTACCCTTCCTTCCTTTGTCCTTCTCTCTGTTCCACTCCCCTTCTTGCTCTCTGTCCTTTGTGTCCCGTCCCCCCCTTGGCCCTACCTTCTTTATCCCTCTTTCTTAGCCACTCATCCCTGTGGGTTTCCCCCTCCTTTGTCCCTCTCCCCTTCTGAGTGTCCCACCTCTTTGTGGTTTCACCTTTTCTTGTTTTCCTTCTTTGTGGTCCCATTCTCTATTGTCCCCTCTCCTCCTTGGTTTTTCCCTCTTCTTTGTCAGCACTGAGCCCCCTGTCTCCTTCTGCGCCCCCCTCTCTCCCCGTTCTTAGCCTCCCGAGGTTGCGTCCCCCCACAGTCTTGCTGTCTCCTGCTTTCAGTCGTCCCTCCCTCTCAATTCCCCATTGATCCTCCACGTTGTAACCCCTTCCCTGTTGTCCACTCCCTTTCTTTATCTCCATGCTGTTCTCTATCCTTTTGGTTCCAGCCTGCCAGTCGCTGAAAACTGTCCCCGTGGAAACAGTGACCCGGCGACTTTGGTTCTGGGTGTTCTTTGTTCTGGGATGTGCGTTGCTGAAAACGATCGCCCCCATAAACTGTGCCCAGGCGACTTTAGTGCCGGGGGTTTTTTGTTCCGGGGAGTGCGTTGCTGAAAACTGTCAAACCAGAAAAAGTAACCTGGCGACTTTGGTTCCGTGTGATTTTTTGTTCTGGGTGTGAATCGCCGAAAAGTGTCTCCCGCAGAAACAACGACGCGGCGACTTTGGTTCCGGGTGCTTTTGGTTCCGGGCAGTGCATCGCCGAAAAGTGTCCCCCCGCAGAAACAACGACGCGGCGACTCTGGCTCCGGGCGCTTTTGGTTCCGGGCTGTGCATCGCCGAAAAGTGTCCACCCCGCAGAAACAACGACGCGGCGACCTTAGTTCCGCGTGCCTTTTGTTCAGGGCTGTGCAGCGCCGACAACTGTCCCCCCGCAGAAACAACGACGCGGCGACTTTGGTTCCAGGTGCTTTTGGTTCCGGGCAGTGCATCGCTGAAAAGTGTCCACCCGCAGAAACAACGACGCGGCGACCTTGGTTCCGGGTGCTCTTTGTTCCGGGAAGTGCATCGCCGAAAAGTGTCCGTCGTGTCCCCCCCCCCCCCCGCAGAAAAAACGACGCGGCGACTTTGGTTCCGGGTGCTTTTTGTTCCGGGCTGTGCAGTGCCGAAAACTCTGTGTGTGTGTGTCGTCCCCCCCCCCCGAAGAAACAACGACGCGGCAACTTTAGTTCCGGGTGCTTTTGGTTCCGGGCAGTGCAGCGCCGAAAACTGTCCCCCCGCAGAAACAACGATGCGGCGACTTTAGTTCCGGGTTCTTTTGGTTCCGGGCTGTGCAGAACGAACAACTGTCGCCCCGCAGAAAAAACGACGCGGCGACTCTGGTTCCGGACGCTTTTCGTTCCGGGCTGTGCATCGCCGAAAAGTGTCCACCCTGCAGAAAGAACGACGCGACGACCTTAGTTCCGGGTGCTTTGGTTTCCGGGCTGTGCATCGCCGAAAAGTGTCCACCCCGCAGAAACAACGACCCGGCGACTTTGGTTCCGGGTGCTTTTGGTTCCGGGCAGTGCATCGCTGAAAATTGTCCCCCGCAGAAACAACGACGCGGCGACTTTAGTTCCGGGTGCTTTTGGTTCCGGTCTGTGCAGAACGAACAACTGTCCCCCCGCAGAAACAACGACGCGGCGACTTTGGTTCCGGGTGCTTTTTGTTCCGGGCTCTGCATCGCTGAATAGTGTCCCCCCGCATAAACAACGACGCGGCGACTTTGGTTCCGGGTGCTTTTTGTTCCTGGCTGTACATCGCCGAAAACTGTCCTCCGCAGAAACAACAGCGCGGCGACTTTGGTTCCGGGTGTCTTTTGTTCCGGGCACTGCATCGCTGAAAAGTGTCCCCCCCGCAGAAACAACGACGCGGCGAACTTGGTTCCGGGCGCTTTTGGTTCCGGGCTGTGCATCGCTGGAACGCGTCCCCCCCCCGCAGAAACAACGACGTGGCGACTTTGGTTCCGGGTGCTTTTGGTTCCGGGCTGTGCAGTGCCGAAAAATGTCGTGTGTGTGTCGTGTCCCCCCCCCCCCCCGAAGAAACAACGGCGCGTCGACTTTGGTTCCGGGTGCTTTTGGTTCCGGGCACTGCAGCGCCGAAAACTGTGGTTCCCCCCCCCCCCCCCCCCCCCCCCGCAGAAACAACGACGCTGCGACTTTGGTTCCGGGTGCTTTTGGTTCCGGGCAGTGCATCGCTGAAAAGTGTCCCCGCAGAAACAACGACGCGGCGAGTTTGGTTCCGGGTGCTATTGGTTCCGGGCAGTGCATCGCTGAAAAGCGTCCCCCCGCATAAACAACGACGTGGCGACTTTGGTTCCGGGTGCTTTTGGTTCCGGGCAGTGCAGCGCCGAAAACGGTCCCCCGCAGAAACAACGACGCGGCGACTTTGGTTCCGTGTGCTTTTTGTTCCGGGCAGTACATCGCTGAAAACTGTCCCCCGCAGAAACAAAAATAATGGGGTTCTCAGTTACTTCTTCATGAGCTGTTTTCCTTTTCCACATCTTAAAACACCTCTACCTCCCCTCCTCACTCCCTTCTTAGCAGACTTCACTCTAGTCCTGATTTCACTCCCTTCTTCCCCTGGTCACAGCACAGGGGGGCAGGGACTGGGAGAAGGGGGCTTTGGTCAGTTCCTTGCAAGTTGGTTTCCTTCTTGGCTTGGGGGTGGGGTGTGGCGGCATTCATTCCACACACTCTCCCCCTGCTGCACTGTGGGGACCCACCCATGGGAGACAGTCATCCATGAACTTTCTCCAACGTGAGCCTCTTCCCCCAGGGCTTTATCTCTTCATCAGCTGCTCCACCTGGATCACTGCTAGGGTGGGCAGCAATAAATCACAATGTCTCTCAGTCTCAATCCTCCATGGGGTCACCAGCCCCCTCTCCCAGCAAACCTGTTCCAGCACAAAACTGTCTCTTGCTCATCTCTGTGTCTCTGATTCTCTTCATGGGCTGCAAGTGCTGGCAGGGGCTTATTCCAACATAGGGTCACAGCATCTTCTCTATGTCTCCACCTGCTCCATCCAGTGTGGAGCCCCTCCTCCGCAGGCTGCAGGTGGGCTCGTGGCCTTTTCCATGGCATTTCTCCACAGGCTGCAGGGGCATCTTTCTCTCTGGCACCTGGAGTGCCTCCTCCCCCATCCTCCCCGGCCCCGGTGCCTGCACAGCTTGTTACATCTTTTCACTCCCTTCTCCGGTCGCAAAATGCCGCCGCTTCCGCGTTGTTTTCTTCTATATGTGATTCTCAGAGGTGCTATGACTATCTCTCATTGGCTTGGCCCTGGTCAACAGTGACTGTGGCCTTGAATTGTTTATACTTTAGAGCTGTGGAGAATTCCAGCAGCTCCTCACAGCAGCCATTTTCTGCACCCCTGTTCTTTTCCAGCACCCAACCATGCCAAACTGTGACAATCTACACGCCAGAAAAATTAAAGCTATTTACATACCAGTGCAACAGATGCAGCATCATTGGTTTTAGTGAGAGCTGCTCTCTCCATTTGGTGCCCAGCATCCCACAAAGCTAACTCAAGTCAGAAAACCCTCTCCGGCTCCTTTAGGGCCTTTATATCTTCTGCAGGCTCTGATAAACAACTTGGGTCAGAGAAGCCCCACCTGCTCCTCCAGCTGCTTTTAAGCCTTCTCCAGGCAGGACCCTCCCCTTTCCCAGGGCACTGTGGGAAGGGCAGTAGGTGGGCCCAAGGGTATATAAACCACAGGTCTTGCCCTAGGCAGCTCATTCTCCTGCTGGCTTTCCCCAGGATCAGTGCTCTGGCTTTCATTCAGCAGATGGAGCTTTGTAGTCGGTTGGGCTTTTTGGGAAGATGCATCTGAGGTAAGACCTTAAGGAGTGCTTGATGTTAAGCAGCATGCATATAATAAAACGTGTACTCGTAGAGAGGTTTGTGGCTTGGTTTTGGGTTTTGAACTTATTTTGTATTGTATTTTTAGGGAGTTGGAAGATGACCCTACGCAATTCTCTATTGGTCTTTGTTTCTATGCGTGTGGCATTTTACTGCCATTCCTGACCGTCCTGAAGATAGAACCTCAGCTTTTGTTATCTAGCTTTGCTCTATAATGTGTAAGCTGTGAGCATCGCTTCTCCTAACGGGCCTGATGATGAGATTATCTTGCTGGGGTCAGGGCGATCCTTTTGTCTGCCTATAGAGCTTTAGCCTTTCCTATTAAAGTAATAGGAATTGAATACATAGCATTTTCCCGGTTCCGGGAGAGCTCACGGCTTTCCTAGTGGTTCCCAGATCACTGTGTTTTTTTCCATCTCGTTTGGATGCCACGGCAGGCCCCTCGTGGTCTTTAAGCATTAGCCCTTTATTTCCCGGGCCTGTAGCAGAGCCCAGAGTTCAGTAGAAGACCGAACATAGCAATTGTCTGCAAAACACGAGGTATGCCTCGCCACTGCAGTTTTTGGGGAACTGCGCCAACCAGAGAGGGGCGAGGAGGGGAGATAAATAATGAATGAAGTTCAGCCTGGGAAAAAGGGAGGCTTCCTGCGGAGAACTTTGGACTCGGTAAGCTGTCGGTCTGCATCCAGGTGACTCGCTCATCCCTCTGCGGCTGCAAAGAGCATCGAGCGGAGCGCCATAAGCAAGCGGGTCAGCACACGTTACTCAAGGTAAGATGTGACCGGTGGCCATATGACTATCTTATCCATTTTGGCCTGTAAGGTTATTTTTGAAGTCACAAAGTGCCAAGCGAAGCCAGATGTCAGCACCAGCGGTGACCTCAGCCAGGTGAGCTGAGACTAGCAGGCTAAAGCAGCGATTGTTTTTTCAGGTGCGACGGTGTCTGTGAAGTTCTAACCGTCTCTTTTGCTTTACAGGCGGTACGCGAGGCTTGACCTGACAAAGCGTCCCAGTGAGCAGACGTCCAGTAGACATCCCGCCCAGAAAGGATTTTGGATCCCCAGACTCCTCAAAGCTAAGTAGAAGGAGCCGGAGAAGAGGGCAGGGATGGGAGGGCTCGGGGAGAGGCTGGGTAAGACTGCACAGGGAGGAGCAGGTCACTTGCCAGCGCAATGCCAGGGTGTGCCGGGCAGGGCAGCTCCAGCTCGTGTCTCTCTTTATGTTTGTCGTGTCTTCTGTGTCCTAGCCCTTCTCTGGGTGTCAGCACCCTCTTTGTGCTCAAAGGGGCGCAGCGTGCCTCTTGGGCGCAGTCTCTAGGGTCTCGAATGCGCACACTCACTCATCAGCATAGCGCACGCGGGGCTCTTCATGTTTTGCCTAGCCAGATCACGGCACGGTTTGTCCTCACGTCTCGGAAGTTTCCGGTCGGTCTTCTCTTGCGGCGTCATCGCAGACTCTGTCAGAAAGTCTGCTCTCCAGGTTCTCCTTTTCATGGCCTGAGGCTTTTTCCGTACATCTTTCCATCGTTAGGTCTCAAAGGCGGTCTTCTAGTGCATCCTTACTTACTGTCACAATTCTGACAATAAGTCCTTCCAATGAGCCATTCCAGTCCCCTCTCTTCTGGGGTTGCCTATAGAGCTTCCTCCCATCCACCCCTCGAGGGCATTGTTTGATGGAGTCTCCTGTCCAGGAGCCCTTCTCGCTGACAGTTTTCAGTCATCTTGGAGTTGCATCGTCCACAGGCTTCTGCATTACATCATTCTGCGTGCATGTTTGGCATGGAGCTGCTCTGCCCAAGGCTGTGGAGTCAGGGTGACGTGGCATAGCAGTAAGAGTCCAGGCTTAGCGTGCAGGATTATACCTGGGAGGCCTCGGTGAGGGTGGCACCGTCAGCAGGGGGTGCGGACCATCCTTTCCATCCAGCTCCTGGGAGATGAAGGGAGCCGCCTGGGTGAGGCCCTTCAGCATTGGAAAAAGCAGATGGAATTTTGCAGGGGTGTAAGGTTGTGGGGCTCTGAGGTATGCCTGCTGGGTTTTTTTCTGTCTGTGTTTTAACGGCTGCCTGGAGTTAGACTCCAGGTAGGGTTCCTCAATGGAAGCGAGAGGTCTGCAGTGGTGCAGCAAGGAGTTGGCATTGGGGTGACTTGCTTAATAAATTGTTGTGTTTTTCAGACAGGGCCGGATGCGATGCGTACCGATGCAGCGGCAGAGGAGTCGAGGGGAAGACCACAAGCAGGTAGGTCGGCTGGTGGTGTCGGCATGATGAAATGGTGAGCGGCCCTGTGCCATTTTTAAGATTTGTTTGTGCGTGGCTTTCTCTCTTAAAGGGGCAAAGCAAGGAGGAAAGAGGGCCATTTCCAGGGGAGGCAACTCGGGCCAGGTGAGCTGTTCCTAGCAGGCTGGTGTTGCATTGCAGGTGAGTTTTATAGGCATCCCTTGTTTGTTTTATAGCCCCGGCATGAACCTCGGCGCGGGCACCTGTAACTGGCAGAGGCTGGGAGGAATCGGACAAGGTAAGGGAATGGGAGATGGGAACTAGTTTCAGGCAGTCTCTCGCCTTGTGGCTTTTTGCTTTGTCTCTTGCAGACCCCCACAGGCAGCATCGTTGGGGCATAGCCACACGTCTGAATGCACTGAGAAGATGAGGTGGTCGTTGTCCATGTTGATGTCTAATACGAAAGCATTACATGGCAGGTAGATGGAGTGTTTGGCTCTGTTTTTGCAGATGCTGCGCAGCCACCTTGTGCCGCGTGCCTCTGGAACGGGGTGGTCTAAGGGATAGCGTGCCTCTGTATCGCGCTTGTCTTGCACAGTCTATCTGTGTATCAGGGTGGTGTAATGGATAGCATGCCTCTATCGCACTTGCCTTATGCAGTGTGAGATAAGGGTTCCTCAATGGGAGCGAGAGGTCTGCAATGGTGCAGCAGTGAGTTGGCATCGGGGGAACTCAATAAAATTTTGTGTTTTTCAGTCGGGGCCAGACGTGATGTGTATGAATGCAGCGACAGAGGAGTTGAGGGGAAGTCCACAAGGAGGTAGGTTGGCCGGTGCTGTTGGCGTGACAAAGCAGTCAGTAGCTGTGTGCCATGTTTAAGATGTGTTTGCGTGTGGCTCTTTCTCTTCTGAAGGTGCAAAGCGAGGAGGAAAGCAGGCCATTTGCAGGGGAGGCGACTCAGGCCAG